>JAAGEH010000125.1:13612654-13769382 GCA_011751065.1 Lasiurus cinereus
CTCCCTCCTTGTACTCTTGTTGCTGCTTAACAGGGTGTTTCTGGGATGAATAGTGTTTTCAGCCATGGCTGAGAATACATCCGGTCTTTCCCAGCCCACCCCTGTCCTAACGGAGTTCTATGGAGAGCTGGGCCCAGACAATGGGCCAGCAGATTCTCTTGAAAACTCACAAAAGCCCCATTTCCCTTCACACAGTGCAGATTGACAGGCCTGGCAAGGCCCCTACTCCACACATTCACGGGGAATATGAGCACCTCCATCCCTGATACCCTGAGGCCTCTAGGTACATATGTAGAAGATCCCACATATTGTGTTTGGAATCTGAGAAGAGAGGGCTTGCAATGGAGAATAAGTGCACTACAGGCTCTCTAACGGTGCCCAGGTGAGGGTCAGACACAGAGCACTGGCCCATACACATCCCCTATGAGGATGGGTGAATGGGTCAATGACTCAATCAGTGAGGGAATGAGACCCTAGTGGGACCACCTGCCCTCACCTACAGCATTTTAGGGAGGAAGTTTATCTGGAATATGTTGGTACCTAACTCTATACTAGGAGCCCCTGAATTTTAGGGCAGCAACATGTTGGAGACCTGGAAATGGGAGGCTAGGTTCTGGCATACTGGAGGGGAAAGTGCACGTGAGGCAAGCATGTGTATGGGCAGTTATTCTTCATTTCCAAGGTATACTCAATTAGTGATATCTAAATGTGGATGTGTCCCAAAACTTCTGTTACTTTTTAGAGTAAGTAATACAGCCACTGTACACTCTTTCTTGAAAGATGTCTATTCTCTTTACCTTCTCTTGATTTCCATCACTAGTACATACCACTGGCTGACTTTCTAGGGAAGGAGGGGGTCATCTTTTCCCCACTTCTTAAGTTACTCTAATGTATGTAACATATTGTAATGATGACAAATGGTAAACAGCAAAGCAACTGTGTCCCTCCTGAAAGCCCCCTTGCTATGGTTCAAGTTCACATCTCAGCAAGACAACATGGAGCTTCACTCTACAACAGCCAAAACTCAGTGTTAAATCTGGGAATTGCCAGAGACAACTGAGCTGTATTTTCTTTATGTTTCACCAAGCTCCTTGGACCCCCATCTGCCCTTCCTTTAGAAAACGGATGCAAAACTCTTCCTTCCAGCAGAGGAAAACACACACCTTCCTCCTCTAGAAGGACTCCTACCTAGCCAGCCATAGTCCAGCTGAAAGAGAATTGGAATTGAAATAAAAAAGATATGAGTTCTAATCTAGATTGTGTGGATAGTTGCAGTGTGGACCTGGAGAACCCACACAACCTCTCTGAGCCCCAGATTCCTCATCAGTAACATGTGTGTAAAATACATGTTTCTCAAGGTAACATAAAGACCAAGTGAAGTGTCTATTACTGTATTTGACCCATAATAACCACTCATCAATGTTATTTATTATTTCTAAACATTTGGATGAAAATTTAAGACATATGCTCTTTATGAAGAGCATCAGGTCTGTGTCTAGAAGTTCATTTTTGTCATGTGGATGCCCAGTTATTCCAGGACCATTTGTTTAAGAGACTATCTTTGCTTCATTGCATTGCCTTTTGCTTCTTTGTCAAAAGTCTGTTGAGTACAATTATGTGAGCCTATTTCTGGGCTCTCTCCTCTGCTTCATGAATCTTATTTGTCTTTTCTTTTGCCAACACTACACTGTCATGATTACTGTAGCATTGTAGTAAGTTTTAAAATCAGGTAGCATCAGTCTTCCAACTTTATTCTTCTCCTTCAATATGTGTTGACTATTCTAGCTCGTTTTTCTCTCCACATGAACTTTACATCCATAAAATAATTTGCTGAGATTTTAATTGGGATTGCATTAAATCCACAGATCAAATTGGGAAGAACTGACATCTTGACAATATTGGCTCTTCCTATCCATGAACATGGAATATCTCTCCATTTATTGAGGGAATTTTTAAGTTCGTTCATCAAAGTTTTATAATTTTCTTCATGTAAATCTTGTACATATTTTGTTCTATTTATATGGAAATATTTCATTTTGACAAAGGATGCTAACATATGGTTTTTATAACTAACCCTTAAGAGTTTATAAAATGCTTCCATAGATATTATAACATATTCACAAAACTACTAAGAGGCAGACATGTGCCCTACTGTTGAGATATCATTACACAACTGGACATAATACCATCAACTGAATGGGTCTTGGCTTACATTTTCTTGATGTCTACAAGGTGACAGCCATCTTGGCTGGGAAGGAACACAGCTTTAGGAAAGTCCTCCAATCTTCCCAGGAGCACACTCTCCCAAGTAGCCTTAATTTACCATGGCCCTCAGAAGCTGGGCTACTCTGATGTACATTATGATAGTCTACACTGGTTTTTAGCAAACTTTCTGTCAAGGGCCAGAGAGTAAATGTTTTAGGCTTTATGGGCCTTAAGGTCTCTGTTGCAGCTATTCAAGTCTATCATTGCCATTTCAGGATGAACACGGGCTTCAGGCTAGATCCCTCATCTAGACAGGCAAGGGCTCTGGCCTGTATAAATGTGCTCATAGAATTTGACCAGTGATATTTAAATTTATTCTTGTAATTTTTGATCAACTAATTTGTTATTTTAGCATACAATAGTGAAGTACCCTTTCAGTTATCAACACACCTAATAACTTCCACAGAAGCCTGTGTGACCTTCACAACACATCAGAAAGACACCAGCTGGGAACCTGGGGATAATTAGTGAACAAAAACAAAATTAAGTAAGGTTTATATTCACAGGAAATCTAGGCAAAGGGTACCTATGGAAAATGACCGACCAGATTTTGGTCTATGATGCCATTATCCTGGGCTAGCTAGTTTTTACCAGATTTGGGAGGGAATTTAACCTTCCTAGATGATCTGAAGGTAACAGAAGAAATATGTGTGGGGAGCATTAGTTTCATTCACTGCTAATAAACTTACAGAAAAACATGTACAATTAGTGCATTTGTCAGCTATGGGCTATAGACTTGGCACCTCAAGGGACATGTGTTGTCACAGGAGCACTTACAGGGCCATAGGTCCTGGGCTCAAGGAACATCCCCTTTAACCTGATAAGACCTAAATAAGAGGCATGAAGGAGATCAGCTAAGAAAAAATACAGCATAACAAAACCAGGTGGTAGAAGAAGAGAAACTAGCAGATGGGCAAAGGGGGCTTCAGCAAGGAAGCCAACAGCAAGATGTTCAATCACAACAGGTCAAGGCACGTCCAGGAATCTTGGGGAAATGGCAAGGCTCTGCCCACTTTCCACAGCCTAGAGGGCATTTGGGAGAAAATGGACAAAGCAAGGTCTCTCTCACCACAAAAAAATATAAGCAAAGGATCAGTCCGGACTGGTCCAGACCTCAAAAGCAAGAGAGAACTGGCATCAACATGGTCTGTACTCAGAGCCTCCAGAGTAAACAGCAACTCTAACTAGCATGGTGACCATTCTTTTCCCATTGCTATATCCCATACCCTCCTGCAGTGAAGGGAAAACTCATGGATCCACAAGGGTCAGACAATATCCAGAAAGAGGTTAAGACTCAAGGATGAGTCCTCTCTATGCCCGGATTATATTACAATGAATGGCTGAGATTGTAGGCCATTATGAAGTGACAGTTGGGATTCCTGGGTGAGGAAACAGGGACTCTCATCACACCTCCAATGAGAAGCAAGGGCCTGTGTACTGAATTGAATGTGTCCCCCAAAAGATATATCGAAGTCCTAGTCCCCAGAACCAGTGAATTTTATTTCAAAATAGGGTCTTTAGTAATGTGATTAGGTTAAGGATTTCAAGATGAGATCATCCTGGATCTAGGATGAGTCCTATATCCAATGACTAGTGTCCTTGTAAGAGAAAAGAGAGATTAGACACACAGAGATACATGATGGAAAAAAAAAAAAACATGAGAAGACAGGCAGAGTAAATTTATGAGGCTACCACCAAAGAACAGCAAGGATTGTCTCAAGTACCAAAAGTTAGGAGACAGTCATTGAATGGATTCTCCCTCAGAGCTTCCAGGAGGAACCAACTCTGCCAACAGATTTATTTCAGACTCCTATGGCCTCGAGAACGGCGAGGGAATACATTTTTATGTTTTAAGCCCCTGGCTTGTGGCGATTTTTTACAGTAGTTGTAGGAAGCTAACCCAGCAGGGAATGGCATATCACTTCCCTGATCCCAAGTCAGGGATCACTTCCCTGGTCTGTCTTATCCATGCCTCTCTCCTCAACCCCAGGCACATCATAAAAATGCACCTGATTGGTACATGGATGGGCAGGGCTGCCTGAGGCCCTGAGCTGGTTATGGGCGGTCCCTGGACTTCAGCCTGGGACAGGGGTGGGTGAACAGATGGCCAAGTCTCTTGCCTGAAAGCTCTGGAGATCTCTGTCTTGACACAGGAGGTCTTGAGTTCAGGGGCATTGGGGCAGTGGAGTAAGGAAATGTGGCAAACGACAGCAAAGATTGGAGGGTCATCTGAGAGTAGTGGCCAGATTCTTGGAAAGCCATGACCCTGGGGCTTGTGGCTGTCCTGAGAAATGCCCCTCATCATCTCAATCTACAAAAGAAGCTTTAAAAATAACTGATACAGACTACCAGAGCCTTGGGGAGGAGAGAGGAACAGGTGTGTCTGGAGTGGTCAGGGAAGACTTCCTGCTGGAGGCAGACTATAGGCACAGCTTGGATTATACAAAGAATTTCAGTGGGAGGAGAAACGAAAAGATGGAAGGTTTGGAGCAATGTTTCCCAAAGGGTAATCTGTGGAACTGGGGAAAGAGAATATGTGTTTCAAGGGAAAAGCAGGTGGTGTTGGCACATTGGTTAAGAAACTTAGTTAAACCGTGTCCTTCCTTCAAGGTTCTTCAAAATGGGGGTGAAGGGGTGAGCTGATAAGTGGGGCTCCGGAAACAAATATAATCCGCATTATCTGCCACTGGACAAGTACTCTGGATGCCAAAGAGAGGGAAAGAAAGAGGACAGTAAAAAGTATGGCCACTACAGAGCCAGGCTAGTGTCAGCTGTAGAACACAAGGCCAGCCTCACCATTTCTCAGCCTTCTACCCACAGGCTTGGGCTGTCCTGAGAAATGCCCCTCATCACTTCAATCTGTGGCCTCTGGAACGATAAAGGAATGCATTTCTGTTTTAAGCCCCTGGCTTATAGCGATTATTTACAGCAGTCGTAGCAACTTTCACCCACATGGTTCAGGAGCCAGTGTGAAGCCAGAGGGGAGGGAGCCCAGGCCTGTGGTGGAGTCATATCTAGTTAAATGCCAGGGGGCGAAGGACCCTCCCACATAAACACAAGTATTGCCATGTCTTCTCGGGTGAGCTGGGAAATTTCCTAATAAGAAAAAAAGGCAAAATGGCAGGGCACAGACTGTGTTTACTTTCTCTATCCTTTAAGGTGAGCTTAATGACAATATTCCACTTTGGTATGACTCTCGTGCCCTAAACAGTCCATCGATCTTGATTTGATACATTCTCCGCTCTCTCCTTGGTAGAAATCCCTGCCCAGTTCCCCAAACTGTGCCCATTTCAAGAGGGGGCGGCAAGAAGTGGAAGGAGAGGTAGGAGGCAAACCCTTGCCTGGGGCAAGCCCCTACACCAGTCCCTGAACCCTGCCCAGCCCAGCTCACCCCCATCCTACAAAGATCCCTGCTTCCCAGCATCCTGGGTCTCTGGAATTCTCTCCCCATTCCTAGCCAGGGCAGTCCCCCAGGCAGTACACAGTGTGCTAAGCCCACGGGCCATTTGACTGGCCCTATAAACCGCCCACCACAGGCTGCCTCTGTTCTTCTCCCTGTCCTTTGCACCCACCTATGCATCTTTACCCAGCAGGCATGCTCTACAGATGTATAGGTGTTTTCCCCAAAGCAGAACTTTGCCCTCCGACCTAGGCTGTCATTGGCTGGGCAATCAAGAATGCCTAGAGTGATAACAAGGACGCTTGACACCATGAAGGGACAACTGAGGAGGGCAAGGTGAGGCTGTGGCTGCAGTGGACAGGACTCACTTTTCATCTGATCGAGCAGAATCTGCAAACTCACGGAGATAAAAAGTGTTGACTTCCCAGAAAGGCTCCTGGCACTCCCTCAGCCAGCACTTTCATGGCCCCAAAGAAAAAAACTGAGGGAAACGCATTCCCTTTGGATTCTCAACCTCCTCTGCCTACAACTTACAGGAGCTTTACAAACAGGACCCTCCCAAAGGATGGGGACTTCTGCAGTTTGGGGAGGACGAAGTACACCCTGGGTCTTACCCACCAACCACCCACAGTCTCCACCTCCTTGTGGCCGGAGGGACTGCCCTGGCAACCAGTGCTGCAAAGCTGCTGCCTGGCATCATTACCTTTGTTGGGCAAATCCAGCTCCTATGGAGATTACCTGTCCCTCAAAATGTAGCCCTGCAACTGAGGTTTGGGCATCTGCCACCAGGTACAAAGCCTTCAACAGAGGCCCAGATCAAAGCAGAAGTGGAAGAGCTAGGCACAGGTGACCAAAACAATCAACTTTTTTGTCAAAAATAAATTGCTTTCAAAACAGTCAAGCTAAAGCAAACTGTACAAACCCTATATTTAGAGGCTTTCAAGCACTTCTTGAAGTTTGTGTTCTCTAAATTCCATGAGACATCTTCCCTGACTACTCACCACTGGGAAGGAGCTTAGAACTGCCTCTCACTTTAGGCTTGGGATCCACAGATCCTAGCTTGGCCTCAAAGCCCCTAGCCCCTCCGCTGGCAGATATTTCTCCCAATCGTGAATTTTTCCTCACGAATGGAGTCCAAACTGAACCCCTAGCTCCACAAATTTAAAGTCTGGACATATAGCCCCTCTTTCCAGCAGGCTCTGGAGGATGCCCCACCCTACCCTGTGGTGTCACCCATGTCATCACCCCCTGACTCTCGCCCTCGCCACCCTTCCACACACAGTAATTGCCTTCTTTCCCAAGCTGGCTTGTCAGAAAGACGAAAGGGACTGTGTCCCTTAAACAGAAGAGAATATTTTGAACAGAGAATTAACAGCAAATTAAACTGGTTTCACTGTACTCATTCATGCGTAAAATGAGTGTGGGAGTTAAGTGGTGAAAGAAAACCAAACAGGCGATGCTTTGCGATAATCAGAGGGCAGAATCCAGCCGCAGAAGAAAATGATCACTCCGGGGAGGAAGGCGCCACTGGTATGGGCCCCTAATTGGTCAGGAACACTCACTCTTGCTATTATCACACCCAGAGTTTCTCCTTTTCTAGACAGGAACCGCAAATGGGCTAGGAGCTCTCTCTGGCTCCTTCCACTTGCAGCCAGGCCCATCACAGGTGGATGCACCCTCTGAAAAATGCCCCGGTGACCGCCCTCTCTTGAGAACTGTGCTGGTTCCCAGAGTAGGAGAAGCGGCTGGACTGCCTCTGCTCGCTTAAGCAAAAATGTTACAGCAACAACCAATTTGGGTCCATAATCCTCCAGTCTTCCTCCTTTGTGGACAGATTTGTCTACAATGGGGTCTCAGTGGGATAGCTGGCATGGAAGCAACATGGGAGACAACTGTCTCCTGTGGGCTCATCAGGACCCAGGATCAGCAGCCCCAAAATAATAACCAGTTTTAGGGCAGTGACCAATTTTAAACAACCCCACATATCTCTCTTCTGCCAACTCTGCCTGGTTAATCTCTTATTCAATTCCCATCTCTGGTGGGTGCCCAGGCCCCTCCCTTTGCAGAGGCCTCACCACCCTCCTCCCTGGAAATAAATCTGGTACAGGTGCACACAGCCCAGGCTGGGTGGCAGGGGAATATTGGGAGCAGGCAATGAGAGGACCCCGAGCCTCCAGCCCTCAGGACCTTCTGCGAGGTGATTCTCAGAAAGGGCAAAAAGAATCCTATGCAAATTCATTTTCAATCGCCAGGGAGGCTGCTAAATGTGCCAGTGTTCGCTGTGCATGCCGACACATGCCAGGGCTTTGGGAAAGCCAGGACTCTCCCCTGGCCAGACCACCAAAGATGATGGACATGAGGTCCACAGGGAGGTCAGATGGCTCCTCCCTGCCCCTCCCTCCTTCACACACTCACCCACAGGACTCACCTCAACAACCAGATGCAGAAGCTGCAGGAGCTCATAAGGAAGCCCGGAGCAAGCTGCTCAGAGCCTCACCTGCTTTAAGCACCTCCCACAGGGCATGCTGTCACCCCAACACAGAGCAACCCAGAGCTCCCAGCAGAGTGCCTGCACTTCTATTCCAATTCTTTTTAAACCATGCTAAAGATAAAAGAAAAACTAATATTTAGTCACACCAAATATACAGATAGCCCCTGGTGCCATCCTTGGGCTATGGCTGGGGGTCAAGTGTCAGGTGCAGCTTCTAAGGTGTAGCTGGGAGAAGCATGGGAGGCCAGCATGCAGGTGTGGCCAGAGTGCAGAGTCTGTTCATTTTCAATGTGACATATGGCAGTTTATAGGTGCCAGGTGAAGAGCAGTTGCAGATTATATTATCTGGGTAAGACCAAGCGAACCCTTACAAAACTGGATGAGTAGTTTTAAAAGATCTCTGAAAAGGTCAGGAGTTGAGTGCCGACCTATGAACCAGGAGGTCACTGTTTGATTTCCAGCCTGAGCACATGCTTGGGTTGTGGGCTCCATTCCTAGTGGAGGGGTGGTGGTGTAGGAGGAAGCCAATCAATGATTCTCTCCTGTCATTGATGTTTCTATCTCTCCTCCCTTCCTCTCTGGAATCAATAAAAATATATTTGAAAATAAAAGATCCCTGAAAAAAAGGTGCAAGATGAGCCATTCCAACACTGCATGTATAAACAAAGTCCATGGGCCTAAGGTTGCTGACACCTGCCTTATCCCTAGTGACAGCTCTTAATCAGATGCACAGAGCTGAGAGCCATGACAGTCTAATCAGATATGGCAAGAAATGGGCCAAAACCATCAAATAATCAAGAAGTCTATTTGAAATATGGATATATATCCACTATCATTAATGATGAACCACTCTCTCAGTGTATATTTTGCCTTGCTATACCAGCTAATGAGATTAAAAAGCTACTTTAATCACAGCAAGATATTTTAAAATTGTGTTTATTTCATCCTTATCTGATTTATTAATAATTTTATTTTGTGGCATATATTATAAATGCATAGACTATAATAGTACAGTAGCACACACCTTCACTGAATACATAAATATATAAGTACCAGGTAGAGTATGTGCTTGGTCTGGAATCTTGTCCCCCCATCCCATCTCAATGGGTGGCACCAGCCTTCTGTCAGACTCCTGTTAAAACCCTGGACTCCTGTCTCCCTGCTTTGTCTACAGCCTCTTCTCTGCATCTACCCTTTCAAGACCTCCCACTAAGTCCATTTACCTCCTTCCTCAGGGCCATCACCCCACCCAGCTTCCTCTCTGCTGGACAACTGCATCAGCCCCTAACTACTATCTTCTCCTCATGCCCTTTCTTTCTTTTTTTCTTTTTTATTAATCCTCACCCAAGGATATTTTTCCACTGATTTTTAGAGAGAGTAGAAGGGAGGAAGAGAGTCGGAGGAAGTGAAATGAGGATGTGAGAGAGACATATCAGTCTATGGCCATACCACCCTGAACGTGCCTGATCTCATCTGATCTTGGAAGCTAAGCAGGGTCGGGCCTGGTTAATACTTGGATGGGAGAGAGACACATCAATTGGTTGCCTCCTGCATGTGCCCCAATTGGGGTTGAGGATAAAGCCTGCAACCGAGATTTGTAACCTTGACAGGAACTGAATCCGGGACCCTTCAGTCTGTAGGTTGATGCTCTTCACCTCCTTTCTTGTACCTCTCCAATCCATTCTCCATCTTGTAAGTGGGTCAGGCTTTTTAAAATGCAAACCTGATCATATCTCTCCCTAATCCAAAGCTTTCAATAACTTCCAATGGATCTCAGAAAAAGTCCAAGCTCCCTTCCTTTCTTCCTCCCCGTTGTCATTGTGATCATCTTCACCAACATCTATTGAAGCCTTTCTATGCCAAACACTGACACTAAAAGTTCTGCATCCACTGTCTCTTTTGATTTCCACAATCCCTCTGAGAAGTAATCCCAGGCATGTCCACTCTACAGATGAGGACTAATGAAGCTAAGAAACCATCCAAGTTCCTGCTTCTGCTTCCCACACCAGCCCTCTTCCATGTGGTGCCAACCTTACCACTGACCTACCAGCTCATCAGAAATATTCTCAATGCTGACGTGTCCTCCCAAGCTTAATTCACGGTTCCCACTCCTCTCCAACCCTACATTCTCTTCTTCTGAATGACTTTTCTCACCCAGCTGGCTTTAGCTTAGAAGCTGCAATGAATGAGAAATCTAGGCCAGTGGTCAGCAAACTCATTAGTCAACAGAGCAAAATATAAATAGTACAATGACTGAAATTTCTTTTGAGAGCCAAATTTTTTAAACTTAAACTATATAACTTAAGTTATTAACTTAATTAGAGTACTCCTTCAATCACACTATATGTGCACGCCTGCACATGGTGTTTTGTGGAAGAGCCACACTCAAAGGGCCAAAGAGCTGCATGTGGCTCGTGAGCTGTGGTTTGCAGACCACTAGTCTAGGCTACAGCCACCGATGACTGCCAAACCAGCAGGTCCAAAGCCTGTGGAGAAACCAAATCAAATGTATTGAGGTCTCTAGTTCTCTCAGTTTACAGGACATCCAGCCAACTGAGAAACAATGCTAATTGACATGAAGGGGATATGATCAGCAAAATCCCAACTGAGAAACTGTACAGGACACATAATCTGGATTATTCCACAAATAAATTACATTAAAAAAATATGAGGGGCAGGGAAACCTATAGATTAAAGGAGACTTAAGAGACAAGCCAGCCAAATGTAATGTGTGAATCTTGTTTGGATCTTAATTTGAATAAACCAACTGTCAACACTTTATATAGTAGTACAGGGAAATGTGAACACTCCCTGGATAATACTAAGGAATGAGTGATAATCTTTTTAGATATGATAATGGTGTTATGGTTATGTTTAAGAATGAAATAAGGACATATTTATCTATTTAAAATTTTTCATGTTTATCAAAATTATGATAAATAAAATAGAAATATAAAAGCATTTTCATAAATTCAAAATGTCTTCCCCAAATTCCCAAGTATGAATAGGGTACTTGTACGAACTCTCAAAGATCCCCCAAATTTCCCATCAGACCAGTCACCATACATTCAAATAAACAATTTGATTAATGCCATTCTTCCTGTGCAACTATAAAACTATAAGCTTTGTGAGGCCAGAAATGTGTCTTTTGATCAGTGTTGGGTCCTTCAGACACACACACACACACACACACACACACACACACACACACCTATCCCCTCAACACCTAAATACCTGAAAGCACCTATAGCCCCACCAAAACACAGCCAACCTATATGCTTGTCTTCATGTTCCCACATATTCTTCCCACCTCTCTGCCCAAGTCTATCTCCCACTGGGCTCCATGAACCTAAGGAGGAGGAAGAGGCTCCAAAAAATCCTAAAAACCCCCATTCCGAGTCATTTCAGAGTTTGCTTGAAATTCCTGATTCTCAGGCTCAAGGCTCTGCTCCCCTCCACAAACCCTGTTCCCTGTAATCCACCCCAGTGATCACATACAGCTACCAATCCGCAGTTTGCCACTCTGTTGACTAATGAGTTTGCTGACCACTGATCCACCCTATTCACATGCCACTGCCAAAGTCTCCTTCCTTAGCTACCACTTTCACACTAACTCTTTTGGCTCAAAATTCTTCTTAGAATATTATCTCCATTCAACTATCTATATATATAAAAGGCTGATATGCTAAGTGTCCGACCATCTAACTGGTTACTATGATGCTCACAGACCACAGGGGGCAGATGCAAAACACAGGAACTGCTGAATTTCAGTAATTTGGTAGTGGTGATTCTCGGGTGACACACCCCGAAACCAGAGAGGAGGGACCCCAATTCCTCATTTGGCCACACAATTCCACCTTCAGCTGTGGGATATATTGTTGCTGGGATACTGTCAGCCCTGAATCTGGTTTACTACACACTTGTATTTGCATTCCACACCCTTATGACAGCAACTTTGCAGAGTGCCCTCTTGCACTCTGGATCCCCTCAGGGGATGTCGAAGAGACAGTTTTGGCCCAATCCCTGCAGGCTAGGCCAAGGGACCCCACAGACATTTGGAGAGGGACCATGAGAGGTTGGCTCCAGGGCATGTCTGGTCCATCTTGACCAGTCCTGCCCCACCAGCCCACTTGCTAATTAATTTCCTTTCAATGTGCATGAATCCATGCACCAGATCACTAGTTTATAAGTAAATGAGCAGACAGCAAGCACATGGGCTGTACTAAGACCACCAGCAGATCTAAAGATGTAAATGGTAAGAACCCTGCTCCCAAAGGCCTTGGCTTCTAAGCCAGGATGGTCTCAATTACAGCCACCATGTCTGAGTACCTGCTATGCGCTTTAACTGTACCACCTCACATGATTCCCACAGGAGTCTATGTAATAGGCCCTATTATCACATAAAGATTCAGAGACATTAAGTGGCACTCAGAGTCCAACTAAGGTCTCTTCGTACCTCCAAACCCATTCTCCTAAGATGGTTTTATCAGCCTAGGTACCAATGACCACATCTATGATCCACATAGCCTATGTCCTGGCCTGAAACAAAGCTCTGGGTCCATTCGTCTCCCCATCACCTTGCAAACCCATCAGAAGTAGTCATGACTCCCTGCCACTGCCCCTGCTGGGCCTAGAAAATCCCTCCCTTCAATAAGCTTAAAGTCTAGCATGTGCTTGGTACTTGTAAACAAAAAGAGATCAACTTTAGGATGTGATAAACACTATCCTTGGAAAGATATTTGTTCTGTCTGATGAAAGAGGTGCTTAAGCTGGGATTTAGCACATGAGTAGGAGTATACTAGGCAAAGAAGCAGGAAAGGGCATTCTAGGCAGAGGAAACAGCAAGTACAAAAGCACTGTAGCATGAAAGAACAGGGTGCTTTGAGGACCAGCAAGCTGCCCAGTGTAAGATCTAGGAGGCAATGACAAGAGTGAAAAAATATCCCAGGCAAGCCTCAAGAGCAGTCTCACTCTTGGCCTAGAACATCCAGTAAAAATGTTCCATAATCCCTGGGTCTCCATGACTGAGGAAGAAGGAGGAGAAAGGAGGAGGAGGAGGAGAAAAAGGAGGGGGAGGACTTCACATGTCAGGGGTCCAGGCACCTCAGATAGCAATGAAGAACCCATGTCCCTCCTCTTGTCCTTTGCCCCCACTGACCAGGACTGAGAAATTAAGAAAATTGGAACACTAAATAGGGCATCTTCCTCATCTTTTGGGAGATAATCAAGAATAGGCATATGATACCCTCCAGACCATGCTGCCCCACACAGAGCCCTCTACTTCCATTCTCTCGGGCGGGGGGGGGGGGTCTGGCCAGAATCAGAATTCTGTGCACTGCAGGACTGGGCCCCCTGCCGGTACATGGCATCCCCAGCAATGCACACATTGTCTGCCGACAACAGAGAAGCACCCCAGTGTTCCCAGGGCCTGGAGGCAGAGCTCCCACCTCCTGAAAAGCCCTGGAACTTGTCAGCTTGGAAATGAAATGACACACGCAAGAGGGCAGACATTTCCACTCCTGAGCAGGAGTTGTTTCCTCAATAAGCAAACAGAGCCCACACAGACACTGCTCTACTCCACAGATGGTGCCTGGGAAACACAAAACCGCTTCCAAACTACAGATTGTGCTGAAGCCCGGATCACCTGCTAGCATGCAGACTATGCCGTCGCTTGCCTGGAGTCTCCTGGGACTCGGGGCTGATTTGCGACCAACTACAGAGAGAAGCCCAGTCAGTGTCATCCAGTGGGTGTCAATTTTTTTAAAATACATTTTTATTGATTTCAGAGAGAAAGGGAGAGGGGGAGAGAGAGACAGATAGAAACATCAATGATGAGAGAGAATCATTGATCAGCTGCCTCATGCATGTCCCTTACCGGGGATCGAGCCCACAACCCAGGCATGTGCCCTTGACTGGAATCAAACCCGGGACCCTTCAGTCCATAGGCAGATACTCTATCCACTGAGTCAAACCAGCTAGGGCAGGTGTCAATTTTTAGATGATGAGTCAGCAGGAAGGAGGAGCCAGTGGAGGCTGGGCTGGAAATCCTCCCATCCCAGCTTCTTCCCCAGTCCTACCATCAGCACTCAGGCCACCATGATCAAGTCATTTTCCACGTGAAATGGGCTGTTACCATCCCTTAACAGGGATGATACTTAGGTGTCCTGAGACAATGACAGCAAACCTGTAACTTCTAGGAGCTTGGGCATGAAGTTGATAAACTAGGATGACAAAATGCCTGGCCCGTGTACAGTCACACCCCTCCTCCTCTCCAAGACAGACCTTGGCAGTGGACCCAGGCACATCCATCCACCACGTCACCCTCTTCACCGCAGCCCACCCCAAGGACACTCCAATCGATGCCAGCTGGCACAGCAGATAACATCGATTTGCCTTCTCAGGATCAATCAGTGAGGCCCTGAATCCTTCAGGATTGTCTAATGGTGAAACACAGGGAGTATCCTGGTCTGAGACCATGGTCCACGGGCAATG
This sequence comes from Lasiurus cinereus, assembly GCA_011751065.1. Lineage (NCBI taxonomy): Eukaryota > Metazoa > Chordata > Mammalia > Chiroptera > Vespertilionidae > Lasiurus > Lasiurus cinereus. Next base: position 13,627,303 of record JAAGEH010000125.1, read on the forward strand.
TGGGCCCTAAGAGAAGAGTAGCTGCATGTAGAAGGGGCTCTAAAGCCCCTCCCTTTATCAGGACACTGAGAGACCCAGCTGCCAAGCAGAAAGAAGCCCCTCCTTCCCCCTACCCCCTCCAATGGAGGGAGATCATATGCAAGCTCACTCTGGCTCATGCCCCAAACACACTCCAGCCTTTCACAGCCAACTCCAAGGTTTCTAAGCCAAAATGGAAAACGGAAAAATGGTCTGTGGTGAGTAACAAAGGCCTCAGAGTGAGAAGTGACCATTCATCCATCACCCTCCAGTGTGTCAGCCAACAGTGCAAGGGAAGTGTGGGGCTTGGCTCCTTCAGAGCTGGTGGTCCGGGAAGGCCGCCCAGAGGAGATGCCCCTCTGTGTTCTGGTAAGTTGCAGCCCTGAAGAGACCAGCAGGAAAGGCACTATGGGGAGAGGAAACCAATGGTGCTGAAGATCCTGAAGATCAGACACTCCTGTGGTTGAGGACCACCTGAGGGGGCCTGTGGGTGACCCTACCTTTCTGTTTTACTGGCCTGCACTCCCTGCAATCTCTCTCTCTCTCTCTCTCTCTCTCTCTCTCTCTCTCTCTCTCTCTCTCTCTCCCTCTCTCTCTCTCTCTTTTTCTCTTACTCTCTCTCTCCTGCAGGGCTGCTGCTGATTTGGTTCTCAGCCCCCAGTCAGCATCCGTCCCTTAACAATGCTGTGGCTCCTCATGCTCTCAAGCCCAAAGAAAGGCTGGAATCTTCCAGACTCCTAAGGATGATGAGCTGACCAAGGGAAAAAAAATATTTTTAAGAATAAATATGGTGAGGGGGCCGGGCTGTGTCCTGGATCCCCCAACTTATACCTGGCTGTGAGAAAGAATCAGAGTACCTTGGCCTTCATCTTTTCAAGAAGGGACGGAGTCCCCCTCCCACCACCCTGTGTGACATAGTGTCCCACTCTCACACAGCTCTGCTGGTGACGAGACAGGGATCACACAAGGAGAATGACATTCACCAGGAGGGAATTCCACTGGAGTTTCTTCTCTCCGTTATGAGGCTGGGCCACCTGCTGACCCTGCATCAACTTCACCCCTTTGTATCTCAATCAGCAGAGGGCTCTGTGGGCCCTGAGCATGGAGGGCTGCAGCCACCAGCTGGCCTCTTTGATCAACACCCAAATGCCACTCTTTCCAGCAGGTCTGCATGTGTGGTGCTGCTCTCTGAGCCTGACACCCCAGGGAACTACTCCCGATGAACAAAACACCCAGAGAATTCAGGGCAGAGTGGACTGGAGGAGGCCAACTCCAGGAAGATTTGCCTGGAGACCATCCTGCACAGGAACAGGAAATTGACAGGAGGAGACCATTGAGCCTTTCAGCAAGAAGGAAAGTGAGCAGTGACAGGCCAGCAGGGTGGAAATAATGATTGTCATAATAATAATAGTAATATCCACCACAAACAACGTCAACTACTATCGGGTGTTTACGACAGGCCAGGCATGGTCTGTTAGTTCTCAATGACCCTATGAGGCCAGTTCTGTGACTGTCTCTCTTTATTGAAGAGGTAACTCACACCCAGTGTATCAGGTCATGGGATGGAGAGCACCAAGGCTGAAAAAAACTGGTTGGAGATGCTCAGCCGCCAACAGATGTAAAACAAACACAGACTCTGCATCTCATGGAGGACCTTTTAGGACGGTGAGCAGCCAGAGGTATGAGATGTCTGATATCTCAGAGCTCCTTTTCTTAGCATCAACATGCCATATACCTGACCTGATGAGCCATTAACACTATTTTACTTTCCTATTTCCCCAGGGATCCCAGGAAGGCTACAATGTTCTGGTATGTGCTACATGGGAGGGAGAAATCCAACCCCTACCTCATCCTCAAGCCTAGTTTTTCTGTTCGGAAGATGTTTGGCAAAGGCTGCAGAAATTTGGGTCTAAAAGAGAAAAGTAGAGGGCAGCCTTCAGGAGAAACCCATGAGCCTTTCCTTTTTTATTTTTGAAATTCAATTTATTGAGGTGACATTTGTTATTAAAATTATACAGGCTTAAACCAGAGAGGGTTGGACCTACATTGCCACCATTTGTCCACCATCCAGATACCATTGCTGACACGTACACATAAGGAACTGTTTGACATTGAAACTGGGACTCAGAACTACTGGACATTGAAATTGGGACTCAAACATTTTTTTGTTCTTATAGGTTTATTTCTAGCCTGCAGAGGCAAGATGTTTTTAAAGAAAAGAATCAGGGGTGGGGCGGGAGGGGAGGGGAGGGAGAGGCAAAGAAGCAGTGAACAGACTGTCATACTACAGTGGGAAGACAGAGGAGGTTGGGGTGCAGGGAGGCACTGTAAGAGATCAACCGAAGGACTTGCATGCATGTATATAAGCATAACCAATGGATATAAGACACTGAGGTGGGGGGGGGGGCAGGCAAGTGAGGGCATGTACTGGGGGCAGGGAAGGCCGGAGAAGATCAAAAGGCAGGGCGGGGGAGGAGACGTATGTACTACTATTTGTAATACTTTAAACAATAAAAAAAGAAATAAAATAAAATAATACAGGTTTCAGGTAGACAGATCTATAATGCATCACCTGTATATTGCATTGTGTTCACACTCCAAGTCAAGCCTCCTTCCATCACCATTTATCCCTCCCCCATTTACCTTGTTATGTCATCTCCTACCATCCCTTCCCTCTGCAGTCACCATACTGCTGTCTGTGTCCATGAGTCTTTCTTTTCTCTTTTTGCTTACTCCCTTCATCCTTCTCACCCAGGCCCCAACACCCTCCCCTCTGACACCTATCAGTCCATTCTCTATATTCACTGAATCTGTTTCTACTTTGTTAACTTATTTTGTTCATCAGATTCCATATATGAGTGAAATCATATAAGTACTTGTCTTTCTCTGACTGGCTTATTTCACTTAGCATAATACTCTCCGGTCCATCCCTGCTGTTGTTGCAAAAGGTGAGATTTCCTTCTTTTTGATGGCTGAGTAGTACTCCATTTCATAAATATACCACAACTTTTTTTACCCACTCATCTAGTGACAGGCTGCTTCTTAATCTTGGTTATTGCAAATAACACTGCAGTGAACATAGGGGTGCATATATTCTTTTGAATTAGTGTTTCGGGTTTCTTTTGATATAGTCCCAGAATTTGCATCTGCACTGTACACACTCACCCTCCCCTGCCCATCTGGTTCAAAATCAGAAGGTAACCTAACTCGGTTTTCTATTATCACCCCACCTTCTCTAGCAGTTTACACTTGAATAGATCCTTAAGTTGCCCTTCTAAACATTCGGTAGGCTTTTCCTCCTTGAGCTTATACGTGAATTCACTTATGCTCACATGCGAACTAGACAGATATTTGAGCATGTTTAATGGGGAAAGTGCATGTTTTCAGATTCTGTGTCTGCACACAAAAGGTCCTAGCACCATATTTTACTTTTCAGCTTCTTCTGAGCCCAAAAAATTTCCACTTCAAAGCTCTGGCTTTCTTCATTTCTTTGTGGGGAAAATGCATTAGTAACAGTTATAGATTATTCTCCCGAGCTCACTCTCTCCCTGTGCGTGAGGACAGAAGAACAGGCACTCCTCTACAACATATTCCTTCTGCACTGGGCACCACGACCCCTCCTGTGTCTATTTGGGCCCTTCCAATTCTCTCACTGGGCAAAATATTATTCACTGTTCATCCAGCAAGCCAGCAACACAGGGTGAGAATATAAGATCAAGATCCATTTTGACCTCTGTGGGTTTTGATCCTGGGGCCCAGCTTGGCTGGAAAACAAAGCAAGGCAGTCCTTTCACACACACACAGGGCCACAGAGACGAAATGGGGACTTCTCCAATGCAGAGACCTATTTTGCATTAATATCTTTTAAATAGCATCTTTTAAATGGTAAAACTCCAGAAAGGGAGGGTGTGATTATTAAAGCAGAAAATCTGTCCATGCATGAAGGGGGGCAAAGCCCATTTCCTTGCAGAAGCCCAAGGCTGGAGGCTGTCACTCCTCTCAGATGCTGGAGATTTACAGACCTCAAACAAGAAAAGGAGAGGCCTAGTATCACAGCCACAGTTCCTGGTGCCCAGAGACACAGAAAATGAAAAACCAGAGAGAAAAATACTAGTCAGGGAAATAAAACCATCAGAAGGGTACATTTTCTAAAAAAAACACTTGGCTCTTTAACAGACCTTGTGAATCAGAGGTGGTCACAGGAGGAGACGAGAAACATACCTGCCATGGCTGGTGTATTCACGAAATTCTGAACTAAAGAGCAAATCTTGAAAAGTGCACTGCAGAGACTGTAGGGGCTGTGGCTGGGTGCTTTACCACGTCAGAGCACTTGCTCTGAACAGAATTCCCCATCGTTACTCTAGAACCTTCTTTCATTTGCCAGAACCCCAAGGAAAGAACCAAACCAACAATCCGAGACTTCATAAACACAGCCAGACAGGGAGAAGGTCCAGCTCAGAGAAGGAATGGATAGACCAGCTGCTACCTGTCCTGAAGGTTAGGGGTGGTTTAGATGATCTCTTGAAAGGCATCTAGGCTGGGAAGATTCAGCCTTTGCATTTCTGCTTTGGAAAGATCTAATTGTATTATTAGGAAGGACCTCTGATGAGAAAACCTGAAGTCCATAAAAGGAAAGTGAGATGTGGAATGGTGGTCTCAAAGTAGCACAGGGAGCCGGTCCACCTGAAACAGGCCTCACCAACAGTCCACTCCTCCTTTCACAAGCCACGCCATGCTGAACTTGGACATGGTAGCAAGGGGAGACCCAGGGCAGGGACACCTCAGGATGAAGTCACCAACTCAGTTCAACAAATGTGAAGTGAGTCCACGTGCACTGGGCCGTGGGCGTGTCAAGCTGGAGAAGCTGAGCCCCGTTTTCTAAGACTTCCCTCCCATGGAGAGAAACCAGTCTGGCTCAACTCGAGCCGTCTCACTGCACAGGAGTAAAGAAGGTGGCATGAGGATAAAAACAAAAAAAAAGCAAATAAAAGAGAAATGTCATACTTTAATGCAAATATCTCATAACAGCTAAGTGAAGAAAGATCTGCGACTCTTCTGCAGTCCTTCTTTTGCTCAGTTCTGCTCACAGGTACTTAGGGAGCACCTGCTTTTCAGATAAATTCCAGAACCAACAGGAAGGAGCTTAACCCCCTCTCCCCTCGAAGCAGCATATGGTCTAAAGCAGGGGTGGGGATCAAATGCCAAAGGCTATGGGGAGATTTATAACACCATTCATGGGCCATACAACATTATCAACTTAAACATTAGCCTGCTAGAAAACTGAATGCATCTGAAGAACCAAGACGGTGGCATAAGTAACCGCCTGCACTCGCCACCTCCCACAACCAAACCAAAATTACAACTAAAATACAGAATGACCATCATCCAGAACAGCCAGAAAGCTGGCTAAATGGAAGTCTATAACTAGAGAAGTAGAGAAGAAAGCACACTGAGACTGATAGGAGGTACAGAGGCACAGAACAGGCTGGGCCAGTACCCATATGTGCCACTTTTTTAATCAGGAGGGAGATTGTCTCTGTGGAGGTGGCCAGGAGGAGCAAGGGCTCCCAGCCCCATACCAGAAGTCCAGCCCAAGGTCCTCTTAAAAGGCAGGCACCATGAACTAAACTTATAATGTTCCACTTCCTCTGAGCTCCAGCACCAGAGTGAGGGTCTGGGAACACAGACACATATGAGGAGGTCTGGTATCAGGGCAGGAACGTGGGGGCAGCGTTTTTTCCAGATGGAGGTGCTCACAGGAATCATTGTTTCTATTCTGGGACCTCTCTGGTAGCAGGGCTGATTCACAGCCATCTCTTTTTGCTCCACCCTGGTGATTCCCTAAGATCCTGCCTCATCCAATTTATAATCCCATGCAAGCTGTATGCAACAGCTTTTGCAGATGCATGACCAGTCCTTGCTCAGCCTAAATTCTCTCAACAAACTGCAGCTGAGTCAGGGAGCCCCAAACCTATCAATAAAAGGTCCAAGACCTGGCATCAGCACCAACCTTGCTTTATAGCTAGGCCTTGTCTGGGCACTTCCAATCCTGATACAAAGAGGAGGAATCTGCAGATCTCTGTGTAGTTCCTGCCAGGTAGCCCCAGGCAATGGCTAATTTTGCACCTCCCTGGAGACCCAAGAGCCAGTGTACCCAGTGTTCAGTGTCAGGTCATACCAGATTACAACTCTATACATCCATAAGAGACACACCAATTCAGTGAGCACCAAAGCCCCACTGAAGCAAGTCCTACTCCATAGGGGTGTCTCCTGCACAGCAGCTCTCCCACTGTAGTTGCAGCTGGTCCTCACAGCCAGCTGGCCTGCAGGAAAATTCCTCCCAGGACACCAATAGCAAAAAGACTATATAAAGACTATGCACACAGCCCACAAAAGGATGCACCTAGAGTTCCCAGCTCAGGTGATGGGAGGCTTAGCCACTGGGCCCTATAGGACACCTACTACACAAGGCCATTCTACCAATCCAAGGAGACATAGCAGCTCTACCCAAATAATAAAAACAAACACAGGGAAGCAGCCAAAATGAGGAGACAAAGAAGCATGTCACAAATGAAATAAATGGAAGAAAGCAAACTACTGAATATAGAGTTAAAAACCAGGTTTATAAGGTTACTCAAGAATCTTCTAGAAACCTCCAAGGGACTTATTGAGACTCTCAAGGAGCTTAGTGAGAATGCCAAAAAAAAAAAAATGAAAAAGAACTAGTCAGAAATTAAGCATATACTGACTGAAATAAAGAATAATATACAGGGATTCAACAATAGAGTATAGGATTCCAAGAATCAAATCAATGATTTGAAATATGATGAAGCAAAAAACACCCAACCAGAAGAGTAAAAATATAAAAATAATTTTAAAAATTATGGAGATAGTGTAAGAAGCCTCTGGGATAACTTCAAGTGTGCCAACATTTGCCTTATGGGGATGCCAGAAAAAGAAAGAGAGGAAGATATTAAAAACCTATTAGAAGAAATAATGACAGAAAACTTCCTCTACCTAGTGAAAGAAATAGACTTACAAGTCCACGAAGCAAAGAGAGTCCCAAACAAGAAGAACCTGAGAGGACCACACCAACACATCATAATTAAAATGCCAAGGGCTAAAAACAAAGAAATAATCTTAAAAACAACAAGAGAAAAGCAGTTAGTTATCTATAAGGAAATGTCCATACAATTGTCAGCTGATTTCTCAATAGAATCTATGTAAGCCAAAAGGGAGTGGCAAGAAATATTCAAAGTGATGAATAGTAAGGACCTACAACCAAGATATTCTACCAAGCACAGCTATCATTCAGGTCAGATAAAGAACTAAGAAAAAGCTAAAGGAGTTCATCACCACCAAACTAGTATTATATGAAATGTTGAAGGGTATTCTTTAAGAAGAGAAAGAAGAAGAAAAAGGAAGAGATCAAAACTATGAACAACAAAATAACAACAAATACATACCTATTAACAATTGAATCTAAAAATCAAAATAAATGACGAAGAAATTTAATGAACAGAATAAGCTGGTGAATAAAATAGAATCAGAGGCATGGAAATGGAACAGATGGATGATTCTCAGAGGGAAGGGAGATGGGGGACAGGAAGAGATTAAACAAAGATCTTATATGCATATATGCATTACCTATGAACACAGACAATAGGGTGGCGAAGGCCTGGGATGGGGTGGGAACCAAGTGAAGGGGGGCAATGAGGGAGAGGAAAAGAGGCACATCTGTAATAATCTCAACAATAAAATTTTTTAAATAATAAGCCTACTTTCCGGGGGGTAAGGGAAGCCAGGGAAAGGTCAGTGGGAGAAAGAAGGAGACATATGTACTACTATTTGTAATACTTTTAAACAATAAAATAAAATTTAAAAAAATTAGCCTGCTATTTTTGGGCCCACCCTTGCCTCTACTATATTTGGTCAAACATTTAATTAACTCACCCTTAATGCCTTTGCAGAGCCAGACCAAATGATTTCCTGGGCCTTATATGGCCCTTGGGCCGGACGTTCCCTACCCCTGGACTCTAAAGGGACACAGAGAGAGACATCCTACAGGGAACTGCCCAAATACTCATGTTACAACCACTGTACTCAGTGACAGAGGAGGATGACAGTGGGTGGTGGAGTCAGTAACAGAACCTAGCTCGACACAGAGGATGTAACATTTCCTGGAAATAGAAGCTTTGAGGCTGAGATTAGAGAAATGAGTAGAAGGGTCCTGATGAAGGAGAAGGGCAGGTGCTGAGGAGGACTCATGAGGCAGAGGTAAGCCCAGCACCTCTGAGCAAGTGAAATCCTGTGGTTATCTCTGTGCTCTGTGTGTGTGTGTGCGCGCGCGCGCGCATGTATATGTGTTTGTGTGTGTGTAGGGGGTAATGTGCTCTTGTACTGGATATAGTGGGTAAGGAAGGAGTCCAAACAGGCTGGGCCTCATAGGCCACATTAAAATGTTCTTTGTTTGGATTTATGGTTTGTTTGCTTGTTTTTCTACTTTATTGTCAGTGCAAAGGGAAACCACTGAAGTGTTTGAGGCAGAGCAGCCCATGAGCAGATTTGTTCATTCCTCATTTCAGTTAATGCAGTTGAGATTTACGCTCTTTATATACGTTCTAGATGCAAACAACAAAGGTTTTATAGGCCTACACTCGCTAATTATACAACTAATTAAGTCTGCAATCAGGACAATCTCTAGGCCCCCTGAGACTATGCACCCAGGACTGCACTGTGGGGAGACGGACCATCCTGGGGACATCTTTTCCTGTGTTCTTGTAACTTAATTGGTTCTCAGATGGATGGCTTGAGATTTTTCATTATATTTGGCTAGAAAAAGATAGAGAGGGCTGATATTGTGTGTGTGAGCATGTGCCTCTGTGCAGTCTGTATGCATTCTCTGTTTGCAAGGGGCTTGACCCAGGCTGAGCAAATGGTGTTGAACTAGCTGGGGCTCAGCAAAGCAATCCATTTATTATAATTCTGCAGAGAAGAGGCCCAGTAAATCAAAGAGACAACCTGACTGCAAACAAATTACACACCAAGAGATAGGATGGAGGGAGGGAGGGGAGAGCGGAGTGGTCGCCAATTGGGAAAAGTGAGAATAAAAAGGCAGGGGGTAGGGAAAGGCAGAGAATAGAGACCCACAGAGATGCCTGGAGTAAAAAAGAAATAAAAAATGCAGCCTAATTTGTCCATCAGGAAGAAAAAGAAAAGCATCCTACCAAGAGAGAGCCCATTTGCTGGTAACCCCTAACTTAGAAACCCTTGACTTCAAAAAGCAACTGCCCTTTGTTCTCCAGAGGGGTTACCTAGGGAGTGATTGATAGGCAGTTACTTTCTCCTCTGTAAATGCACAGAGTTCTCTTTTCTCATGCAAATAGACAAGGGGACCTCATCTGAAATACTGAGTTAACCTGTTCCTAGAACCCTGGTACAAGCAAGCCCCCCAGCATTAGAATCTTCCAGAAGCAATTTCTCTTTTGAAGGTAGTCAGAAAGATGGTCATCTGTGGAGCGATCCAGCATGAAACATAGCCCAGGTCCCTATTACAAGAATGTCAGCATCCATGGTTGGAATTGCCACACCCACACACCTGGTAGAGACAACTGGCAGTAAATGGGCATTAGGCCAGGATGAGGAAGTCCTTTAAGTACCAATTAAAACATACTTTTGGTGGAAAACTACACTCCTAAATCCAAACATCTCCTTTACAGTCAACTCTGAATAAAAATCTGCTTGGAAAACTGGGAAGTACTTCTACTGAAAGAGGACTCAGAGCAGGAAGAGAGTTGGGAGAGGATCTACTTAGACAATAACAGTTACACCACAGCTCTCCAAAATCCACATAGAAGAGGACAAGTCTGACTAAAGAGAGAAGGATATGAACTATATTAGGAGACAGTGGTCCACAATCAGTCTCAAAGAATCTGATCAGGTCCATCCTATCTGAGGCGCATCCTACTCTGTGACAAGACTAGAGAGGAGAGCCCAGCCATCCTACTCTGTGAGAAGAGCCTAGACTAGAGAGAAGAGCCCAGCCAGTGAGGCACAGTGGTCAACCGGATGCCTGGTTAGGGCACATGCCTGGGTTGCAGGCTCGATCCCTAGCAGGGGGCATACAGAAGGTATCCAATCAATGATTCTCTCTCAGCATTGATATTTCTTTCTCTTCCTCTCTCTTCCACCCTGAAATCAACAAAAATATTTTTTAAAAGACTAGGGAGAAGACAATCTCTAGAAGAGTGAAGGTCTGTAAAACATTTGAAAACCCAAATAATCATGAGGAATGGTTCTTAGTGTGAATATTGAAGCTGAAAGGAGAATTCTAACACCCAGATTCTGCCAGAGTGCTTCACACTGCTCCCCAACACTCACACAGGCCTTTGAAATCAACCTGGCAGAATCGTGAGAAATAATAAACTGATGATATTTTAAGCCATTACATTTTGAGGTGCTTTGCTATAGCAATGGATTATCGCTGCCCTGTCTGTAGCCCTGTGATTCTATATCTCTGATTTCTTTTTTTCTTAAAATATTTTTATTGATTTCAGAGAGGGAGGAGAGAGAGATAAAAGCATCAATGATGAGAGAGAATCATTGATTGGCGTCCCCCCCACCCCCGCCTCCCCGCTGCTGCTGGGGATCGAGCCCGCAGCCCAGGCACTTGCCTTTGGCCGGAATCGAACCCAAGACCCTTCAGCCCACAGGCTGACGTTCTAACCACTGACCCAAGCCAGCCAGGGCTGTATCTCTGATTTCTTTTGCTATTTCTCAATTTCCTCTCAGGTAAACTCACTGTTGGGAAAGTAGCATCACTCTGGCTTTGCATCACTCTGTTAACAGCCTCTGGTCTTAGAAGTCATGATGCTTCCTCAGACTCTACCAATCACTAACCATGGACATAGTAAGTAACTTAAACCCATCTCTGCCTCATTTCCTCCCCTATAACATGGGGTTAATCACAGAGCTAACCCAGGTTGTTGTTTTTTAATGGCCACAGTTCACTGATGTTCTGCCCAATTTCTTCAATCTTTTAGCCTTCTTCTCTGTTTCATTCTGGATTTTTCTATTGCTATGTATTTGAGCTCTGCAATGCTGCCTCTACCTTCAATCCAATTCATGGTATTTCTCAGCTCAAATGTTCAATTTAGCTCTTTTTTTATATCTTCTATTTCTCTCCTTATCGTGCTCATGCATTCCTCTACCTTCTCAAAAAACAGAGATGACTTGCTGCATCAATAGAATCTAAAACTTTTTATTTCAATTACTCAGGGAATTCAAAACAAAGCCACTCTTTCAGACCTGCGGTATGGGAATCATTGCATACAATCTTTGTGTTTCCTCCCAGGGCTGATGTCAATTCCAGCCAGCCTCTATTTACATATGGGTTCAATACATGCTTGCTGGTGGATTGACTGCAGTTCCTAAGACCAGGTCTAAATAGACGGATTGCTCAATTCCTGTTCATTGGTCCAGCATTTCCCTTGTGTCCATATGTCAGGTATGGGTACAGCACAGCTCAACCTACACAGCGAAGGAAACTGCCAGGTTTCTTGACAATATTCCATACCCTAGTGCCTAGCCTCTTAAAATGTAAAGATCCCAATCCACCAAAAGAAAAGTGGTCTAGGTCATTCAGGTCTTTTGAAAGGAAATGGTATTATAAACTCATCCTACTGCTTGTTTATGCTGATTTTTTATATTTGGTTTAACTAACAGAACTTCGGCCAATTCTCATTCAGTCTTTGAACCCCAACTAATTAGAATCTGCCGTACTTTCGAGCAAGAACAGACCACCTTCTGATCAAATGAACTTCTGAACCCCCAGGAACAGCATCTGAGCAGCTCTAGCTTTAAGCACGTACTTTCAAAGAGTGAAAAGAAAGCTTATGCTCATTTATTTATAATAAGCATATGCATACAAAAAGGCTTTTCTGATGCTTCATGAAGTAATAAAATTGTGATCACTCGTGGGCTCAGAATTCTGCCAGCTGTGCACTTCCCAACAAGGAGCATTCAAATCCCACATCTCCACACCATCACTGCCTCTGACACATGGGACTCAGCCAACAGCCGCTCACACTGGACGTTTAAACATCACGGACCCAGCAGGGCAGCCACAGACATAGGGCCTGATGCATAGAGGCCAGAGGGGGAGGCAGCACAGGGCTCTAGAATGGAGGGACCTGAGTTCAAATATCCCCATCACCAATCAGCAATGTGGCCTTGCCCAAATTATTTAAATTCATCCTGGGTACATATCTTCACCTCTTAAACCAGGGGCAATGGCTTTAGACTCAGAGTTGCCATGAGATGATGTATGAAATGCATTGAGCACGATACCCAGTACCAGGAAGGGCTCTCTAATCACTAACCTTCCTTTATCCCCACCCCCAAGGCAGGACAATATCTGCCCTTTGAGCGTCTCAGCCTGCAGGGAGTTGCCTCAAGGCTCCAAGATTACTCAGGAAGGTCCAAACTCAGAACAGGCAGCAATCTTCTTATCGAACCCTCACCCTAATTCCTCTTTCTGGGTGAAGCAATGTCCTTAATTTTCTAACTCAGGTTTCATGATCAGCTATGTAAAGCTAGCTAAGGAACCCTCTCCTCCTCCAGAAATCTTAAATGCATCACCTGATCATTCTGGGGGAGTTAAAGGTTGGTTGGTCTGGCTTGCTATCTCAGAACTAGAAAACACAATAATTCAACAGGACCTTTCAGAGTCTATACTTGAATCCTCTTTACATTTGCACCTTTCCCCATTTCCTCTGCTTGGGATGGACCACTCACTAGACTCATGGTGGGACATTTCTATTTAAGACATCTGGGGCCCAAATCAGAGCCTGGATGTGAAATTTGCATTAGAGCTCTCTTCCTCATAGTGAGGCTCCTGTCTGCTTTGGAGACGTTTCCTCGCCAACTGGCCCCCATTGCTTCAGTGGCTCTTCTTAGGACGGATTCTAGTTTCTGCTCTTCAGAACAGACCATACCTTGTCTCTCCTTTTCTAAGTGGATTGTAATGGGCAAATTAGGGGACTTGGTATACTTGTATTCCTTGCCAGACCTAAGAAATCTGAATTGCAGGAGGGGAGAAATGTTCTTACAGCATTCCCTTTGCCAGATCTTTCACTCCATCATTTTAGAGTAGACATCCCCCTCCTCCCCTACACACACACACACACACACACACACACACACACACACACACGTACTCACACTCACACACATTGATTCTTCATGACAAGTCTGTGTTATAGCCATCTGGACTCTGATGCTTCGTAATTGGGAATTTTTTTTATAGCTTTAATTATTTCCTCTGTTCTCTTTTCTTTTTTATATACAATGAATCATTCTGTTCCTGAGAGAAGAAAATAAAAAAGATTTTTGAAAGTTATGGCTGTAATTTCAATAGAAGGAGATTGGGCTTTGAGGAACATGAGCATTTGTTGTCTTTTCTGAGTCCATTTTTCATCCACACTGGTTAATGAAGATGTTATTTCCCTCTTACATGTTGGCTGTTAATTTCTGACAAGTGTTTTTTTAGTTACGGCTGATTATATGCCTCTCGGTTCATACTTCTTTTGTATACTTGATGAAATATTCAGTTCTTCTTGAAAGGATTAGGTTTGATTCACCCCTGGCTGTGATTAATTGTGTTCATATTTTGGGACCTAATTTATGTTTATATGATTCCTCTAGTGTTTCCATTTTCTTTTCTAATTATCCATTTCCCCCCATCTTTTTTCCTGAAATTAGTACTGAATTAGCTTGCCTCTGATTACAGTCTTGGATGCATCCCAAAGAATATTGTTGGACAGCTCCCCATTATCATTTCATTCCATGAATTCTTTGTTTGCTTTTTGCAATAAAGCTTTATTAACCCTCTGTGGATCCTTATTTTCATTTGCTCAGTCATCTTTGATTAGAAGCTGCACCAAGCTATGGTCAGACATTGCAGCATTCACTCCCATGTTTTCTTCTACTGCCTGCCAAATGGACTTCTTTTTAAAAAGTCAGAATTCTAGGGATTAAAAATAAGATCTATGCCTGTGTTGAGGGGCTGATTTGTCTAAGAGGTTCTTCCTCCCTTTTAATAATTCATTTATTTGCCATTCTGTTGAGGCAGCTCTGCTGTTGTGTGTAAACCAATTAGTGTCCCTTGTCTCCCTTCCCTTGTAAGTCTTACCTCATTTATAAAGAGAGGTCCCTTCAGAACAGCATCTCCTCTGACCCAGCTCCACAGATGGCCAGCACCCAGCCTCAGCCTGCAGGTCTCTCCAGTGTCCCCATAAGTCTGAGGCAGGTGGAGGCCCCAGGTGAAGCTGCTCTGGAATGGGGTTTGTATCATCTACCATCAATCAAGGCATCTTTATTCTAAGTCATCCTAGGGTCTGCATTTTGCTTTTTGGTAGGTACTCCTTTCTGATAATTTCCTGCCCCCATGTGCCAGTAGTACTTACTTTCCTGCCTATCCCATTGCATACACATCTACATACAACATGCTACTATGTACATGCTACACACCCAATACACCCATTTACACACACACACACACACACACACACACACTCACAAACACACACACCTCTTTTCTCATGGAACTTCTGGGACCTCTATCTCCCTGAGAGATGCTATTTCTTGCTTTAGGAATAATGGTACAAAGGCTCTAAGCCACTGTCAACCAAAGATCCTCCACAACCAGCAAAGGCTCAGCTACCTAGCATCCCCAGGAGAGCAGAGTGCCCAAACAGTTTTGACCAGAACTCCTCTGCTACCCTTACCTGCCAAAATGAGTGTGGAATTGGCATTGCTCCAGTGAGGAACAACTTTATCCCTCATCATTGCATCCCAAATCCCAGAACCTTTGGCCATGAAATTCTCCCACAGATAAAGCAACAACATCTCTTCCTTCTTGAAGGAAGCAGCCAGAGCCCAGTTCCAAGCTGCCTGACTTTCCTGTGGGAACACACCAAGCTGTCTGACCTTTCCATCCATGCTCAGTGATGCAACTGGAAGGGCTGCAGGCCCTCAGCCCCATGAATGGGCTCTATAGCCAAGCAGCTTATACACTGGGGTCTCCCTTGGCCCAAGCCCTGAGGGTGACCTGCGGGTGACCCAGGAAGATGAATCTTAGCTCAGCAGTAATCTAGGCCTAGCTGTCTGGCCTTGTGTCCCTGGTGATGGGTCCTCAATGCCACACTTTACAAAATGGCTGAGCCTTGTGAGAGCTCCTGCAGTCTCCAGGAAGTGACTCCTGCTTGGCTGTACACCAGGCAGCTGCCACCAGCAGGCCTGCGATGGGAACTTCTCGGGCCAGCAGTGAGAATGTTGCACAAAGGGGAAAGAGCAGAACCAGCCTTCCGTGGGCAGCACTTAGCAGGTGCCTTCTGCAGAATGGACGATCCAGCCCTGAAGACAGCCTCACCAAAGCCCCTTATGGCCTGGGAGCCTGTTTGTGATCTTAAAACATCACCGAATCGTCTTTAAAAAATAAAATTCCACAGAAGCCCCTGAGCACTGCAGCTCAGCCCAGCCCAAATATGTCAGCATCTCACCCTCACATTTACTAGTCAGTCCTTCCTAGCCAGGCGGCAGATCAGCAATGTCCTCGTCACCTTTGGTTCTATGTCTACTGCTTGCTGCCAGCCACCACACTAAGTTGTTCAGAATGACAGGGAGAAATGCACACCCCTTTCAATTCCTTTTTGATCCTTCTAATTACCTTAAGGGAGAAAGTCTCAGTTTGGGTGTGGAGCTTCTTTAACACCTCTTGAACATTTAATACTCAAAATCAAGAAAACAGGCTTTAGGTTTTTGCTAAAGCTGAGTAACACTTTTTTCATTTCATATAATTTGACCATGTCTTCTACTTATTGCATCTGTAGAAGACATTTTCCAATTTTCCATGTACTAGGTCACCAATTCTCAACCATTGTGCCATGGCAGGCACACTGGTGTGCCACAAAAATTTTTAAAGCATGAAGTACTTGACTGTTTAGTACCTTATAGTTTGTCAAATACAAAAAAAAATGACAACAGCCAACACAATAATAGCCATCTGGTGTGAGTGAATAAAAATTATTTTTTGTCAGATCAGCAAAAAATATGGGTGTTTTTTGTTGTTTTTATTTTTTTTGGTGTGCCACAGAATTTTAGTAATTAGTTTATGTGTGCCATGAGATGAAAAAAGGTTGAAAAATCACTGTACCAGATTAAACTTTCCTTTACAAAGGAATGCACCTACATTTTTAAAAAGTGAGTCAACAAGGTACAGAGAATAAGCCCATATGGCAAAAATTCATCAAGGTCATTGGTATGTGAATGACAGGAGTTCAAAAATCGCTGGGCTATGTGGCACTGGATGTCCCTTCTCCTCTCAGCATTGGGGCCCTGAGTAGGATCACTGCCTGTCCCTATCCTCACCATTGTCACAAAGAGGCCAAGTCTTCCCTTCCCACCAGCTGCACAGCCCTATGCCTGGGAGCTCAGCCCCAGCCCCACTGGCTCACCTGGTGCCCCGTGAGGAGCTCACCTCCCTAGTGGCTAATGATGCCGCCGACCCCTCGGGTCACCTCTCTCCAGCAACACAATGGTGTTTTTAATTCATAGGGGTCTCAGCCTCGCTTTCTGCTGTAATAATATGAATAAAAGCTGCCAACTCTTCCTGCCCTACATCTAGCTGATTCTCCTTTAAGGAAATAGCAAATTTAAGTTTGGAAGAAGGAAAATGAATTATTCAGAAGAGCTAATTTCACCTGAGCCATTTTCATAAAAAAATTGCTTGAAGAATAGCCTGAAGCTTTTTCTTAATTCATGGTATACAAATAACACCCAGGAAGATCAGTGGGACAGGGCCAGAAGTTTCTCCAGGAAGTTCCCAGGTTACCCAGGGCATCCTCTGCTGGGCGTAGGAAACTCTGCTCAGTGCCCACCATCACCAATGCTGAAGGCTGCCAGTAACTTCCATCCAGAGGCAGAGAAAAGGGGCTGGCCTTCCCTCAGCCACCCCACTGGGGACTGTGTGTGATTCACCCCAACTTTATCTAGTGGCTCAGTGGGGAGGACACCTATTGCTGAAGGGAAGGAGGAAGGTCTAGAGCAGTGGTCGGCAAACTCATTAGTCAACAGTACAATGATTAAAATTTCTTTCGAGAGTCAAATTTTTTAACTTAAACTTCTTCTAATGCCACTTCTTCAAAATAGACTCGCCCAGTCCGTGGTATTTTGTGGAAGAGCCACACTCAAGGGGCCAAAGAGCCGCATATGGCTCATGAGCCGCAGTTTGCTGACCACTGGTCTAGAGCAGCAGATCTTACCTGACACCCTATCTCAAAAGGGTGATACTGTCAGACCCAGCACAGCCAAGGAGCCACTCTCTTCTCTCCCACCCAGGAAAGCACATGTGAGTGAGGGAGGAGTTGTCATAGAGAATAGCCTGAACCCCTATAATCTATTAAAGAAGCAAATTATTGCCCTAGCCGGTTTGGCTCAGTGGATAGAGTGTCAGCCTGTGGACTGAAGGATCCCAGGTTCAATTCTGGTCAAGGGCACATGCCTGGGTTGCAGGCTTATCCCCAGTAGAAGATGTGCAAGAGGCAGCCAATGATTCTCTCTCATCATTGTTGTTTCTATCTCTCTCTCCCTCTCCCTTCCTCTCTAAAATCAATAAAGATAAAAATAATATTTAAAGAAGTAAATTATTCTCAAACCTAGGTCTTTTGCCAATAGTAGCAATTTTTTTGTGGTCTAGTTCCAGAATGATGGTGCCCCTGTTTCTGGAGTCAATGCCTTCAGTAAGGTTGGCATGAAGTGCACTTAGGTACAGCCAAGGGGCTGGTGGAATGTGGAGTCCTGCGGGTCAGAGAGAGATAAGGAGAGGTGCTCACAAAGGAAGGAGCACAGCTCCGGGCTGGCTCTGCACCTTGGGGTTCATGGTGTCGGTTACTATGCTGATCGCTGTCCCATAGGGAAAGGACAAGTCCCTCTGACATTGATCCATACACTGCTATCCTTATTGGGCAGCATTTCCATCCAAAGCTAAGGTGTTTTCTAGGTATCTGTCCATGACATGACATTCTTGGCCACAAAGCAGTGGCCCAGATGGTGAATCTTATCAGACCACCTGACCCGTAGCAAGCCCCCTGGTACCAAGCCCCATGCAGGCCAGGGGTCAGATGCTGAGGAGTCAAAGCTGAATGGAATACACAGGCCCTGGGGAGCTCACAGTGCAGAGGAAGAAACAGGTGGGTGAGCAAACACTCTTTTCACTCTGATAAGAGCAGCCAGGCACGTGGGAGCATGTAACTCCCTAGAGGTAGTGGAGCAGCCAAAGAAGTCTGCTGGAATCTGCTCTGCTTGCCAGCCCAGCATTTATGGCTCCTGCATTTAGTAAGAGCAACTGACTCTTTTAAATACTCCCTCCTACTTTCAATCCACTGGATTCAGCCAGGCTCAGACCCTCCCCATGCTGCGCCAAATATCTGCCCCATTCTAGCCCATCACTCTACCCAGCCACAATGACTGGTTCGTCTCATGACCCAAACCAACCTATTAAGCCTCTGCCTAGGACCTTTTGCTGGCCCTGCTATGGAGATGCACACTGTCTGCATTTGGAGCCTGAACTAGTAGGTGGCCACCTTTACCATCACTGAGTGCGGAGGGGGCATAGAGGGGGGTGGGGCTGACTGAGAATGAAGCTGACAGAGAGGAGGACAGCAGAGCCATGAGATGGGAGAGACCAGATCCTGGTGTTGCCTTAGCACCTGCATCCAGAAAGCAGGTTTCTTCTCAGTTTTATGAATCAATACATTCTCTTTCCTTTCATCTATTTTGAGTTGGATTCTCATAACTTGCAACCTTACAAAGGCTGAGTCATGGTGGCTGGGTAGGAAACTAGCGAATAAAAAAGGATGGAGGAAGAAGGGAGCCCAGCACAGCCTGGGTGGGGTCTGAGGACAGCATTGGCCAGTGAATGCTAGGAGCTTATCCTGGAGGTTGGTGAGGAGGCTGCAGAGGAGGATGGGCTGGAGAGGTGGGCAGGGGATAGCCCCAGGGGAGTTGGGGCCTGACTTCTATCCTGTAAGGACTGAGGAGCCTTAGCCCATATGCCCAGGGACAGGACTATGCCCCATCAGCCATCTCTTCTCCAGCCCCAGGCCTAGAATAGAGTTTAGTGCACATCTCTTTATGTGGAAGCTGGATTATGAGTTGAAGCCTATGAGACAAGATGACAAGGCCAGGTGTGCTGTTTTGGAAAGCTTCCTCTGCAGGCCCTGTGGAGGGCGACACAGGGGAGGCCAGGCTGCATGCTGGGAAGCTAGGCAGGGGCGGAGGCAACAGTCTTGGGACCAGCAGGAGATGACAAGGCTTAAAGAGGCCCCATGGCCACTTCCCTGACCTGTTCCATTTTGGAGGTGTTTAAAATTTTTACTTTAAAGACCTGACCAAAAAATAAGTACCTGGGCAATAGAAGAAAACTAGGTAAACATAATAATCATCTCACTTAGGTATAGCGATCTATAGTGTTTCAAGTCCATTCACAAACATCAGCTCATCACCACATTGAGAGGTGGTTATTATCCACATTTTATCGATGTGGAATCAAAAGCTCAGAAGTGCTGAGTAACTTCCTGTGGCTGTGGCAGTACCAAAGGGGAAAACAGGTCTCTAATGCCAGGTTGTCCAGGCTCCCTGAGGTCCCCTGAAGACCATCAGCCCCTTGCCTGTGGATCCACAGAAACCCGGGGGCTGAGTCCTTGCCCCACTGCCCACATGCACCCATCTTCATGGTCAGAAGTGCCTCCATCTTCCCAAATTCCCTCTCACTGTTGGCTGGCCTTCTGCTCCCCTCTGCCAGCCAACAAAAAGCCCTGGTGAGATACCAGGCGGGCAGGTCAGCTGTTCCTGGCTGATTCAAATGGAAAGGGATCGGGGACAACATTCAGCTTCTCCCCAGGAGCCAACAGAGCCCCATGCCAGAGTCTGCGCCAAGCTGTCCTGCTTCCTTGCCTTGCATAACCCATGGCTCTGTCCAGGTACCAGCAAGCACCATGGGAGAACATACCATTGGGAGATGAGTTCCTACGAATGCCGGGAGCCAAGCTCTGGGCAGCACCCTAGAATTGATGCCAAAGCTTTGTCTGTTGTCCCCACCCCCAAGTCAGACAAAGATGAGGAAAAGCAGGAAAGTGGATGATCTTCCTCAGACAGGATCAGAGACCCTGAGCTTGGGAAAGGGCACAGCAATGCAAGTTCAGTCTGCTACACAGACACGCAGAGGAGGGGCGTGGCAATGATTGCAGAGGGGGGCACCCGCGCTCTATAAATAAGCCATCGGGTAAATACTATAATGAACACAGCCCACACGTTATTGGGGTTTCTCATGAACATTCTCCAGTAAGAGGAAAGTGGAAAGTGCCACATTCCTATGCTTGTCAGGTGAGGAGTGAAAAATCACAGCGTCCCCTAAAGGTACACATGGCATTCAACAGAAATCTCACTAGGTCATTCAGACCAGCCTGCTGCCTCCAGGAGCCAAGGAACTTGTGATGCCAATACTGCCAATAGACATTTTTTTTTTAGGAGAGCAAGAAGAGCAGTGTGTCATGTATCAAAATTCTGTTGCTAATATTTAAAAAGTGAAGATTTTTTCTGGATTACATTCAGGAATATCGTAAGATTTGGCTATGCCCGCCCTGCTGAAGTTGAGTGGCAGGGCTGAAGCTATCTTCCTGAGACTCCCCATGGGCATCCCCTGCCCAGCTCTATAGATGCAAGTTTCCATCCTAGAACCAGCCCCCACACAGGCAGCTGGCTTTCTGCCTCTATCAAAGTTTTTCTGGAGAGGAAAACTTCCCGTTCTCCTTCCTCATTGAAAGTTGCCAGGCTAATGTGAGTGACAAACCACTGCCCAATGACCTTCTAATAGTAGCCATCCTGCCAAATTGGAATCTGAGCCTGAAGGCAGAGAGACCAACTCCTTGTTCCTGTTTATTTCTGTTCTTCAAACCACACTAGACGCTCCCCATTGCCCTTAAACCCACCCAACCACCCCTCTTCAGAGCTGTCACAGGACATGGTCTGCTGGTCCAGAATGCAGGACGGGATCACCAGTAACAGGCAACACTGTGATGGTCTGACTTATCCAGGTGGCAGGCGCAGGCGGGGAGGAGGATGCAAGGGGGGAGGGTGGGTTTCAACTGAATTAAGGGGAAGGACCATCTCTTGGTTGCATGACAAGCAGCTGCAAGCACAACCTTGTGAACTGACAGCAGCCTGTAACGAGTCCTCACTGCCATATTTCCTCAATAAATATATACACTATTACTGCTGAGATGCAGACAGATCAAAAAACAATGACTGTGGTTGGCTATTAGAACACAGGTCAATTCAGTACGAATCCCCAAACCATCTGGGTGGCTCAGATGTAGCGAATACACAGGAACCATTTTCTCTTACTTGGGGTAAGCCTGGGTAAATTAGGTCTTAAGGGCAGTCTAAATTACAGATCCTACAAGAGCAGCAAGATATTTGGGCTACACGGAGCCTGAGGGAACCAGAGCAAAGGAGAAATCACTGCCTATCCCCACTCACGCTGGAGAAAGCTCTATTAAATCTCACCTACCCTCACCCTCCCTCCCCTCTCCTGTCTCCCTCCCTTGTCTTTTGTCTCTTATCTATGAATTGGTTCTCAATCTCTATCATGGCATGGGGAGTTAGACTGGCACAATTTTAACTTAATGGCTCAAGTTTAAAGGTCTATGCTGAGATAGACAATTCCAAGTAATGTGTCAAATATCTAGAAATGTCACTTTGTGGACTTTGGCTCAAATGTGAGCCATGTTAAGTCTGTGAGATGTCTCCCAGCTCACCCTTATCCCTGTTCACAGTATCTTGAGTTGATCATTCAGTTATTCATCCACTTAGCAAACCTCGGCTAGGTTCTCTCAGGATGCCAGACCCTGTGCTAGTCAAGGGATACCAAAAAAAAAAAAAATAGTGTGGCCCCTGCCTCATGGGACACGCCAGCCAAGTGAGGGAGGCACACGGGATAGTCTCCCCATGCTGTGTCTAAGTGCCATGATGGAGGGGAGCACTAAAGTATTCACCTGTCATTCTAATTTATGAAGGGGCTTAAGCAGGGAGTGACATGATCACTCATGTAATTGAGTAAATTAGATGTCAAGACAGCACTGTTCTGTCCACAATATGGTTAGTTGGATTGTTATATACTACTGTCCCCCATTCTAGCTTTGCTTTATTTATTGGAAATCTGTGGTGTGTAATGTGATAGGTTGGTCATAAAAATGTCTAATCGCTACATGTGAAATAGCCATGTCTTTCAGCTTTGCATGAAAATGGCAAATTCTGTTTAATGTTCCTGACTCCTTTACAGCTTGAGTAATAGCAACAGATCCAAATTATAAGGAATAGAAAAGGCATGGGAGAGAAAACGAAGACACTGTTAGCAAAAGGCCTCTCCCTGAATGGAAATTCTCTCTCCAATGCGCTACAAGGACCACAGTAAACCATGTCAAGGCTACTTTATGAGGCACCCCAGAGCCTTCTGAATGGGTGGGATCACAGGTCCTAGGGAGGCAAAGCTGTACCTTAAACCTCCATCCCTTTGTCAAGACAGTTGTGAGAGGTCATCTTTTCTTCTCAGGTGCCAGATGAGACTCAGAACAGAGTGTACCCGAGGGAAAATGGAGGGGAAGGATAGGACCAGAAAGGCAAGGGTTTTACAGCATGAGGAACAAGAGCAGATGCAGGTCTGAGAGGCGGATGGTAGGACATATTGGCAGCCCCCGTGTCACCACATGGAAAGAAAGCATCCAGTTCTTGCTACCAAATAAGGTACCCACCTGGCTCCATTCTAGTGTCTCTGCACTTCTCTTTTCTCAGACATTGCCCTTGGTTGCTTGGTGCAATTAAATGTATTAGCTCTCCTAAGCAGGCTGCCTGTTAGCCATCACTGGGTCACACTGATGTAGTCCTAGTGAGGATAACCCAGAGCTTGAAGGCAGCCACTACTTATTTCATCTCCCCCAAACTCCCTGACCCCTCACAGTTACTTGCTCCCTCACCCGTAGGTGCTGGGATGATGATGCTGGTCATTACAGACCCAGGGTCCAGACACAGTACCTTCTGTGGAGAGCCATGAGCCAGTAACCCTTTCCCAAGGAATCTCCCCACTCCGTCTTCTGGAGACAGCCCCCAGGTAGGTGTGTCTGGGAAAGGTAACATGGTTTTGGAGGAGAATGTTGGAGTAAGACAAAATTGGGTTTGACTTCATTTTTGCCACTTAGATGCTTGCATGACCCTTAAGCGAGATGCATGACATCTTCCAACTTCAACTTCCTGTCAAACTGAGCAAATGAAAAGCTACTTTGCTAGATTATTATTAAAATTAGAAAAACATTTGTTCATGAATTCACTCAATAAATATTTATGGAGAGCCTACTATGTCTCTGCCACTGTGAATGGCCCTGTTCGGAGCCAAACCCACACACCAAATGGTTCCTGCTCCGGTAAAGTCTATGCCCTAGTGGGTGTAAACAAGTAAGATAAATAAGATAATTTCAGATAATTGCAACTGCTATACAGGATTAAACATAATGCTATGATAAGGAGCAGCAGGGGGGTGTTATTTAACTAAGGAAGGCTCTCCTCGAAGATGATGTATAGGCATTTAGTGGAACATGACTGATGAGGAGTCAGTTCTGGGAAGCCCAGAGGGAAATGATTCCAGGCAGAGGGAATAGCAGCTGCAAAGGCCTTGAACCTGGAACAAGTGTGCTCTGAGAAAGGGACAGGGTGGTCAGTGCAGCATGGAGGGAATTGTGGAAGAGGCGAGGCTACAGAGGTAGGCAAGGGTCAGAGCATGGGGGGACCTGAGAGTCATGGCACAAAGTGGGTCAGGCAAGTGTAATGAGAAGGCATTCGGAGGCTTTGGATTGGAGAAGGAGGTCCTCTGACTTAGAGTCAGGATGGATGAGAAAGAACCTGGAAGCAGTGGTGTTCGTTGCTGAAGAGGCACAGATGATTGGGGAGCAGGACCAGGTGGTGGAGAGAAATGGACGAATCCAGGAGGTGCTTTGGAAAAAGAGCCAGTAGGGTCTGTGGGCAGACTGGATGAGGCCATGAAGGATTGGGAGGATTAAAGATGAACCAGGTAGATCATAACACCATTTCCTGTGGTGCAAAGACTATCAGAGGACTGGCTCTGTTTGGACATGCTGTCGCTCAGGAGCCTGTCAGATATCCCAATGGAGAGATCCAGGGACAAAGGGGGAGTATGTGTTTGCACAAAGCGCAGAAATTGGGCTGAAAATAAGTTAGGGGGCTGTCAGTGTCTAGAAATTTAAAGTCCTGAAATTGCTTGAGATCACCCAGGGAGCCCTGGAATATGAAGTGCAGTGCACACAATAAATAAAAGCAACAATAATAGTGATCATAAATCATAAATAATGGCTACGGTGAGGTTGCTGCGGGCCAACACCCCCACATCTGCATGATCGGTCCCTGCCAACTGAATTCACTTTAAACAAAGGATTCAGGACTCCGGAGCTTAGCCCCTCGCCCCTCGCCCCTCCCCCAAGTGCCAATGTCTGGGGACCCCAACTCCTGAATTCCTCACTCTCACACCTCAGCCAATCCTCCAGCTCAGAGAACTGGCCAGCTCCACTCATTTGTTGCTCAGATTATGGAAGGTACCCACCTGCCTAGACCCAGGAGCACGTGTGCAGTAACAGCAAGAAAGTGGCAATGTTATAAATAAGTGATGGCCTCCCAGTTAGGCCCTGAGCCATAGTCATTCTGCGGCTCCACTGGCTCCCTGCGCTGCAGCTGGCTTAAAATCGTTATCCGATATTGTTTTAGTAAACAGGTATGCCTGTGGCCTCCGCTCGTCTGGCCTCTGCGTCATTATTAAGCTGAGGCCTTTCTCACCATGCAGTAACCCACGGTGAAGGGTCTGAGCCATCCATCCCAGGGGGTCAGGGAGGCTTGAACTGGTGGAAAAGCAGACCTGGGTGTGGACCAAGGTTGGGCTGGGTGGAAAAGACAGAGCTCCGGACCCTGCTCTGCCACCATTGCACCATATGCACAAGGCGAACTGCTGAAACTTCTGTATCAGTTTGCAGAGCTGAAGCTACGGAGACGGAGATGTAACCAAGGGAGCCCACACTTACTCTGTACTGGGAACTGGGAGAGACTCGCTTCCTTTAACCCTCACAACAGTCTGTGAGGTAGGTATTCCTGTCCCTATTTTAATAATGAGGCTCCTGAGACCTGCTCTGAGGAGAGCTGGGCTGTCCCAGTACATTGCAACTGATATCAAGCAGTCCCTAGAACATTAGATGGTGCCAACCTCTGCGCAAGATTTTGAATCCAGTGGCATTCAAACATTTTTGTGCCTACCTGGGTTTTTGGGCAAAGAGGTCAGTGACCTCTTGGCTTTCCTAGGTAGGCAGCCCCTTCTGAACATACTGCCCAGGTGATCCAAGGGAGTACTCCTATATGTGAGCTAGGGCTACCCCCTGCTTTGCTCTGCCACCTGAGGACAGGGGGCAGCATCTTCTTCTCTTTCCCACACTTGCCCTAATGAAATCCAAGAGAGTGGGCAGCCAGGGGATAGGCTTTCCTGGCATCCCTCTACTGTGCCCATGCACTCTACCCTGGGTATCATCCTGGCTCAGGTCGGTGCCCACAGAGTCTGGCCATCAGTCTGGATGTGGACTAAAGTCACTATGCTTCTCTCTGGACTGTTGACTCTCCTCAGGGAGGCAGAACTACCCTTCTCTCCTGCCCATCCCATACAGGTCCACATCACTTTCTCAAGACCTACCGCAACTGCCCATCCATGCCAGTCATCACCAAGCAAACTTGGGCAGTGGAACACTCTTTAAGGACCTCATCTGATTTGCCTGCTTTACCTACATTTTCTATTCGCTCTATCAAATGCCCACAGCCCTGTGGCGTTTCAGGGAGACCCTTGCATTTGTGCCCCGGTGAGTTAACTAGAAAGCTTACCCAGAGTCTGCTGTGTTTGTCCCCATCCCTGTTTGCCAGTTATTATACATAATTTAATTAAATATTAATAAACCAATGAAGTAAGAATATAAAGCAAAAGAGCTGTTTCTTTCATGACACTAAGTTGAATGCTTTGACAAGACAACAAACACCAGCTGCTTTAAAAATTGGAACAGGGTAAGACAAAGCTAAAAAATCAGAAATAAAATATCACTCAAAACCCAGCAGGTTTTGCACTCAAACTGCTTAAGAGTATCAAAGTTTTCGCTCCATTAAAAGAGGCCAGACATGGCCATCATAGAGGATGCATTTCAGATGGCGAGAACGGGAGGGGGGCGGGAGAGAGGGAGAGGAGACCGGCAGGGGGGGGGGGAGAGGGGAGGGGGGACAACTTCAGCAAGTGGTTCAGGATCAGGCATGGCTCAAATCACGCCCCCCCCCCAAGTCTACCCAGGGCATCTTCTTAGGAGTCCAGAAACAAAGTCTTTATTTCCCAATGAAGTCATTCTAAAAGAATGTAGTCTCAAGAGCTGCTCATAGCCGTCCTGATGGGGTCACACTCTCATCACAATGAGAGACTTGAGAATGGCGTCAACCCAGAGGGAAAAGCCACCAAGGGAAGAGAGACCAGATCCACGCACTGTTTGACCTGCCTGGTCCACTAGCAAAGTCAGTAAATTCCCTGATGGCTTAAGCCACCTGACACATAGTAGGTGTTCAACAAATGTCACCTGAAATCAACTATGCAATTCAGGCCCATAGTCTGTATTTTACTTCTCAAGCCCCACAAACTACCTTCTCCCTTCAAAGACAAACTCTCTCTGTGATGTGTCTAGAGGTTAAGACTAGCCCTTCAGTGGCATCAACATTGCACTTCCTCTCCCCATCTTACTCTCTAGGTCCATTCCCCTTCTTGGTGAATCATAAGAACCTCCATATTCCCTGTAACCCTCACGGCAAATTACACTTGTAGTACTGGGGAGCAGTTTATTTTCTCTAAAGTACTCTGCCCCCGTGATGAGGGTAAATTACCACCCACTGGGCAGTGGCACCTTTGCATGCCGCCTTGGGGTCCAAACAGTGGAGCATCACACATCGGTGATTAATTAATGAAAAATGGTAAGCGTCTCCTCTCAGTTATGCTTTTTAAATTAAAATATAACTCCTCGTTAAAACAGCCAAGCTGGAGATCCTAAGCAGCATTAATCATGTCCACATTTTAAAATCTGATACATAATTTAAGATCAAGCGGCAAAGAAAGATAAGCACTTAAGTACAATTTGGTATCTTTTCATTAAACCTTAACTCATCAATCTATGACTCCTCTAACCCTAGTCTTCTACCCTGGCTGCAGTGGAAACCCTCCTTCCCATCACCCTGAACCCCATGCTTAGAAATGAAGTCTTTACCTACTTTCTTCCAGGTTCCCATTCTCCACCAATTGCCCCAGCTCTTTTTCACTATAGGCTGGAGGGAATGTAGGTGCCAGAGCCCATGGGAAGGGGACACCAACAAGCATGCTCAAAAGCCCTGGAGACCAGCCTAGTCTCCACTCAACCTCATCTTGTCACTCTCAATGAGAAGTGACAGGGTACTACACTCCCCAATCGAGCAGTCCCCAAGATGCTTTGGTCTCAGATCACCTACTTCTTCAGTATTCTTCTTACATGACTCCATTCATCCCTTCATGTGAGTGACTCACTCCCATCTTTTGTTTCTGTGAAGTTTAAGCCAAATTTTTGAACTCTGTCCCAAGCTTGAGATTAACTCCTGGGGAAAAGGATTAGAGCTGAGGAAGATGAAGAATGGGATTCTCCATCCCCATCACCACGTCCAATTTGAAGGTCCAATCGGGAACTAATTAAGTATCTTTTCCCCAGACTTCCCACAACCAGGCTTAAAGCTAGAATCCTATCTATTTTCTTACCTCTGACAGCTTCTGAAGCCTGTTGTTCCCTCCTTCCCAAGGCCTTGGCATCTCTCACTCCTTTTCAACTGCTCCCCCAGCCCAGGCTTGGGCTGCTCCCTGGAGCTGATACAGAGTTTCCCATCTGGCACCCACCCAGCTCCTGCTCACTCCATAGGGTCTGCCCAGCACTTCCTGATTAATTTCACAGAGCCCTACTGAGATCACAGGATTCTCTGCACTGACCACTCTCCAGTGCGATTCTGTTATCTGAGCAGTGGGGTGTTGGGTAAAACAAAGGCAGAAAATGAAAGGGAGAGTAAGATCCTCAACTGCCAAAATCTATATATATAAAAGCCTAATATGCAAAATGTCCCCTCAGGAGTTCTACTGACTGGGAGTTCTATTACTCGCTATGATATGCGCTGATTACCAGGGGGCAGCATGGAACAAAGAAAGGCCCCGGCCTGCAGCCAAAGAAGGGATGCCCAGGCCAGCAGCTGGCAGCCACTAAGGACCCTATCTGTGCATGAATATCATGCACTGAGCCTCTAGTAACTAAATAAATATGCAACTTGAAAAGACATCAGCACATGGTGTTTTCAGAGGGAGACAAAAGATCTCTGTCCAGCTAGAAACAACTATAACTGGATTAAAGGTTAATAAAAGAATGTGCTCCACTGAGGGACTGGTCACACCCAGAGAATTGGAAAAAATCTCTCAGAAGCAATTAAGCTCAGTGCTCCCAGCATTGCCCCCCAACAGAAAAGCAAACATACATTTCCCAATTCAGTGAAGAAATTAGCCCCAGGTAACCACTGATGCATCAGAACTAATGTTCCATAGCCCCAGGTTGGCCTGGATAGCTCAAATTCCTGCCTTCCAAAGGCCTTCTGAGACTAGTTTTCTGACCCTTTGGAGGTGTCGAAGAGAGAGAGTAGACCAGCCAAAAGGCCTGGCAGTTCTATTCCCAGGGTAAGAAACACATGGGGCTGTGTCCACATATGAGGGTCCGGGGACCTGGAGTGTGCATTTCTGCCCTGGAGAGATGGATCTGTCTTCCATGTGCTGATGAAAACAAATTTCCAAGTCTACAGCGCTAGCATAGAGCTCCTCATGATGATGAAGTACCTGGGTAAATGTTGCCCTGTGATGACCTTGCTGAATACCCTGCCAGCTGTCCAAGGATCCTCATTAGCACTGGAAACCTGAAATCAAAAGAGCTTGAGTTTTGGAGTGAATAGACCAGGCCACACCTCTATCCTCAGCTCTACCCCCACCTCCAACCCAGCAGCAGCCAACTCCTCAAGATATCTGCCCAGATGATCCTAGTATCTTAAGAACCTTACAGAGCTTGACCATCAGGCTGGGCAGCAGGCAGCAGGTCCTGGGTATGAGAAGTGGTTCCTGCAGGTGGACAGCTCTCCTAAGTCTTGGGCCCTCTGCAGTGCAGCCTGAGGAGTAAAGAGTCCCACCTGGTCCAGCCTTCAGCGGTCGACTCTCCTTGGGTGATGCTTTCTTTAGTATGTGTGATTGTGTTCAAAACTTAAAACTTTGAAAAATTTCAATTTCTAACCGTTCCTACCATACCATCCAAACATGGTATCTAGACAGAGGAAAAGATAAAGGAGGGAGACCTACGTTCTCCAGCTGTTGGTTCTCTCTGTTCCAGCCTCTTGTTCACTGTCTGAGGCTGGTCGGAACTGAGACTCACATGTGAAGACAGGGGCAGGCAGTCACTGTTCACCTTCCACTCGGGCAGGTGAACTATTAACTACCATAGAGTCCTTATTTTTAACAGGTCCCAGCGAAGTCTCCTCCCAGCCTTCCCCAGGTAACTTTGTTTCTTACCTTATCCTTTCTTTGTGCATGTGATGTTGAACCATGTAAAAATGCCAATATTCAACTAGGTTGACCTATAAAATGGCAATTTCATATGGTTCAATCCAATGTGTATATAGAGTCTAATTACCCATTTCTTTATTCGAAAGGTAACATATTAAACACTCTGTTTTGCATCGTGCTTGCTTGACTTAATATATCTTGGCAATCTTTCCAGGTTATTGAGAGCTCCCTGTCCTTTAAAAAAAAAAAAAAACACACACACACACACAAAACTGCAGACTTTTCTTCCATTGTGTGGATGTCCCATCAGACCTGCCTCCAATCCCAAAATGATGGACATTTGAGTTGTTTGCAATCTTTTACTATTATAAGCAATAGGGCAAAGAATTATCCTGAACATTGTTTTGCACAAGTATATCTGTGAGATAAATTCCCAGAAATGGAGCATCAGGGTCAATAGGTATACAGATTTGTAAGTTTGGTAGATATTGCCAAAGGGCCCTCCTTACAAATGTGCTGACTTACACCCCCACTAGGGATGGCTGAGAGTTCCTGGATCAGTGATTCTTAACATTTTCCTTTAGGTCAGTGTTTCCAAACTTCAGGTTGTGACTCATTGCCGGGCCATGAAAACAGCTTTGTGGGTTATAATCAGTAATTTTCATTAAATAAGATAGCTTATTATAGAATCAGGAAAAATAAATTAGGAAACATCACACTGATTTGCATATAGGAAAGATAAGTAGTGTTTAGAGAATTTATGTTTCAGAGGTAGATATATAGATATAGAAATAGATATAGATATATATAGATATAGATATAGATATATAGATATATAGATATAGATATTTAGATAAAGGTTTACCCAGAAAACACCCACACACAGATGTGTGACAAGATCAAGATGTTTTGAAAGCCAGTCTTAGATCTTCAATCTTTTTAAGAATCAGGAAAACTAGAAACTTCCCGAAAGATGCACAGATACACAGAGCGGCTATTCCCTGACTCTGAGAGGCTCATGAAGGACCCAGGTCGGCAGCCTGCCGGGCAATGGCTGTGGGCGCTGGAGGACAGGCCGGTGGTTGTCTTCCCTCCCTCTTGGCCAGCCCGGCTGGCAAGAAGTGGCATTCCAGAAATATCTGCTGTGCTGAAGAAATGCACAAACCAATTTATCCCCCATCCCAATGTATTACCTCCACGCGCCTTCTACTGCTTCCTCCTTTTCTCAGCCATGGTGAGACTGGCCCGTACCTGATGCCTTGGTTCTTATGAAAACCAAGCAAAGGGCAGAAAAAGGTTTCAGCGAGATAGAGTAATTAATTTCTCTCCTTGGAGTCACTGATTCCATTTTACTCTGAGCCTGTGGCTCTGTAGGGAAATAGAACTGAGGGAGGAAGGGAGGGAGGGAGAAAAAGAGGGAGGGGAGATCGAGGGAGGGAAAGAGGGAGGGGAGAGCGAGGGAGGGAAAGAGGGAGGAGGGAGGGAGGGAGGAAAGGAGGAGGAGGGAGAGAGAAAGAGAGGGCAAACTAGAATGAGAGACACCATCAACCTGGACCAAAGACAAGGTTAGAAAAGGCCAAGGAAAGGAGGAGGGGGCAGGGACATTCAGGGAGAGGATCCTGTGTGCACAGGTATCATGCAGAGAAGAGGTGTGCCCAGAGCTCAGGAAGAAAACAGCCAGCCCCAGCTCGGTTTCTGGAGTAAAGAATCCTTCCAAGCAGCCTGGAAGGCCCGGGTCTCTGGGGTCCCTCTCCTGACCCTGTGGTTCTGATCCCACAGAACCGGAAATAAAAGAAAGGAGGTGAAGGTATTCTCACACAAAAGCTACTAACTGCAGGGTGTCTAGAAGAGGGGCAGGTCCTTGGCAAATATACATGGAAGTCTCCCCGCACCCCCCCCCAACTTCCGACCCCCGAGCTGGGGTTCTGGATCTCAGCCATCACCTTCACTGTTCTTGAGAAAAACAGAGGACAGGACATGCACTTTCCTAAAAGCATTTTTCCCAGTGAGACAGCCTTCGTCCTGACACCAAGATCTGACTTCCCACAACATTATCCCCAAGTCCTGCTTCCTCCCCACCTGCCTCCTGAATGAAACGAATGTGGCTGTGAAATAAAATGCAAACACACCGTCCACTTTTCTCATCTGCTGTCGTTCCCTGGGTCAGGGTGGGAACACAGATGGGGTGTAGGGCACTGACACGCAGGATGTCACCCTAGAGCCCTCCCTGTCCTGGTCTCCGCTGTAAATGTGAGGCAGTAAGAAGATACAGCGTTAGGAAGAAGAAACAATGCTTTGCAGGGGAGGCCACACCTAGTTCTCCTATTTCCAGCCTCTGGGGTGAAGGAGTAAATTCACAATGTAGTTCTTTGCTGAGGCCGGCTGCAGGAGCCTGGGATAATAGTACTATCCCCCAGAACCACGCTAGTAAAAGACTGTTAAGTCTTTAAAACCCAACACCAATATTGATTCTCCTTTTACCTAATTTCTTCCTTCTTTTGTTCCTGGTAGAGCTTACTGTCACTTGAGAGCATTGGTTTAAAAGACAAGCACACATGAGGTTATTGATTTCCTCCTAAGAACCGCCTGCTCTTGAAGTGAGCTCATGTAGAAAGGTGGGGGTCTGGGTGGTGGCCTGGGGGCCCTGCCTCTGCAGGTATCAGTGTATGAAAGGGGGCGGGGGGAGCTCTTTCACACACTGACACTTCATCCCTGTCGAAATGGCGCTCTTCCACAGAAGAGTGAAATATAAAATCCTTAACGTTTCAGCATTGGTGAGTAATGATAAACATTCGTGGATGATAAAAAGATAAGTAAAGGTCAATTGCTACCCTTAAAAAGCATGCAGTCTACAGGAAAGATGTAACTTGATGCTATTTATTCACTTACATACCTTGACTTCTACCAAGGAACTGAGATGGCTGTGTCCATAAGAAATTGCAATAAAATCTGAAACAGGCCGATCAAGGCCAACAGTCAGAGGAGCAGCAAGAAGACATGCCTACCTGGGCTTTGGGGAGGGGCTGGCCAGGGACAGCTTTAGAGAAACATCTTAAACATCTTATTACTTCCATTAATTTAGCAGTTCCTTGGGAGACTGGAGAGACTGAACCCAGGGCCTTTGGCCACATAACGCGGTAGAAGACAAGGGAAGGGAGGTAGGAGGGCCCAGGTGACCCGAGGCCATGAGTATCAGGACAGTAGGTCAGAGAGAGCCTAGGACCCACCCCAGCTGCTGTCCAGAGACCCCTGGAGTGAAGCCACCTACACAGTGGTTCTTAGAGCCACACCACCAAGAACAGCCCTCCCATCCCAAGGGGAAGGAAAACAGCACCCACAAATGCACCTGTGGCTTTGGGTCAAGGTGACCGTCAGGTATGGTGTGTGTGAAGCCCCGTGTGTGACCTGCAGCCCTTCCTACACTGAGCCCCACAAGGACAGCCACCCCCTGACCTATCTGCAGCTAGTAGCTGCTGTGAGCCCCTTTGTCTCCAGGAGGAGGAGCAAGAGGGTCACCAACTGTGCCATGGTGCTGAAGGACTCAGTAAGAGGGACATCCTGTTCCCGGGGCCCAAGCCAGCCCTCAGCTTCTTGATCTCCAAACCCCAGCAGCCACAGCAGCAGGTCCAACTGTCCCCCAGCCTCCCAGTGACTGAGGCTGGTGCTTCCAGGCTATTGGACCTTATTAGCTAATGCTTATTGGGAGCATTTTAATTAGTGCTCTATTTTAATTGATGATAGGTTTTAATTGGCGTTTCAATTTAATTAAACTTTTATTCTAATTGGGTGTTTTTTTTTAGCTCACAAAGTTTGAACAAAAGAAAGAGTAATAGCATATTCAGAAAAATAAATCCATAACCAAATAAGCCAGTAACCCCGGGAGGAGAACTGTGTTTAAGGTGTTAGTCCATTTCAGGGCTCTCGGGAGACAGATTAAGGACATCCATGGAGCACACACCTCTGACCTCTTTGGGCCTAACTCATACTCCCTCCCTGCTGCCCTTCACTGCCAACCCTGCACCAACGACCCCTGCCCCAGAAAGCCAGGTGTGTTTCCAGGCATCAGCCCAGTGCCAGACACTCGCTGGTTTTGCCCATGAGCCCACCACCCACTCTCATCGGCTATAAAATTTTCCAAAAAGAATCCACTTTTCAGAGTTTACCAAAAGAAAGAAAAAGCAGTAATAATAAAAGCTAAATACACAGTATACTTACTCCCAGTTTCACAAAACAGAGGAATGGTTAAATATCAGACGGACACTTGGTGAACTATGGCAAAGCCATTGAAAAATGAGAATTATGGAGATTATGTAAAGCAAGGGAAATGTTAACAGTAAATGTGTATGCACCTGGACACAGACTGGAAGATGAATCACCCTCTCCCCACAAAAAATGAACTCGGTGATTTTGTAACATAAATTATTATTTTAGCAAGAGAAAAGTTGCAAATAATGCTTGTTAATGAAATTGAATGATTGTTCTTAGGTAGGGAAATTCAAAGTCCTAAGGGTGTCGTTGGCAGCTCCATGGTGACAGAAGTCAGGGTCTTGAGATTCAGAGAAAAGATTCTCTGAAACCTGTCATTGGCCACTGCTGCATGAGTAGAAGGCTCAATGGGGTCTCAGCCACCAGGCTGGGGGCATCAGGCTTCCAGGACCCCCTCCAGATCTCAAGTGTTGGGACCACTGGGGCCCAATCAGGAGCCAGTTAACTTCCAGCAGGGTGGCTAGGAGGGAGGGTGTAGCCCAAGGCCTGTTTCCCTTATGCTTCCTTGTTCCCAGCACCCTGAGGCTGTTTGAGAATTTGCTGACTGATAACCAGTGAGACCTAAGGAGGAACAACTGGAGAAGCAGGGAGGAGAGAAGGTATTACTCCACATGCCCCTGGGCCAGAGTCTAAAACGGGTTCACTAAGAGACACTGACAAGAAATGGGAGAAGTCCAGTCTGTTTTTCTGCTCCTCAGAAGCAGACAGAAACAAAAAGCCCTCCAAACCGAAGGGGAAACATCCCTAAATTCCTCTCCTCTTCCTCCATGGGTCTCAGCTCATGTGGCCATCCAGGTGGGCAGGAGGGCCTGTAAGCAGCTGGCCCCGCACATGGCTGTACAACAGAATGGCTGGAGCTGCCCGAGGACTCCCGCTTACGCAGTGGGAAGGGCCCCTTGTTGTTACAAAGTGCCTCCGAGGGATCTGCTGGGGGCAGGCTGGGCTCTGGGGACCCACTGGGAAATGTCCTGTGGTCCTGACTCTGGCTCTGTTGCTGACTCCATGGTCACTTCCTCTCCCTGTGCAGCCTCAGTTTCCATCACAGTCAGATGAGTGGACTTGGCCAGCTCTCAGGGGTCCTTTTATACCAAAAGTCTATCATTTCGTACAGTTATTTCTATTCCCTTCCCGAGCAGAGGAGCTTTCCTGTGCCCCTTTTGGGAAGTGAATTTGGGGTCAGGTTACATAAGCGCCAGGCTTCTTAATTCATGTTGGGGCTGCTGATGGGAACAGATTTTAAATCATCCCTTGCCATGTTGAGTGCAAACACACCATCACTTTTGTGCCTAACAACGCCAGCCATCAATGAAACTTCATAGTTAGCAGATGTTCAGCGGTAATTACCTGGACATCAGATACGTTCTCTGCCTGTTTAATTAGTCAACTACCATAGCCCCAGATGTCCTTCCACGTGACTCTTCCAGTGCTCACATAAACACAAAGCATCGCCCTTGATTCTGACCAGTTAGTGCAGTAGTCTGCAAACTGCAGCTCTTTGGCCCCTGGAGTGTGGCTCTTCCACAAAATACCACGGCCTGGGCGAGTCTATTTTGAAGAAGTGGCATTAGAAAAAATTTAAGTTTAAAAAATCTGGCTCTCAAAAGAAATTTCAATTGTTGTACTGTTGATATTTGGCTCTTGTTGACTAATGAGTTTGCTGTCCACTGAGTAAGTGGACCAAATGGAAAGTCAGATCATAACAGGACAGGATTTTAACTTCCAGCAAGGAATTCATATCACTCCAATCTACAGTGACATTTTAGAGATGACAAAAATGATGATGATGACCATATTGCTCGCTATTAAGAGCGGGAGAAAGCTGTCAGCCTGAAGCAGTTCTGCAAAAGTTAGGTGGAGGGATGCACAAGCAAAGGCCCCCAGATGGATTCCAGGAAGCCTGACAAAGTGGTACCATCGTTCAGGAAATCACCACAGACCAGGTCAGACCCACAACTGTGATAATAGAGGGACTGATTCATGCTAACCACATTCATAAAGAGTGATGCATAATCAGGATGCCAATGTGTTGCTTTCAAATGAAATTAGTACCTTATCCAGGTAACCAGAATACCTATGTGGGCTCACCAGCCCACTCCCTCCCCCTAGAGATAGTCACATTATCCAACTAGTACAGGGGAATTGATGCTAGAACTTAATTATTAGCAGCATCAGATTCCAGCAGGCTCTGCCTTCATCTCCCCTCTGGGGATATACCAAGCACCACTCCTTGCTGCTGGTTTGGACACTGCCAGTCTGTGTTTCTTTTCTCATACTAACTTTTCATAGTGCCCATCAGGCCCAACTTCCCTGCCCTCTGCTCAGGGGCACATGCCAAGCTGGCATCCAAGAGGCCAGCACGGATCCTGGGATGGACATCCTCAGCCAATCAGTGGCCATTAAATGGCCTGGTGTAAGAAAGTGAACCTCACCAACCAGTATGCCTGTAGAGAAGTATGAAGTATGACCTGCAAAGATGAGACAGCTAGGAGGAGCCTGGGCTGCTAGGAACACATGGGACAGGGCCGGACAAGCTGGGAGGAAGCAGGGACTCAGCGGGAGGGAAAAGATCCAGAGAAGAGGGAGAGCATATGCCAGTGGGAGTAGATAAAGTGGGGACAGGCAGGAGGACACTGAGGAGCATGATAGCTGGGGCGCAGCCCTGCTCCCCCAGGAGCCCGCCCTGGTGGTGCTCACCACCCCTGCCCTCCGGGAAGCTCATTCAGCTTCCCCTGGTTTCCTGGCATCAAGTCTTTAGCACAACACTCTGCCCTTCATTTGAGAGGTTGTCAATTCCCAAAACTAAAAGAACCTGACTCAACACAACCCCCTTCTTTCAGCGATGCATTCATCTTTGGATGCATTTATGCAACAGAAACTCCCACAGGTCAGTGAGATGTGCCAAAGCACAACCCTTCCTTTTATTTTCAAACTCCCTTCTTGTCTTAAACAGTGCTGTCCAACAGAAATATTATGTGATTAAAGTCACATATGTGATTTAAAAATTTTCAAGCACATTATTAAAAAAAGAAATAGGGTAAAATTCATTTTAATAGGTTATTTTATTTATCCCAAAATGTCCAAAACATTACCATTGAAACATCTAATCAATATTTTTTAAAAATTACAGGCTAATTCTTCCACATCTCAGGACTAAGTGACATTTCAACTGCTCCACAGCAACATGATTTGGACAAAACAGGTCTAACATCTTGCTCTCAGCCCCACGTTCTATTGACGGCAGACAAAATTAAACCGTAAAGCTACAGAAAACTCCATTTGTTCCAGTTTAAAAGACTCTTTTTCAGATACACTCATGCTCACATACCCTTCCTCTCCCAACCCCGAGAGGGAGTGGGGTACAGGGAAGCTGAGCTATTCTCACAGGGTGGAGACATGAGAAATGGCTGTCTGCACCTATCCCCTCCCCCCCATCTTGAGTGCCAGGCTGCCCTCTGAGGGAGACTGGACTGCTCACAGGGCATTGGAGGCCCTGGGTAATCCGCACAGGGTCATTTCTGCTCCTGGTGCAGCCCCATTCCAGGCCTGATTGCATCCCTGGTTCTCTCCACACATCTACCCCCCAAACCTGCCTAGGAGCATCTCCGTACCCATGGAACCCCACCACCTCCCTCCAGCCCTGGAGTGGGCACTAGCACTCCATTCCATTCTTGCCTCCCTCTCCTGCTGTTTGCTTCCTGCAGGAACCAGACAGGCTTTCTTCTTTGTATTCCTGAGTGGGCTCTGGAGCCTCATGGGCTAAGACTGCTATCTATAGTCAGGCCACTTGACTTTGTATTTTGGCTCCAAATATTAGTCACCATATGACCTTTAATACATTATGTGACTCCACTCCTCCTCTATGACATCATCTATAAAATGGGTATAAACCTAATACTACCATCTCATAGTGTTGTTTTGTAGATTGAATGAACAGAGAAAATACCAGGTCAAGGCTGAATAGCATGAGCTCTTCCAGTGAGTGGATCAGAAACTTCTCTGGGTGCTGGCCTCCTCTTCCCTTGCTCTGCAGTGTATCACACTGCCCTCTGCCCCGGGCATCACTGGTGTTAAGAGCTACAGGGAAATAAACCAGCCTATACACAAGGGAAAGATATCAGGAGATATTTCTACATCATCATCTCCACTCAGGTGATGACAACCCAGTTTGTAACCAGGAGCCATCTTGTTGCTTTAAGGTGACTTCTGAGCTCTTTGCTCAGATGAGTGGTAGATAGTTCATAGGGTGCACTTCCCTCCGTTTCTAAATACTTCTTAGTTGCCCCAATGTTCTGTTTACTGGTACAACAAGAGAACTTCTTCCAATAGGATCCAATGAGCACCTTTGAACTTCTTCCAATGTGTTTGAAATGCCCTCAAGGACCTAAGGCAAATCTCCCAGGGTAACTTCATTGCAACTTCCTCTCACCCCAGGCCAGAGCCGTGGCTTCTGGGAGCCTCTCTGGGCTGGGCCCTTCTCTGGATTTTGCTGTAGGCCTTACCTCACTCTGGGTCCAAAGCTCCCCCAGAAGTCACTTTCTTAAATCTTTTATTTTATTTACAGCCCACTCTACTTTAGAAGATTTAAGGTGGCTTACCAAAATTACATAAAATATTGTAAGATTATAAATAATGAAGTAAACATTATATATTACTATTATTAAAGTGACCATACACTGTGTGTAATGTGGTGAAACTATTGAGTGAAGATTGTCTGTGTGCATGTCTGTGTGTGTGCACACCTGTGTGTTGTGTACTCATGCATGTAGAGGAACTAGACAGATAAGCTGAACACAAAATGTGACAAGGAAGGTGTGGGAATTATTAATGACCTCAGTTTTCTTTACACTTCTTATATATTTTTTAACTCTTTGTTCAAAAACTGTTTGTTTTGTAAGAAGGGAAAAAAGCAATAAACAGTAAAGAAAAACAGATGAGAAAGAAAAGGCCAAGCTCAGAGTAAAGACATAAACAGGAGCCCACAGAGAGGCAAATACAAATATTTTCTATGGCCAAGTCCGCAGGCCTGGAGCTGGATTTTCCACAGTGGATGAATGAGGAAATCCTGATCAGTTACACGGGTCACGGGGTCCATAGGACATAAACAAAATGATTGCTCAGAAAAGCCCGGCTGTTCTTGATATGGAAGCCTGAAGCAAATGCCTCCCATGGGTCGCCACAGAGGACATTGTAATGCAATGATTGTTGTCAATGACACCTCACAATAAACACCACTGGGAGTAGTACCATGGCCTGTGCTTCCAATGCCCCAGTGCAGCCTGATGGCCTCTTGCTAAAGTGCAGCCAATTGCAATCCCTTGAGGAGCAGAAACCACGAGGCTGGGTTCACCGTGGATCTGACTTAATCCAGAGGGAGATATTAGAGAATTAAGATGAGGACAGATCACCTTTCAGGGAGCCTCCTCCTTCAGCATAGCTCCTTCCGCGCTCAGCTCAATCCTCTAGGTCAGTGGTTGGCAAACTGCGGCTCTTTGGCCCCTTGAGTGTGGCTCTTCCACAAAACACCACGTGCGGGCGCACACGTACAGTGCGACTGAACTTCGTGGCCCTGCGCAGAAGTCGGTTTTCGGCTCACAAAAGAAATTTTAATCTTTGTACTGTTGATATTTGCCTCTGTTGACTAATGAGTTTGCCGACCACTGCCCTATGTTATCAGGCAGAAGGCTCATGCCTCTGCGGTTGGGGAACCGCTGACTCATCGAGACTTGTGTTCATTCCACACACATTCATTGAGTACCTACTGGGCACACCTATTACAATTACTACTAATAATCCCAGATCCATCTTAACATCCAGAACCCCAGGCCAACCCCACCCGGCATCATCTCAGTGTTTACAGCCAGACAAACACCATTTCTCTGCATTAATTTCCAGGGCCGGAGGGGAACATGAGTGCTTACTTGACCACCGACAGGGTGAACAGAGGTAGTGACTGGCTGGGGTAAGGGGTTCTGAGGCTGAGTATGGGCTCTTGGGAAGGACTCTGTGATGGATGGGCTCTGGGTCCTGGTTGAGGAGAATGAACTCTGCAGAGATGTGATGTTCCCCTGTATGGAATCTGTGTCTGATGTTTTCTCCCCTTGCTTCAGCTCCGGGTAGGAGTCCCAAAGCCTCTCTTTCTCCCTAACTCCTTGTCTCCATCCCAATGAGAAGATGCTGAAAGTATTGTTGGGCCACGGTGCTTCTGGTGGGAAATCCACCATCTCTATGGCTACCAACTTCCCATTGACCCCAACCACAGACCTCCCTTCTGAGCCCCAGATCGACATCCCCACCTACTTCCTGATATTCACTTGCAAGGCTCATAGATATCTCAAATCAGAATATTCCAGTCGCCCCAACATGGTAGTCTCCTATTCTTTCCTATTTCAACAAGTGGCACCACCATCCATTGACTGTAAATGCCAGAAACCTGCATGTCATCTTTGAGGACTCCCTCTCCTCTGCTTCCCACAGCCAACCCATCACTAAAATCTGTTGATTTTATCCCCAAAATACGTCTGCCATTCTTTTCCAGTCTATTGTGAGAGACCCAAACCCACCACATGAACTAGGGGAGTCCTCAGGGGCACCCACAATGTCCTCTGGCTTTCTCCAGGCTAACCCACAGAGGGTGGGGGCCAGAAGTCCCACAGGGCTGGGAGCACATACCACCTCCCCAAGTTCTCCTCCTCTAGCAACACTATTTCCTAGGTAAGCATTCCCCTTTTTCTTTCTCTTCCCTTTCCTTCCTCAACTCTGTATCCATCTCCGATTCTGCTTCTTTCTCTTTCACTCCTTGGCCTTGGCTATTTCTTTTCTTTATCTCTCCCTCCCTCGCCCCCACCCCCAGCCGCACTCACTTCTCTTCAGATATGAGTGTCATACAAACTCAGAATGGGGAGTGACTTCACCTGCCCTCCGACTTTATGGATGGGAAATGTGAGGCTAAGAGTGTAACGCCATGCACTTCCATTCCCACAGCGCTTGGCAGCAGAGTCAGCCCTGGGGAGGTCCCCACCCCAGCCCAGCACTTAGATCTATTTCACTGATTTCCTTTGTGCCTGCACACAAATCGCAAAGGAGAGTGGTTTCACCCTCTCCAAATACTCTGTGGCTTTTCAAACCTTTAGCTCTCCTCTTGGGGATGCATTCTGCTGCAGTTAGATGCACCTGCAAAAGCCCTCTTCAAAAATCCTATCACTTCACCATGAAGGATTTAGTAAAATACCATGAAGAAGATCCCCAGAGAAGATACAGGGCTTGGGGAGGGGAGGGGGTGACATGCCTGACCCTCTGTCCTTCTCTCCTGTAGCCCCATATGGTCTTGGCACAAGAGGGATGCAGAAATCAAATAACACCTTCAGAACCATCCAGATTTGAGGGAGCCATCTGTGAAAATGGTGCTGGCCAGGATAGGCGGGGCAGGGTGCACTGTGGCTGCAGACTTAGATGGAGGCACACTTCCAGAGGGGTGGGGCAGCTGAAGGGAGGGGAGCATGGAGGAGGACAGAGGTGGGAGGTAGGGGCAGGCATATGACACCAGATGGTGGAGCACAGTCTTGTTGTGATCACTTTAAACAGGTAGGAAAATACCCCCGAGGTGGGTTAAGTGCACAGCCAGCTGCACAGGATAAGGCGGGAAACATAATCTGAACTTGGACAGATCCCATAGCCCTGGGGTTCTATTGAAAACCCACCTTTCAGCAGAGTTTCAAAGCAGATACAGAGCAAAGACAGGTGCATTAAGATCCTCAGGTCCTCGAAAGCACATCAGCCTCCTCTCCCCCCCCTCCCCAACCCCGCCGTGGCTCAGCTCTGAGCATGGAGAGAGCTACAAAAAAGGGGGGAAAGCTACACTTTTTTTTTTCCAGATTCTTAAGATTTTACACCACTTTATGGTTTTTCAGCCAACACAACTCATTAAACATGTAATCAGGGGAATTTAATATGTATATCATCCCTTATAAGACCTTGCATGTGAACAAACCTCAGATCTGAAGTAAACTATCCCATCAGGCTATGAAGCGTGGCCACAGTGCCCATGGGGCAGGGCACCGAGGACAATAAGCATGGTCTTGCTCCCATGATGAATGGGCAGTGGTCCGAGGACCAGGATGGCGGAAGCCAAGACAGCCCGTGTGAACCTTGCAGTGCAAACCAATACACCAAGTTCACGGTGTGCATCCACCAGGGAATGAGGCCTGTTGTCAGGAAGAGTATGACTATGGATAGACTGAAGCGAACTTACAGGAGGGGGTGAGAGGGGAGGGATCTGGGAAAGTGGTGGTGAGGGGGAGAATGAAAAGAAGGGGAAGGGAGAAGAAAAAGAGAAAATAACCAATGCAGGAGAGGGAGAAAGCACAGAAGAGGGGAAGTGGGAAGAGGAAGCTGGGAGGAGGAGAGAAGGAGCTAGAAGGCAGCCTACTGGGGACCCCCTTGGGGAAGAGGCTGTCAGGACTGGACAGTGAAGACACCAAAGGATGCACTTAAAAAGAAGTCTCTCCAGAGACCTTAACTGCCCCTGGAGACCTGTCACTGAGGAGCTGGAATAGCTTGGCTGCCTCCTGCAACTCGAATTCTTTCCTCCAGACAAGACCTGCCCAGCCTCTGGGGGCCCTGCCTCCCTCCTCTCTTTGCTGAACCCATATAGACCCTGGAGGAACACAGAACCAGCACCTTTCTTCCCAAACACACTTGGACCTTCAACCCAGGAGGAAACAGGACAATGATCCAACAGAAAGAGGGGAGAAAGGCAGTTCCTGGTCCAGGCCAGAAGGCCAGGACCCATCCTTCCATTG
Organism: Lasiurus cinereus; assembly: GCA_011751065.1. Taxonomy (NCBI): domain Eukaryota; kingdom Metazoa; phylum Chordata; class Mammalia; order Chiroptera; family Vespertilionidae; genus Lasiurus; species Lasiurus cinereus. The sequence continues at coordinate 13,670,173 of JAAGEH010000125.1, forward strand.
TGACGTCGTTTCCCTTCCAGCTGCTTCTGCAGGGTTGTCCCCAAGGGGTAGGGGACAAACACCCTCCTGGCTCTGCACCAACCAGCCAGAGGATCTGCTGACGCTGCTCCACCAAGATGCTGCCAGGACTTCCCTCACACCCACAGGGCAGCCACACAGGAGCTCCCCAGGGCATTTGGAGTGACCCTCACTGTCATTACCTGAATCAAGAACCCTAGCCAGAGCGGCACAGCAATGCAGGCTGCCCCTCCTTGCTCAGGCACAATTCCCAAAGCCCTCCACAGGGCCAGTGTGAGGAGCTGGCTCCGGGACCCCACGTCAGGCCCAGGCCAGGGCCCTCTCACCACTGTGCCTAGGACACAGGCCTCTTCCTCATCCCTACTCCTCCATTTCCTAGCCCTGAGAGCAGTCAGTCAGGGCAAGTCCAGTGCAGCCAAAAAAACAACAACACACAAAACAAAAAAACTGAGGGGTGCCCCACCCCTGTAGGCCTCCCAGCAGCTCCTTTCTCTCAGCCCAGTTCCAGGCAATCTCTGCAGGGGTCAGGGTGGAGAACACGCACCCTCTCTGTCATGGTCTCAGCCAGCAGGCTGGCTCCTCAAGGCTCTGGGAGCAGGGAGGCCTGGCTCTCTTCTCCCCTCTCCCCTCTCTCCTCTCCAGGGTCTCTGGGATGCTTTGATGTGGAGCAGCAATGACAATGGCAGTAATGGGTGGGAAAGAACTCTCATGCTGCTGTTTTAAATGACAGCCATTGTTCCTTGGCAATTTTATGATCAAGGCACAGAAAGAGGCCTTTTAAGGAATGACAAGTAGCACATTTAAAAAGCCCCAGAGGATTGGGGAAGGTGAAAGAATGAAGGGGCTCCAAAGAGGAGCAGCACCATGCTGGAGTCTTACCACCTGCCCCTCCCCAGCATCCCAATATCAGCCCATCAGGAGCAGCCTCCCAACATCATTGAGGGACTCCTTGGAGAGGCACCCAGAGGGCCGAGGCCATCCTGCTGCTGGCTGACCCCCAAAGCTGGGCCCAGCAGACTTAACATGGAGCAAGTGGTGGTCTTCTTCCCAAGGTGGTGGTCCTTTTCCCCATAGTAGGGGTGCCAGAAGACACATTCTCTCCCCCACCCCCACCGCCACCCCACCTTGCCTGCCCAGCAAAGTCAGTGATGTAGGAAAAAGCAATGAACACAAATAGCAGGCTTGGTGTGCTGGTCCCCAAACCACAGGTCTTCCTGGTGTGGCCTGGACTGGGCCAAATCTCAGGAGGCAGTTGTCCAGCTGGTGTGAATGGCTCTGACCCCTGATCCTCGCTCTGCCCTCAGGGGTCTCCTGTGTTCCCATAGCAGCAGCAACAGCTTCCATGTGCCACTCACCCCTCTCTAGAGATGGAGATAAAATTCCCCATTTCCAACTCCCAGGTCCACCTCCAGATCCACCTCCATGTCAACTGCAAAGGCTGCTAATCCAAACACCTTCCCCCTGGAGTCCGCTGCCCTCCACTTCCATTTCTGACTCTGGTCCCATCGCCTTCCAGGGGACTTCTCCGTGTCACGACTTGCTGAAGTTCTGCTCCTCCTGCAAAGGCCCAAGGACCCTTCTCCATGAAGCCCTCCGGGTCTTGTTCTTAGCAGACTTTCCTCAGTCTGTCTTAGTGGTTCTTAAAGCGTGATCATCAGCATCAGCTGGGAACTTGTTCAAAATGCAGTTTTTTTGGATTCTACCCAAAAGCTAGTTGTGCATAGTAGGGCAGGGCTGAGGCTTGCCTCTCTTGGTATCTTGCAGATACTCAACACATATCTCCTGCATCAGATTGGAAAATAGAAGCCTATGGCTTCTGGGTACACTTCCACCATGAAGAGACAACCTCAAGCAACCAAAGGGCTTTTGCTTTCTCAATGAAGAGCACTCAGGATTTGGTGGGCATCCGGTCATGGAGGGGCTTCCCTCCTGAGTGGCTGGTGGCTTGAGGTCTGGGCTGGATAATGGCAGCCAACTGCAGCAGGGCAGGGAGTGTGACAGCTTGTGATGGCTTCCCTCAAAGTCCCTGGCACCCTTATCATTCTTACCATAATGGCAAGAAAAAGTTATTTCTAGTTCAAATTGTCAATATTAATCTAATGCTGGTGATGAATGGAGTGGTGATGATAAATGGGGTGTTTAATAAAGACGAAAGCTCCAGCCGCCTAGGAGAAAACCTCCTCTGCCTTTAAAGTTATCGTCCTGATTAAAATTTCCATATTATTATCCTAATCAGCAATCTTTGTTTAATGTGCTACAATTTCTATTTTCTCCACTTAGAGAGATAATTAACAACACTATAAACATATTAAAAGTAAAATGTTTATAAAAATTGCTCTATTATCCATATTTAACTTATTTTTAGCAATACATCATGGGAACATACCCCTGCCTCCTGGAAGACTTGCCAGAAACCAACCTCTGCGGAGAACCGCATCCTGTCCCTGAGTCCCAGGGAACCCACAGCCCCTCATCCTGTCCCACGGTCCTGGGCTCAACAGCTCTGTCCGTTTAACTCAGTGTAGCTTCAACTCACCCAACCTGACCTCTCTCTATACACAGTATAAGACCTTCATGATTCTCCATTGTGAACGTGTGTCTGGGGTCCAGGGGAGACACAGATGAGAAACTCAGGCATAGGAAAACACAAACATTTCTCCAAATAAATCACTTCTGCATCTCTGGAAAACACAAGTTTTGGTTAATGGTACTTAATGAGCAAAGAGTATTCGTTATGAGCAAAGCTCAGTGGGAGAAAGCCACAGTCCTTCACAGTCCACAGCCCACTTCTAGGCAGGGCACCAGAACACACGATGTCTTGATGCCACAGTGGGAAAGCTGTTTAAGTCTGATGTTTTTACAAAAACATAACACTAATCCTTACCCACACACAGAATTTGTCTCCCCATATGGGATGTCTGCTCTCCACAATCCAAAACACTGGAGGCAGGTCGCAGTGGTCACCTCGGATCATCATGGACATTTGGGAGTGGAGGGCCCTGGCCAAGGGCCTCCTGGCACCTCCTCCTGCCTTCTTCCTGACTTCTCATCTCAGGGTACACCAACAGACAGTCTCCCCACCTTAGCTCGTCCTTTAATCAAGGCTGATTCTACACCAATTGTCCTCCCTGCGGCCACCAAGAGCTCAGAAACTGCTGTTTGAAATGGCATGGGAAGGGCCAGGAGAAGCCACCACTCGTGGGTAGGACAGGACTTTGGTTGGAAAGCACTGGACGCAGATCTCACTGAATTCTCTCCAAAACTTGGTGAAAAGATGTCACCTCCACATTTTACAGAGGACACAGAGGCTTGAGGAGGTTAGGTACCTTTCTCCAAGTCACACAGCCAAGGACTGGTGGCAGTCTAACCCACATTCAAAGTCGGAGGGAACCACACCATGTGCTGCTTCTGTTGGTTGGAGGCCTTCAGAGGCTCTGCAGACAGCCTCCGCGGGGATGGTTTTTTTCCATGATGTGTGTCGTTTAACCTGGGTCACCTCCGGGTATCCTGGAGCCGTCCCCAGGGAAGGCCACTCGCTGGTCATCAGCGTGAACTGGTATGCACCCTCTGACCCCTCGGAAAGGAAGGCACACCGGAGTTGACAACACTTAGGGACGTGGAGGAAACGGCAATCCACACAGGCCCACAGGGAAGGGCCATTAATCTCCCTCCACTGAAGGAAATGAAATCATTATGTCTGCAGCTACAGAATCCAAAAGAACAAATTTCCTGCCAGGATAATAAATGGATTCTTTTGTGTTCGCCTTGACTCCCATCACATGACCCTCCAGCCCATTCCTCATCCAGGTGACTTGGCTGTGTAAATACCCAGAGGTTTCAGTTTCTACTTCCAAAACCGACCAGGGACCCAGAGATCCGCCCACCAGAGCTCTGGGCCTGCCTGCCCTGTCTGCCCTCAGCCTTTCCTGTCCCAAATACCGCCCACCCGCCCCAAAGGTGGGCCAAGCTTCTATGCGTCTCCATCCTCTCCACACAGGCTTCAGTAAAGACCAGCCCCCTCCCTCAGCTGGGAGCAGTTTTGAAGTACCTCCCTGAGAAGAGGGGGGAAAGCTATTTTACCACTGAACAGGCCTGACACAAGATGTACTTTGGAAACAATAATGAATAGTAAATATGGGCTATAAAGTTCCCAGGGCCAGCAGAAGAACACCGGCCGACGTTCCCAACGATGTGCGTGGAGGGAACAATGTGGGGCTTGGGAGGCAACGTTATGGGCAACCTGGGCTGCTCGGGGCTGCACTAACCTTCCCCTGACTGAGGCCCAGAGTCAGGCCCTCCCAGGTCCAAATGTGCAATCAATGAACCACTTTGTAATGGGCTTATGTATGAACAGACACAACACTGAGCACTCAGCTTCTAAAATGGGTCTGTGTTTGCTAAGGAAAATCATTGCTGCCTTAACACGTGGCAGAAGCCATGATACCTGGTGAACAGATCCAGAAACAACCTGTGCCTACTTCTTGCCCTCCTATCTCTTGGGCTCCTGAGAAGTGGCAACCTTTGAAACAAAAAAGGGAACTCAACTCTGGACACAGGTTGGCAGCCCCACACCCCCAAGTATGTATGGACCGCCTCTTCACTCTGACCTGGCATAAAAGCCACCACCTCCTAAGAGGAGAGTATGTGTGAGGTGGGGGGAGTGGAGGGGCAGTAGTGCTACTCACCTAACAAAAGCAAGGATACCTCATCTGTGGGGGGAAAAGAGAGAGAAAGCTTGCCAGGTCCTCCTGGACTTCACTGAAAAAAACAGTAACATGTGAATGCTTTGCGGTGAAATAATGGATAGAAATGACCCAGGTCTTAAAATACCTGGTAAGTACCTACTAGAGAGGCAGTGTATTATATGACCATTACTATCTCAGGTTTGCTGGGTTACCTCCCTAGATGAGACTAGACCTTAGGGCTCTATGGGATAAAGAATGTGGCTAGGTGGTCTTGTCTCTATCCACCTTGGCTCCCTATCCCTGACCAGAGACCCTCAACGCCATGCTGCAGGGTCATACACACTCCAATGTCACTATGAATGGATACACCAGATTAATCAAGGCATATTATCTTCAACAATACCACACCTTATATGAATAAGTTAAGTTACAAAGCACTACACCATGTTGGGTATTGTTCTAGATGACTTCTACACCTTATTTTACTTAATTCGCACAACTATGCCAAGAAGTGAGTTGTATTTTTGACATTTCACAGCCAAAAAACTAAGGATCAATAAGGGAAAGCATTGTATTTGAGACCCAAAGCCAGGTCTGTATGAGACCACATCCTGTGTTGAAATGGATCACACCATCTGTCAGCCATCGTTCAGATCATAAGTGCAACAAACATTTGTTGGGCACCTGCTGTGCACCAGGCATGATGCTACACATTGAGGATTCAAAGACAAATCCAAAATAAGTTCAGATGGTGCTCTTGGGTAAGTAGGGGAAGAAAACCAAGCTCTCTAGTGCTTCCACAGCCAGGAAAAAGTGGATCACATCATAAAATATACAACCTGGTGGAGATTCATAGCTAGAGGCTAGAGCAGAGGGAGGTGGTTGGCAAATCATCTTTAAAAAATAAAAGCAAATAACAAAAAGCTGGGCAAACATGAAAAAAACAACCATCTCAGAACTCTGAAAAGACAATATGAGAAATGTGTATGTTTCAAAGGCTTAACTTTGGGGAAGAACAGTGGGAAGCTGGGACATTCTTGCCTAGGCCTGCCCCCCTCTTCCCCTTTCACCCCTTCCTCTGCTGACATGGAATTTCTACCAGGGAAGGAAATGATATGAAAATAACAAGAGCTATGGCATCAAAAAGTACTCACTTGATTTGGAGTGGCTGGTTATGTTCACATCCAGCAGCATTCTGAGTGGAAGTGAGGATCTCAGTAGGCAAGGATGTGGTCATTGCTGAGGCAAACAAATTCCTAGCTAAGGCTGTGCATGTACACAACAAAGACCAGAGAGAAACCAAGTTATCCACATACTCCTGGTCAGCCCTGAGGCTGTTCTTACTCATAGGAGAAGCAAAATGTCCTATGTAGACTGCAAAGGCGCTGAACTTTGAATGTGCTTCCCTAATCATACATAGATCCACTGGCAGAGAATAGAAGAGTTACTGGCTTGAAGTATTGAGCACAACTTCTGTCTTATCATTGACAGACCACTAAGCTACAAGGGAGACAGAATCAAAACTTAAACATAAAATACTAAAAAATTAACACTGAACCAACATATCCGTGGCCAAACATTTCAGGGAAGACATATTTCACATATTTATCCCAGACCAGTTGCTAAACAAACAACACAGTAACAACAGCAGCCTTCATGGGGAAAATGAAAACCCAGATTTGCTATAATACATTATTTAAAATTTCTAGTTTTCAATAAAAATTATAACACATCCAAGGAAATAGAAAAGTGTGATTCATACTCAAGAAAGAAATAAAAACAAAAACAGTCTGTAAAAACTATGCCTGAGTCCCCAGATGTTGGATTCAGCTGATAAATTGTTCCAAGTAGCTATTATAAACATGTTAAAAAAACTAAATGAAACTATGTTTAAAAAATTAAGGAAAGTGTGATAACAATAAATCAACAAATATAGATATTCATAAAAGGACAGAAATTATAAAGAAATAACCAAGAAATAATCACATGGAAATTCTGAAGCATAATAACTGAAATGAAAAATTTACTAGAGGAACTCAATAGAAGATTCAAGATGGGGAAAAAAACAGTGAACTTAAAGATAAATAATGGAAATTATCATAACTGCTAAATACAAAAAGAAATTAAAATAAAAAGCTATAGAACCCCACAAACCAATCGGATAATATCAACACACCAATACACATTTGATGAGATAGAAAAAGACAAAATTTTTTGGAAAATAATGGCTTAAAACTTTTCAAATTTGATTTAAAAACACTGATCTACACACATTCAGGAAGTTCAATGAATTCAAAGTAGGATAAATACAAGAAAACTCACGTGTCAATACATAATAGTCAAACCTTTAAAAGAGAAGATTTTGAATGCAGCAAGAGAAAAATGATTAACATACCACTGGCCATCGATATAATTAATACCTGACCTTCAAAATGCTAAAACCAAAACTATAGAATACTATATCCAGCAAAACTATCCTGCAAAAAACAAACAAACAAACAAAAAACCCACAAAGGCAAAATAAAGACATCTCCAGGCAAACAAAAGCAAAAAAAATTCATTGCTAGCAAATCTGCCTCATGAGAAATAGCCAAGTATGTTATTCAGGATGGAAGAAAATGGTACCAGAAGAAATGAAAAATGTTGGAAATGGTAAATATGTGGATTATATAAAATATTCTGGAAATATATTTTTCCTCCTGTCTTCTTTTATATCTTTAAAAAGCATTAAATTATAGTCCTAGCAGGTTTTGCTCAGTGGATAGAGTACTGGCCTGCAGATTGAAGGGTCCTAGGTTCGATTCCAATCAAGGGCACATGCCTAGGTTGTGGGCTCGATCCCCACTAGGGGGTATGCAGGAGGCAGTCAATCAATGGTTCTCTCTCATCATTGATGTTTCTATCTCTCTCTCCCTCACCCTCTCGCTCTCTGAAATCAACAAAAATATATGTTTTTTAAAAGCATTACATTATATAATGTAATAATTGTAACACTGTATCATTGAGTTTATAACATGTATAAATATACATTAATAGTAAGTATTAAGGAGAGGATCAGGGCACCATTTCAACCAGGCTATTACGATGTATGTGATATTAAGAGATGGACAAGGTGAAAAAGATACTCTAGGCAGAGAGAGAACTAAACAGCCAAAGTGTGCAGACAGGAAAGTCGTATTTGAGGAAGAGCAAGTTGTCTGACTTGTGGATCTGGAACCTAAGGTTCAAAGAGTCAGCTACAGTTAAAGAGGCAGAGGAAAATCCAGGCTAAGGAAACTGGACTTGTTTTTCCCAACTGGAAGCTTTTTATATATACTAGAGGCCTGGTACAGAAAATCCGTGCATGAGGGGAGGGGGACCTCAGCACAGCCTGCACCCACTCCAATATGGGACCCCTTGGGGGATGTTTGACTGCTACTTTAGGCCCAATACTGGGGATCAGGCCTAAATCTGCAGTGGGACATCCCTCTCACAATCCTGAACTGCTGCTTCCTAACCGCTCACCTGCCTGCCTGCCTGGCCTGGTCATCCCTCACTGCTCCCCCTTCTGTTTGCCCCAACTGGCCCCTCTACTGGCCTGGTTGCTTCTAAATACCCCCCACTCCCGCCAGTCTGATCACCCCACTATTCAGTCATTTGGCCATCCCTTACTAACTGCCCTGCCGGCCTAGACACCCCATGCAGCCAGCTTGTTCAATTGTTTGGTCATCCCTCACTAACCCCCCTGCTGGCCTGGTCATAGGCAGCCAACTTGTAAGGGTTAATTTGCATATCACCTCTCTATTATATAAGATATAAAATATTATACACACACACACACACTAGAGGCCTGATGCACAAAGATTCATGCATGAATGGGTCTTCCTTACTCTGGCTGCCAGCTTCCTTCACTCCAGCCAGTCCCACCTTTTTGCTCCAGCCCAGAGCTGCCTTTCTGTCTTCCCACACTGCCAGAGGCCCAGAGCAGCTGGGGCAGTGCAGAATACCTGTGTCATCGCCATCTTTGTTGGGTTAATTTGCATACTCACTCCTGATTGGCTGATGGACATCATGAAGGTATGATCAATTTGCATCTTACTCTTTTATCAGTGTAACTATATAATTAGGAGAACTTATCTGTCTAATCAGTAGCTTAGGGTCTTCTGGCTACAGGTACCAAAGTAATTCAGGTTATGAATGGATTAAGTATTGCAACAGCATGGGCTCTTGATGGCAAGGGATGGGACAGTGAGGCTCATATTAGGGAGTTCTTTTAGGAGCCTACTGTAATGATATGTGGGATATCTATGACATCCTCCTATATTCATTCTCTCCCCAGTTCTCAAAGTCCCTGAAAATACACTCAGCAAGGTATAAAGCAGTGAGAGCGACACCAAAGAGTGGACCATTCAAATGAATAAGGGAATAAAAGAATGTAAATCAATTCATGCACAATGACAGACACTCTGAGAAGCACTTCAAATTCCTTCAGTGCAGCCTGAAAGAGAGATTTCATCAAACCCATTTCACAGAGAAGACTGAGGACACAGTGGCCTAAGGTCACACAGAGTATGGGCAAAGCAGGATTCAGATGCATGTGTGCCTAATTCAACTCACACTCTTCTCATAGCTTCTGTCAGTGATTTGGGTTGAGAAGGTTCCCTTTCCAAAGAATCAGTTTTTCAATCAAATAAATGGGTCAAATAAGTGGAGGAGAACTCTTTAAGTTACAGTTGATTCTTTCAGGAATCTCTCAGCCCACTGCCCCATCCCTACCAAGGTTTCCATGTGCTCAACATGCTCAATGGTTGAGCATGTTGAGCACATCCCTCCTGCAGATTAACAGACACCATTTCAGGAAACACAGACACCACCACCAGGCAGCCCCAAGGGACCAGCAGCACAAATAGCAAATAGAATGAGACTACTAGGAAGGAAGTCCCACTCTTCCAAGGCTCTCAACCACATCTTATGATTGTGGCTGGCGCAAGCAGAGTACCTACTGGCATTCTGGGGACATTCTAGCCACTGCTTGCTGCCCACATCACAACTCTTCCTGGAAACCAGAAAACTACCCTGGAGGGGCAGGAGCACCCGCTACGTCGCAGCACCAGTGAGTTCTGCCCCTTCGTGGTGCACACAGCGAAGGGGGGTGCAAGGAGATGCAGCTCGATCAGGGGGCTTCTGAAAGGGTGAGAGACCAGGGAGGGGACAGCGCATCATGGCTCACAGCCCACCCTTCCTAATTACACCTGAGATCCTTGGCTGGAGACTGTCACTACCATAATGAGCCAATTTGGAAGCGAGCCAGAGGGCTGTGAGCCACTAAAGCCCACCCCTGTGCTGTAAACTTCACGGGAGCCTCTTAATACAAGGAGAGGCCGAGGGGGGCAGTCAGAGAACTGGCATTTACAACATGTTCCAGTTCTGCACACTGTAAAACAACATCCCCATTACAACTTTCTCACCAACTTCATAAAACGCATTTTATTGGTATTGTTATGGTTCTGACTCAAACTACTTCATAAAAATGTTGCTCCTTATGAAGTAGATGCCCTTGCACACTCACTCATTGGGAAGACAGAAGTTCAATTGCCAAGGCCTATTTAATTAGGCCGAGCACTAAAAAAATTTGTTTTAAAGGATGAGGGCAGTGGTGGGAAAACTGCAGCTCACGAGCCACATGTGGCTCTTTGGCCCCTTGAGTGTGGCTCTTCTACAAAATACCATATGTGGGCGTGCATGAAACTTCATGGCCCATGAGCAGAAGTCAGTTTTCGGCTCTCAAAAGAAATTCCAATCGTTTTGGTCAGCAAACTCATTAGTCAACAGAGCCAAATATCAACAGTACAATGACTGAAATTTCTTTTGAGAACCAAATTTTTTAAACTTAAACTTCTTCTAATGCCACTTCTTCAAAATAGACTCGCCCAGGCCATGGTATTTTGTGGAAGAGCCACACTCAAGGGGCCAAAGAGCCACATGTGGCTCGTGAGCCACAATTTGCCGACCACGGGATTAGAGCATATAGAGGCTATTTGTGGTGCTTCAACTTAGAGGCTTTAGTGCATCTGAGAGCCAGATTGATTTTATTTGGCCTGCGTAGCAATGTAAAGAGCAAAAACAGAAAAGAAAAAATGCGGTTTTGTCAACTTTAAAAAATTGGAGATTATCCCATGAAAATCTAGAAGATGAGGCAGTGCCCATATAGCTAGATGCCCATACAGCTCATCTTTCACGTGGCCTCCACCAGGCAACCGTACCTGGCTATGAAGCCTATGAATCCCCATCTGGATTTGGGGCTCCTGCTTTAGATAAACCACGAACACTAACAGTGTCATCTACTACAGGCAAAGCCCTGTGCCAGGCACCATGGAGATACAAGTAAGATCTGGTCCCTGCAACCTAGTAACTCATGCTGCCTGGGGACACAGACAGACAGATTCAAAGAAGCAACTGGCCCAAAGAGGAATGAGATTTAGGCAATCATGGAAGCACCAAGTGCAGATAAGACAGAGGAGTGATGTGGTCCCATTAAAGAAATGTCACTCTTTGCTCCTATTCCAGGACCTCCTAGCAGGATGCCCTGGGGTCACTAATAAGGTGTCAGTCCTAGTTCACTCTAGCTAACCCTCAACAAAGCAGAAGCACATTCAACCAAAGGTTGCCCCAGGGCAGATGACAGCATTGCCTGTAGCCTCTTCCCCCCACACATAATAGTGTTCCACCATCCAGGAAGTTGGGCTTCCTCTTTGGGGAGTTGCCTGGTGTCAAGACATAAAAAACACTTGCCAGGTGAATCAGAGGTCCATCCCCCATTACTTACTGCTACCCTGCCCTAGGCTGGACCCCATCCCAGGCCACAGCCTCTCTGCTGGGTCATGTGCCTCAGGCGCTGTCTGGAATGAAGTCACAACCCAGTCAGGGGCCCAGGAATGAGCACCCTTGGCCTTGTGCCTGAGACCTGGGACAGCAGGGCTTTCTCAGTGTCTAAAGCCAGAGGCATTTTCAAGACAGGCTCTGCCCCTTTGCCTTATAACCTAAAACAGCTTAGTTCCTGTCACAGTCCCTTCCCTAGGACTTTCATCAGGTGGAGGTTGGTAATCCAGCCAGAACAGCCAACAAGGGAACAGACCCTAGGAGTTCAGATGAAACTCAGATGGGTAACTGTACCAATGACATGGAAAGAGCCACCAGCCAAGAGCAAGCAGGGTGAGGGCAGGGATGTGCCTGCTGAGCACGGATCTATGAACACACAGGACCTTGCAGAATCAGCAGACAGTGATTCGAGACAGACAAGGGCAATCTTGGGTCTGAACAAACAAGTTCCCCTCCTAAACAAGACTCCCAGCTTGTGTGGCTCTGCCTGCTAACCTCTCTGCATCTGTAAAGTAGAAATAATATTTTGGGGTTGTATATTAAGAATCAAATGAGGTACCATATGTAAAATGCTTAGTACATATATTACTTCTCTTTCACCTGAACATTAATTGATCATTAATGGATGAATATATAGTAAAAAAGAAATAATTTACTTGAATGTGCTCCAGACTGCTTCCAGTTATTTCCTTCTTTGTTTTTATTAGAATCTGCCTGGGGGAGGCGGGGAGGGAATGCTCACCTTTATTTTCTAGTTTCAAAGTTGCATGCAAAAAAGCTGCCTTCCTTTTGGTGCACTTCTCTTGTAATTAGGGTACACTGCCACCAGGTGGCAGTGGCTCCTTTGGTCTCATCATCAAGCTGGAAGACACATGGTATGTCTTAGTACAACTACAACCATGAATTTTCCAAATATTAATTTTCAAGGACCAAGAAAGGCTACATGTGATTAATTAGAGGGTCCTATTAAGTGAAGGATTTGTTTTAGAGGAGAATGCTAAGCAATTATCCTCCCATGACTTTCGAGTATAGCATGAGAGGATAAGGTTTTTAATTTGGACAAAATAAATGACAAATACAGCAGTCTCCCCTTATCTGCGATTTTGCTTTCCAGTGTTTTAGTTATTCTTGATAACTGCAACTTGAATTATTAAATGAAAAACTCCCAAAATAATTAATTCATTAAGTTTTAAATTATGTGCCTTTCTGAGTAGTGAGATGAAATCTCCTGCTGTTCCACTCCACATTGTATAGGAGACCTGCCCACCAGTCGTATAGTAGCTTTCCGGGTTATTAAATAGCCTATAGCAGTATCACAGTGCTTGTGTTCAAGTAACCCTTATTTTACTTAATAATGGTCCCAAAGCACAAAAGTAGTGATGGCAATTCAGATGTGCCAAAGAGAAGCCATAAAAATGCTTCCTTTAAGTGAAAAGGTGAACATTCTCAACTTAATAAAGAAAAAAGAAATCATATGCTGAGGTTGCTAAGATCTATGCTAAGAACGAACCTTGAGTCCATGAAATTGTGAAGAAAAGGAAATTCATGTTAGCTTGCTAAGAGAGACCACATTCACATAACTTTCATTACAGTATATTGTTGTAATTGTTCTATTTTATGATTAGTTATTGTTGTTAATCTCTTATTGCACCTAGTTTATAAAATAAACTTTATCACAGGTATGTATGTATAGGAAAAAACATAGTTTCTATGGGGTTCAGTACTAGCTGCAGTTTCAGGCATCCACTGGGGATCTTAGAACGTATCCTCTGCCGGAAAGGGAGGGACTACTGTACCAGGAAGAACGGACTGACCCGTAGGATAACAACATTATAGCATGAACTGCTAGGGGGCTCTGTGGCTAAGACATCCAGGAGAGGTCCCCCAGAGTTGAAATAAGCCCAGGAAAGCTGTGAGAGAACTAAAGGCTAAGGCATCGTGGCAGCCAGCCACATGACCACGGACTATCATCCTTTTCCAACATCAACCCTACAAGTCAAAGCTAAGGTTGCACACGTTAGGAGGTAGATATTTGCTGATGAGTAAATTCAATCTAAACTTATCAGATTATTAAAATGATAAACAAAGCTTTTAATAGCAGTAGCCTCTTCTCTAGATGGAGAAACAATGTCTTCTTTCTTTAGACAAATTTATTCAAGATTAGCCCCTTGGCAACTGGACAAGCAGGAGGGCTCCTATTTCTTTTCCGGTCAATGAATTAGCAGGAAAAGGAAGGTAAATATCCAAGTAGCTGCATAATGAAAGGCATTAAGTTTCTCATCTTGATTAAATGTAGGCTGATTCATATTTACTGTTAATTTTAAAGCCCACATTTCATATTTATAACTAAAATATTAACAATGTGTGTGTAGGTTTTTGTTAAAATGTAAGTTAGTTGGATGTAAATATTCATAATAGAGAAACAGTTTTAACCAAACAAAATAGTCGAATGTTTATTATTTCTATTATACTTTATTGGCCTAATGAAGTATAATTTTTTAAAATTCACCCAATAGCTATCATATCTCTTAGATTGGAGATGTTTAGCCTCTTAATTTAAAACTATCTGCTTCAATTTGTTAATAAATTAAATTTCTAAACAATTACTACATTTTCAGAAGCAAAATTGAAACTAGACAAAGGAAGTAATTCTTTATAATGTGCCTTCTTTTTAAAAAATGCATCTGATTTAAGAAACACAAGGAGCTAAAATCCATTATTAAGATTTACTTTTTGATTGAAAAAACCGACTCTAATAGGTGTTGCAATCATGTCTTGCAGTGACTGCTGCTGTCAATCTACCTGAGAATGAATAGAGACTGACTGGGCTTTAGGGGGTGCTCCACATATCCAGTTGTGGCCAGAAGAAACTAGATGGCTACACTGGACAGGTGCCCAGTGAGCAGCTCTCCCAGAGAGAGGAACCATCCCCTCCCCATTTTTAGACAACCTTCGCATCAAGTTTTGCCTTCCAATGAAATGTCCACAGACGATACAAACTGCTGACTGTGACACAACCTTTCACTAAAACCTTATTTATAAAGAAGCTTGCTGACTCTTAGCAGAGCACAGGCCATTTCAGAGTTTGAACCCAAACAGCTCCCACACTGCAGCCTGCAACCCAGAGCAGCCTGCAGGACAGGGAGACAGGAGTCCTGAGGTTCTGATGAAGGGGTTGATGATGTGGGGCCAAGAATGGATGGAGCTCTGGGGAGCCCAGGAAACCTTGACACCCCTTTCCTGCCCACCTGTCCAGCCTTTCTGCTCCACAGAATTATTAAATGAAAAATTCCCAAAATAATTAAGTGGCCTATCCTTTTACCCCCAACCCCAGAGTCTGTTCCACCTGGCTGGAAGAATCAGGTGCTGGAAAGAAAAGACACAGGCCTTGTCGTGGGTTGGACTCTTGGTTGCTGCCAATTCCTGAGCACATCACCTTGCCTCTCTGGGTCTAGATTCAAGATAATGCAGTTAAAGACACCAGACCAGTGCCTGTCAACATCAATAAATGTCATCTCCACACATTTATTAGTGTGTTCTCATTATCAACCCCTCCACCAGGCTGAAAGTAGCAATCACAGGTGGAATCTGGAATCTACCACCATTAAATGCTATTCAGCCTGGAGAAGGGAAGGGGTCTCCAGGATTCTTAACCCAGTCCCACTGGGATGGACCTGGTTTCTCCAGAGTCCCTACCACTTCCAATAACACCCCCAGCATCTCTCATATCAGGCAGTGGCTTGGCTAAGGAGCTACCTGTGCAGGTGTCTCCTACAGTCACCTGGCCTCTGAATCCCAGACACCTTGTGGAGGCCAAGAAAGAGAGGCTGCCAACCCATTACACATGTGTCCAGCCAACCATGAGAGCACCTCTAAATTACCCCCTGTTCACTTGACTGGGGAAGTAGCATTTGCTTTTATTTTCCAGGACAGACAGTCAATCACGCGTATGTGACAGAAATAAAGATAAATACCACCCACCAAACTTTAAATCAAAATGCTAATCCCAGGCTGACTTCTCTGTCAAGGTCTGACACTGAAGTAATTCAGCAGCCTTTGATTATGCCCAAAATTAATGCTCTGGCGGAGATTTTGTCTATTAATCACAGATTTTGATGGCGTGGCTGCTCATGTTCCTCCACTGGGTGACATCCAAAACTGCCCTGATGGCCAGGAAACCTGAGCTCACAGAGTATAAAGCAACCTCCAATGAGATGTATCTGAAAAGACCACTTGCTGTCTACATGGAAAAAGGCTTAAAGCATAGGGCCATCTCTAAGAAGATAGGAGGTGACATGTTCTAAGCATTAAAAAATAGCAAACAAGAAAGACTTGGGCTGTCCAACTAGAGTCCAGTAGAAGAGGCTCACTCAAGAGGGCCCCCAGAGATGACAACATACAGATAGTCCCAAACCATCCATAAGCCAGGTATTTGGTGCATGAGAAACAGACAGACAGAGAAGGGGGAGGGTGGGAGAGAGACAGAGACTGAGGAAGAGGGAGGGAAGGAGGGAGAAAGAGAGAATAATAGAGAGAGACTGAGAAAAAGAGAGGGAGGGAGGGAGAGAGGGAGGGAGGGAAGGAGGGAGGGAGGGAGGGAGATCTTGAACTCTTAGTTCTGGAGGTCAACTGTAGGGGACAATGAAGATTCCATATTGAATTATCAAATGTCCATTTCCTCTTCACCAAGATGGACTCCCTTTCACTCAACACATACTTATTCATCGCTTACTATTTATCAGACTTTATTCCAGGCATTTGAGATATGCCTGAATAAAACACTTGAGGATCCCAGAGCAGCTCTTCCAGATGCCTCAGGCTTAGCTGTCTCCTCTACTGGAACCTCATGGCACACACAGCCTTCTCAGTCCTGACACCCACCACACTGCCTGCTCATTTGCTCTCTGCCCTTCTTTCCCAAAAGACTAAACTCCATTTGGGCCAAAACAGTGCTTTATGCATTTTGTAGTCTTAGCACAGTGTGTGGCACGTATTAGGTGTTCAGTGAAAGTTTGCTATCCTGAACCAATCCTACCATAAAATCTAACCAGCCTTCATTGCCTTGTTTCCATGGAAAAATTGTGATCCAAGTTCTGCCTGGCCTGTCAGGGACATGTCTCACCCACTCACTCACAGTTCCAAAGATAGTTATATCGGCTCATCCATCACATCCCATCCTGTGCTGTCCTTCCTGTCAAACTGGAGGGCCTGGCATGGGGGTGGGGGTGGAGGGGACCATATGGTCAGTGTAGGACCACCAGCACATCAAAGCTAGAGCGTCTAGTTGGTTTGCCCCTGTAGGCTCACTCATGGGGGAATGAAAGTCCCAAAGACCTTGCCATGGTTTCTACCAGATGTGAGCTCATGGCCCCAGGACATTATCTCTGAGGTTGAGTATGTAAGATTAAGATTTGGGAGCAGGTCACCCTGGGCAGACACTGTAGATACTCAGACTCTTGTCTGCAAACATTCACACCTCTTCTTCTCCACAGAGAAAATAAATTCATTTCTAAAGGGCTTCAAAAACAGCAGCAGCAATATTGGTCATTGCTAAGACACACCCAGTACCAGCACTTCTTAGAAGTGAGAGTTGCTTTAACTGCAGGAAGACAGCATTAAATGTGCTGACTTGAGGGGTTAGAAGGTTGTATCCTTTGCCATTCTTCTTTGGTCCCTCTGATTATGTACAAGAAAGTTTCAATAGGAACTAGTACGCCATTAGCACCTCTCCATAACTTACCAATTTCACTTTTTAAGGAGTTCCAGAGTGGGTTTCAGACTGAGTCAAAAGTTAGAGTTCAATAACATCAATTTCATTGTCCTTATGTTCACAGTCACCTGCAATTTGTGGGATGTAAGATTGTTTTTCTACTGAGAGTGGGAAAATGAAGTTTTCTCTTGAAATACATTTATTCAAGGTGTTAAGAGAATTCATTTAAGGACAAATACACTAGCACAGGTGGTACAGAGATAAGGGAATCTTGGCAGTGACATTCAGACGGCTGAGGATGGGGGCAGAAGCGGGTCCCAGATTAACAGGGCAAATTCTCCAGGCAGTAAAATGACTCAGACACTTCACTAGAAGGTCTGGCAGTTCAATTGTCTCACGACCTGTCCCAATTTCTTTTCAGTTCCCTTCTGTCATTGCTTTGCCCCCCAGGCTGGCCTTGGCCCTGTTCTGCGAGGCCTGTAGTTATGCTCACAGATGCCCTGTTTTACGTCGGATGAAGGCCCTCCACAGCCTACTTTGCTCTGTCCCACATGTTCCTGTCAGGCTGCCAAACTGAGCAAACCAACAAACAACAGGCTGCACAGATAAATTTGAATTCCAGATAAATAACAACAATAACAACAAATTTAGTATAAGTAAGTCCCCAATGTCGCATTCAGTATGTCAATGCATGTCCCATAATCTTTTGCACATAATTACATTTAAAATGATGGATTGTTTATCTGGAATCTAAATCTAACTGAGCATCCTTCATGTTATCCAGCAACCATACCTGGCTATGACTCTGACCAAATGCTGTTCACATAAAACGTCATCACATTCAAATAATTTCAGAAGCATTAGTTGATATTTTCCTTTTTTTGAGTTAACAGCCCCAAACTCTCTCTAGCATATGAAACATCCAAATAAGTAGGTTCACTCTCAATGCATTAGGTCCAAGGGAGAATAGACACTCCCCTCTCTGGAAATTTAGGAAATCTCAAAAGCGTACATTTCCTTTGTAACAGGGCGACAGCAGTAAATTTTATAAAATGGGGAAAAGGCATTGGGCCAAACCACAATGGCCTGAAGGCAGAGGAGGTAAAAGACAACTTTTTCATTGCATGGAGGCAACCTTTAGAAAAGCAAGAGGTGAAGAATCAACCCAACCATCGTGAAAATGTCTTCAAGGAGGCAGCTTGTAGAGATGTTTGAAAGGAAGGAGAAAACATCAAAGGGAAAGAATAATCCAGAAGCAAATGTCTATTGCTAAGTTTGAAGGGACTTGAGCAAATCTGTAAACTTGGGGAAGAAAATCTGGAGAAAATGAGGATGGGAAGACATGTTGTCATGGCATAGGCTGAATCCTGAATCTGCCCAGGTATAGGGTCAGGTAGCTTGGTCTAGAACTGTAGGGACAGGGTCCAGCTCAACAGGCCAGAGCTACCCTTGGAATTTGTGGGCCCACCTCTGGTCTTCCACCCACATTCCAAGCTACATGCAGATTGAAGACCAGGCCTGCACATGTTTTCCAAGTTCTAGGAAGCAATTTGCCTGGACAGGACACTGGATCTCAATTATGCCACTGAGAGGCTGTCTTATGAATCCCTCTCCTTCTCAGAGACCACTCTAGAATTTCTTTATTAGAAGAGTGTAGTAGTAATCTCTTGTTGGATGGGTAATGCCATGACAATTTCCATGAGAGTAGGAAAAAACACTGTCCATTTCAGGAATGGATGCAGAGGTGATGAAAGCTATAAAGAGTCTAATGCCTCCCACCTCCTCACGAGGTCCTTACTGACTTCTCTACTTAACATTTTTCTCCTTTCTTCACCCAGTGTGGAGCACCCATCCACCAGCCAGTACTTCCTTGTCCTTGGTGGGGAAAATGAGGCATCCAGGAACTGATCAGTGACCCGCAGGCTCTACAGATAAAATGTATGTCAGAATGTGTGTCAGAATCCTGTGGTCCCCTAACACTATCAAAGCAGCTGGGACAGCAAGGTTGTGTCAGGGGCCCGAGGCCCAGAAGGGAGTTCCCTAAACATGATCTTGTACCCACCGGTCTACCAGAGACTGCCAGGACCCTCTCTTCATGTGTTTCCCTCCTGGCGAGGACAGATGACATAAGTATTCCCTGCCCAGGAAAAAAACTCCAGACAGGTCAAAATTCCTCAAAATCCTGGCCTGCTGTTGCTCGAAATCTCCCCCTCTTTCATCAGGACACCCCAATTTCCCTTTCAAGAACTCAGCATGCCTAATCCGGCCAAGAATGACTATAATCAAGTACAATATCACACTTATCCTGCACAGATAGGAAAACCACAAGAAATGGATGGATTTTAAAAGAGAAGCTGGTGAACATTGTTGAACTCCTCAGGGATTGACTAGGGGCTGGGGCTCTATATGCTGTCCTTAAAAGAGTCCCCCTTCACACCTACTTTCTTTATAGATATTTCATTTTAGCTTTTGGGGGAGGGGAGTGGGAGGGCTCTATTCTTAGATTTGCTTACAGAGAGTCATGGATGAAATGGGAGGTCCCCAAGCCTCCAGTCCTGAGGCCTCAGGATAGAAATGCCTCCTGTGAAGACAGCACCTTCTCCACCATGTTCTCAGGTGTTTCCAGGCCCATCTACTGTGTTAACCCAGAAAAGGGATCTGTTTACAGTAAGGAACAAGACCAATAACAGCTGTGAGTCCATGTACCTAGTCTAAACCACAGCCTTAAGAAAACAACAGCAGGATGAACATACAGCATCTTCTCTTCTCTAGGTAAGGAGAGCAGAAACCCGGAGCACTGAGAGAATAAAGTAGAGAAAAAGCGTTGCAATTTCTGAGGAACAGGTGCTTCCTTTTAAAGCAAACTGGGGAAACTATAGACAAGAACACAGAGGGAGTTGCAGCAAGAAACAATCTAGAAAAGAAGTCAGTTTTGCTGTCATACTTTTGAATATGAGTCACTAGATCTTTGAGGAATCTTGCAGCACAAAAGGTAAACAGGAAAAGGTGGTCACTTCAGGATGGTTATCTCAGTCTTTCTTCATATTCACTCCCACTTAAAACTTCTCTAATCAGTACCCCCAGAAAGAAACAAGACCTTGTATCCTAACAAAAATAACAGGATAGTATATAAAAAGAGCAAATAGAGATAAAAGTAATCTTATAAAATTTTGAAAGTGATTGTGGAAATTATATATCTTAAACAATGGTAATAGGATCAAGCCAAATAACTCTTTCAACACAGTACAGGAAATAAGAAGAAGAGGTAAAGGTCATGGAGCATCACTCCAGGCATTTAGCTCCTATATACGGGCAGCTACGGCAAACTTTATTTTCTACCTTTCTTAGAAGTTATTTATGGTTGTAATGCAGTCAAACAAGGAAATAAATTGCAAGAGAAAAACAAGGGGCCAGAATACAGTGTATTCAATCCAGGGGATCAGGAATGTAAAGTCCAAAACCTGCTCAGATGGAAGCATAAGGATGGAGAACTCCAGGAAAGAAGTCTCTTTTTGAAAAGTGAGAGTTCAAGCTAGGATATATTCCAGTGAGAGAGTGTTTGGAAACATTTTGGGAGAAACACTCTGGAGATGGAACTTGGGGAGATGATATTGGCATAAAGATAAGAAAAAAATAAAGCAATCTAAAACTCTAGGGGAATAAAAATACAAAAAAAAAAGGCATCATACAAACCTGAAAAAGACTAAACAAAGGCTTCATTTTGAGCAACTAGTGGCATATAAACAAATAATGCTATAAATATTTAATTACAAATGTTTCAGGAATAAGGACATCAGAAACTTGGAAAAGCAAGTGGGGTCTTAATTTAACTAATTACATTTACAACTCCATATTTCCAAATAAGGTAACACTCTGAGGTATAGGAGGTTAGGACTTCAATATATATTGTTGAGGGGACACAATTCAACCCACAGCAAAGGTAAATGAAAGTCTTTTTACTACCTCTGGGTTATAGAAAATACTCCTGCAAGACTACTTGGGACTCTGCCTGCTGTGCTTCAGGTTGCCCAGGGCCAGGCAGAGACAGTGACACACATTGGCTTGCACAAGAGATCCTCCCAGAATGCTCAGGACTGACATACTAAGGGGTCAGATTCAACAACACTGAAGCAAAAGCCAGCAAGCTCCATAAATAGCAGGTCCAAAGACCCTGTATAACATTTGGCATGACGTGGTTGAGAATTAGACTCACAGTCAGCAAACCTAAGGGCTGAGCCCACTGACAAACAAGACAGCAGTAATCAACAGGAGGGCTCCCATAACCCACACAAGGAACTTTACTAGAGTACACAGCTCAGAAGATCAAGAATACATCACTGGGTGCCACAGGAAGGCCAACCCCCCAAACTGGGAGGCACAATAGTCATATCCCATACACAGAAACAAACAAAGAAACAGCAAAAATGTGGAACAAAGAAATAGGCCTCAAATGAAAGGACAGGAGGAAATCTTCAGAAAAAGAGCTAAGTGAAATGGAAGAAGACTATTTATCAGAAACAGAGTTATAAAATAATGGTTTTTAAAATGCTCAACAGCATGAAATAGGTCTTAGAAGGAATAAAAAAAAACAGTTGGAAATGAAGGATGACATAGCTGAAATAAAGAATACTGTGGAAGGAATTCACAGGTTTGAAGAAGCAGAGGATTGAATCAGTGAATCAGAAGACAAGGTAGAAAAAGAGCACTCAATTAGAGCAGCAAAAGGAGAAACTAAAAAATAATCTCATTTACCACTGCAAGAAGAAAAAATATAAGATACCTAAAAATAAACTCAAACAAGGAGGTAAAAGACCTGTACCTGGAAAACTACAGGACATTCAAGAGAAACAGAGGAAGATACAAACAAGTAGAAGTATATACTGTGTTCATGGATTGGAAGAATTAACATTATTAAAATGTCTGTGCTACCCAAAGCCAACCACAGATTTAATGCAATCACCATTAAAATACCATTGGCATATTTCACAAATCTAGAACAAATATTCCAAAAATTTATATGGAACCAAAAAAAAGACCCCAAATAGCTACAGCAATCTTGAAAAAAAAAAGAACAAAACTGGAGGGATCACACAATATGAATATCAAACTATACTATAAAGCCACTGTGATTGGTACTGGCACAAGAACAGGGATGAAAATCAATAGAACAGAAAAGAGGCTCCAGAAATCAGCCCACACCATTATGGTCAATTAATATTTAACAAACAAACTTTCAACAACAAAGATAATTTATTTTAAAAGCAAACTTCAAAGAAAAAAAATTTGAAAAAGGAGGTAAGAGCCTACAATGGAGTAAAGACACTCTCCAATAAATGGTACTGGGAAAATTGGACAGGCACATAAAAAAACAATGCAACTACACTGCCAACTTACCCCATACACAAGAATAATCTCAAAGTGAATACAAGATTTAAATGTAAGTTGCAAAACTATAAAAATCCTAGAAGAAAGCATAGGCAGTAAAATTTCAGATATTTTATGTAGCAGAATTTTCACCAATACATTAGGCAAGAGAAACAAAGGAGAAAATAAACAAATGGAGCTTCTGCACAGCAAAAGAAAGCATTCTCAAAATGAAAGGGAACCCACTGTATGGGAGAATATATTTGCCAGTGACACATCTGGTAAGGGATTAATTTCCAAAATATATAAAGAACTCATACAACTCAACAAAAAGGAAGACAACCCAATTAAAAAATGGGCAAAGGACCTGAATAGACATTTCTCCAAAGAGGACATACAGATGGCCAAGAGACATGAATTAATGCTCAACTTAAGTAATCATCAGAGAGAAGTAATTTAAAACTATAATGAGGCATCAATTCACACCTACCAGATAGCTAGCATCAATAAATCAACAAACAACAAGAGCAGGCAAGGATGTAGAGAAAAGGGAACACTAGTACACTGCTTGTAGGAACTCATACTGGTGCAGCCACTATGGAAGTTTCCTCAAAAAATTCAAAACGAACTACCATTTGAACCAGCAATCCCACTTCTGGGAATATATTTTAAGAATCTGAAACACCTATCAAAAATAATATATGCACCCCTATGTTCATAGCAGTGTTATTTATAATAGCTAAGGTAAAAACTGCCCAAATGCCCATAAGTAGATGAGTGAATAAAAAAGCTGTGGTACATTTACATAATGGAATACTCTGAGGCTGTAAAAAAGAAAGATCTCATACTCTTTGCGACAGTATGGCTGTACCTGAAGATTAGTATGCTAAGTGAAATAAACCAGTTCAAGAAAGACAAATATCACATGACCTCACTTATATGTGGAATCTACTGAATGAAATAAACTGACTAACAAAATAGGTCCAGAGGCATGGATGCATGGAACAGACTGAAGGATCTCAGAGGCAAGGAGACTAAGGAAACAGGAGGAGATTAACCGAAAAAATTATATGTATATATGCATAGCCCATGAATTCAGACAATAGTGCCATGAAGGCCTGGGATGGGGGCAGGGAATGGGTGAAGGGGGACAAAGGAGGGTGGAATGGGGGACATCTGTAATACTGTCAACAATAAAAATTTAATTAAAAAATAATTTCAGGTTCCTCAAAAAGAATTCTTTGTACTATATTTTAAGCTTTCTGAAAGTCTGAAATTATTTCAAAATTAATTAAAAAAAAATAAGTGGGAAAGCACTCTAATGATTAAAGGGAGGGTATGCAAACAGGACTATTTGGGAATCCTGTAGAGCTGCAGGCTCCTAAAAGCCCACTGAAAAGGCAACTGTTGAGAGGTACCTCCGGGTGGTGACTTCCCCAATTTGCTGTTCCCCTAGGGCAAAGAGAGCCTCCTACCCGAGCCCTCCCCACCCTCCACAAAGGTGATGGACCCAAGTTTCTTGGAGAAGAGACTCAGTTAAGACTTGGCTCAAGAACACAAATTAATTTTTTTTCCCCCTCAAAACAAGCCTGTGGCAGTGCATACTTGCCCAGCATCTCAATAGATGCTAACGGTGGTTAATTAGAAGAATGTTGCTAAACAAAGACAGCTAAATAATTGTGTGTTTCACAGAATTTCATTCCTTAACTAGTATCTCTTAAAAATAGCACACTCCATCTGAGAGTTTTCCTTTTATTCAAATTATGTCTGAGAAACAGCACATTTCTATAGCAATACTTCATTAGCTGGGAGGAGGAAGGGACCCCAGGAGGTAGAAGGTGCTCTCCAAACACAGTATATGATGGAGGGCCCCACCCTGCCAGCCTCAGGCAGCTCATGTCTGAGCCACTCAGACCTCATCCTTTAATGCCTCTGGAGACAGGACTCAGCAGCCCTCCGGCGTGGCCCACGCAAGCATTCTATCACCCTTTCAGTCCCGTTCTTCTCAGTACAGAAGGTATCAGGTGGCAATTTCCTAACTAAAAACATCTGTTCTAGAGAATCATCATCAAGCCAATCCAGGTGTCGATGCACTGGTTCAGTGTCCACACACGCCCAGGACTGTGCTGACTGGTCTCCAGAAAGCGCCATCATACCCTGTTCATGGCCCTCAGCCTCTTTCTGGCTGGGGTCAGCCTGCAGTCCCTAAGACTCCCTCACAAAGCCATTCTCCAACCTTAAATGCCCTGCTGGGTCTCCCTGGACAGCCACAGAGATTGGAGAGGGCACCAGATAGGATTTGCTCTTACAGCTATGCCTCTAACTCACTGCATGACCCTGGGGAATTAATTCTCAGGATCTCTGCCTCCTGATCTGTAAAATGATCAGATTGAATCAGATGCTGGAAATTAACACATTTTCAGGTACTGTGGCCCAGCTGAGAGCTAGGCTCCAAGAAGGTTCTAACTGACCAGCAACAGAGCAAGAATACAACCTTCCAGCCCAAAATGCCCCATAAGTTTGATCCCATTTTGGGGAGCTTGGAGGACCATGCCAGATTTCTTATTATGTCAGTATATTCCGAGTCATATTTATCATGGTTCTATTAAGACCCCATGATCTTCTTCATTCCTACTCATACACAGTGGGTGTTGCTTCCATCCTTTGCTGCAGTGGTTTTCATCAACTCCTCACCAAAAGCTCTAAGTACCACTGGGTGTGAATTTTGTGCATTTAGTCCAACTTGAGCTTAATCTCTTTCCCTGAAAACTGTCCAAGGTGCCCAACCCATATCTTTCCTCAAATGGATACCAAATAAGGAGACTAGCAATTTAGATTATAGGACCTCAAGGGAGGAAATTTCCAGGAGTCAGGTGGTCAGGAAGGCTTCCTCAGTCCAAGGAAGTGTGAAACAGGCCAAAGGTACAGAGGGATTCAGATAGGAAGGGTGAAAAACATGAGCAGAAAAAAAAAACATAAGCAAAGAGATGTTAGTGGAGCAGGAGGATGCTCACCCAAGGAGCAGCCCATCCAGAGGATGAGGACTCAAGGTGGGGTCCCATGGGAGGACTGGGCTGTTTTCTCTCAGCCAGCACTCATTTGAACTACTTTTCAGAACTGCCCCCTATTCTTTTTTGCAAGTTCACCCTCTCTTTAGAGTGGCTCCCACCCTATGCTTCCCAGGGTAAGGAGTAATCAGGGACAAACAGTGAATTCCAAACCTTAGGCATGGTGACTGGATCAGGGATGAGCATGTGACCTAGACTGGGACCCATCAGAATGTCTCCCAGGACTCTACAGGAACTACCAAAAAGTGAATCTTGCCCAGTTTCTTATGTAGTCAGAACAGTGGAGCTGGTGACCGTGATGGGACACCATGAGGCTAACCCAAAGGAGTGGGGCCAAAGCATCCTGAATCCAGCCATGCCTGAAACCAGATTCACCCTGTAATTTCCATTACATGAACCAGTAAGGTGTGCACAAATGTGTGCGTATGTCTTGATTTTGCTTACTGTCACTCACAAATTAATGGGCATAGCCTCATGCTGTTAGAAAGAAAGGTATTAGATAAACCTGGCCTCAGATCTCAGCACTACCACATTGTAGCTGTGTGAGTCTGAATAAGCCACTTAGGTTCTATAAGGCTTAGTTTCCTCACCTGCAAAATGAGCATAACATTTGACGAGCTAATACTAGTATATGTGGAAGAGCAGGCTCCTTGAATACTGGTTGAATCCATAGTACTCGTACTTGGTGCCATAGGAGACCCTACGACACTCTGGATAGAGATTTCACTCTAAGGAAAATGTGCTGTATATCCATTAGCCTGGGCAGTGTACAGGCTAGACCAAGGGAATTATGCCCCCCAAAGAGCCCAATGCCTGGTGCTCTATAAGTGGAGAGGAGGCACCACTGCCATGGGTAGAGCACTGGATGCTGAGTAAAGAGCTGAAGCTTCTTTCACACCATGTACTGTTTTGGCCAAGGGGTGCGCAAAAATAAGTCACCGCTCCTCCATGGCCTTTCCCCTATAAAATAGATAAATGGCCGCTACCCCTTTTCTCAGGAATGGGTCGGGAATTAACGATGAGCTCTACAAACTACTTGGTACTCCCTATGGAAAAGCAGCTATATAGCTATAAGGGGGTGATTAATTTTATCTTTCTAAATGTCTCAGTATCATTTGCCGAAATGATGATTTATTATTTAGACAACCTTTATATTTCCAAGGGGCTTTAAATTCATTTATAGTGGAGAATGAAATAAAACTGATTAGGGCCCTGAAAAGCAGGAATGGGGAAGAAATGCATAAGGAACCAGGGGTTATTTATCCAGAACCAAGAAGGCAGATGAAGGGCACAGCAAGAATGATCACTTACGTGCAAAGCAGTACTGCTGAGGAGGGGCCCATCTCTTCCTGCTCCGTGATGAGAGGGAAAAGAAATGGGAAAGAGGTGACAATGCAACTGGACTAATCTAGGCTGGACAAAGAAATGATAATAGAAAGTAGTTCCTAAATTTATATTTGTTCTAAGCTCAGCATCTAAAAAATGTTTTCCATCACCTTTCATGGTATGATCCTATCTGGGGAAAAATAAAATATAAAAGGCAATGCAGGGATGGTCAAAGAAAGGTATCTTCAAGGAAAGAGAGAATGAAAATAATGGTAGAAATCAGAATACAAATATAATATTTCTCTAATGAAGAAAAAAGTAGGCAGTGAACACTATATGCTGTGACCAAACCATGGTGAAACTGCAGTATATTTATATTCAGAGGAAACGGAGATTCCTGGAAACATCATGGATTGAGTAAGAACTACCAAACCTACTTCTCATTCTTCTTGAAAGTTTTCCTAGGCCACTAGATCATGCTGTAGCTAGATTCCAGTAAAGCACTACATAAATGGTGGATCAGATGGCGAACTGAAGGCCAAGACAAGTACAAATTGGTGGATTCACAGCTGGCAGGATAACAGAGCCCAGAGAGGGCCCTATGGAAGCAGCTTCTCCTGTGAGATTTCACAGGCTCCTTTCTTGGCATTTTTATCAACCGTTTGGATGAAACCCTGCAAGGGACATTCATCCAAACTCAGCTGCTGGGATCCTCAGCCAAAACCAAGCACATGAAATGAACAGTCCTGCACATTTAGGTTCAAAACCATCCCAGCAGAGCTAGATGAGATCTGGCCCTGATGGACATTTATGTTGCCAAACCAAAGACCAACCACCAAACTTCTGGAGTTGACTGACATAATCCCTGCACCTCCAGCATGTTCTCCTTGGATCAGCATTTAGCAACAGGCCTGCCACTGCCCCTTTCCTTCTAGTTTTGAAGATCAAAGCTCTTCACCTTAGGCCCACCAGAGGAATAATCACAAGCCACGACTGTGGTCACTGACCTGGGGCCTGTCTGGGTTTTGTCTCACATGACAATTTCAAGTGATTGCTAGAACAAATCAGCTTGGAAATTGGTGGCTTAAGACACTAATGTTTTATTATGACTCACAAATCTGCAGGTTGGCTGGGCTCAGTTGGGTAGTTCTCACCTGGAGTCACTTAGGAGCTTGCAGTTAGTTGTTGGCAGGGGATGCAGTCACCCAAAACCTCTACTAAGCTCAATGCCCAAATGGCCCATTCACACTGTTGGTGATTGGTGCTGAGGGGCACTGTATGCTCACCCAGTTGCCATCAACTGAAAGCCCACATGTGGACTCTTCGAGTGGCCTGAGCATCCTACAACATGGCAACTGGGGTCCCAGAGTAAGCATTCCAACAGCTAGAGTTCCCAGAGATCCAGGTAGGAGCCGTGAGTCTGCATATGATCTAGCTTTGGAAGTTCCATCACGTCTGCCACATTTTATTGGTCAAGCAAGTTACAAGATCAGTTCACGTTCAAGGAGAGGAGAATTAGATTCTTTGGTGGCACAGTCCCATTGCCAAAAAGCCTGTGGGATGGGAGATATTGTTGTAGCTATCTTTGAATTAGCCACAGCTTTTAACAACATAGAGCACATTGTTGAGGATTCCAATTGGCAAGAGCACACAGCACTGCTGTGTGTTACACCCTAGGAGCTCAGACCTAGGCCCTTTAAGCCCAGTGTGCACCAACTGGCACTCTGCCCCCACACATTCCGCATCTGGTCTACCCCATCTGGTCTCCTTCCTGAAACTCACTTGCCTCTCAGTACTTGACCCAAACTGGCCTTGTCTCATTGTCACCTCCACATTGGCATGCCACATCAACAGGAATGAATAGCTTCATCATGCTGGGCACATGGGGAACCAACTGCCACTTAATCAACTGAAAAATCCCAGGATTGAAAAAAAAAAGGTATTGTCCTTTTTGAAAATATTCAAAGAAAACTTATAAGAAAATCGAATCTGTTTTTGGTTATTCTATGAGTTTGCAACCTGAAGCAGTCAATGGTTCATAAAGCCGATATACTGGTTCCAAATGTCAGTCTGTCCCCTCTTAAAATCAGCAACAGATGCCAGGGAAGGGTGAATGGAACACCTTCAGATATATACTAATAGATCATGTCTTATAACCTTTCCCCACTCTGGCTCCCCATTGTCTCGCTTGCTTGTCTCTCTGCTGTGGCAGGCATCTGTCTATGACATCATAGCCTGTTGCCATGGAAATTGATGCTATCATTGACATCTGACTTCAGGCAATAACATTTCTTTGTGTTTACTATTTCCTAGGGACATCAGCATAGATATCCACATGTATGATGTTCCATGGGAAATGTGCCCATTTCCTGAGTATTTACAGGGTTCCATATCGCAGATTGCCTCATGGGAATAGTAGAAAGAAGCCCAGCATTACTTTGGCCAAGCTGGGCCTTAGTTTCCCTAACTGTAACATGGAAATGAGAATGCTATGCTTTAGGGTTAATTGAGGAGTATATGAGAGCTCCATGTTACAGACCCTGAGA
Source organism: Lasiurus cinereus (assembly GCA_011751065.1). Lineage (NCBI taxonomy): Eukaryota > Metazoa > Chordata > Mammalia > Chiroptera > Vespertilionidae > Lasiurus > Lasiurus cinereus. The sequence goes on from JAAGEH010000125.1 coordinate 13,699,748, forward strand.
CAAGGCAGGCATGTCTTACAGTCTTCTCTTCTTCCAAGACCCCAGAGCCCTGACAAAGAACTTGTGTGGCAGTTTCAGTAGGAATTCTGTAGCCATTAGGGGATGGGGATAGCAGCTGGAACTTCTGAGCTACTGAAAAGACCATGATGGCATCAACCTCACTGTCTGTCCCTCACTTTCCCCTCCCTCTTTCCCCCTTCTGTCTTCACTCTCCACTTCTCCTGCGTTTTACCAGGTGGTTCTGTTCAGAAAGGGCCAAGTGAAGCAGAAGAATTATATTCAGCCCCACCCTCTCTCTACCTTCCTCTCTATTTCCTCCCCTCTCTCCCTCCTTCCTTCTCCTTTTCTTCCCACACTCTACCATCCAGGGCCTGACACTCCATCAATCCAAAAAGATGTCTCTTTAACCTCCCAGATCACCCATCCATGAACACCCATCCCAGTAGCTCTGAATGCTATGGGCAAGTTCTGTCTGAGAATTGCACAGGGACCTCCTTCCAGCCAAGAGTCAAATCCCCATCCAGGAGACCGCCATGAGAGTGTAGTGGTCTTCTCTGGGAACATCTTGCTCCTTCCAATTCTCAAGTCCAGAGTGACCCCTGCCATCCCTTCCTTTCTCCCTGTGCAAACTCAGATCTGTCCCACACCATTTATCAAACCCACTGCTTATAGAAGACACTCCTCTTCTGAAGAGCTTGGCCTGTACACCCTTCCCGTTTCCTAGGAGCCTCTTCCTGAATTTACTTCCTCTATTAAGGAGGCAGATGAGTCATTTACACGTGTACACACCTCCTGAGAGGGAAAGCCTTTCAAGCAAAAGCAATTGTTAAAGAGGCTGTGTGACCAGAGGCAAGTTAGTGGAGCTTTGAACCCAGTGCTGGATGCCTGGAGGGCGCAGGAACTAGTAAGTTGGGTGGTCCTGGTGGGGGTGAAGGATAATAACCCAGTCAAGGACACTTCTGCTTCCTTCTGGGCCACATATGAGGCTGGGGCATAGGTCTTGCTGAATCTGATCCCTGGTGAACAGTCTGGGTTCATTTATGCAACCCAGTCTACTACTGTGGTTCCTTGAACCATTTCAGCAATTCAGAGATGGACAAATCTCTCTCAAGGTGATTTTAATAGCAAAAAATGTGCTATTTAAAAATGGAAGTGTTCCTGATGTCACTTAGATCTGTTTCTTTTTTAAATGAGGCAAAATAGGAAAGAAATGTATCCTGGTGCAGGTTGCATCATTAGGGCAGGGCAGGGAGAGAGTAGAGTGTCTTGCCCACAAGTGGTAATATCCTCCAATTTTCAGTAAGATTCATGGGCATTTAGGGAGCACATCCTTTTGCAATGGGAATAAGAGAAGAATACATACATGTTGGTTAGTGTCCCCAGCACTCTGTACATACCGCAGCCAATATTCCAGCTCACCTTCCATCCAGGTCTTAGTGAAGGTGACCAGTGTCAGAGACTGAGAAATGCCAGGGGTCCAGGAAGCTAGGATAGAGGATGTCTGTGGAGTCTGCCTGTGTCTGGGGCACAGACCTGAAGCCTGTGGTGTGGTGACATGGCCAGTGGGAACCAGGAGCTGTGGGACCTGGCAATAGGGTTCCAGACAGGAGGGGAGTAAAAGGAGAAGGGGTGTGTCTGCCAGCTGAAGCCATCCTTTATACTCAGATACATTCCCCAAGTCCAGGAGCAGGGAAACCTCCCCGTTCCTATAGTAAGTAGCTCAAGCCTCTGCTGATCTCCTTTCCTCCCACCCGCCTCCATCAACACAGTCTTCCACTCTCCACTTAACTAGTGTTTTCCTGGATACACTGTCTGGGAGGAGCCATGCTGTTCTTAGTGGGTGGCACCCAATTCTGACCTCCCAACTTCCTTGCCCCCTACAACTAACCCAAATGCAAGAAGAGAAGAATGACCTCTGAGAGACGACAAAGTTCAGGGCCTCCCAGAGTCATCACCCCACCCACCCAGAGCTTCTCTGTGCTGGAAATTTTCACGCCCAGGAGTCCCCAGAGAAAGAGACAGGTGTCCTCCCAGGACAATCACAGAACCAGACCAACCCCCCTCATCATCCATGGTTTGGGAATGTCTGTTTTCTTTGACTTTTGTCTCTCGCTGTTCTACAACCTAGCCTTTGAGTATTTAAAGTTTCTGGGTTTCACATTTTATCTTGTCCATGTAGGTTCATATTTTTTTCACCATTATTTTTAATTCTTACCTTTTATCTTTATTCAAACCCTTTTCCCTGTTCACTAATTCCTTTAAACAGCTAATTCCCTGGTTTTTGCCATTTTGTTTTTTAAATTTCTATATATTCTTAATTTTAGTATTTATTTTTAAAATCCATTCTACAGTTGAAAGAGCATCTGAGTTCTGTTCCTTTTACCCAGCAGCAGGAACAGCAGGTGCAAATGTTCCGAGGCAGGAGAAGTGTGGGGAGTACTGGGAACAGAGAAGGCAAACAGTATGGGGGACATACCTCAGGCAGCCCAGATAAACATAAATAAATAAGAAATAACCACCAAGAACTTGCTGTTGCCAAAGCACTTGGGCCCCAATTCTCCCAGTTGCCTGCCTCTGAATGCATGGAATAATCCGGATGACTTCTGCCTGCGATCAGAGTGCCCAGCCTCCACGATCTGAAAAGTTATCCCTGAGCATCTCTTTCTCCTCTTCACGAAAGGCAGCTAGTTTCTGACCCCAGGAAACAGAATTGCTGGAAAGAAGAAGGAAAGGAAGAAACTGAAAGAAAAGACATGAGAGAGGGATGGGGGAGAGAGGAATTTTCTGAGCCCACCTGGTGGATGGTCCCTAGACTGCAGAGAGGCTGCGGTGTTGCAGCAGGAAGCTCACTCCACTTCTCAGCTCCTGTCTGGGTGGGGCCGTGAGAGGAGAGGAAATGATGTATCACCTCTGGACTCAGGTTAAGAGGAGGTGTGTTGTCTCCTCCATCAGCATGGGTCCCTGAGTGCTGGGGTGGAACAGAGCCCCGCTACTGGCCTCATTGTGCAGAAGACATAAACTTTTATCTTGTTGAATAACCAATTTGGAGTCAGTTGTTGTAACAATTAGCTGATACCAGGGGTGTCCACCTGTCCTCTGAGCTGGGTCCACCCAGCAAGGTGCAGAGTAGGAGGTAGGGGAGGCAAGACCAGGCTAGAGGAGGCAGCACCAGTGCTCCTGGCCACAGGGAAGCCGTCCAGAGGATAGAGATGAGAAATGCCGGACTGCAGGAACTCTCCTTAGAGGTCAGCCACCTTGCCCGGGAGGAGAAACTGCAAGGGCAGTTCTCAGCAGCCTCAGGAGGAGTGCATGGTGGGAAATGGGACCCAGCTTCTTCAAGCAACACCCCCATACTACCACCTTGAAAGAGAATGGAAAGAAGAGAGGAGGAAGAAGGGAGGAAGCAATTATTGAGTGCCTACTACATACTCAGCACAGTGGCAGGCACTGGCTTTATGTCATCACACTCATTGACTACCAAAGCCCCTAAAAGTGGGGGGAGGGTTATCTACTCCCATTTTACAGAGGAAAAAGTAACAGTCCAAGGCCCACACCTCAAGAATGGCCAGATGAGGATGGCAGCTGGCCTCTGAGGCAACCCGAAGAGTACAGTTCTACCTGCCTGGTGGGAAATGGGGCTCACCAGCAGGGCACATCCTGCTGCCTGTGCAAGGCACCCAGGCTCAAGTAGGAGGCTCTCAACCTTCCAGGCACAAGGAGAAGAAGAGATGCACACCAAACAGAAAACCCCAATTTGTTAAGGAAATGGTAAGAGATGCTTCCCCAAATTCCATTTCTCCTTCAATTAGGAATTCACCTCTGTGTGCAGTAAAAACCCCACCTGCAAAGCACTCTCCCGTCTGAGACCTGTTTAACCTGTGCTGTCCTGCTCATACAGCCCTTCCATGCATAACAGTCGCTAAATGTACCACTGCATCGTAAAGATGAAATCTGGCCCCACTTGTCACCTCCATCCTGTTCTCAGTCAGGCTGTCTGTTCCCTTTTGCTCCTGGGCCTCTGATCAGCCCCCTATTGACCCTAAAACACAGGCCTGTGGGAGGAGAGGCGTGATTGGCTATTGGGCATGGCTGGTGGGTGTGGTGCCCAAAAGGTTCTCCAGGGACCATACTACTGCCCCAGTAGCATGGACATGCCATGGCCAGGTCACACATCACAAACCAAGGAGCTCCCATCCCCACCGGGCTGTCTGCCTGCCAGGTTCTTAAACTGGGACCCAAGGACTTCCAGTCTCATAACTCAAGAGCCGGCCACAAGTTTCACTTCCTGTGGAGTGAAGGACCAAAGGGATGTGGATGATTACAGCCATGGCCTTGTAATCACCAGGAGTGTGAGATACTCACTCAGGGGCCATACTGGTATTTGGTTATGCCTTCCCTTTTCATGTGGCTCTTAGGAGAGTCAGGGAAATAGACAGCCCCACGAGTCTTAGGTGAACCAGAAGTGGGGCAGGGAGAGGGCTTTGGGGAGTCACCTGATTAAGGAATAAGTGGTGGGAGCACAGGGCTGGGACTTGGAGAGGTGCTGTGAACCTCACTGGATGTGCACCTTCCCACTCTGGGCTGGGCTGTGGAGTGCTAGACTTGGATCTATTGGAATAGGCAAGATAGAACGACGCATCAACAATATATGGACCAGACAAGAGATTGGCAGTCAGGGTAAAGATTTAGTGACCAAGCTTCATGGAGGAGGTGGCCTGGAGATGTTTTAAATGAAAAGAAAGAGAAGAAATGAGAAAAATAATGGTGATTGTGGGCTTAAGGCAAGTTAACTATTTCTCTCTAACAACAATCTTAAGAGGTAAGTGACACCATCCCCACTTACCAGATGACTAAGCCAAGGCAAGGAGAGGTGAAACAATTTGTCCAAGATCAGTGATAGAATTCGAATTCAGTCTGTCCAACTCCAACACTACAAAACTGCTTCAGAAAAAAAACAGTGTGATTTCTATCTGTTCAGGAAGCAATTTGGGAAAATATGGGAGAAGAAAATGAAGGACAAGGTGCAGAGGAGACGCTGTCTGGCCCCATCACTTACCTTTGGCAGTTATTCAGTTTTGCTGACTCACAGTTCCAAACCTCCCCCCAAACCGTGTACTGATAAATAAATATGGTAAGACATTAACAACTGTCAAATATGGGTGATGGTCTATGAGTGTTCATTGTGCTATGACTTTCAGTACTTTTAGAAATATTCATAATAAATTGGGGGGGGAAGCCAAAATGTCTCCAGGTCAAAACTGATATATGACCCCATCAAAAAAAAGTCCCTGGCATCAAAATAGCAGAATAAAAATAGCTACATCAAACAGCTGCACCAACCCTCTCAGAGCATTGTGAGAATACAAATTGGTTCAGCCTTTTGGGAGTGGAACTTGCAACATCCATCAAACTTTTCAACACGACATACTTTTTAAAAACTTTTCATTTTTAAAATAACAGCGATGCCACAGGAAAGCTCCATGAATAAGACAGAGAACCCCACAAACCTTTCACCCTGATTCGCCAACTCTTAATATTTTGCCGCATTTGCTTGTTCATTCTCTCTTTCCACACATATATTTTGTAGTATAGAATATAACATCTTATTTATACATTTTTATGTTATATATGCCTTTATTACATACACACACACACACATATATCTGTTTGTTCCTTTTCCTTCCTGAACCCTCTGAGAGTAGGGTACACACACCCAGAAAACAAAGTCATTATCTTCCTTGACCACAACACATTTATCAAATTTGAAATATTTAATATTTTTATACTTTCATCTAATGAGATCCTCTCCATTAATTTTGGGAGCACAGATCAACTGTCAATTGTCCAACTAAGTTCTTTAGGACAATTTTTCCCCAGTAATGGATCATGTGTTATATTTACTCCTCATGTCTTTTTTGTCTTTTTAAATCTAAAATGGTTCCTTTAAAAAAAAAAAAAGTTCCAAAAATGGTTTGTTCAGGTGTTAAAAATGATACCTCCCCAATGTGGAAGGTTAGAGCCTGGAACTCTTAGTCAAGGATTTGGTTATCATGAGGCAGGGCCTGAGACTCTGCATGTCGACAGCTCCCAGGAGAAGCCTACACCCTGGTTTACAGACCTCACACTGAGTAGTGAGACAGAGGAGAGAGCTGTGAAGAGCTAGGCCAGACCATGACAAGGAGCACTTTGCTTTCCTCTCAGTGAACCCCTGATGGCAATGTCAGCTGAGCCCTGGGATTCAGGACACAGCCATGATGCTGAGGCCTCCCTCCCAGGATCACATCCTTGGCTTTCTGGAGCAGGAGGTCCAAGACCAGGGGACATGTCATGGAAACATGCCTCTTTGCAGGTTCCCCATTCCAGATAATTTTGGCTGAGGCCAAGTCAGGCCTGGCTGAAAGGGAATCTTATACCCTGCCTCTTCTATCAGCACGAAGTCTCTATGTCCTTCAAAGAGTACCCCTCCTTTGGGAAGCCATCCTGGTCATCCTATCCCACTACAAGCTGTCCTCCAACTTCCCAGGGCACAGGTCATCTGGCTGTACCATGAACATTCACTTGACTGTCACTGCTATTCCAGGTATTCGTCTTTCCTTTCCCATTGTTGTGCTCCTGCTTCTGCTATTTCTCCCATGATGCACACCCCACCAACTATCTCCACATGTTCAAGACACAGTTCACCCCTCCTTTTTCCTAGAAACAGGTCCTTCCAATGGCAGTTCCTTGTCTGAACCATCTTCAGGCCACTGGGTTTTCTATGCTTCCGCTGTTTCTATTTGATTGGAGTTCCTGGTTTTATGTAATGTGGCATCAGCATCAGCCTCTCCCTGAGCAGTAAGGTAGGGAAACAGCTCCATCAGCCCATCTATCCATCACATTTACCAAGTGCCTACTCTGTGCCAGGCCCTGGGCTGGATTCTGGGGACTTACACAGCCTGCCCTGCCCAGAGCCAGACATGACACAGTGTCAGCTGCATCTTTGCTCGTAGGCACAGAGGTGCTTGTGAGAAGTGATGCCAGGCTCAGCTGAGCACACGGATTCTTGATGACACCCAGGGCAGGCCTCCACAGGCTTGTCATGTGTCACCACCCCCGTGATTACTGTGATCACTGATTATCATCATGCATATCGCAACAAATATGGCAGAGGCACCTACAACACCCTGGTGCTGAAAAGCCTGTGGAATCCTGAGTCTGTCATCTGAAGTTCAGAAATGAACCAGAGTCATGAACATGGGAGGGGCTGGAAAAGCTCCCAAGAATCAGAGTCGAAACAGGAACAGCCTGGGGCACCCAGCCCCCCATGGCATTGGCCCAGCCCTGAGAGGCGGGCTGAGCCTGGGTGTGCTTCCCTGGGCAGGTTCAGATCACCTTTCACAGGGCATCCTATGCAGAGGAGTCTTACCTTTTTCCATAAATTAGAGACAAAAAAAAACACTAAAAAAAATAAAACCTAAATACACCAATAATAGGAACACCTGGAAAAGCAGAACCTTTGGCGATTTCTGCTGCCACCACCACCAGGGGGCACAGGCCATTTCTTCATGCCCAGGAGTGTAGTGACTAGGAGGCTAGAACTTAGGAAAGGCACATGGGAAATAAACACAGGGGAACAGAGTCCTTTGTCATCTAATTATGGTTTCCTGCAGAGGCTCACACACTCCCATAGCAAGAGCCCATTTTCTGAGGTCCTGGCCTCTGTCTGTGGATGCACTTCTTCCCTGACAACTGACAACCATCCTTATTGAGAAGATCCTGACCCATTCCTTCTCCACATCCTGCAATGAGACCCAGCAGGTAACAACTATGGTTTCTCAGAACAACACAGCAACCCAGTCAAGCAGTAGCAGGGGTGGAGCTCCTAACTTAACTCCAAACACAATTTAGAAATGAACCCAGAACAGACAACCCATCAACAACAAAAATAGATAAAAGATTGGGACACCCATTTCACCAAAGAAAATACATATGAATGGCTAAGAAGCACATAAGAAGAACATGAAAGAAAAGCAAATGAAAACCTCAATGAGATGACATTATATACCCATCGGAATGTCTCAAATTAAACCGATTGATAATACCGACTGTCAGTGAGGATGTGGAGCAACTGGGGCTCTCATCCACTGTTGGCAGGAATGCAACCTGGTACAGCAACTTTGGGGGAAAAAATTGGCAGCCTCTCATTAATTTACACTTACCAAGTCATCCAGCAATTGCACTCTTGAGTATTTACCCAAGAGAAATGAAGACTTATTTTTCATTTTGTCTCTATACAGAGACATGTACTCAAATGTTCACGGTTTTATTCATAAAAACAAAAATTAGAAACTAGAAGCAAATGTCCCTCCACTGTTGAATGAGTAAACCAACTGTGATATATCTATGCAATAGAATACTACCCAGCAAGGAAAAGGAATGAACCATTCATATTTGCAACAACATGGATGAATCTCAAACACATAATGCTAAGTGAAAGAAGCCAAGCAAAAATAGATGGCATACTCCATAATTCCATTTACTGTATAGAAATTTCTAGAATAGGCAAGTCTATAGAGCCAGAAGTCAGAATAATGGTAGAGGGAGGGGAATGACAGGAGAGGGATGTGAGAGTAATGAAAATGTTCTATATATCATGAGTATATATTGGCTACACGACTACATTCATTTGTCAAGTGTCATGGAATTGTTCAGTTAAAATTGATAAATTATATTTTATGTAAACTATACATAAAGAAAACTTATTTATTAGAAAATCAACCCAAGCTCAAGAAACTATTTTCAAATCTAATGACAGTAAGTACAGGCTGACAAAACCATAATCATTAAAATATTAAAATACTTCCACACTTACTGGTAAAAATCACCAACATCTAAAGCAGGGGTTCTCCTGGACCCGCTGAGGTGGACACCCTTTCCAATTGCTCCATGACACAGTGGGTAAAAGTTATATGGAAAAATAGATGGCGCAAAGCTTGCTGTCACTCAGACGAGGGGCGCCTTATTTGTTGCCAGATTTATTTCATTTAGATTGTGTATTCTGAACAGAGGCAATAATTATTCTTGGAAATGTGGGGGAGTGAAAGATCTAAGATATTGTAATAGTTTATGGTTCTTGGGAGGTCCTCAGCACAGAGACAGATATAGGGTATATCTGTGGTATCAACATTTCACAGGTAAGGGGGTGGTAAGGAGGGAAAATGTCCCTTGGAGGAGCAACAATGAAAATAAAGATTGAGAAACATTGGTTTAGCTGCAGAACTCCATGACAGAGAGAGCCATGACACCATAAGGCCATCCCCTAAGCCCCAGTATGGAATTCCCATTTGATGGGTGGAATTCCCATTTGGTGGTGGGTGCCATCATTGGCATAGTTGGGTGGCATAGCTAGCTGGAAGGATGTGTGAAGCAGATCCTGTGATAAGCCTTGTGATCCTTCTTTACCAGCAGCCCCTCATGGGAAAGCTAGTCACTCAGTTTCCAGCCTATGAGAGCCTTTCAACCAACTCAGCTCAGCAAACTCTCACCAGGATGCCGGGACCAGCACCCAGCTAAGCCCAGGCTATCAAGAAGGCCTCATAGTTGACAAATGGGGGGTCACTGTTTTTAGAATGTATGTGAGAGTGGACCGAGGACTAGGAAGCAGCAGTGGCCTGGGCTCTCCTCTCTCCTTAGAATGTTCCAGATGCCGGGAACATTGGGGAAGTCATTTCATCTCTCTGAGCCTCAGCTGCCAGGTCCATAAAATGGACCTAATTCACTGAGTGTCAACAGACAGGATTCTTACTGGGACTTTGCCTTCAAGTCTACAGGTAGAGGAGTAGAAATCCAGGCACTTCCACCCCTTTCCTCCCTGGCATCTTAGCTTTCTGGACCCGTGGGGGCAGAACTCACACAGAAAGCACAGGTGTGGTTTTCTGCTGAGGCTGAGAAAGGAAGAGCACTCCAGATGAGAAGGAGTTCAGCACTGCCGCTGAGTCCCTGCCTGTCCAGCAGAGCCCCCTTGGGAACGGCTTGCTTTGTGCAGTTATACGTTATGACAATACTGTAATTGTTCCTCCAGTCTTTTCCAGGTATTTAATAACAATGTTGTCACACAGGTCAATCCTACTGCAGAATGAGCTTTGTTCTTATTGTCCTTTTCTGAATAGCTCTTGCATTTGCCTGGCTGTTCCATGTCAGTTAGCCTTGATGGTGGAGGCCCCATACTGTTGCAAAGCAGCACCACCTACTCAGGGCGGAACATTCTAATGTGCTAAACGGTCCGATGCCCCTGTCTATAGCATCTGTATAAATGCACACGCAAGCATACACACTGACACACGCACGCTAGGCTCTCCCTCACTCCTCCTGTACTACCCACACTACAAGCCCATGAATGGAAAGAATATCAAGTGCCCAGACTAGAGAAACCCGGTGATACACATATTTGGCCTATGCATTTGGGCAATTATTCCTGGCTGGATGAGAAGTGAAATTTCCTAGGACCTCAGTTGACTAGAGTCATACAGTTTAAAAATATTTTATTCTGAAAGCTCACCATAGTTGACAAATGGGGGGTCACTGTTTTTAGAATGTATGTGAGAGTGGACCGAGGACTAGGAAGCAGCAGTGGCCTGGGCTCTCCTCTCTCCTTAGAATGTTCCAGATGCCGGGAACATTGGGGAAGTCATTTCATCTCTCTGAGCCTCAGCTGCCAGATCCATAAAATGGACCTAATTCACTGAGTGTCAACAGACAGGATTCTTACTATGCTGAGACCTTTGAGTCTTTCTCTGAAAAGACTGATCTCTCAGAGGTCAGTTTTCAGGAACCAATGGGTTATTTGGGACATTTAGTGCAGGGGTCGATTCAAAGCCTTCAAGTTCAGATAAGGTATGGAAGAATTGCATTGTAATTCCGAACCCTTGTGATATTGTGAGTGAAGGTGTCTGGTCAGGGCTTGGTGTAACTAAGGTGCCATGAAAGAGGGCAATGTAGCCCTGGCAGTCTGTGTCAGCAAGCAGCTCTGTACCTAATCCTGAGGGTTTGATAGTTGCTAAGGAACCATTGAGATGCAAATGAATTGGCAAATTCTTAGCAGCAAGATATCAGAAAAAGGTGGGTAGGGGATGCTCTGAACAAGGTAGTCAGGTGAGTGAGAGGAAAATTACTTTCTTCTGATTCGGAAAAGGAAACCATGGGTTTTCATGTAGAGCAGTGGCTTTGTGCTACTGAGGGGGGGAGGGGGGTGCGGGTAGAGTGGGGATGTTCTCAGTTGGAAGTAGAGGAAAGAAAGTTGGATTCAAGAGCAGAGAACTTAGAAAGGCAAATGCAGTGTTCCTCTGATGAATTCTAAGCAAATTTTAGATGCTCCTCTCTCAAATGAGAAACAGATATCTAAGGTATAAGGAGACATCTGCAAAGGACCTTAAGGATCTGCCATCATTATACAAGTCTCAAAACCTAGACAAAAACTACACAGAAAACTGTGAATAATCATTCTACTGATGCAAAATGGAAATTCCAGGCGAGACTAAGCCATGACTGATATGGTGAAAATGAGGGGAAATGAGATATCTCATTGTACCTACGACTTTGCATTTCTTTCATTCTTCCTCTCTAATGGACAACCAATGCAAATGCAATGGTTAGGTTAAAGTATTCTGGTGTCTGTGTTGGAACCCAGAGAATTGCAATGACCAGTACGGCTCTTTAATCATTGTTTTTCCACTTTGCCCTAAATGGAAACCCTCTTCCTTGAATTTAGTTAAGATATGCCAGTCTTTTTCTTTAATTACAGCCGATATTCAATATTATATTAGTTTTAGGTATACAAGATATTGGTTAGATATTTGTATCTCCCAATTATCTTGTAAGTCTAGTACTCACCTGGTACCATACATGGTTATTACAGCATATCCCTGTGCTGTACTTCACATCTCTTTGGTAACTGCCAATTTGTACTTCTTAAACTCCTCACCTTTTTTTATCCAAATCCCTACCCCTCCTCCCATCTGACAACCTTGAGAAGTGCTAGTCTTAAAATCACTTTGCCTTCAGCCAACACTCTGCTGCCTGTCTATTCATCACTTTGAGTTTGATCACTATGATCAGGAACATCACTCTGAGTTTGATCACTATGATCAGGAACATAGGGAACATCCTTATCAAGAAAGAAGCTGTCTGTCCAGCTATCTCCAGCTCTACCTTCCTGGGTTTTTAGTTTCCTATCATCTTCATTTTCCCTGGCTTTTCCCTCATCTCCAAGAAGGATCATCACAGCCATAAACCCCTCCTTGTGCCCCCAGAGTCCATGATCTCTCCTTTACTGCACACTCTAGCTCTCCATTAGGTTCCATGCTTCAGTTATGCAGGAAAACTGAATGGGAATGGTAGACCGTTGCTTGTCTAGCACTCACTCCTGTTTCTTCTGGAAACAGTGCCCTGATATTTTTGTGGGGAGCCAGCCCTCCCCCATCTCAGACCAGGTGGCTCAGGTGAGTTTGGGATAACCTTCTCCCCCCAGTTTCCAGAGATGGGTAGTCATATGCTTCAAACCTAGCCAATGAGTGTGTTCCGTCATATTGGTTCAAAGAGAGGCTTAGAACCCAAGGAGAACGAAGAAGATGAAATTTCCAGGGCTTATGCTAGAACAACTGGGAGTGAGAATTTATCTTTCTGCTAAAGTTTCAAGAGGATGTGAGTTTGGGCTGCCAGCTGCCACATGACCATCTTGTAGAAAGCCTGCCAGAGGATGAAGTCAACACAAAGGACCCTGTGCTGATTACTCTCCATTGTCCCTCCAGATCCACTCTCTTGCGTTCCTCTGCCCTCTTCTGTGCCACAAGAGACTGACCCCTATGAACTAGGCTTCCATGCCCTTTGCCTTCTTGTTGAGTTCATCCAATGGGAGGTGCTAGCAGGAGATGAGAAAGTGGAGAAAGAGTTTAGGGAATATGATGCCCCGCCCCAAGTAGGCTTGGTCTGGGCAGCAGCTGCATTCCTCTATCTATGTCCACAGCCCATGTTAAGAAGCCCTCTCCTGTGCTGCAGCTCTTGTCTGGTGATGGATGGCACCATTCTCTCCACTTGCCTCTTCTATCCTCAGGAGTCATGGCTTCCCAATATTGCCAGTTCCTGTATACATCCCCATCCTTATTGGTTCCCCTTACCCCTCTTCATACCTCTGTAGAGTCTCTTTATTAAACTCACTTTAATTAACTATTTGAGAGTGCCGTCTATTCTCTGCCAGCACCTTAGCTGACACTGACACAGAACTAAGGAATAAAAAAAGGGAGACTGAGTCCTGAGATAGCACTGTGTCCCCAGATACAATCATAGCTTCATTCCTAAATTATCCAGTAATAACAAATACCAGTAATTACCCCTACCCTTTGTTTTCCTCCCGTTTGAGGTAAATATCTGTCTCTTCAACCAAATAGACGACTAATAAAATAGGTAAAGCCTTTGATGAGACCTCTGGATGTCCACCTTCATGGCACAGAGCATAGAATACTATCAATCCTCATTTCCTATTCCTGCCCACTGCCATCTCTATTTGACAAAGTTCTACCTATCCTCCATGGAACTTCACCATGGGTCTCTGTCCGTTTCTCTCTCTCTCTCTCTCTTTTATACACACTCACATACACACACACACTCCTTCCTCAAATCCTTCCCATTTTAAGTATGACCCTCTCACTTGGCTTCTCCTAGCAGCTGATGTGTAACTGCTACACCATATCTATCAGGCTCCATCATATGTCCTGTTACAGCTTGTAGTTTGCATGGCTCTGTCTCCCCCACCAGTCTGTTAAGAGGTAGGCTTCTTGAAGGAAAGTCTGTGTCTTCCTTACCTTCATGTTTTCAGTTTCAAGTACAATGTTTCTCACGTGGATGCTCAATAATTGTGCTCTGTAGGTGTATTCATGAAACTGATGGCTTCTAAGCAAAGCTGCCAGCTCTATCTCTCTGCTCCCACATCCCATTTGCCTCTTGTAGAACTTGAGCTCTCAAATCTGGGAGTGGCTCAGCCCTGATTTGGACACCCCAAAATGGGACTCTATCATCCCTCAATACAGCCTATTCCGTCTTGGTTTAGCTTGGCTAGAATTAATTTCATAACCAAGCCAGTATCTCCGATGCATAATAAAGCTAGGCTGCATGGTAAGAACACTCTTCAAGTATTCACAGTGGGGCCTACCCTTCCCCATCTTCTTCCTCCATTTTAAGTTGCCCAAGCCTGCATCCATCATTCTCAGTCACATCACCCTCTTCCCTCCCTTGATAGCACCTTCCTGAAATTATATTCTACATTATTTGTTTTCTTAATGTCTGTGTCCCCCTCCACACTAGGACGCTAACCACTTTTTTTAAAATTTAATAAATCTTTATTGTTCAGATTGTTACAATTGTTCCTCTTTATTCCCCCATAGCTCCCCTCCACCCAGTTCCCACCCCATCCTCTGCCCTTACCTCCCCCCAATTGTCTTCATCCGTAGGTGTACAATTTTTGTACAGCCTCGCCTCAAACCCGCCATAGCTCCCCTCCACTCAGTTCCCCCTGAGAATTGTCAGACCACTCCCTTTCTATGCCCCTGATTCTATTATATTCACCAGTTTATTCTGTACATCAGATTTTTAATTCACTTGATTTTTAGATTCAGTTGTTGATAGATACGTATTTGTTGTTCCTATTTTTATCTTTACCTTTTTCTTTTTCCTCTTCTTAAAGGGCACCTTTTAGCATTTCATATAATACTGGTTTGGTGTTGATGAACTCCTTGGCTTTTTGTTTATCTGTGAAGCTCTTTATCTGACCTTCAATTCTGAATGATAGCTTTGCTGGGTAGAGTAATCTTGGTTGTAGGGTCTTGCTATTCATCACTTTGAATATTTCTTGCCACTCCCTTCTGGCCTGCATAGTTTCTGTTGAGAAATCAGCTGACAATCCTATGGGTGCTCTCTTGTAGGTAATTAACTGTTTTTCTCAAGCTGCTTTTAATATTCTCTCTTTGTCTTTTGGTCTTGGCATTTTAATTATGATGTGTCTTGGTGTGGTTCTCTTTGGATTCCTTTTGTTTGGGGTTCTATGTGCTTCCTAGACTTGTAAATCTATTTCTTTCACCATGGGGGGGAAGTTTTCAGTCATTATTTCTTCAAATAGGTTTTCAGTGTCTTGCTCTCTCTCTTCTTCTGGCACCCCCATAATTCTGATGTTGGTACACTTGAAGTTGTCCCAGAGGCTCCTTACATTATCTTCACATTTTTGGATTCTTTTTTCTTTTTGTTTTTCCAGTTGAGTGTTTTCTGCTTCTTTGTATTTCAAATCTTTGACTTGATTCTTGCGTTCCTCTAGTCTGCTGTTAGGTCTCTGTATAATGTTTCTTATTTCAGTCAGTGTATGTTTAATTTCTAGTTGGTCCTTTTTGATATCCTCGAGGGTCTCATTAAATTTATTGACCTTTTCTAGGAAATTCTTGAAAAACCTTATAACCATGGTTTTGAACTCTATATCCAGTTGTCTGTTTTCCTCCATTTCTTTTGTTTGTGATCTGTTTCTTTGTCTCTACACTTTTGCTGCTTCCCTGAGTTGGTAGAGTAGCTTTGTGTGCTGGTTGTCCTATATGGCCCAGTAGCTCTGCTGCCCCAGTTACCTGAGGTGGACACTCTTGGTGCACTATGTGTACAGCCTTGTTGTAGTTAAGTATTGATTGTTGTTGGGGGGAATTAACCTCCAGACCAATTGGCTATGAGGATCAGCTGTGTCTATGCTGGGAGAACTTCTGTACTGGAGTCAGCCTTATGAGGCAAGACTTGCAAAATTGCAAAAGCCTCTGTGCTTGGCTTGGATGGGGCAGAGTCTCAGGGCTGAGCAGACAGCCTTGACTTCCCATCAGCCCTGTTTTATGAGGCCCCTGGGTCTCAGTGTCCCTCAGTAATCGCTGCAGCCCTCTCTGCATGTATGCGTATGTGCCTCCAGCCCTCTGCCTTTCGCAGCTCCCTGAGTTTCTGTGTGCTCTGGGGACCCGTATGAGTCTGGGTGCCCACAAAAACTGGGGTTCAGTGCAGTTGGAACTGGAGGTTCTGTCTTCCTCCCACTAGCGAAAGTCAGCGGCACAATCAGCAGTCAGTCCTCTCTGTGTGTACTCGTGTGCGTGCCTCCAGACTTCTGCCTTTCAGGGCTCCCCTAAGTTTCTGTGCATTCCTCCCTTTTCACAACAGTCCAGACTCCCCCCGTATGAGTCTCGCCCAGAGCTGGAGTGCAGTGCAGTCGGGAGTTTCCATCGTCCTCCCGCTAGAAGAAGCCAGCCAGGCAATCAGCCACCCGTCCTCTCCACGTGCATGTCTCCATAGCTGAGCTTTGTGCAGTTCCTCTGAGTCTCCATGAGCCCCTCTCTTTCCTTCTAGTTGTAGAATTTCCACTCAGCCAGCTTTCCTGTGGTTCTGGATGATGTCTGTTCTGTCTTTTAGCTGTAGTTTTGAAATTGTTGTGTGAAGCAGTAGTTTAGGTGTTCACCTATGCCACCATCTTGGTTTCTCAGGATGCTAACCACTTTTCTGCTAATAATTTTAGGGTATTGTAGTTATCAATAACAGATCAACCCAAAACTTACTAGTTTTAAACACAGACAACATTTATCTTATCAATCTGCAACTTAGAATGGGCCCAAGAAAGAAAGCCTGTCTTTTCCCACTTAAGAGTCAACAGGGATAGGCTGCAACCAACTGAAGACCCACTCACTCAGATGTCTGACATTTGATGCTGGCTATGGGCTGTGATTTGAGATGAGATTCTGGCTAGAACTTGTACGCATGGCCTCTCCATGTCACTTGGGCTTCCTCACAATATGGTGACTAGGTCTCAAAGGCAAGTACCCAGGAAAGAGAGAGAGAGCCTTGCAGAAGCTGTAGCTAGCATCGTCTATAATCTCAGCTCCAAAGTTATGCGGGATCACTTTTGCCACATTCTGTTCATTGGAGTGAGGTAGAGAGCCAACCCATCTTTAAGGGGAGAAGAATGAGGCTTCATGCTTTGACTATCAAATAAGAATATCAAATAATCTGCAGACAAATGGTGATGGAAGAAGATATTTGACACACAATATACAGATGATGTATTATATAACTGTACACCTGAAAGCTATATAATTTTAGTAACCAATGCCATCCCCGATAAATTCAATAAAAAAGAAAAAAATTTTGCCCATCTGACAAAAAAATTTTTTTAATCTACAGACATGTTTTAAATTATCATATGAGACATGATTTCAGGTTTTTAAGGTGCTCTGTTGACTTTTTTTTTCTCCTTTTTTATTCATTGATACCACTGTGTGCCACATGCTGGGATATCATGACAATTAAGATAGAGCCCACCCCTTAGGGGATCACAGAGGTGTAGGGTATTCAGTGAAGCCAACACACAACTATAGACTATTGTGCAACATGCTCCCATGGAAGAAGGCAGAGGCAGCTGTGGCATGGACCAGTGAGCCATCTAATCTAGCTCGGGGCTGGGAGGAAGGAGATGACCACTATGGTGGATTCTAAAGAAAATGTTAGTGTTGACCAAGATAAGGTCAGTGAAAAATTCAACAGGAAGAACAAACAGGTGCAGACCCAGAAGTACATGGTAGCAGTGAAAATGGAAAAATTTAAAAAGATCAGGGATCAGGGTGTGCAGGCCTGTGTGGTATATGTGTGTACCTGTGCCTGCACAGAGCAGGGAAGGAAAGGAGACCCAGGTTGTAAAGGGTCTTGCACCCTGAAAATGCTGAAAGATATTCACACATGTAGTGACTGGGTAAAACGCCAAGGTATAGACTGACACCCAAAGTATGGTCTGGTGTGTTCTCAGCACAGGTCCCTGGGCACCAGCCAAAAACTCGGTGGATTTCTGATGATCCTGAGACCTGCTTCCTTACCCAAAGCTACAGCCTGTGCTCCACCACTCAGACCATTTGGATGTATTGCCAAAGGGGTGATAGTATCCTTGGATGGGTGCTTTCTCCATCAGTTCCTGGTGAGGCTCCTCCCCTATCTCTGCCCTCCTCCTAGTTCTCTACCCAACTCCAGACTCAGCATCCATGAGAAAGCCAAGGGCAAAGGTCCTAACTTGATGCGCTGGAAAAATAGCAAGCGGAAAACAACAGAACAATTAACTGCAGGGCCCAGCTGCCTCTCACAGATAAGGCATTTTTTTGCCACCATGTCAATGAAGCTGCCCACAATTATCCTGGCCCTCCTGCTCAGCACTTTCTACAGGCACAGCCCCAAGGAGACCAACCAGTGTCCAGTAAGACTAGGATGCTGAGGGGTCTCTCTCTCTTCCCCCTCCTCCCACATGTCCTTCCACACTCAAAGCTGATACTGAACTCCAATGTCTTCCTCTGATGTCATAGCAACTGCATCTGGCCAGATGGGCAGAAGCAAGCAGAACTCAAGAAGCAACAAGGACCCAAGCAGGGTAGGGTCCATCAGACAGAAGCTGGGGACGCCCCCAAAGGTGAACACTGCAGTTGGCCCTTCCTCTGGAACATGGACCAGTGGAAGGAGCTCCAGGAGACCCACAGCAACCCTGCTCCCTACACACCCCCCACCACTAAGATCCAGACACAGATGCCAAATTGCAACCATCTAAGCAATACAGCTCATCAAAGATAAGAGCCAGATGGACATGCAGCAGAAAGGAAACAAATAATGACCACAGTGGGGTTCTGAGTGGTGGAAGCACTTGGCAAAGGCCATGAACATACAGGAAAATGCAAACCGAGAAGGAAAAAAAAATGTTCTTCCAGCTGGGGACACAGGTGGGGGTAGTTCCAAAGAGCCTGGCAGAGCCTGGCCACAGGGACCCAGTGAGCAGATCAGAGCAGGACTGTGTGGTACCTTTGACAGCACCTGGCAGAATGGTGCATAAACAGCTGGCGCTTTATAGGTGCTCCCTGATTTACTTCATGAATAAGCAATGTTAAATAGAAAAAGTGCTGAACTGGGAGGCAAAGAGCTGGGGCGTCATCCGATTTGTCAAAACCTCAGTTTGAATCTTCCGTCAGTGAGTTAATGGCTCAAAACCTCAGCTTGCTCACCTGTAAAATGGGGGAATAAATGCTTGGATATGAAGGGATGGGGATCAATACATGTACTAGTAAAGGGACCAGCATATAGTAAATACTCAATGGGCAGATGGGAGCTTAGTCTAGCCCTGGCTCTAACACTGCCAGCCTATAGGATTTCTGGAAAGTTTCTTCCCTTTCCTGAAACTTGTCTCCAGTGCTGCTCCTGACATGTCAGAGCCAAGGGAAGGAGCCTGACCTTTGTTCCCTGGAGCTTAAGCGACCCCAGAATCAGTCTCAGAGACTCAGAAGCTGGTGCCAGGCTACAGCCATGGCCCAACTCCCTGGCCTATCCCCGCCCCTCCTGGCCACCTGCCTCTGCCCATCTCTCTGCTCATTATCACCTCCACTGGGGGATGGAGAAGCAGGGTAAGGAAGTTAAATTCAAATCAGTCATTTTGTCACTTGCTGCCAGGAAGCTAGAGGGGGAGAGAGGTGGGACGCAGAGCCTCAGGTGCAATCTGCAGGCAGAAATGAGTCCTGGTAATTCTCAGGAAATTTCCTCTACTTTTCCAGGGGGGGCCCCCGTTCTGCTCCGGAGAACTCTGGGGCCTTCCAAGAGGGGGCAGAGCAGCCTCCTGAAGCAGCCTCTAATGGTGTTGTCTGGGATTTCGCCTGACCTAAAGGGACATCTCTACTGGGACAGAGGAAGGGGGAAACAGAGCCACCTTCTGCATCACCCTCCTTCCCCCCCCTTTTTTTTTTTAGCAAATGGACCATCCTGAAGCCCCAATTATCAGCAGCGTGCTTAAAGTGAAGACCCACCCACCCCATCTTTGCTCCAGGCATCTTCCCACAGAGCAGATTAACACTCCCTGTT
The DNA here is from genome assembly GCA_011751065.1 of Lasiurus cinereus. Taxonomy (NCBI): domain Eukaryota; kingdom Metazoa; phylum Chordata; class Mammalia; order Chiroptera; family Vespertilionidae; genus Lasiurus; species Lasiurus cinereus. The sequence continues at coordinate 13,719,662 of JAAGEH010000125.1, forward strand.
GGCTGGGGCATGAGTGAGCAGGTGAATAAGATGTGTGTGTGTGTTTTTTCTCAGAAAGTGAGAGGCAAACCTACAAGTCAGTTGCATTAAGAGGCAGATCATTCTACATGAGACCAGTGGGGACTCTGACCCCAATGCAGCCTGCACCCACCTACACAGTCCTGGGCCTGACCAGCAGGACGACAGTGGGCTAAGGCCCTTCTTATTGCCAACCTCACTGTTACTCACCTCTGATGTCCCAAAATTGGGGGCTGAGCTGTCCCTACAGAACCCCCACCAGCCTATGGGGACCCATGACTCCCCATTAATTAGCCAGGAGATCACCATGTTCCAGATTTTGCTCTATCAAAATTGTCAACTTCCCACTGCTTGTACTCTGGCCCCTGCTGCCCTCTCCACCATAATGAACCCTCCCCAAGTCTGGTCAGCAGTCAGAAAACAGGTGCAGGGAGGGAGGGAACTTCCTGTACACCTGCTTGCTTCCTGTGTCTTAGGTCAGACTGAAAGCAGTTATCCATTAGCTAAGAAAACCAACCCACCATTCTTGCCTCCCAGGAAAGTGTGTTCCCATCTCTCCAACCCCAGAGGAGTGATCAACAAAAGCCAGCAAGGTGTTGGGGGTCTTTGGTGGAGCAGGTAGCCCTGACCTGGCCATTCAATGCACCACCTCTAAGCACACAGTCATACAATGACCAGAGGGACCCAACTATCAAATGAAATGAAATCCCCTCCCGGGAAGAGGCTGAGGAATTTCTCATGCAAAAATTTGATTTTCAATATGAAATCTCTCCCAGGGCATTATTTCAAATACTATTGTCATTTCCTCAGAAGGGCAGGCATCCATGCTCTGTGTCTCTGGCATCCTTGGAGACATGGAAATCTGGAAGAAATATTCAGTTTGCTTAAGTGGCAAGTGCAGAAGAGGGAAACATAAAGTGAGATCTTCCAAGGAAGCTGACTCCTAGAAGCCAGGTGCAGGGATGTGCTTACACAGGCAGGTGGGGACAGGAAGGGTGCTGTGTGTGCCGCTCCACAATGCATAGGGCGCTCAGGCCCAGCTCCTTTGTGATCATGTCTTCCTTAGGAGAGCTGGCCAGAGCCAGGATGCTCCTGGTCCTTCTACCAGATTTCTCACCAGGAGCCAAGCTGTGATGCTGATCTCCAGCCCTGCATCTGCATGAGTGTGGGGATGAAGGAGGGGGACCAATAAGATGGAAGGTGGGAGGAGGGGGAAGGAAGAGAGCAGGAAACTGGTGCTTGAGCTGAAGTGTTGGGATCCTGGGAACATTTCTCTCCTCTCTTCTCCAAGACCATGGAAACTTGGGAGTTCCCAGTAATCAATTGAGTACCAATGGCCAGTGGCCATGTTAGCATCAGAATTCTTCTTACTCATGGATTCAGGCTGGTCTGAACCTTTCTTTCTTTGAGCAAAGCCTACAAAAAGTGGCACAGTAAGGGGGGTGAGGAGGAGAAGGGGTTAAGAACATGGATAGACTCCAGAACCTGACTGCCTGGGTTCTAATGCAGGTTACCTACTAGCTATGTGACCTTACCAAACCACTCACCTACTCTGTATCTCAGTCATCTCATCGGAAAATTAGGAGAAGGAGGTGGATAGTAATAATACCTACCTGACAGGATATGAGGAGGAAGTAATTTCATTTATGGTAAACACCTAGAACAGCACCCAGTGTTAAGTGTTAGCTATTATCAGTAGTTAAAACAAACAAAAACCACCAAACTGGTGCCAGGCTGTCTATACCTGAATCACTGGGGCCTTTTTGTTAAAAAGGCAGGTACCCAGGCCATTCCAACTCAGGAAATGCAAAGCAGGGCAAGACCTGCCCAGCATTTCTGAGCGCAGACTCATTTAGAATCATTCCCCTGCACAGTGTTTCCAGGAAGCACCTGCATCAGAATCTTCTGGAGGCCAGACCTACTGAACTGTGTGTAGGGTTAGATAGAGCCCACGAGTCAGTAGTAAATTGCCCAGGTGACATACAGGCTTCCTGAAGCCAGAGACCAACTGCCTGAGATGATGTTCCCCCCTCTGCCTTTCAAAATTGCCTCCACCCTTTGCCCGTGCTGGAAAAATGCTATGGCCCTGAACCTTAGTGTTACTAAGAACTCGAAGGGATTAGTTGTGGACGATTTTTTTAAAATTTTATAATGTGAATGTATCTTTAACATCAATAGCATCTTTAAAAAAATAAAACTAATATAGGCTTATCCACATAATGTTACTTGTCCAACTTCTAAGGTTGGAATACATGAACATAATGACCCACTGTGCAAAGGAAAGCACTGTTGATGGGTGCACTGGTGACTTTCCCAAGTGACAGAGTTGGGAGATGAACCCAGAGATGGAGTCCTCTGGCTTAATGATCCAGCCATCCATCTCCACCCCAGTTAATTCCAGCCCTAATCCTCATGGTCAGATCCCAATCCTGACCCTACAGCTCCTTCCACTGCCCCATGTTCATGAGATCCAGTCAACCAGCTATAGAATCAGTAGTTTCTAGAAAATGGGTGGGTCCATGCACTGGATACAAAGGAAGAGATCCTGGTGTCCTCATACATCCCCTGGTACCCTTCCTCACTGGTCCAATTTGCCTTATCAAAGACTAGAGGCTCCATGTACAAATTCATGCACCAGTGGGGTCCCTTGCCCTAGCCTGTGGGATTGGATCGAAACCAGCTCTCCAACATCCCCTGAGGGGTCCCAGATTGTGAGAGGGGGCAAGCCAGGCTGAGGGACCCCACCAGTGCATGATCGGGGCTGGGGGGGGGGGACATGGGAGGTTGACCAGCCACGAAGGGACTATGGGAGGGCTTTAGGGCACATCTGGCCCATCTCTCACTCAGTCCACAGGACCCCAGCAGCAAGCTAACCTTCTGGTCGGAGCGTCTGCCCCCTGGTGGTCAGTGCAAGTCATAGCGACTGGTCGACCAGTCAACTGTTTGCCCCCTGGTGGTCAGTGCATGTCATAGCAAGTGGTCGAGCAGCCTTAGCATATTATTAGCATATTATGCTTTGATTGGTTGAACAGACAATTGGACAACCAGACACTTAGCATATTAGGCTTTTATTATATAGGATCATTTCTTGGTGGACGGAATATAAAAAGGTGCCATCCCATGTCTCTGCCTCAGGGGCTTTTCCCAAAGCACATCTTGGCAATGAGGACCCATCCTTGTGAGGGGCCAAGGTAGGGACTCTGAGATGTGAATCTGCGTCTGCACAGGTCAACAAAAGGCAGGAGGAGCTGAGGCAGAATCCCATGTGGCCTGGTAGGTCCTCCCTCTGCTCCTGGGCATCACCAGCTGCTGGCAGCTCTGCTCTGCCAACCCAGGCGGTTTGAGCTGCGACTGGGTCCAGACCTTGGCAAAGGTCTGTTTAAATCGGCAACCCTTTTCTCAAGCAATTGCCCAGAGCTGTGCTGCCATACCTCACCAGCATGCCACTCGCTGGCTGGAGGGCCGTCCCTGAGTAACAGTGACCTTTTCACAATGCACAGAAAATAAAATCAGGTAATGGATAGGATTTTCTCAAATTTGCTTTCTTCTCCCAGACAGTTTATTAAACCGTTGGTGCCTGCTACTGCTTGCCAGCTCAGGCACGCACGCTCATGGACACCAAAATAGATGCACACTCAGCAAACAAATATCAACAGAAAAATGCAGAAATAACCAATCACTGTCTAGCCCAGTGGTCAGCAAACTGCAGCTCGCGAGCCACACGCGGCTTGCGAGTCGCGGTTTGCTGTTCTGTTGACTAATGAGTTTGCCAGCCACTGGTCTAGACTGGTGGCCTGTGGTAGACACACCAGCTGTTTTCACCATGAAGTAATGGAGACTTAACTGTGTTCAATGGAATTCAGTGCCCTTGCATTTCAAGGTAGGGTATGCTACAAAGCGGGTACAGTAACTCTGGAGTATACATTCATGGGTCAGCAGTTCCTACTGAGAACGCACTATCTGCCAAGCCCTAGAAATTTATCACCAAATCAAGCACGTGTGCACATTCAAGGGTGCCAAGCCCAGGACTTGACTCTAGACGCACCAAAGAGCAGATTTCCTGGGAGTATTCTGGGCAGCCAGTGTCCAAACATTGAGGCCACCTGCAGGTACATGATCAGTCATGGGCACAGGGGGTGGGGCTGCGAGAAGGCTATTAGCATTAGTGCTCAGTGGTTCGGGATTGGTGCCTTCCAGAAGGGCCAACATGCTTGGTCCAGAGAAGCTCCCACTGAGGAAGGAGTGCCTGCTGCCAGTCCAACGTGTCCCTGTTGCTGCAGAAGCACCTCGAGAGAAGCTAGGTCTCCCACCCCCCACCCCCCCTGTTCCTGAAGGGCAGCTCTGAGAATGCAGGCATTTGCCTTCCCTCTATAGATAGCCGGCAGCCCATTCTCAACAGGCTCTCGGACCAGAATGAAAAAACAAGGGCTTGAAGGAGACGGTTGTTTGTCCAGAGGCTGAGGATGGAGGCTGGCTATGTGACTAGTGGGTGTCAGCATCCCTGCCTCCACAACCTACCCTGCTCCCCTCAGAAAATAGAGTATAAAGCCCCCCAGAGAGCCTTTTTCCTGCAATGCCGTCTCTCTCTCCCAACAGAACAGAGCACACACACCATCAACTGGAAATGGGGAAGGGGCTGCAAGAGGAGAGATGGGTGCTCTCTTTCAGTGTGGAAATTAGCCTCTGCCTTCTTTCCTTCCACCCAGGTGGGGGTGGGGGATCTCATAGGGCCCTGCTTGCCTCTGGCCACCTCTCTCCACCAGGTCCCACGGCTGCCCTGTCCCTTTGTCCCTGCCCTAGCCTGGGCTAAGGATCTGGCTAGTTTTTGAACTGCTTGCCCTGGATGACAAGGCCCCACTAAAACTCCACCCAAGACCCCCAGGAAAAAGAAAACAGACAGACAGTCATACACATGGCTGACCCCTGGCCACAGCAGAGTTTGGGTAGGATCGGCTGTCTGTGTAAGCAGCTCATTGATTCACTTTTCTGATAATTATTCCTCACTCATCACAAACGAATGGCGCTGGCCCCAGCCCAGCCAGGCAGGCAGGCGGGAAGGCGGCTCTGTGTGAGGAGAGTAGAAAATGAACCTGCCTGTGTTCATGTGAGGAGAGGAAGGAGTGAATGGTGTGTACTATCCCTGTGCACTGGGCAGGGACCATGGGGCTGCTTTAATATTCTGCTGAATGTGGTGTTTCTTTTAACCCTTGCTGGAGAGATTTCCAGCCGAGAGAGGCTCCTTCCTGCCCGGCTACCGGCAAAGTTTCTGGGCTGTTCCAAGAGAAGGGCCACAGCCCCTACAGGGTGGGCTGCTCCAGAGGACAGGGGCTGTACACAGAGCGAGGCGGGCACCGTGGCACCCTCCGTCACACACAACAGAGCCATAGCAGACAGGGACCGCTGGCTACCCAAGAGGAGGGGTCTGAGGAGGAAACCACACACTGCCAGACACCTGGTGTGCTCCCACACGTTTGCTCTCCAAACAATTTCGTTCCCAGGCATGTGCCCTCCTTCACGGACAGAGAATCAATGCCAAGACCAAGCTCCCCAAGCTGGCACCTATCTGCTCTCAGAGGCGTGGAGGGGCAGGCAGGTCGCATGGCCCCAGAGTTTTGCCCCCTGCAAATGCTCGCTGGCCCAGGGCTGTCTGGCCGTTTTGGGGGGAGAGTGTACATCGTCTTGCTTGTCTGGTCTCAACTGCTTCCGCACGGGCCCTAGTAAGTCAAACCCAAGCACCCTGCTCCACACTGCTCCCGTCCCCACCCGCCCTCACCACAAAGCGACCCCCTCCTCACAGAACAGCCAGGAAGAGCAGTGGTGGGCGGAGGGCAGACAAAAAAACCACCTTCCGAAAGCAAGTGAGAGCTTTCTAGGCATTCATCGCAGCATCCCCGAGCCGCCGCCAAACCAAGGCGGGATATGGGGTCTTCCCGGGAAGGCAAAGGGACCCCGGCCCCTCGTGGGGCCCTGGGTGCCCGGTTTTGCTTCCAGAAGGGCACTGCTCTCAGGGGGCGCCGAACCACGGTGGGCATGTGCAGGGTTCTCCTGGGCAACCGGTCTCGGAAGGAGCTCCCAACTTGGGAGCAGGCTGGGCTCCAGGAGCTGCGCCCCTTCCTTGGGCTCCGAGTCCCCTGGAGTTCCACCCCGCGTCCGCCCCCGGGAGGTGCGGCTGTGCGCTGGGCTTCCGCGCCGCCTCACGCCCACCCCGGCCACCCAACTCCGAGCCGAGGCCGAGCCGGGTGCCCGGGAAGGAGCTGCAGCTGCCTCCCCGCGGAAAGGAAGCGGGGGGTGGGGGGGGGCGCGGCGGGGGCGGGGAGCGGGGCCGGGATTTCCCACGGGGATTCGCAGAGGCAGCGCCCGGTGCGGTGCCGCGGAGCGCGCTCTGCTCCGCAGCCGGAGCCCAGCGGCGGCTCCAGTGTCGGGGCAAGTGTCGCCGCCCGCCGTCGGCTCCCAGCCGCGGAGTCCCCTGGCCCGGGCGGAGGGGGCGCTGGGCGAGTTTCGGAGCACCGGACCGGGCACCCACCCCACCCCCGTGCCCGGGCTCGAGAGGCGACAAAGGTGTCCCCCTCTCCCCGACGGACGCGAGAAAGAGGAAGCCCGACCGGCGCCCGGACCCCCCCCCCAGGCTGGCCCCGAGGGGACCGGGGCCACTTTCGGGGTACGGGGCAGCGCTAAGCCCGCCGAGCCCAGAGGGGTCCGGAGCCCGCGGGCGCCGACGGGGGGACACGGAGAGGTGGCTCGCGGCCGCCTCCGCGCATCCGTGCCCGGGATCAGAAGGGAGCGGACCCCCGCCCGCGCTCCGGGAGCCGATGGTCCCAGGCAGGGGAGCCCCTTCTTCTCCAACGCCCCGCTCGCTCTGCCCGGAACTGAGGAGCCTGCACCGCAATGCAGCGACTCCGCGCGCTCCTCGCCGCGGCTGCGGGAGCCCGGGCTGCCGGGCGCGCCGGGCGCGGGGGAGCGGAGGGACCCCGAAAGCCGCCCGCGGACGCGCCGGTGGGTGCCGCCCCGGCCCCGCTCTCGGCCGCGGCCGAGGCTCCGGAACCGCCTGCCCGCGGGTAGCGGGACGCGAGCGCCCCGAAGCCGCCGCCGGAGAAGCCCGAGGCTGCCGCCGCCAAGCAGCCAACTTGCTCCACGGAGGGCACGTTACCTTCCATCGCGGCCGCGGCGGATGCCAGGAGGAGCAGCAGCAGGCAATCCAGGGCCATCGCCGGCCGGCGGCCCCCAGGCCGAGCCCGAGCCGAGGCGGCCGCGCGGGGAGGGCGCCGCGTCCCGGGGCGCCGCTGCGCTCCCCGCCGGGGGCTTCTCCGTATCCTTTCGCGCTCTCGCTGGGACCGGGCTAACCCGAGCGCGGCGTGGGCGTGGGCGGGAGTGTGCGCGCGTGGGGCGGTGCGGGCGCGCGTGGGTGTGGGTGTGCATGTGTGTGTGTGTGTTTATGGGAGAGGTGGGTGTGTGCGAGAGAGAGAGAGAGAGAGAGAGAGAGAGAGAGAGAGAGAGAGAGAGAGAGAGAGAGAGAGAGAGAGGAGGAGGGCGAGGGAGTGCGAGGTGGGGAGAGCGCGAGAGTGCGTGTGCGTCCTGCTGTCACATTGCGAGCTACAGCGGAGCCTACGTGAGGACGGAGCCGGCCAGACTGACGCGGGAGGGAGCGGGATCCCCCACCATCAGCTCTCTCCCCACCCCTAACACCTCCTGTCCAATCAAGGAATCAAACCTGCAAAAATCTCTCGTCCAATCAGGCGCGAGCACCTCCTTACACTGGCATTGTTAGTTTAAGAAAAACTTTTGCTCGCAAGAGAGGGCTGGGAAGGCGCTAGGAGGGGTCCGGGCTCCCCCTCGTGGTGCTCTCGGAGAACCGCACCGGCCGGCCCCAGCTCCCCAAGCCCCTGACGGGTCCAGAGAAAGAAGGCCTTACTTACCCTTTATAGCCCACCAGTTCTGGGAGAGCTTTAAATAATCAAGTTTATCTTATTTCATTTCCCCTGACCCTATTTAATGCAACCCCGTGGCACACCCTGGCCCTCCTTTCCATATACTTCACTTTCTGTTCTGTTCGTTGCAAACCCCCCTTTCCCATTCTAATGGGGTCTTCATTCTTGAGGTTGGTGTGTTTTGTTCACTGTGGAATCCCCAAAGCCTAGAACAGTGTCTGGCCCGCAGAAGGTGATGGAATATAGTAGTGGAATGAATGGCCAAGGTTCAGGGAATCTTTGGGTTCAGACACTGCTGCTCCAGGGTGTGCAGCAACTGAAAATGTGCGAATGCTGCTTTCATCCTCCAGAAGTCTCTCGCTGCCTTAAATTTGACTTCTGAAAGCATTCTGCGAGCTTCCACAGAGGGCCCTGACCCCAGAAGATGGATTTGGTGGGAGAGACCAGTAGCCACACAGGCTACGAAAAGTGGAGAATGCAAAGGGCCAGCAGAAGGTTGTGCCTGGGGAGGCCACAGAGGGAGGCACCATTACTGTGGGTGAGACCTTGAACATGGGTTGGAAGGGTGCACATAGGCAGCACTGGAGGTTAGGGCATTGGAGGTGAGATGGACTCTCTCAGTTCCCTCAACTCCACTTTCTTTTCCTGTCTCTGGAGTCAGCCAGGGTTCTAGACCAATTACCCACCTTGAGGGTGGAATGCTATCCTGGAGACCTGACCTCACCCCATCACCCCCACCCACTGTAAGATGAAGGTCTGGTCTTACAGTGGAGGCAGCTGTCTTCCCGCCAAGCCTTTCCCAGAGTTGTCAATGAGCTAACAGTGAGCAGATGCAATGACCCCCATCCAAGCTCCCCACCCTCCTCTTTGAGTTTTGCTAAATCTGTTCCCCACCCTGCCCTGCCTGTGTAGGGTCTAGTTTGCTGAGATCGCACTCTCCTCAGTCACAGCCAGACTCCCCATCCTGACACTGCTTTGCTTCCCCTAATATGACTCTGGCTGCCTCCTTCACCCCCTCCCTTCATTCCTCCCTGCTTCAGCACCTGAAGGGAAGATTCCATTGGCCTCCACTCTCTTTTATTTTTTTAATTATGTATATATATTATTAAATTTAGAGAGGAAGGGAGAGGGAGAGAGAGATAGAAACATCAAGGATGAGAGAGAATCACTGATGGGCTGCCTCCCTGCACGCCCCCCCCACTGGGAATCAAGCCCACAACCCAGGAATGCGCCCTTGGCCAGAATCGAACCTGGGACCCTTCAGTCCTCAGGCCGACACTCTATCCATTAAGCCAAACCAGCTAGGGCATGGCCTCCACTCTCTTATCATCCTCCACGCCATGTCAGCTTCCCTCTGCCCCTCCACACACCAGCAACTATGTCCTGACATCTCTGGGATGACCCACTTTACTTCCAGTTACTTTCAGTTATCATCCTGGACCCTCAGCATCTTCTGATATCAGTTCCGCTGGGCTCTTGCCTCCGTTTCCTCAGCCCTGGTTCTCCTCCTCCCTGTCATTCTACTTCTTAGTGTCCTCTCCATTCCTTCTTCAGCTCTCAAAAGGGGTTTCCCTCGAGCTTTGTCCTTGGAACTTCTGCTCCCCAGGCCCATAAACAATTATTTGGCAGCTCCACCTGGTCTCTACCTCCAGCACTCCCCTCATTGATGGATGGTGGATGGATGGATGAATGAGTCTCAGACTCCTCTCCTTCACTATACCACAGTTTTTTGAGGGGCATGTTGGGCAAAGTCCCTTGTGCCACATCCTCCACCCCACCCCCGTGCCATGTTCTTGTCTCAAGGCCATGAGCCTGTCCCAGTTCCAGCCCACGCTGCCTTCCCCTGGACAACTGGAGAGTCTCAGAATGGTCACTCAGTCTCCAGCCCCTCCCCTTTCTAATCCTTCTGCACTTCTGCCAAAGGAATCTTTCTCAAGCCAAGCTTGATCTTATCTCTTCCCAGCACACAAAGCTAGTGGCTCCTCATTGTCTGCCTGAAGAAAGAGCAACCACTCTGGCATAGCATCCACAGGCTCCCGGGAACCTGCCTTCTCAGCCCCCATTCTGCCATGCCAGCCTCCCTCTGGGACTGGGCTGCTCAGCCAGCTTGATTCCCTCACCATCCTCACATCTATATCCATAACCAGGCTCTCCTTTCCTTGCACCCAGCTGGTCATGCACTCACACACTTACTCAACAAGTATATATACAGAACTTATTAGGAGCCAGGCAGGCCCTGTTCTAGGCTCTGGGGACATAGGCCCTGCTCAGAGGGAACTTAAAGTGTAGTGGAGGATGACAAAAGGCATAGTATGTCTGGTAGTAAGAAGGCCTAGAGAATAAAGCAAGTTAACAGCAAAAGAGCAATTGTAAGTAATCATGAAGAAAATGACTCTGACTCTATTTATTGAGCACCTTCTGCATACAGAAAGCTAGTAGTTCCTCACTGTCTGCTAAAGAAAGACCAACCACTCTAGATGGCATCCATATTCCTGAAATGCACTGCACTGGACATTTACATGCAAAAACTGAACTGAAATGAATTTCCTGCCCTCTACTTCTACCCAAAGCTTCCTCTCTCGGGAAGCCTTGGTGTCCCTCAGCTGGTTCCTCCCACCCATAGTTTCATGCTTCATCTCCGCGTGGGTTCTGAGTGGCTCTTCCAGACCTGGCTAAAAACAGAACTGACATTAATCAGCCACAAAACATCACTCCTGGAAGGACCAGGGGAGACCAAAGTATAAAGATTCAAAGACAATCCCACCAAGGTCTTTCAATCTCTGCAGGAAAATTATGCAAGAATCACCAGCTTTTCATCTTCTGATCCCCAGCTTCACCCCAGGGATTTTAAGTCAGTGAGAATGAGGTAGGCCCACAAACGTGATTGTACACCCCTAACCGCCATTGATTCTGCTCTGCAATTAGGCTTGGGAGTCACTGTTCCTGGTCTAAGAATTTAAAGCTGTGCTCTGAGGCCTTCTCAGGGGACACTGGGGGTCGGGGGAGGCAGGTACTATAGGAGCAGTCAGGAGATGGGGCTTCTGAAGTCGCCTCCATTCTGGCAGCTCTTTATACTAGACATCTATATCAGGTTTTGTTTGAATGAAGGGTTCTGTGGTAAGAAGAGAAGGAGGAAGAGAGAGGAGTTAGAGGAGAGAGTTGGATTGGGTGGGGATGAGGCACATCAGAAAGGTATGAGGAAGACAACATTGATGACTTTTAGAATATGCTGATGGCTCGTGTAAGAACAGCATCAGTTTAGGGCTTTGATTAATTTTCCTAATAACCCAGGGGATTGACTTTTCTTGAGCAAGTTAAATATTAATTTAGCTATACAGCAGATTGATCTTTCTCTCGCAATGGATTATGATTTGTAAATATCCCTGAAAGCAGGTTGGTTTGGGATTCTAAGCCTGGGTGCCTATTTTCCCCAAAGCATCGCTTTGGCTCTTTTTTTTTCTCTCTGATATCAAATGCTCGCTTGTTTTCTTGAGTAATCACCCACCTATTTGACATCACTAAATCACTCCTTCAAAGCAACAGATGCTTGCCTGCAAGCCAGCAGTGGAGGGCTCTCAGGCACCTAAGGGTGACTTGACCCTTTTGCTAGGACTTAGAGGCCCTCCTGGCTGGAAGGTTTGCAGGGCAGCCAACCTGTTCACCCCACCTCTAAATGGTTTTGTGTCTAAAATGTTGAAAAACATTTCTAGAGAAAGTAATTGCACAACTTCCTTGAGAATTCTACACATTATGAAGCTTTTCTATTAGAAAATTCCTGCTTGCCTCTAACCTACACTCCTTTGGTTGTAGTTTAAGCCTGTTTTCTTCCTTCTACTTTGTACAGAGCACAGACAAATAGCATCCTGAAGATGATCATATGGGTCTCTTGTCCATGAGAAGATACTAAGTTGCTCCCTCATTCCATCTTTTCCTTTTTAAATATTACCAAACTGCATAAATGAAAGGTTTAGTTATACGCTATATGATCCAAGCCACCTTTAATTAGATTCTTAAGCTGCAAGACACATTTTCATCAATTCCTTTTGGGGAGGACCATTTATGAGTGTTTTAAAGTATTTTAACTATGGATAATAGACTTATAACAAAGAGCTCCCTCTCCCTCTTTTGTTCTTTCAACATTTACTGAGCGGCAATTTTTTTGCCAGGTGACTATAAGGTATTGGGGACCCGGTGATGTCTGTGACCCTGCCCCTTCCTGTAAGGATTTCATGGTCTCCCTAAGAAGACAGGTATTGAAATGCATTGTGGGAAACTGTACCAAACAGCCTCTGGCTAGAGGCTTCCAAGCATCCTCTCCTTATTGTTTCTCAGGAAAATACCCCAGTGAATAAAGACAAATATGAAGGCTCACACTAACAAGGTGAATGAGCACTGACAGACAACCTAATTGCCAGAAAGTAGAAGGAACTGACAATACTTATAAGGGAGATGAAGTTGGATGGAGAAAAACCTATCAGGCATATGTATGACATATGCCAAGTTCTCTTCTATAAAGAAAACCTGCTTTCAAGAAATGGATAGGAAGATATGCTGTAATTACCTCTCTGTCAATACCTGACTCAGACACCCAGGATCTCCACTAACCAGAGGACGGAGTGAATATCCCACACCATTGCTGCTTGCTGCTTCAGCTTTAAATCAAAGAACAGTTCCCCCTTGTCATCCTCATCCCTTTCCCGAAGGTCTTCTTATACCCAGAAAGAGACTGAAAATGAGCAAGACTACTGGAAACACAGAAGAGCCGATGAAGACGCAATGCATCCTGGAGGTATAGAATGGTCAAGAGGTTGGAGCAGGTGCAGTACTGACTGTGGGAGTTGTGTAACCTGCTGAGTGTACTTTTGGCATGACTCATCAGGTCAGAGCCCCATAGGATCAGGATGGTGGTTGGAGGAAGATATAACCTCAATAGAGCAGATGTACATCAGATGAAGCCCATTGGGAACTGCAATTGAAGACTGGCTGGCCGGCCCTCCAGCATAGATCTAAAAAGGTGGTTCAACCATCAAACAAGTAGGGAGATGGAGGGCACAGCACCAACTTGCTCCTCCTGCCTAAAAAAAATCCAGCAAGAACTAATGAGTCTCTTTGTGCTCAAGAAGGAGTCACGAGGGGTCAAGACAGATTCAGGGCCTAGTAGAACACTGCAGAATAAAAGCAGGACTAGCACCTCTAAGACCCAGAGGGACAGCACCCCTTTGAAAATGATGCTCTGCACAGCAGACATCAGAAAGCTGCTTGGCATGAAGCAGAAGCAAGATTACTAGAAAACAAGTTCAGCAGAAAAGGCAACAGATTGAGTGAAGGGTATGGAAGGAGAGAGCACATTTGTTGCTGTTGAACATTGAGTGGATGATGTAGAAGACAAGTTGGAGGATCTTTCCAAGAATGCATGTAAAATAGGGAGAAAAGGAAAAACTGCAAGAGAAAGTACAAAATGTGAAAGACAAAATGGAGAACCAACATGTATAAAATGTGTCCGTTTTTTACAAGAGGCTAGGGATCTACAGTGGAATAAATATCATTAACTTCATAATACTGAATTCCAAAAGAAAATGAAGTGAGAAAATGGCTCATGTAAGAATAGTAAAAATTTAGGGCTTTCATGAGGGAAAATTTGTGGCACACAAAAAAAAATTATTTCCAGCAGGCTTAAACCAACAGACATTTTCAGGTCTCAGAAAATTTGCAACAGTTTAAAAATTGTGTGAAAATACTATATCCCAATTGACAAAGAGATGAAGTTTGGTGGCAAACAATACAAATAAATAAAAATATAAGTCTCGATGTTTGCCAACTGCTTTTAAACTCAATATATATGTACATATATATATACATATATATAATTAGAATTTTAAATATATATATACATATATATATTAGAATTTTAAATATATATATACATATATATACATATATATATATTTAAAATTCTAATTACAAAAACATAAACCTAATAGCTCAAGTTATATTAATTAAGACCAACAAGAAGGGGAATGTAAGGAGGAGAGCAAAGCTTTGTTAAATTCCTTGTTCACAGAGAAGGAATTCAGAAACTTTTTTTTTTAAGCTTGAATCTTATAGATACTGAAATTGGTTTAAAATAAGGTTGGCTTAACAACTATTTTAATATACTTTAAAGAAGCATATATGCCTTTGAAAATACTGGAGAAGATTACAAAATATGTGTAGTCCCTATGTTTACAAAAAAAGAATTGGAAAAAATTAAATAAAAGAAGTAATTGTTAAAAAATAAGAAATGAAAAAAAGTACTTTCAATAACAAATATAAATGAATTGAACCTTGATTAAAATGTATCTTTAGCTAAACAAAAATAATATCATTGCATATTTTACATTAAAAGGGGAAAAAATAGTAAAAATAACATTTACTTGTGGCAACATTATAGGGTAACCCACAACATTCTTGTGAAATACATCTAGAAGAATTCAATAATATGTAAAATAGACTCTTTTCAATATATTGCAGAGCTCATAAGAAGTATCTCCAAGAGCCTGAAAACAAAGAAATACTAAAATACTGAATGATAAATGTGGGAGCTTACACTGCAGTGTGGGTGGGAATTGGTCCCAGGTCTGGGAATTCTAATGATTTGAATTTTAATATATATCAATTAGAAACAAGGCTTTGAATGAGTACAAGACAGCAATTGGAAATGAGAGCACTGCATAAGCTCAGACTTCAAATTGCAATGTCTTCCTTGAAAGAATGGATCAGGAGAAAGTTCACCCACTGTCCTAGAGAAGAGCAAGAAAGGTTACCTCTCTGCCTGGGCTCAGGGTATGAAAGAAAATAATCCCCCCCTCAGAATTCTTATCATAAGCCTTCATTTATATAGGTTTGGAGTTCATATTTCTTCTACTTGATCTCAGATCTCCCAAGCCAAGAACTCAGGCTGAAAAACAATAGGTGTAAATGCATAGGTAGAAGGACATGAAAGAAGGATACACCCTCCATAAGATTCCCACAAATAAAGCCTTGCCAAATATGAACTCACAAACTAAAATCACAGAATATATAAATAAATCTACCATGAGTGAGATTCTGCAGACAAAACAAACAGGATTATAAACCTATAAGAGAAAGATTTTTACATAACAATATTTAAAATAATAAAACAACAAAAAAGAATCAATATATTTGGGAACCACACAGAATAGGAAAAATTTTAAATAGACATTGAAATTGTTTAAAAAATGGATATGTTTAATAGATTAAATATACTGGTGAAGTTTACGGAACTTTCAGTTAAATCTGAGAAAATTTACATTTCTGTGTTGCATTATAGTTAAGAGATGTAAAACAGTAAATGAGGTTGAGAGATGTGGCTGAAACAAAGAGAAGTATTTTAAAAATACTTAAGAGAAAACAATAGAAGAAATGAGGGAAGGGCATTAAGAGAAAATAGCAGGTAAATTTTCAGAACTGATGAAAGAATGAATTATTCAGATTCAGGAAGCACAGACTTAAGGAAGCCCTGAATGTAATAAACAAAAATTTTCATGAAACTTCATGACACTAAATATAGGAAAGAATCTAAAAAGCAATTCAAGAGAAATGACAAGTTACTTGTAAGAAATGATGACTAGTCTTCTCAGCAGCAAAATAATAAGTGTGAGGGGAAAAACTATCAACTTAAAAGTTTATATAACCTAAAATCCTATATCCAGCTAAATTTTTATTCAAGACTCAGAGCAAAATAAAGACATTTGCAAGCAATACTGAAGGAGTTTACCACAAAGATACTGTCTCTGCGATCTACTAAGGAAATAGGAATAAAAGCCTTAAACCCAAAAGAGCAAAATAGGATGAAAGAAGCATTAATGATTTAAGGAACTGGTAAACATTGTGCATAGATCTTTGGGGTTTATAAAAGAAAGATGACACTAAAATACTGAATAAGAATAGCATCTAAGAAGGGAGTTAAAAAGACAAAAAGTTTTCAAAAACCCTATTATCATTATGGAGGCAGGCAGAGATATTAAAAATTTTTAGATGTTGTCAAGTTAACAATGTTTTAAAATGTTAAGTTTAGCCTCTTTTAGATAAACAGTGGGGGGGGCAATAAAGAAAATTAATACAATGGGAAGTAGGAAAATAAGTAAGGAGAAAAATAAGTAAAGAAAAGCATAGCATAAGCACAAAGTAAGATGAAAATATATGCAAATACACTAGCAATCACAATAAATAGAAATGAAATAAATTCATCACTTACAAAGACAAAAATCAGATGGAGACCTGGACTGGGCAGAGTTTGCAGAAAGCTTGGCTTGGAGATTCACATATATGCAAAGTAAATGGATAAGAAAAATATATCAGAAAAACAATAATTTTAAAAATCTGGTATAGATAAACAACAAAATAAGAAAAACAAAGCATTGTTAGTAATAAAAAAAGCACTATACAATAATAAGAGGAATAATTTTTAAAGAAGACATATGAATTCTGAATTTCTATGTACCTAAGTCATGTCTTCAAATTGCATAAAGGAAAAAGCAGGATTTCAAGGAGAAATAGACAAATCTATCACTGTAAAGAGAGATTTTTACATACTTCATTTGGTTACTTATAGATCAAGCAGATGAAAATTGGAAAGTAAGTGCAAGATTAGAACAACATAGCTACCCAACTTAATTTAGTAGTTGTATAGAAAGCCCTATTCAATCACTAATGATTGCACCTTTTCCTCAAATACATATACAACAATTGCAAAAGTAAGTTTCAACAAAGAACAAATAATTTATCATACAAATCACATTGCCTGACCTCAAAGCAATCCTCCTAATAAAAGAGTAATATGCAAATTGACCTTATCTCCGCTACACCCACAAGCCATGCCCATGAGCCATACCAACCAGCCAATCAGAGTCAGTATGAAAATTAATCCAACCAAGATGGCTATGGCCACAGAGAGAGCAGGAGGCTTAGGTTGCCCCTGGCGATGGAGGGAGCCAAGCTTTCTGCAAATTCTGCCCAGTCCAGGTCTCCACTTAAGGCAACAAAGTTTCAATTGTAGAAGATAAATAAACCCCAGATACCAGGGCCTCTGCTTGGCTCTCTGGGGGGCGTGGTCAGCCTGCAAACCACCACAGGCCCCTCGCCCACACCGCCCCATGCCCCAAGGAAACACCCACCCTGATCTAGGACACCCTTCAGGGTAAACCAGCCAGCTCCCAACCATGCACCAGGCCACTATCCTATCTAATAAAAGAGTAATATGCAGATAGACCATCACTCCAACACACAAAATGACTGCCCCCATGTGGTCAAAAGATCCTGTCCCCATGTGGACACAAGATGGCCACTACAAGATGGCCAGCAGGGGAGGGCAGTTGGCAGGGACCAGGCTGGCAGAGGAGGGAAATTGGGGGTAACCAAGCCTGCAGGGAAGAGCAGTTGGGGGGGACCCAGGCCTGCATGGGAGGGCAGTTAGGGGCAAATAAGCTGGCAGGGGAGTGGTTAGGGGGTGATCAGGCTGGCAGGGGAGTGGTTAGGGAGTGATCAGGCTGGCAGGCAGAACAGTTAAGAGCAATCAGGAAGGCAGGCAGATGAACAGTTGGGAGCAAGCAGTCCTGGATTGTGAGAAGGATGATCCTACCTAAATGGGCAGTCAGACATCCCTCAAGGGGTCCCAGATTGGAGAGGGAGCAAGCTGGACTGAAGAAAACCTTCCCATGCACAAATTTCATGCACCGAGCCTCTAGTCCCATATAATAAGAGAGGAATATCCTAATTAGCCTTTATGCCCTGAGGCATAATGACCAACCACATAATGACTAGATCACGGATCTGAAGGAGGTTGGGGCAGCAAACTAGAAGCAGGCAGCAAAGATCTACAGGAAGGGGCAGGGCAGCAAGCTATTGGAGGAGAGGGGAGAAGGGAGTAGGGGGAGCTACAGGAGGGCAGCAGCAACCTACTGGTGCACTGATTCATGCACAGAGCACTAGTTCAATTGTAAATCAATAACAAAGCAAAATTTAAATATACTTTAAAAGCCTTTAAATAAAAAATGAGAAATTTTAAAGAATTTCTAATTGAAACTTGACTTCTGAGAACTTTAACTTGCAGCTAAAATAATGTTTAAAAGAAAATTTATATCTTACAATGGGATGATACAGAAATTAGCATGGCCCCTACACAAAGATGGCACACAAATTCATGAAATATCTCATATTTCAAAAATTCAAATACATAATTCTACTCATGAAATATTTAGAGTAGGCAAATCCATAAAGACAGCAAACAGATTAGAGATTATTAGAGTCTTCAGGAAGGGAGTATGGGGAGATATTGCTTAATAGGTAGAGTTTCTGTTTGGGGTGATGAAAGAGTTTTGGAAAGATATAGGCAACATTGTAAATGTAATTAAAGCCACTGAATTATATACTTAAAATGGTAAAAAAGCACATTTTATATTATATACACACACACACACACACACACATACATATATACACATATATATATTTGACCACAATAGGAAAAAAAGCACCCAATATTAAAGAGGACAAAAGATTCAAATAGATATGTCAGGTAAGAAGAAATATGAATGATCTACAATATTTGAAAAGATTCACAACCTCATTTGCAAGTGGGAAAAAAAAACATGAGATAATACTTCTCACCCACCAAGGCAAAAATAATAACATCAGACAGTAGTTAGGGTTGACAGGACATGGAGCAACAGGAGTTTCCATCCATTGCTAGTGGTAGTGTCAGTTGGGTCAAACATTTTGCATATGAGAATAGCATCATTCAGAGACGTTTAATATATGCGTCCTTCTGTATTAATTGGAGTAAATATAGGCTGCCATTATAAAGATACTGACAATAAAACACTAATGAAAAAATGACCAGTCTCAAAGTTTATTGTCCTGATCAATGGGACAACTTTGATCCTCATGGTCATTTAGGCACTGGGTTCTTTTGAAGTCATTGCTCTCCCATCATCTAGGACTGTACTCATTTTCTGAAAAGTGGAAGTTGGGTTGCCACCACGTTTGGGTTTTGGCTTGTGGAAAGAGAAAAGACAGCATGGAGGAGGTATACCCATTGCTTTAAGGCTCTGATCCCAAAGCAGCGGAATGGAAAGTTGCTTAGATCCCATTGGTGGAACATAGTCACATAGTCCCATCTAACTAAAAGGGGGTGTGGAAAGGTGTCCAGCTGGACACCATATGTGAAGATGGAGAGAATGGATTTGAATGGACAACTAGCAATCTCCACTAGACCCTAGAATTCAGCAATTTCACAGCTCCTGCATGGGGGTACCAGGAGACATACACAATTCTGAGACACATAATTCACCACAGGAAAACAAACAGAAAACAGCCAAATGTCTAACAGAAAAAGAAATAGTGGTGTATTTATACATATACATGAGCAAAAATGAATGCATTATTGCTACACAATTGGGAAGATGCTCCTAAGGCAATATGAATATTCATTTGAGTAGTAGGTATTAATCCATATATAAATTGTGTGTGTGGATATATATATATATATCTTATATTTATTATTTTGTATATCTTACAATAACAAAACCACCTCCTCAAAATGAACTAAATGTAACTTTTCACCCAACAGGCTAGTAAGAACAAATGTTTATTAATATTAAATGTAGGAGGGATGTAGACAGATGGACAGTAAAAGTATAAATTGAAGTTTTATTTTGAAGGGCATTTTGGCAGATCTAATTCAGTTGGACATTCTATGAATTGCAGTATCTCTGCTCAGCACTAACCTAGAAAAGCAGCTATGGGAGCAAATAAGAAAGCAATGTATAAAGATGTTCAAGGAAGCAAATTTTAAAATAGCAAAAAAAATGAGAATAACCTAAATGCTACTAATGAAGGAAATAACTACCTACAGTATGCCCCAGCTCTACTCGTAAATATCATGCAAGACTCAAAAGAGGGGAACTATTTGTACGTAACGTGAATCCATCTTTAAGACCCAGTGTGACAAGGCAAGTTACAGAACAAATGAGAGAAAACAGTATAATATTTCCCTTAGGTAGGGCTGTTGCATATTTTTTATTTGTTCTGAATTGCCTCCAAAAGAAATTTGCTGTTTAACAAAAGCCTATTTGAGGAACTATTGTTTTAAAATATTAAGCCTAAAAATGTTTTAAACCAATAAAAGAGCCTTGACCATCTAAATAAAATGATATAACTCATCCTTTCATTCAAAAATGTTGAGTGCATCCAATGTGTATACAGCAGTTAATTACAAATGTCCCTACTTTACAAAATACAATTATGTGAAGGATTAAATTACCCCAAAAGTGAAATTTAGAAACCACATTACTATTTCCATGTATTTTCATTAAGCAAACTCTATGGGTTTTACTTTTTTTTTTTTAAGTAAGCCAACTGAACAAGTCCAGTAATTCGTCAAAGCTTTGGTTTACCCATCTGAAAAGTGAGATGTGTGTATATCCTACTCCAAAGTCAGTTAACTGAGAGTGTAAAATCTGATCATTCTCTTCATAAGGTCCTATGTTTGGTTGATCAAGGAGAATTGAAGGCAATTAATCTTGTTCTTCACAAAGAGTCTAAGGTATGAATTGTAATCATTTTAACAAGAAATCCAGTCCAGATCAAAATACTGTTAGATGATCACACAACTAATTGGAGTGTGAGAACGGAAGGGGACTTATTAATGGTAGAATTCACAAGCACTATTCAAGGAGGTCAATGCAAAATGTGTGCCTTTTTTAACACCTACACCAAAGGACTCGAAAATGCAGTAGAACGCATGCTGGTGAAATTTGTTTTTGTCACTTAATTGTCTTTTGAAATATTCCTTTTGAAAAGTTAGAGTTAAGAACAGTTGGCTTTTCTAATGATAAATAGATGAACCTCAGATCTACAAGGGGTTGGTCTGGTCCTACTTCATCTGAATAAGGCAGTCCTGTTTGTCTAATAGCAGCAGCATCATGGTCAAGGCTTGTCTAGCTACCCTCTCCCTACTAGTGTTATGGATGTATTCAAATACTGGCCTGCAAGCTCCTCCAGTACCTCAGGCCAGTGGTCCCTATCTTCAACACCATGATCTCCAACTCTGGAAATTCCCCTAGTGGACCCAGAACTCCCCAGGCTTCCAGCACCCCCTCCCTTCTTATCATTACCCTTCTGTTTGGGATGATGAAAGAGTTTTGGAAAGAGATAGGGCAGCAGCAACCTCAGTTCTCACCCCCAACTCCACTTCCCCACATCATCAAGAATATCAGATACACTTCGCTTCACTTACCTCATGGCCAGGCTACTTCAAATGAAGCCCAGTTTGCTACCAGAGATAAGAACTGAGCTCCAATATGGTAACTCTTAGCTTCATGTGACTACTGAGCACTTACTATGTGGCTAATCCAAAATGGAATATACTTCTGGTATAAAATACATGGAAATTTGTTGCAGACTTCAAGGATTTACTAGTCGTGTAAAAATGTAAAATATCTCATTAATAATTTTAATATTGTTTATATGTTGAAGTGATAGTTTAATCTATTGAGTTAACTTAACTTACATTTAAATGAATTTCACCCGGCCCTAACCGGTTTGGCTCAGTGGATAGAATGTCGGCCTGCGGACTGAGGGGTCCCGGATTGGATTCTGGTCAAGGGCATGTACCTTGGTTGCAGGCACATCCCCAGTAGGGGGCGTGCAGGAGACAGCTGATCAATGTTTCTCTCTCATGGATGTTTCTAACTCTCCATCCCTATCTCTTACTCTCTGTAAAAAAAATCAATAAAATATATTTTTTAAAAAAATAAAATAGCCAAAACTGTTTTGGCTCGGTGGATAGAGCATCAGCCTAGGGACTGAAGGGTCGCAGGTTTGATTCCGATCAAGGGCATGTACCTTGGTTGTGGGCACATCCCCAGTGGGGGGCGTGCAGGAGGCAGCTGATTGATATTTCTCTCTCATCAATGTTTCTAGCTCTCTATCCCTCTCCCTTCCTACCAATAAAATTTTCAAAAAAATAATAAAATAAATGAATTTCACCTGTTTCTTTTAACATTGTAATATGGTTACTAGAAAATATATAGCTTGCATTATAATTTTCTATCCCAACGAACTGCTGACTGGAACTATGGGAAACAGAATCTGGCTCTCTGGGGCCAGGGCTTGGCAGGAATTGGGTGGTTGTCGAGACCCCACAGTGGTCAGCTGTTGTGCGAAACATCTCAATGGGGGCGAGGCTACTACGCAGGGGAGGTGAGTCTGAGATGCACCCCTACAACACCACAGATTCTCTGTCCACAGACTGATGGTGGGGAGGTGGCCTGCTGAGGAAACAGCTGGTCATGTTGGTAATACCTGGCATTTTTGCCATTTCAGCTGTTAGTGTTCACTGTGCAGACCTGATGCAGAGAAGAAAAGGGGTTGGGGCAGTAGAAAGATCCACAGCTGAATGAAAGCAAGAATGAGAAGGCTGGAAAAGAGAGCCAGGCCACTCTAAGAGGAGAATGATGGAGAGAGAAGGGGTCACTAGGGAATACAGTGGTACCTCGAGATAGGAGTGCCCTAACATATGAGATTTTTGAGATATGAGCCGTAGAGCGAGCGATTTTTGCTTTGAAATACGAGCAACATTTGAGATAGGAGTAATCGCACTGATCGGCCGGCTGCACATGACCCACCAGTTTACCGAGACTCGAGCATCTCATAGTTTCCCACGCCTCAAGGTTACGGAACGAATTAAACTCATATCTCAAAGTACCACTGTAACTCCAATAACCTAAAATAACCTCTAGAACAAAACAAGAACTTAAGTATACTATTAAGAAAGTTGAGGTCTTTCATATCCTGGAGCTGTGTCTCTCATGCCACACCCCAGAATCAGACCGTGGGGCCAAGATTAGAATCCCAGTCTACACAGAGGCTCACTGGGTGCTCTGGGCTCACTGAGACCCTCTTTACCAGCCAGTGCACCCATCCTCCAGCTGCCAGGGCTGGTTGCTAACAGCAAGCCTTTTTCTGGAGCATTCCCTTTGGCCAGATGGGCGCTGCCCTCCCACCAGTTAGGAAGATACAACAACTCACCCCCACTCTCCAACGCAATCCTCACAAAATGTCTTAACTGAAGTGGCCTCCCAGTGACTTCGAGGAGGTGGGGGGGACAAAACTCTGCAGTGCTATTTGTGCTCCAGAGCTCCCCCAGGGATCAGACCGAAGCCCATCTCCAACAGAGACCACAGTTTTGCTCAGCTCCTTCCCCAGTCCCCTCCTACAGCCCCCTCTCCTCTTCCTCAAACCACCACAACTAAGTCACTCAAACAAGACTCTGTCTCAGGCACTGCTTCTAGACATCTCACTAAGACAGGATAGCAAGGAAGCATGGACAGGTGAATGAGAAGCAAGACCATGAAGGAGAAGCAATCAACAACAGTGTATTATCAAACCAGGTACCACCATGGATGACTGGAGACTGGGTGGGAAAACTCTAGAGCACACACCTAGGAATCATCCCTCTCAAGGGGCAAAGACACTGGGGTAGTTGCATACCGATTCCCACCAGACATTGGCTCAGGTTGCTGAGTGGGACACATCAAGTCCACAGCACTTCCAGGTGCCTGAGGATGGACAGGCAGGCCTGCAAGGATTCAGAGGAAGCCCCTGCGCCCCAAAGCTGCAGGTAGAATTCAGGCCCCTGTGGCAGAAGTGCTAGAGCCAAGGGAATATGGGCAGGACAGAAAGGTTTTCGATTCCAGCCCAAAACTTCTGTTTCTGCTTCATGAGTTGAATGCACGGACCTCCACAACATCGCTACTAGGCACCAAACATGTTTGGCCCCTTCTCTCTGTTCTCACACACACACACACACACACACCCCACTTTCACGCAGTATTGGTGTGGGGTAAACTTTACCGAGGATTCGGCATGATGAAGGAGGTATTTACTTTTCAGAAATACAAACAGCCTCAGAGATAACATTACACATTCCCGCTCTTTGCAGTCCCCCAGCTGCCCCCAGGAACCTCCGCTGCTGCCTCAGCTCCAGGTTGCCCAGGTGGACAAGCATCCATCAGTGGAACAAACAGATCTCTCATGTTACAGGACTCACTCTCCTTAGGAGGTATTTATGGATTAACAAAGCAATTTTCCTCTCGTTTACGTTAGTGTCGTGGCATGCCATTAAGTTACACTGAGTTAAGAATTAAGCTTTAAGTTTGCATGCTAAATTAGAGAGTAGAATCTTTATTGTGTCATTTCTTGGCTGAGTGGCTTAGCACGGAAAAAGAGGTGGCATGCAGATACCAGCATCACTCAGAGACCCTGTGAAAGAAAATGAGAGGTGAAGATGAGGAAGCCTGCCCAGCCTGTGTGGCTCAGTGGTTGAGCGTCAACCTATGAAATAGAAGGACATGGTTTGATTCCCGGTCAGGGCATATGCTTGGATTGCAGGCTCAGTCCCCAGTAGGAGGTGTGCTGGAGGCAGCTGATCAATGAATATTTCTCATCATTGATATTTCTATCTCTCTCTCCCTCTTCCTTCCTCTCTGAAATCAATAAAGATATACACTGAGTGCCAGATTATTATGATCTCTGAATGCATAATAATCTGGTCGCTCAATGTATATCCTATATAATAAAAGGCTAATATGCAAATTGTCCCTCAGCCAGGAGTTTGACTAGCAGGCAGGACGACTAACTGCCCATGTCCCTTCCCCCTGGCCAAGCTGGCTGGACCCCACCCATGCATGAATTCAGGCACTGGGCTTCTAACACACACACACACACACACACACACACACACACACACACTGTATATACACTGAGTGGCCAGATTATTATGTGTTCAGAAATCATAATAATCTGACCATTCTGTGTGTATGTGTGTGTGTATTTGTGTGTGTGTGTGTGTGTGTGTGTGTGTGTGTGTGTATGTGTGTGTGTGTATATATATATAGTTGAGGCCCAGGGTAAGAATTTGTGCACCAGTGGAGTCCTTCAGCCTGGATTGCAAGAATGGCCCAAAATTGGCTCTCCAACATCTCCCAAGGGATCCTAGATTGTGAGAGGGCTCAGGCCAGGCCAAGGGACCCCACTGGTGCACAATTGTGGCCGGGGAGGGACGTGGGAGATTGGCCACCCTGGGAGGACTCCAGGGCAGACTCCAGCAGCAAGCTAACCTACTGGTTGGAGGATCTGCCCCCTGATGGTCAGTGCACATCATAGCAAGCTGTTGAGGGGCCTTAGCATATCATTAGCATATTATACTTTGATTGGTTGAATGGATGACCAGATGATCAGACACTTAGCATATCAGGCTTTTATTATATAGGATATTTTTTTAAGATGAAGAAGCAGACATTATGGGGAGAGGTCATCAAGGGGGCGGGGCCACTGGTTGATTGTCGAGCTGGCCCTGGGCAATAGGAGACTCCTCACCCCCTGCCCTGTCCTTGGAATGTACGTCATGCCCACCACTCCCACAGTGGAGCCATTTCTAGGATGCAGCCTGAGAGAGCAATGTGGGGTTGAGACCATCAGGATGACGTATGTGACTGAACCCCGTTCAGGTCTCTATATCAGCCTTTAAGACTCTGGCAGTCTGGGGCTGAGATCTTTTTGCCTTGTAGCCACCCAAGACAAGCTTTGTAGGGAAGACCCCTTGCTTGTTAATACCTGCCAGCTACCACACTGCCATGGTCTGTCTCTTCCTTCAGTCTCTCTTTGCCCTTCATGTACAGGAGCCAGTTTGTGAACCAGCACACAAACTGGGGGAGGGTATCCATTAGGAAATGATGCCCCAGAGGATGCCATTGGGAACTGTTTCCTTCCCTCTGGCACCCAGAGGACAGTGCTCACCACCCCCAGGAAGCCTCTGCAGTGGTCAGGCAAGGCAGTCTGCTCCTGCTGTCAGTCAATAACTTATTCAGCAGGATTTTCTGAGCACCTGTGGCTTGCTGGGCACAGGCTGGGCCCTGGGGAAACAGTGATGTGCAAGACAGGAAGTCCCTGTTCTCATGGATGTTAAATTATAGAAGAGACAGACCCTCCCCCCAAAGCTAAATAAATACTATCAGAGAAGCCAATATAGAAAGTAAAACACTGACTGACACAAGGTGACTCCTTGGTGGTACAAGAGATGTAGAACCTGATCCAGGGCCATTGGGAGGCCATCTGTGAGTACATAACTTTTAATCAGGGGAAGTAAACAGAAATGACGGCGGGGTGGGGCGAAGGGGGGGGGGAGGGAGAGGAGGGAAGAGAAAAGGGGGGAAAAGGGAGCCATGGGCTGAAGCCTAGTAAGTGAAGAGCAAATAGCTGAAATGTAGGACATAAGTTTGGAAAGATGTGCAGGGCTCACCGATGTGGAGCCCACTTTGTTCCGAGCTGTGATTTTAAGTACAGTGTTCGCGGAGATGGTTTGCTGAGGGATACACCTGGGAGTGGGGTGCGGGTGTACTTGAACTTTCCCCCACCTCTACCTACTAGTAACAGCCATACCTGGGACTTAATTATCAGCACACATTTGGCCTCCCTGGGTGCCTTTTCTGCCTCCAAAGGTCGCTCTCAGCCATGCCAGCTAGAGCAAGCAGGCTCCACCCACTCCAAGAGGAGGGAGCCCACCAGACTGCCCACCTGTGAAGGATGCTGGGTCCCCCGGCTGCATCGAGGCTTTGCCCCACTCCTGCAAACAGAAGCAGGACCCTGAAGCCGAGGCTGGGAAAGAGCGAGGTAGTGGCTGCAGTTGCTCTCCACCCGGTCAGCCTCAGATATCCTGTCCCCTGCTGTGTGGGGGCTAGGGCTGCAAACCCCCTCCACTGGGCTCTGGGCCCCTCAGGGCAGCCCTTGGGAATGCGAATGGGAAAGAAGATGCCAGGAATGCTGCTCATACTTTGGAACTTGAGGCCCATTCCCCCTTCCAAGAGGTTTGCTGCCCACAGACGCTAAGAGCATCAATCTGGATAGCTGCCTCCATCCAGGGCAAGCCAAATCCCCTTCTCTTCACCCCAAAAGGCTACATGGAGCATACACTGAGTCACAGCCAAGCGGGGAAGCATCCTTCAGCTCCTGGGATGGCCAAGCCCTCTGCTCTCTCTTGGGAGCAGTTAAACCCCATAAGACAATGCTTGCACTCTGCAGAGTCCAAGGGCCTCGGGGAATGTCATGGGGATACAATGAAGCCATGCACTGGGGTGCGTGCGGCACCCTTCGTGGGGGCACAAGGAAGAGACCATAGGTGAGAGAACACCCTGCACCCAAAGCCAAGAGTGGCTCTGAGCCCTTCCACATGGAGCAACTCCAGACCACCAGGGGGAAATGGGGAATGGAAAGGGAGAAGAAAATGAAGGATAGGAGAAAGGGGAGGGGATAGAGGGTGGGAGAAGAGAAAACAGAAAAGCAAGGAGCTTAAGAGAACCCTTGCCTGGCTCTCCGTCAAGTGCTCTCCCCCAAAGTGACTGGCACCGGTTCAAAGTGTCCACAAGCCAAGCGTCTCCCTCGAAGCCATTACAGTCTCCCGTTATGGCTGGCTAGCAGAAATCAATCTTCTTAATGCTGCCTCGAACAGAGAGGGAGGCCGGCCAAGTCTGGCAAGAGGACCCAGCCACCCATCAGCTGCACCGGGTGCCTGGCATTAAAGGGTCAGGTTTCTCCCAACCAGCTCCTCTCCTGGCACCAAAAGAGCACAATACCCACAGTGCCTCCCAGGGACAAGGCAGCAAGCAGGGAGGCCAAGGCTGACCTTTCAGGGGGGCCTGGCTGGGATGCCTGTGCTCAGAGCTCCTGTCTTTGCTTCCACCCCGCCCACCCTGGAGGGCTGGGTCCACTTTCCGGCATGAAGATGTCTGCAATTTGATCCCAGTAGCACATTTGCAAACAGCCCCTTGTCCCCGCAGTGTTTCCTCTAAGTCAGGGATCCGAATGTATATAAAGAGGATCCCTTACGAATATTCTGGATTCCTCCCGGGTCAGTGGACAGCACCTAGAAGAGATGATGAAGTCTCCTGGCTCTGGGGTCGCTGAGAGTGGAGATGGGCATGGATGGCTCTTTGCTAGCCCTTCTGTCTGTCTGCCTCCACTCCTCCTGAACAAGGGACAGCGAAGGTTCTTTCTCTCCGCTGGATCCCGGAAGCCAGCGGGGTTAACGGGATGGAAGCAGGAGGCTGGGTTGTCCCACCAAGAGTCTCAGTGCCCAAGAATGGAAGCTAGGAGGTTGACTCTCCTCTTGAGCATCTGCCCCAATGTATTTTTAAAGTTACCTTCTGGCCAACAGGGAATGACAATTTTGTTATTAGATTTGGTGATGGTTGCTAAGGGAATCCAGGGAAGAGTGGTATGTAAATCTATCATTGTTTTCCAAACTAGTGTCAATACAAGCTGTAACTTTTAAAGACTTTGAAGCTAATTAGCCCGTGTACTAGTGATTAAGACAAAACAGAGACACCAGAAGAGAGCTCAGGAGTGGGCCTAAAACTTCACTACTTACCATTTTCCTTTGCCAAGAAGAAGTGGACACTAAGAGAGAGAATGGCAAAGACCCTATGTAGGGAGATGCATTCCATCAGCCCACACCCGTAGTCCACTATAATATAGTTAACTGATGACCGGGCTGGGAAGGGAAAAAACGAAAAGCATCTTGAATGGTGTTTGATGGCAAACTAGCTTAATGCCTCAAAATCACCAGAGGAAGACTGTTAACATCTGAAAATGGAGATTAGGGTAAGTACAACTAACTCCCCAGAACAGAAACGGATTAGTGGAAAAGAAACGGAAGATAAGTAGAAAGAACTGCAATTGTTCTGAAGTATTTGCACTTCTTTAGTTCTTACTATGAATAATGCAGAATTAGTTAGTGCAATCTTTTTTCTAAAGCCAGCTTACATTTAACAACTTCAAGACATACTTCATTTTTCTAGAAAGAGCATACAAACTTTATGAAAACAGCATGCTTGAATGCAGTGATCCCCAAAACCTCATAGATTGGCAACATCAGGATCTCTTGGGGGTTCCAGTAATATAAATGGAGCCATTTTGAAAGAGAGTTGCCATCCACAAGGACAGCCTTTGCACCTACATCTTATGCCTCAAACCTTTGGAATGTAAAAAAGAAAACAAGGCAAAATAACCTTTGGACTGTGCCTAAAGCAGTGTTGTGTCTCAAAGAAGTGTTTACAAAGGTAACAGAGATGGATGGCTAGGCTCACTGGTTGGTCTTTGAACCAGGAGGTCACGGTTCAATTCCCGGTCATGGCACATGCCCAGGTTTCAGGCCTGGATCCCCCAGCCAATCGTGATTCTCTGTCATCACTGATGTTTCTATCTCTCTCTCCCTCTCCCTTCCTCTCTGAAATCAATAAAAAATATATATTTTTTAAACAAAGAAAGGAAGTAGATATGATATCAGAACTGATGACTACCAGCTAGAAAATATAAAACATTGTTTAGACTTAGCATCACTTGACACCAGTAGAAATGCCTTCCTTCTATTGATATAATTGCTCCCTTTCCCTTTCTCATATATACCCCTTGCCTTTGTCTCCTAATCGAAACATTATTTAGGTTCCTGCTGAATCAATGCTTCCCAAATAGCTATTCTTTTTTTTTATCTCAAATAAATGCTTGTTGTCTCTCACTTTGAAAGGGCTTTTATCTTTAGGTTAATCTCATATAGATTGGCTGTATCAGAATCTCTTGGGGATTCTATTAAAAGTACAGATTTGAAAGTTCTGCCGTTGAACACCCTGACTTAGTGGGTCTGGACGGGACCTAGCAGTATGAATTGTCACCTGTCTTTCCAGGCAGTTTTGACGTGCGGCCAGATTGGAGAACTGTGATCTGGAGTTCGAAGGCTGGCTATTTGGACTGCAAAGACAAGGACTCACCACACACTTGCTGGCAGCTTACCTTAATGGAGACAACATCTCCATGAGAAAAAAAAATGTAGCCTTGACAGGCTGGCTCTGCACACCAGTGAAATGGCAGGAAGACACTCTGAGGCAAGATAGAGGGGCTGGCATGTCTCAGAAATGTCCCATATCCCGGGGCTGAAGACATGATGTAAGATGGAATAGAAATAACTTTCAGCTCTCATTCCACACTTGTGTCTCATCTCTGCCCCTTTTGGACAAACACAAGCAGGCCAGACTAAAGGTCAGGAAAGTGCTCAGAGGGGAGAATGACAACCAGGATCAAGACTTGGCTGTCATCTTCTAAAAGGCCAATCCCCCTCCTCCCCCACAGCTCTTCAGGGCTCTTTACAGTCAGGCTTTGGGTGGTCCTATGGTAGAGCAACCATGTACATCAGAGTATATTTTTAACCATCCATCTGTTGTAGGCAGTTAGACAGACTTGAGGAGAGCAAGCATGATGGGCCAGGTACAGAAGATCACCAGGGTAGAAAGCCCCAGGTACATAGCAAAGGACAATGACAGGGTGGGACCTTGCCCGCAAGGTGACCTTTCCTCCCCTAGCATATCGCTGGTCATGAGGTTTGCCCCCCCCCCCCCATCTTTCCTCCCTAGGGATAGCATCTAGGCCTCAGTTGAATTTCAG
This sequence comes from Lasiurus cinereus, assembly GCA_011751065.1. Classification (NCBI taxonomy): domain Eukaryota; kingdom Metazoa; phylum Chordata; class Mammalia; order Chiroptera; family Vespertilionidae; genus Lasiurus; species Lasiurus cinereus. The sequence continues at coordinate 13,750,156 of JAAGEH010000125.1, forward strand.
CTCCATGCCCAGATAAGCAATAAAACCATCCAGAACTGAACTCAGGGCCAGCTGTATTGGATAATGGCCCCCCGCCTTGGTGCAGGACAATCAGTGGAGACCCAGACCCTGAAAGGACACCCCTAGAAAGCTGCTGAATATTCTATTGAGATCTTACCCTGGGACCTCCCCTAAAATCTCCATTCTTAAAGCCCTTAGGATAGAGGACCCCATGCAATCTCCCTCTGGGAGCCTGCACCTTTCCCTCCCCCTATCTCTTCTCCTTTTCTTCCTCCTCCTATTCCCCTCCTCCTTGCCCCCCCCCCTTGGGTTCCTCCAGCTTCCTCCTGCTTGGCCTCACGCTGTGTCTTGCCTAAGTGCCTCAAGATCTCATTGTGACATCCCACACCTCTAGATCTCTGCTCTGGTTGACTCCGTGTAGAATACCATTTCCCCTAGTCTCTGACTAATCTTGAGTCACCCATCACTCAGCTCAAGTGTATACCCCTTTAGCAAGGCTCTTCTCTCCCTGGCTAGGCTGAATGAGGTGGCTGGGAGTGTTGGTCACTCAGCGATGCTTCTATCTGCTCCCCAAGATGAAGCTTCCCTGAACAGTGCATGGTGCCTAGCACAGCATGAGCACCCAAAAAATGTTTGCATACAAGCAACAAGAACCACGCCTTTGGCACAAACATAGAATTATGAGACCTGAATGTATGCGTCTGACCGTGCACTGTGGGAGTCAAGAAAGGGTCAGAATAGGACCTTGTGTGCAAGAATTGCTCCTTTGGCTGCAGGGCTAGTTGCGAAATAAAACGCAGAGTCGTTTGTTAAGCAGTCATTACAAATCTGAAGGTGACAGAGCCATGAGCCAGGCGTGGGATGCTTCTGAGTGCGGAGCCCTGTTGTCCGTCAGGCCTGCCAGTCTGGAGTTTTGGCATGGGCTAGAGTGTGGAGCCAGGAGAGCCAGAGCACTAACGTTCCATTTCCCAAAACCCCGCCGACTAATTTTAAATGTTTAAGAAGTTAAACAATGGAAATAATCTTTTCATTGAAAGGGGAATGTAATTCAGCCTTCAGTTGAGGCCTCTTCCTTGGACCAAACCCTGGCCATGTAGGACAACACATGACTGTGTCAATAGCAAAAACCTGGAAGCCGTGACCTTGACGTAGAGGTTGAAAAGGCCAAGTGACACCAATGTCCACAGCAGCCTCTTCCCACAGTTGGGCCCGGAGAGCTCCGGGGAGGGAAATGGAGTTGAATGGGAGGGTCTGGATGTGCACCAAATTCTTCTCCAAAGCACAGCACAGTCCACCTAGTGCGATGGGCATCCATGTGGCAGGGCAGCCTCTGGGCAGAACCAAGCCAGTTAAGGCACAGGACTCCTGATGGTCAAAGAGCTACAAAGAGCAGAGATCACTCAAGCCAAGTGAGGACTTAAACACACAGAGAGCGAGAAAAGGTAGAGAGGAAGAGTTGCATCTGCACAAATTCTGTCCTGAATCTCCCAGGCAAATCTGAAGCATGGGTGGGAGGGCCCAGTGCGCAGACTGCCCAGAAACCTGCCAGATCCCGGCCCGGACCTCTCACCCCCTCCGTGCCCAGTGTAAGGCAGTGCCAGCCAAAGCATCGTTTCCCCCTTGCCATTTTGGACAAAATGAACTTTTCTTGATTCAGTTCTCATGTGAATCCAGGGGCCACTCCTCAGAGCCATCCTCTCTGAAGGTTCAGCCCAGGGCACAACACCCAGGGGATGTTCCGGGGGCCCCAGAGCAGGTACATGTTGCCTAGCAAGAGGGCTTCCCAGGCCTGCTCTTCCCGCCTGGGCTGCAGTAGGCCTTTCCACACCAGGGCCTCGCCCAGCCTCCCTCATTTTCCATATTCATGTTTATGAAAATTAAAAGCCCAGAAGATGTAATTATGGGGCCGTGTTGGGAGAGCAAATGGGCAGAGCTTGGTGGGCAGCCAAGGGAACCTTGCAGGTTGGGGTGGGGCAGCCTGAGCCTTTCAGAGAACAGTGGGCCAGCAGAGGAACCGCCCCGTGGCCCTGGGAAGCTGGTTCCAGGCTCTTCCTCAGACACAGATACTTCTGCCTTAGAAGGTTCTCATTGAAGAACAAAAAGACACGTCAGCCCTTTTACTTTTTCTCTCTTATAACTGTCTTTTAGATAGGGGCAGCAATAGGATGCTGGGGACCAGCTATAACTGTAAGAAATATTCATCACCTTCTGTTAACGGTAACGGTTTTGTTCTGATTAAAGAAGGCACATTCTAACCCGGCTGGGACCTGGGAGCTCACCTGGAAGAGCAGCCCATCCTCTCCATCTGGGAACTGCCTATTATCATGGAAAGGTTAACAACCTTGTTATTGTAGAAGCCAGAGCTGCCAGCTCTTTGAAGACCCCCAGCCCTTTGCTTATCACCAGCCTTTGCAAATCTGCAGGCCTTTGCAAATCTCCAGCCCGCATTACCATTTGGCACACCCTTTTGCCCACTTCCCCCAGGTAATCTTTGTCCTTCTACCCAATGTAAGCAGCTGGCTTGTGGTGGGGTGCAGAGCAGATATTTGTGGATGACCTGCTGCTCTCCCATGCTGCTGGCAGGATTGTAATAAACGCTCATGTATGATTCAACCCTGTCTCTGCTGAATTGGCTCAAGTAGTGACAGACAGCCTGGACCCAGTGGTTCTGGTTACATTTTGAGCAACATGTTTAGTCAAAGAATTTAAATCCAAATACTTGAAAGGGGCCTGGCCCGGAATTCCGTGGAATGATGGGGAAAGCGCTCTGTGGGCACGGAGGCACTGGGCAAGGGGCAACCTCTGTCACCTTGCAGGAACGCTCTCCCTCCCAAGGACACCCGGACACGCCTCCTGTGGAGATCAGCCAGTGAAGCTGAGGAGAGGGAGCTATTTGCCCTACATCCTGAGTTCCTCTCCTGCCAAAACAGAGCCCATGAACATCTCTAACTGCGGCTTAGCCACCAGCTAGCATAGCTGTGAGACCTCAAATAAAAACCTTCATCTCTCTGGTCTCCGTTCCACGCCGTTGTTGTGAAGAGGGAATGAGTCCATGACGATGCAGGAGCACCATTCCCAGCAGGCAAATGTAATTGCCCCATAAATGCTCACCCTGTTAATGATGCTATGGATTCCCCCACGACACTGGGTGGGGCCGTGCTCTGCATGTACCTGGCACTGAGCAGGGATAGTCTTGCGGATTTTCCTTCAGACCAGTCGCTTGACCTCAACCTCCTCAGCTGAAGAATGGAGACAAGGACCCCTGCCTGCTGCTGTGGGCACCAAAACAAAACCATGAACGGGAAAGCACTTTGGGATCTGAGAGGAGGCAAATTCATATTTTTACATTTGCTGCAACAGCGCATTCCCTAGAGTCAGACTAATAGAGGCTTCTGACTGTTGCAGGCAATTGTTTAACCTCTCTGCACTCCAGTTTTCCAATTGCAATTAAGGGATAACAAAGGCTAACTAACATCTTGTAGGCTGTTGCGAAGATTAAAAGGTGTGTGCTAACTGCCTGGCACATTGTAAATACTGGGTAGTCTCCTTCTCTTATTATTATAGCTACTGTGCTCATTGTTATCAACGGTAGTGCTTGTCTTCATTGTGGCTGTATTTCCTGTTAGGGATGCTTGTCCCAGAAGTTTTCCATGCTCACACATCACTGCCCGTGACCCTTGCCCCTTATCTAAAAACCCAAACTTGGGGAAAGTGACTTGGCTTCTCCTCCTCCCATGTCACCAGCACTTAGCAGGGTTCTTCCCATGCCACAGCCCCACAAGTCAGGCATCTCCGGGTTCCAGCTTTAAAATCCAGGTGCACTAAGTCCAAGCCAGGGCCTGCCTGCTCCTCGCCCGTTTGGATTAATCCCGTGGTTGGGAGGCTGCAGAAGGGGAGAGGGAGGTTTCGCTTGCCAGGAAAATCCAGTGGGTGATGACACCCGAGGCGGAGGTCTGTCCTCTGTACGGGGCCGGTTCATGCAGAAACGCTAATGAGCTGGCAAGCAAGGCCCTGGTTCTTACCAGGTCACGGGCCCCAGCAGGGGAGGGCTCCTCTTCTAACAGGTAAGAAAGGCCCAGTGGGTCAGAGACTGTATTCATTACTCATGACCACACACACCTTTATTATCTTACAGTTCGGTTCTGGAGGCCAGAAGTGGAAAAGCGAGGTGTCAGCGGGGCTGTGTTTCTTCTGGAAGTCTGAGGGGAGACGCGGCTTCCTCGCCTCTTCCAGCTCACCTGCGTCTTGGCTTGTGGCCGTATCATGCCAGTCTCTGTTGCCATCTCCACGTGGCTTCCCCCTTCTCTCCTTGTGTCTCCTCCTCTTTTGTGTTTTATAAAGACACTTGTCCTTGGATTTAGGGTTCACCTGGTTAATCCAGGATGATCTCATCTCAAGAGCTTTAACTTGATTGTCTCTACAAAAACTTTTCTTTTTCAAATAAAATCACAGGTAGAAAGAATTAGGACCCCCTCTTCTCTTGTTGGAGGTCACTATTCAACTTGTTACAAAAGAAATTGTTGTATATATGAATTAGCGAACAGGACACCTTATGAGCCCTCTGGGAGCCCAGAGATGCTACTAACCACCTGAGGACTTGGTCCCCATTCACAGACTCTCCACTAGAGGGCAGCTCCGGGTGAGGGCAAGGCTCTCCCGTTCCTGGGAGCTCCCAGGGCCTCTGGAACTCAGGCTCCCGGCTCTGGAAGGAGCTCCCAGAGTGAAGGATGTGGTGCTCCTCTCTCACACGCGCCCCCCACTCCCACCCCGTTTGTATCTGCTTCCTCCTCCATAAATCAGCTCTCGGAGGCACATGGCTCAGCACCCTTCCTCTGACTCCTAGCCAGCTGCCCAAGAGACCTCAAGTGTCCTGGCTAAGACACCGCGGTGAAGAGGGGGCCCAGGTGCCACAAGATCAGAGAGGTGCCCTGCAGCTTCCAGCCCTCTCCTCCTCCGCTTCTCTTAGAGCCACGGGCAGGGAGGGTGGGAGGGGCTGCGAGTTTGCCTGTCCCTAGCTGAGAGTCAAGGGGGATGAAAAAGGGGGTGCTGGAGCCCCTTTTAAAGAGACAAATAAAAGCCTGGCTGTATGGGTCAGTTGGTGGAACGTTGTCCTTGCACTGAAAGGTTGCTTGTTTGATTCTTGGTCAGGGCACATGCCTAGATTGTGGGCCCTATCCCCCAGTGGGGGTGTGCAGGAGACAGCCGGTCAGTGTCCCACATCGATGTTTCTCTCTCTCTGTCCCTCTTCCTTCCTCTATTTCTAAAAATCCATAAAAATATTTTTTTAAAAAAAGAAGAAGAAGACAAATAAAAATGTGGCAATTGTCACCGTGCTGGCCTAGCCAAGCTCATAGCGGGGGGAAAAAAAAAGAGCCTGATTGTAGAACACAAAATCAGGGCAGCCCTGGTCAGAGGAGGATAAACTGACTTCCACCCTCAGAGTGTCTTGTAACCACCTACCCTCTCCATCCCCCTGAAGCACCTCATGGATAGGCGGGAGGGGTGGGGGGCGGGCAGAGTAGGGGCAAGGGACTCAAAATACAGTGTGAAAATCGCAGGTCAGGCATCCTGAGGCCTTTGGGGCATGGCCATAAGCCCAGGCAGCCCCAGACCAGTGCCCGTGGGAGACTGAGCCACCGAGGGATAAAGGGAAGGGGTGAGGAAGCAGGAGGAGACCCTCCTCACGCTGGGGCAGCCCTTCTGTTGACAAGATGAGCTGTGTCATCTGCCCAAACCCTGGAAGAAAACTCTGGCCTTCTGAGTAGATTCCTGGTGGGCATAATGGACATCCCAGGGTTTCGGAGCCAGAGCCCTGCTGCTCCCAGGGCGGTCACAGCCCGCTCCCGAGTCAGCCTCAGGGCACCAGAGTACCAGGCCCCAGGGAGCCCTCGAGGCTAAGACTCAGCCTGACCTTCATGGCCCAGCTCCCATCACCATGCGTGTGGGTGCAGGGCACCTAGGCAGGCAGGGTGTGCTCCAGCCCTGGGGGCAAGGCCCCTGCACCTGGCAAGTGCTTTGAGCTCAGAGACACTGTCACATTTTCAGTACAGACTGAAAGGGCCTTTTGTGTTGTCCTAAAGTGTCCCCTAAAAAGAGGAAGCAGTTCTTAACAAACAGGAGCAGCACAAATACAAACAACCCCATACATGTGCATATCCAAACCTCACAGCCGCTCACAATGAAATGCACATACAGCCCTGCGGTGTGGCTCAGGAGTTGAACCTTGACCCATGACTCCAGAGGTCACGGTTCCATTCCCGGTCAGGGCACATGCCTGGGTTTCAGGCTTTATCCCCAGTAGGGGGTGTGCAGGAGGCAGCAGATCAGTGTTTCTATCTCTCTATCCCTCTCGATTCCTCTCTCACTAAAAATCAATGAAAACATTAAAAAAGACATGCATACACATACCAGCATGTGGCTTAGACACATATGGGCTCGCAGGACAGAGCCCTGAGGCAACATTGCAAAGCCGTCTGGAGTGTGGACGCTGCATCCTCAGTCAGTTACCCACCTCTGAGCCTTTGCTTTCTCATGTGTAAAAGTGCGGGTGTCGGGGCCGTCTACCTCCAAGGTTCATGATGAGGACGGAATGGGAAACTAGCTTGCAGAGCCCCAGCCTGGGACCTGCCCTGGCCATTTGTGTGGACACCCAGGACTCAGGAAGTGGGGGGCTTAGGAAGCCAGGAGGCACCGGCTTACTCTCAAAGTGGTAGGCCAGGGCCCAGGAAGCCATTGCTGCTTTTGGGCCAGTTTCCAGCTCCTGTGAGAATGGGGGGCCTTAGCCAGAGTCTGGACACCTGCAGCCTGCGGACGTCCCGGAGGGGATGGAGTTTCGGCCTGCGTGCTACCTGCCAGGAAGACCCAGGAAGGAGTTCATGACAAGTCCCCGCAGAGGGAGGCGCTGACCGCCAGGAGACAATGAGGGGAGGAGAGCTGGGATAAATATAGAGAAATGGAGCTGTAAATAGAGCGGTGACAGATGCAGAGGGAACAGCAGCAGGGGGTGGGGGTGGGGGGGACCTGTCTACAGAGAGCAGTTTAGGAAGGCCACATAGAGACAACCAGCCAAACACCTACTGATCGACAGAGAGAAGGCCCGCTGGGTGGATCACACCTGCACAGACCCCCCCCAGCTGAGGACGGAGAGCAAAGGATGGAAACACACCCCCCGTCTGCCTGTGACCTTCCTGCCCACTTCATGCCTGGACTCCCCAAAGGCCCTTGCTTCCCAGCAGCTGAGTTTCTGCCAGGCCACTGGCCGCCAGACGCTCACCATGCCTGGGCAGCGGGGAAGCCAGAGGGGACGCGGGAGGGGCGGCACAGGTCATTGCCATCTGGGGCAGGACGAGGAGGAGGAGACAGCGCTCCAGACAGCTCGGTCCCCCTGCCCCCGGCAATCACCAAGGACCTCCACTTGTCAGCCCTGCCTTTTAATGGCATTAATGAGGCCTCCTGCCATTTTCCCCCAGGAGAAGGGGCTTTTCTTCTCTGATTCCAGCCCTGAGAGGCTGCACCTCTCCCCTGACCTGGCTTTGCCCAGCCTGTAAGGGAGTGTGGCAGGGATTCCTCCTGCCTTCTTTTTATGATTGCCATTAATTCTTTCCATGGGGGAGAAAGGAACATGTGGTCCCCGTACCTGGTTATCTGCCACTCCCTGGTCATTCGCCAAGACAGGAGCTGGCTGCCTTCCATCCCCGTGGTCCTCCTTCACCCGCCCCTCCCCCTGACGGAGAACGTCAGTCAGGGCACCTGCTCACAGCAGGCGCCGGGCTGGAACTTGCACCCAAATGTCCACCTGCAAAGCATTCTTGGGATGGGTCCGTTTTTCTTGGTCTCTTTTCTTGATTGTTCTTTTCCACCTGCCCTTAAATGTTGGGGTTCCCCAGGTGCCACTTCTGTCCCTCTTCTCTCCTCTTGCTTTAAAGCCCTAACTCAGGAAGTCCATTCACCCTCAGGCCCCACTGGACAAGCGTGCCAGCCTCTGCTCCAGGCCCAGGGAGGAATAGGAAAGACCAGTCCCTGCCCCCAAGCAGCTCAGGCTTCCAGCATCACAGCCAGACGCAAAGCAACACTGGCCTCAGTGAGCTCTGGGGTGGGAGCTAAGGGGTGCTGAGGGAGCCCAGCACTTCTCTCCTCATGTGGATAAATGAGGGTCCTCGTAGAACCTTAGGGGTTGCTAGGATGTTTTGACAGTGCAAAGTGCTTAGAGCAGGAAAATGATAAGTGCTCAGTGAGTGTAGACACACATGATGACCTAAGCCACTGATGGGACCCACTGCAGGCCCCAGCCCACACCTTTCCCAGTGGCTGCAGGTGAGATCACCCAGCCCTTCCCCCAGGCAGGTCCATGTGGCCATGCAACTTCAAGTCCAATGGAATGTATCTCCCCTCCCCTAGTGTGTTCTCCATAGTGACACTGACCCAGCTACCTGAGCTACAACCTGGGAGCCACCTGGCCAGTCGTGGTCCTGGGAGCTCTAGCAGGGTCAGGTTGAGGCATGCAAACAGCTGAACTGAAAGGAAGGTCCCTCAAAAAGATAAACATGGGATCATCATACAATCCATTCCTGTGTAAGCCATTCCAAGTCATAGGTATATGCCCTGGGAAAGAGGGGCTTCCCTCTGTGTGTGGGGCCTGAGGTGCTCCGAGGGGAAAGGATAATAAAATAATCCGAGTGGCTGAAACCGGTTTGGCTCAGTGGATAGAGCATCGGTCTGTGGACTGAAAGGTCCCAGGTTCGATTTGGGTCAAGGGCACATCCCCAGTAGGGGGCGTGCAGGAGGCAGCTGATCGATGTCTCTCTCTCATCGATGTTTCTAACTCTCTATCCCTCTCCCTTCCTCTCTGTAAAAAATCAATAAAATATATTTTAAAAGATAATAATAATCCGAGTGGATCTTAGACCAGCTTCTGAGACCTGCCCCTGCAACCCAGAGGCTCTAGCAGCCTGGTGGATATCTGGTCCTCAGAACAGGCGGCATCTCCACCCCGTCACGTCCTGCTCAGAGGCACAGCCCGGGGACTTGCTGCCCTGGGCTCAGGTCTGCAGGGCCAGCCCTGCTTTGGAAGTTCACAGGGTCAGGCGCAAGAAGATGGGCTCTGGGGGCCACACCTCAGCAGGAGCCTCCAGGAGCCAGAACACTGATTAGCAGGGAGGGAAGGGTTCTGGCCAAAGTGGCAGGCCAGAGGCAGCAGCCAGAGACCCCTACCATCCCAGAGTACAGCCTTAGCCAATGTCTGACCTGGTTTTGGATAAATCCTTGTGCTTAGAGGATCCGGGAGGAGCTCCCCTGGGGAACGTTGGTGAAGGATGCGAATGGCGATTAGCCTCTAAGGCAGTGGTTCTCAACCTGTGGGTTGTGACCACTAGCAGGGTCACCTAAGACCATCAGAAAACACAGATAATTACATTACAATTTATTAACAGTAGCAAAATTACAGTTATGAAGTAGCAACAAAAATAATTTTATGGTTGGGGGTCACCACAAAATGAGGAACTGTATTAAAGGGTCATGGCATTAGAAAGGTTGAGAACCACTGCTCTAAGGTGTTGCAAGCTGAAGGGCCTGGGGAGAGCAGCTGTGTAGGTAAAGCAGGTGAGACAGTGAACTGTGAGTGGGCAGACTGGAGCCCTTGCTGATAAGTGCCCCTTCCCTCCAATGCCAAGCTCAAGTTCCTTGTTGACAGGAAGCAATGGAAGACTTGAACCTACCACAGAGCACCCTGACCCATTAGAGTTTCAGGGCACCCACCCCTCCACCAGCAAGGCCCAGGGTTGGAAACTCAGGTCTGTCTGTCTGTCTGTCCTCACTCCACCTCTGTCTGCCTGGCTCTCCCGATCTCTGGGTTCCAGCTGGTGATCAATTCTCTGCTTGTCTCTTATATTTTGTTTTATCATCCCACTCTGTCTTCTTTGCGGCATGTTTCTGTTCTCTGAACAATTCCTGCTGTTCTTCTCACCAAAAGGGATGGAGGCAGAAGGAAAAAAGGGAAGGAATGTGCCTCTCAACACAGATTACCTGGTTGGACACACGGACTCCTGGTCTGGAGATTCTGAGATGCGGATAAGATCCACTCGGATTATTTTATTATCCTTTCCCCAAACCACGGAAGTCCTGTTGCCTCTCCTTCCCATTCCCCTCTCTCCATGCCCACGCTCCTGGTTCAGGCCCTTTAGCCGTCCCGGGACCACTGTGGCAGCCTTCTCACCCATTCTGTCCCCGCTCGGCCCTCTCCAGTCCAACCGAGAGCCTCGGAGCACCTCAGGGCCTGCTTCAGTGGTTCTGAGTGTGGTCCCCAGACCAGCAGCATCGGCAGCCCCTGGGAACTGGTGAAAAATGCAAATTCTCAGGACACATCCTAGACTACAGATTCAGCAACTCCAGAGCCCGGCCCAACAATTTGTGTTTTAGCAAACTCTCCAAGTGATTGTGATGCCTGCTAACGTTGAAAATCACTGACCTACTTAAAAGCCTTTAGAGGCTCCCACTGCCAGGCCCAGATTTCCTGGCAGAACCCCTGGGACCTACTTTCTGCCTCTCTTCTCCTCATCATCTCCTCCCACCACTTCCCATCAACCCCCTTCAATGCACCTTTCATCAATTCTTCCCACCTGCCAATGGGGTCCTGAGCAGGGCTGTTCCAGGCCTCTGTGCCCTGGTGCCTCCTGCTGGGTGTCTCTCCCTCCCCATCCAGAGCACACTAGTCCCTTCCTCTCCCTCTTGGGGTGCCCTCTTGAGCTGTTGCTGGCCTAATCCCAACAAACTTAATGTCAGTCTGTTGCTTATTCTCTCCCTAGACTATGAACTCCTGGAAGGCAGGGCCATGTGTTCACACTTGTGGACCCAGTACCCTGCACATGTGCAATACCTGTGTCAAAGCTGTGCCTTAATCATGGTCCCCTGAGTTATCACCAGTTTCCAGCATGCACACGCATCGTTGTTTCATTTGCTATTGAGTTTACTATTGCTACAGGGAGGTTGTTGGGCCCCTAGACAATGTACGGGAAGCCCCCTGCAGTTCCTGGGCCTAAACCCTTGACAATAGCTTCCAGGAGCATCCAGAGTGTGGAAAAAAAACAAGAGATTTGGAGTCCAGTGACCCGTGTTTGTACCTTATGTCCCACTTTCTAGACTTGTTATTTCAGTAAAGGCTCCAGAACTCAATTTTTTCACCTGTAATATGGGATTATTGTTCTAAATTTAGATAAGTTTATGTCTTCATTTGAGGCCCCCTGAAAGCAGAGCCCGAGACAACTCCTTGGATGCAGGTGATTTATTTAGGAAGTGATCCCAGAGATAGGAGGAGAGACTTGGGGGACCAAGTCAGGAAAACGGAAATACCACTGTAACTGTTGCTATCAGCAATGGGGGTCTCCATCATGCCAGGACTTCTGAGAAGCATACAGAATTTCCCCCTAGAACTGTCCCTCCAAAGGCCAGGAGAGTGAGGTCCTTTATCTCAGCTCCCATCTCCTATTGGGTAGGGGCTGATGTGGCCATTAACTTCCCCCTCCCTCTTTCTGACTTGACTTCCCAGTAGCTCTTCTTTGCAGATGCCTGGATTTCTGAAGCCCTAGAGAAGGCCTGAGGCAGAGAAACAGAAAGGTGCAAGGTCCACGGTGGGATTGAGGCCATGAGGAGCCTGCCACCACAGCTGCGGCTGAAACCAGACGTGGGCCAAGGGGATGGGAAATGGGGCTTTGAAAGCAACTGCTCCAGTCTGAACACATCCCCCCTCCCCACAGAACCCTGCCACTACCTCCCTTGTGGCCCTGTTTCTCTGGACTGAGATCCCCTGTTTAGTTGTCTATGTCCTCCACTTGGCAGGGATTTCTGGAGGGCAGGGACAATGTCTGTCTTGCTCATCACTGCCACCTCAGTGTCAAAGAGAGAGCTCTGCACAGGGGACATCCTCAACAATATTTGCTGAATGACTGGGTGGATGAAAGAAACTCCCACATAATGGATATTCAAGACAATCGACTATAGCACTACTCTGACTTTCTGAATGGAAGGAGAAAGTGCACTCTTTTTTGATCAAGTAGTAGGGAGTCATTCAAGATGAGTGGGTTGGCATTGCTTTTCCATTCAAGACAGAGTAACAGAGACCAGATTTACCTTCTGACCTGAAACAACTAAAAGTTCAGACAAAATATCCAAAACAGTGGGGTGTAAGCCATTGGACATTGGGCACAAGGAAGGGTTGTCCTCAAGAGACAGGAAACAAATGAGGTGAGCCTTATGATTGCCCCAGTTTAATGCTCAGAGAAAGTTTCCAGGCAGCAGTGGGAAGCAGGGGTGGAGGGTAGGGATGGAGGGACAGGTTACCAAGGGCCATAAGGAAACAGTTTCAGATGACGGATATGTTCACAGTCTTAATTGTGGAGCTGATTTCACAGGCATATACACATGTCAAAATTTATCAAATTGTATACTTTATGCCATTTTATTGTATGTCATTCTACTTCAATAAAGCTGTTTCTCTTTATACAAAAGATGAGGGGACTAGTATTCTGTTTAGGTAATGGAGAAGAATCTACATTAGAAAAACACATGCAGAAAACTCATTAAAGAGTGGATACATAATGAAGATCTTTCTAGTAAGATCCTTATCTCTTTGCTTTTTGACAATCATCTTTGCCTAAAATTTGGACCCAGTTTCTAGCAGGGGTTCAGAGTGTTGTCAGCAGGCCCTCAGAATTAGAAACACATTTGTAAGTTCCACATGCGTCTCTCCTCCAGATCAGAGCCAGTCGTCATGGGAGGGGCACATGGAGCTCACCAGGCCACAAGCCAGCCTGCATTCCTCTGGGACTCCATCCTTGTCTCCCCATCCTCCTCCCTCCCCCCGTTCCTCCCTACACCCTACACACACTCTCTAGGGCCTGCTTGCTCACGGCCCCCCACCTTCTTCAGAGTATTTGTCTTGTCCCCCTGCAATGAAGTGCTGCCATAAAAACTACCACAAACTGGGACAGAATGTGTTCTGGAGGCTAGAAGCCTGAAATGGAAGTGTCAGCAAAGCCATGCTCCCTCTGTGACCTGTAGGGGGAGCATCCTCCATTGCCTCTTCCTAGCTCGGGCTGTCTGTTAGCGACCTTGGCATTCCTTGGCTTGTGGCTGCAGCGCTCCCATCTCTGCCTCCACTATCACAGGTTGTCCTTCCCTCCTGTGTCTGTGTCTCTTCTCTTCTTATAAACTCTAGTCATATTGGATCCACGAGTTACTTATAAGTATGTTTTTAAATTTCAAAATACGTGGAGTTTTAAAATTAGTTTTATATGGTATTTGTTTCTCACTTAATTGCATTGGGATCAAATATATGGTCTCTATGTTATTCATTCTTTGAAATGTGCAGAGATCTAATTAATGCCCTACTTTTGGGGTAGTTTTTGCACATGATCCTTATGTGCCTGAGAAGAATAAATATGCTCCAATATCTAGCTACAGGATTCCTTTCTATATTTTCATTGGATCAACTTTTAATTATATTTTTCAAATATCCTGAAAGATTTGTTATCTCTTTGAGCTATTCATTACTGAGAGAGGTATGTCAAAAATTTCCCAGTGTGATGTGCAATTGTCAATTTATCCTTGTTGTTCTGTCAAATTTTGCTTTATATATCTGGAGACTGTGTTACAGAGCATATTTACATTTATAATGATTATCTCTTCCAAATGAATTAAAGATTTCATTATTATATCTTGACCCTCTTTATTTTTTTTAAATCTGATATTAATATAGGTATATCTACATTGTTTTGGTTCTTTTATTTGGCAAATATGTATTTTCCATCTTTTTGTTTTCAGACTTTTTATGTCTTCCTGCTTTATATGGCTCTTGCAAGCAGAATGTATATAGATTTTGAAATTTCATCTGGTAATTCTATCTTTTAACTAGAGAGTTTGGTACATTTATATTGTGATTTTAGATATATTTATGTAGATAATTTATCATGTTATTTTGTGTTTTATATTTACCTTGCTTTGACTATTATTTAAATTCAGAATTGTTTTTTGAATGAACTGAGTTGTTGCAAAAAAAATAAATAAAAATTTTTTCTGGAGTTTGGTAATTCTATCAGTTAACCCTAATATTTACTTCTGTTAAATCTAAGTAAAATTACACACATATTTACTTATATCTATTTTCCTTCAATGAACATATATTACTTTTATAATATGAAAAATTTTCAAGGGAGTTTAATATATAAATGATAAATAAATATTTATATGGAACTGGTGGTGTTGTTATAACCAGTTTGAATTACCAACAGCCATAAAATGGAAGTGGTCTGCAAGCAGAATCTCCTCCTGCCCCAAATACTTTCACCTGTGGTGGGTAAATACCTGCAGGAGAAAAATGGATGCTGGCAGGGATGTCTGAGCTGAGCCCCTCAGCTTATAACAAGATGACCAGACTTAGCAAGTAAAAAATATTGCATGAAATATATTATATTTTAAATTTTGCATGTTGTTGATCTGAGATTCAAACAGAACTAGGTGTACTGTATTTTATCTGGCAATCCTACTGAGTGGGTCAGTCTCGTCCATTCATTACACTAGGGAGTAGAGGGAGGCCAGGTGCCCTTCCTTGTGAGAGGAATTGTGTACTTTTTGCTGAATGGAGCCGAAACAGGTTAGAAATGTGTGCCTCTGTTTGGACACAGAGACTTATTGTCTCTTTCATGCGAACACTCTCCCAGGGTTCCTCATTAGCATTTAATCTAGGAAATAAGGACACTATTGCCATTAATTTTCAGAGTAATGAAATCCTAGAACTCCCATCTGACCCCTTGCCAATAACACACACACACACACACACTAGTACACACACACACCTTCTGCTAAAGTCAAATCTCAAGCTGGAACAGACCAGGAAAACCCACACTGAAGGAGCAAGGCCAATCTTTCCTTCTCCCCAAGAAAAGACTGCTCAACAGTGGTCCCCTTGCTCAAAAACAACAAACTCCTTGATTCCAATGGGTATGGGTACCTCAAAATCACAGCAAATTACTCCTGGATCTTTTGATTACCCCTTCCCCAATCCTCACCTGACAATTTAAAGAAATGCCCATGTGCCTTCCAAGATACTCTCTACACTCACCCATGAGTTTTCCTGCTCACAGTTATTCAGAGGTCCCCTTTTTTCCTCTTCTGTGACCAATTATAATAAGCCAATAATTGAGCATTTTGTACATAACTCTTAAGGCCTCTGTATATTCTTTCACTACACCTGTGATGATTATCTCTTAGGCCAGCTCTGACTGAGAAAGCATGTGCTCTGACCCTGACCAGCTTGAGGTGGAGACCTAGATCCGTCATTTACTAGTTTATGACTTTGGCCAAGTCAGTGAACTCTGAGAATTCCATCCCTCATCTAAAAAATGTGACTAGTACAAGTGACTTCTTTGAACCAGACCTTATTCTATTGGAGACAACGCAGATGACAGGTAGGGGAAATGTGCAAAATCCACATTTGAACTAGATCTAATTCTTTTATAAACCATACAGATTAATAGGAAAACATTGTAAACTTCATTTGCAGCAGAACTAGAGACCAATTACCAGATTCTGATATATCCACCAATGGAATATTGCACGGGCATTAAAAATGAGAAAGTTATGCCTGACTAGTGTTGCTCAGTGGCTGAGCATCGATCTATGAACCAAGAGATCACAGTTTGATTCCCAATTAGGACACATGCCTGGGTTGAGAGCTCAATCCTCAGTAAAGGACATACAGGAGGCAACCAATCAATGATTCTCTCCCATCACTAATGTTTCTCTCTCTCTCTCCCTTCCTCTCTGAAAACATATTTTTAAAACATGAGAAAGTTTTTTTAATCCTCACCACTGTAAGAGGTACACATTATTTTAGTGAGAAACTCAAGATGAGAAATAGCTTATATAACATGCTATGTTTTGTATAAAAAAGAAGGAATACAAAATATTTTTATTTGCCTATTTTACATAGACAACACACAGAAGTTAATAAAAGTGATTAAGTCCAGTGTGAGGATAGGGTTTAGTGGTTCAGGGCATGGGTGGGAATGAGATTTTCCACTATCTATAACTTAATGTTGTTTTAGTTTGTGAGCAACATGAATATATTATAACTTGTTCAAAAATAAAAATTAAAAATTGAACATTTTAAAACTTACAAATATAGTCTAACTCTAAAAGTTGTGAGTTAAATGAGACTTACCTGCGTATGCGTGCATTGTATGTACAGTAAGTGGGAGGGTGGGCTATGTGTAGCACTCAAAACTCTACATGGCATATAATAGGTGTTCATTATTGCAACAGCATGGATGGACCTAGAGGGAATTATGCTAAGTGAAATAAGCCAGTCAGCAGGAGACAAATACCATATGATTTCTTTTATATGTGGAATCTAATGAACAAAATAAACAAACAAAATAGAAACAGATTCATAAGTGCAGAGAACAAACTGACAGCTATAGGAGGAGAGGGGTATTGAGGGGGGCTGGATGAAATAGGTAAAGGACTTAAGCAAAAATAAACACACACACACAAAAAAAAAAAAAAACCTCTCATAGACACGGAATGGTGATTAGCAGCAGAAAGGGGAGTGGGGACAGGTAGAAAAGGGTAAAAGAAGGAAACTTGACTTTGTGTGGTGAACACACAATACAATATGCAGGTGATGTATTACAGAATTGTGCACTTGAAACCTATATCATTTTATTAACCAATGTAACCCCAATACATTCAGTAAAAACCTAAAAAAAAAAGGTGTTCATTAAATGTAGCACCCTTCCTTTTTTATGTTTATTTTTTTCTAATTCTAAAATTATATATTTTGATTTTGCAATTTAGAGAAATTTAGAGAATATTTTGCAATTTAGAGAAAAGTATAGGGGGGGGAAATAATCACCCATTATTCCAGCACTTAGAAGTAAGTGTGTTAACATTTTGCATATTGCTTATCAATCTTTATACTTTTATGCAAATATTTTTACACAGGCAATATATATAATTTAATCATGCAATTTACCTTAAAGCAAAGCTAGTCCTCGCAACTGGTGTTTTTAATATCTACAGTATATTTAGTATATAAATGGCCTTTGTCACTCTTTTCTTGCGTCCCCGTGGCCCTATCAACTCCCTGAAGATAGGGACTGTGTCTTATTTATTTCTGTGTCTCCTGTGTGTGGTTTGTTAGGGATCCAGGTAAATATCTATTGAATAAATGCACAAATTAATTATCCAAAAATTACCTAAGGTGTCATTTATTGTTGGGTGCTTGGGTCATTTTCAATTGTTTTCACTCCTCTCTATAATACCAGCACATGAATCACAAATCACCATGCACATCTTTACTTGTTTCCTTAGGCACAATTCCTAGAAGTGGAATTACTGGCTGAATGGATAGGAACAAATTTAAGGTTGCTGAAATCACATTGCCAATTTGGCTTCCAAAAAGTTGTCCCAACATGCACTCTGAGCAGCTGCTTGAGGGAGGCCAGGCTCCCTGAAGTTAGGAGCTCTGCTCCTTAAGTCTTCACTCATTCCTTGGGAAGAGCAATGGCATCCTGTTGCTTTCATTTAAAACCTTTAACTGTTTTTAGGGAGGCTCAGCGGGTTTTCAATTTTTATTAGACATAATTTTTAACCAGTGGTCTGTTCATATACTTCATCTATCTCCCTATTTGGGTCTTCATGTCTTTCTTATATATCTTATCTTTTTAATTTTTGCTTTCTCTTGCTTCATAGCTTACATGATTGTCTTCAGAGAATTTTTTTATGGGTTTAGAGAAAACATATATAGTAGGAAACTGCCAATGGACATGAGAGTAGAGAGAATAATGAACCTCCAGTTTCCTTCTCCCAACTTCAACAATTCTAAATACTTTGACAATCTTGTTTTATCTAGTTATCTGTTTCTTCCCTAACACACCCATGCAAACATTGTTTTAAATAATTTTTTCCTGGAATCGTTTAGGCAAATCCGAGATATTTTACCCATAGATATCCAGAGAATTTTTGAGCTGCCATATGGGTGTTCCTATTGAAGAAGTCTACAGATGGACCCACAATAAGAAATGTAGGTATAACATTTCAGAATCCTGCCCTCTATCGCTCTCCACGTGTGTTTGACTAATCAAATGTGGCCTTTGTCCTTTGTCGGCCCACTTGCATGTACCCCACGGGGTTGTGATGAAATAGTGCAGCCGATGCGCTCAGGACAAGTGAATGACGAAGGCCTTGTCAAAGTCACCCAGATCTGCAGGAGGAGAGAATCATCAATTTGCATTTGCTGAGCACATCAACAACTCATCTCCAGCCTGTGTTTTGCTAACTGATCGCCCGCCTTAATCAAACTCATAATTCAACAGCATATACATTTAAATCTAAATTCATCTTCATTAAACAGTTACTCATGTTGAGTGGGGAAAATGGGTTTATTCCCCTCTCGTACCCTACCCTCCTAAACACCTGGAGGCATCTTTGCCCTGCTGGAAGCAATGGATTCCTTTGCTGTTTTGTTTTGCAGAATGGGCTTCAGTTTTAAGTAGAACTTCAAGATGGAGTATCTTCATTTCCTCTGTTGAAAACATTTTATCCAATTTCAAATCTCTGCAGAAATCAGAATCCCAGCAAGCTGCCTCAATTGTGAGGACCATGGTGTGCAGGGTGGAGAAGGCAGGGTGAGAGAGAGAGAGAGAGAGAGAGAGATCATAGGGAAGCCATATCTGCCCAACAGCAAAGGGAGTTTTTTTAAAAAATAAGTGCTTGCAAAGACATAAATGCAGCCAGGCTGGAAGAGGAGAAGGCCACGCCACCCCCGTGCTCCGGCTGGCCATTCCCTGTGCTAATCCTGGTGAGAGCAACAGGAGCCTCTGGAATCTGAGCTGCCTGCCTGACTTCAGCATCTGGCGCTGGAGGCCGGGGCTATGAATCAGGAAAGTTATGTTGTGCGAATGAAGAAATACAAGCTTGTCAAGGCCCAGGACCGGCCATGGGCAGGATCCAGAGCCTGCTCCAGAAAAGTCTAAATGCCCTTTGTTGACCAGCATTTGAATTTGGTTCAAGCTTTTGCCCTGTTCCAGACCTTAAGCATCTCCTGGCCTGGTGTGCTGTCAGGACAGAAAGCAGGTGGCACCTCAGCCAGCCCCTAATCTCAGGGGACATTCGACATTCTTGCCCTCCTTCTCTCTCTCTCTCTCTCTCTCTCTCTCTCTCTCTCTCTCTCTCTCT
>JAAGEH010000125.1:13769392-13922603 GCA_011751065.1 Lasiurus cinereus
TCTCTCTCTCTCTCTCTCTCTCTCTCTCTCTCTCTCTCTCTCTCTCTGTGTGTGTGTGTGGTCCTGTACTACTTTAGGATCTGAAAGTTACAAAGCACTTTGTTCAAAATGAAACCTGCTGCCGTCAAGTGGTAAACAAGGCAGACTCTGCGGATTAAAAAGTCAAGCCCGACCCAAAGCCAGGCCTCTGCTAACATGCAGAGCGGCCGGTGGTGCCCAGGACGGTTTTCAAAGGCTCGAGGCCGGCATGAGGTGTGTGAAACCAGAGCTGGCCTTTCCGTGGAAAAAGCTGGGGCAGAAGAGGAGGAGACGGGCTCTCTCACCATGGAACGTGTTTGAAGAAGAATCCCTGGAGTTAAAATAGACGCACTCCTGAAATAATCTTGTTTTGAAACATCAGAAATCTTAGGAAGAGGAAAAAGCTATCAATACCCTTACCCTTTGAATCTGTTATGGACCTTACTATTTATACTGGGTTTTTTTCCTCCAGGTGGCTTAAAATAATCAACAGAGATTATCACATTAACTCTTGCAATGCCCCCTGCCCTTCCATAGACTCTGGTCCTCCAGGCCACAGAGGACACAGGCCTGATTCCACAGCACAGCCTCCACGCCTGTGCTCCTCTTAGCCCCCTGGCCGGCCCAGCCCAGAAAAGCATCCTGGCTACCCACCGCAGTTCCAGGTCTTTCCTCATTGGACTGGCGCCAGGTGGCAGGGAGCCTGCTGGAGGAACATTGGGGCATTAAAGCTCGCAGGACCCTGGAAACTCCCTGGGCCTCAGTCCCTGCTGCACCATCCTGGCCCACTGGTGTCAACATGAGGCTCATGACAAGTCACTGTTGTTAACAATAGAGCTCTGGTGCTTACACAGTGTTTACCTTTTGAAAAGCAAATTCCAGCAGAGTAAAGGTGCCTCAAGAAAGGGTGCAGCCCACACAGCATCTATGAGTTAACTTTTAAGACTCAGGAGAATTATGGAAACATTCATATTAGCAGCTCCTCTTGGAAAACCCAGGACAGGTGCTCAAATGTCAGCCCTCAGCAGAGAGCAGGGCTCTCTATCTGAGTGACACTGGGCCTCTGAGTGGACACACCATCTCCCTAGTGAAGGTAGTGCTGGCCCCTCAAGGCATCTGGGGGGTACCTCTGGCCAGCCGGGTCAAAAGCAGGTTTCCTGGGGGCCAAAACCTACACAATTGGGGGAGCAGGGCACACATTTGAAGAAGAAAAATACAAAACTACAGATGCAAAGTTAAATGCAAAAGTATTTATTTAAAATGAGATAAGAAATGATAATTATAGTGTTATGACAATACACACACACACCACCAATATAATTTTTGAAAGTATTCCACTGCATGACATGCCTCTATAATACTTTTTTCTTATAGTTTTGACTCCATGATCTTTGATTAAGTTCCCATATGAACATGATTTTGTAATATTTTCTCTAGCAAGAATAGATAGAATTTTAGTCTTTCCTCCAAACCAGCTGGTCGAAACTTGCTTTAAATTATTGATAGTTTAGAAAAGTTTCTTTTAGCTTCATCCCTCATTATTGGTAATGTCTTATGAATTTTCAGTTTTGTTGTCAAATTTAGGAAAACTTTTACCAAGTTCCTTTTATATATAAGCTACTGGGGTTATACTTAAATTTGAAATTCTGCTATAGGCCAGTGCCTGCAACATAGAAATTCTTATCAATTCTATGTTACATAAGTCCCATTGAAAAAGGAGATATAGTACAATTATAATCATATGTTCTGCCTTATTGAGTATATTCTTGCATAAGTGAAATTCTCTTTTGACTAGGCATTGATGAGAACTGAATCCATTGCTTACAATTTTTTTATTTCTCACCTGAGGATATATTAATTGATTTTTTTTTTACAGAAAGAGAGAGAGAAAGACATAGAGTGAGAAAGAAACATCGATCAGTTGCCTTCCATATGCACCCCTTCTGGGAATTGAAGCTACACAAAGGTATGTGTCTCAACCAGGAATCAAACCTGCAACCTTTTTGGTGATAATTTCAAGAGAAACATCAAAAGTGCTTTATTCAAAGTAATGTCCATCACTAGCTATACATTTCCCTCACTTTTCAGGTAATTTGTGGATACCGTCCCAATAGAACTTTTCTTATTTTGAGGTAGACTATTCAGAGACCCAATTTTCCACTTCTTCGTGCATTTTAAAGTGCTGCTCAGAATGTGTGTGTACCATTAATCGGAACAAGTGGTAATCTGAAGGAGCAATACAACAAAATAGCATACATATCAAATCACAGATATGTCCAAATATGTGTAACTCCAGCTATGGGAAAAAAAATTCCACATTATTAACCGGTACACCTGGTATTCAGATTTCAGGAGCTGATGCCCTGGGTACATTCACGTCATGATGCTGAGGGGTCACAGAATGATCATTCTAGGAAGCCATTTCTATATTAGCAAGGCCAGCATGAGCATAATGCAAAACACAGAAATATACCCCGCTGAACCCAAACTAAATGCATCTCAACTCAAATATCCTTAATAGCCACCAGAAAAGCCCTTGGCCACGTCAATGCCACCTGACAAGAAGAGAAGTTTAACAAAGCAGAAGAGAGAATGGACATGAACAGTGGTTGCATGAATGCAGCTCAAACCCCTCACCTTTGTAAAGGTTAGAAAACTGTAGAACCATTTGCACACATTGTGAAAGTCCTTCTCAAGTTCCCAAAGGGGGTCTGGAGGATGAGGGACCTGAAGCGGAAGCTTCACTCGCTTCCGAGTGAGTTGTCCTCCGGTGGATAATAACAATCTCACTGCCCCACATTCTTGAATAGAAGAGAGAGAGGTTGATAACCTGTAGAGACGCTGAACTTTCACCCCCTTCTGCAGCCCTGGGATCCAAGCCATAAGCCAGGGTGAATGCCTTTTACTGCAGTACCACTTGTTGTTAAGGTGTTCGTCAATTATTGAAGTTATTTCCTCAAAATTATATTTTGCAGTTTTTACAAATCTGGCTTTTGTGAAGGAAATGCATCTTACACTGGGCCATTGCCCACCAGATAGGTCCCACCTTCAGAAAAATGGCAGAGGATTTCTGTGAAGGTGGAAGGCCCTTATGTAACAGGAAGAGGGAAGTGAGAACTGCCCACGGCTGCTGGGGCCAGGACTAGGCTCCTCCTGACTATCCTTAGCCCAAAGCTCTTTCCACTGGATCAGAACTGACACTCAGCTTTAAGGTGGCTCTATCATCCCTTCTCCTAGGCAAATACCCCATGCACAGCCTTATAATGGGTCTTGCCTATGTATTGGTTGGGTACTGTCCCAATGTTATGTAACCACTCACCCCCAAAACAGCTATCATTTATTCTCAGGGATCTCTGGATTGGCTACAGAGGCTCTGCTTCCTACTGTAGGGCTGTGGGCCTAGGTTTATTCCACACATTTCTCATTCCTTTGGGCCAGAAAACTAGTGAGTCATGTTTTTCTCAAGGTGATGGCAGAGGTAAGATAATGAGTAGAAACATGTGAGTCCTCTTAAGGCTTAGGCTTGGAACTGGCACACCATGGCTTTCATCCACATGCCATCGACCAAAGCAAATCATATAACCAAAATTAAAATAAAGGGTGTACACTGTACTTCACTCATAAGGCTATGGCAAGGGTGTGAATGCAGGGAGGGGGGAAATTGGGACCAATAATTCAATCTACTACACCCAGGAAGGAGCAGAGATGACAGGTGGGCGAGGCCAGCAGACCACTGCAGAGATGAGAGAATTGGGGAGTGCCACCGACAACAGAGCTTTAGCAGTGCATTTGGCAGGGGCAAATGTGGACAGCTGGGTAGATTTATTGCTGAACCACTGTGCCCAAAGAACATCGACGAAAGGATTGATGTCCATCTGGAAGAGGCTTGCAGTGGCATACCATCAGCTCTGCCCTGCTCCACTATTTTCATCCACATCTTGGATGCAGGTATTGGAATCATGTTTTATCAGATTTGCAAATGATACGCAGCTGAGTAGCATGACTAATACCCTTTGATGACAATATCAAAATTCAAATTGGTATCAACAGGCTGGATTTATGGGTCTAAAACAACAGGATGAATAAACTAAAAAGGGAACTAACATTTATTGAACATCTAGTAGATGCTAGGCACACGTTTTATTTAATTCTGAAACAACATTTTGAAACAAAGATGCTCTTTTTTCAAATTAAATATATATATATATATATATATATATCTTAGAAAAAGAAGAACAAACTACATCCAAGTCAAGCAGAAAGAAAGAAATTAAAAATTAGCCTGGAAATAAGAGAGAGGATAGAAAAATAGAAAAAATCAATAAAACAAAAGTTGGGTCTTTAAAAAATCAACAATATTGACAAACCTGTACATAGATTGATTAAGAAAAAAAAGAGAAAACTCAAGTCATTAAAATAAGAAATGAGAGAACCTCACTATTGACCTGGCATAAATAAAAAGAATTTTATAAAGGAATACTATAAACAACTGTTCACCAACGAATTATATAATGTATGTGAAATGGACACATTCCTAGGAAGACACAAATTACTAAAGCTGCTCAAGAAGAAATAGAAAATGTGAATAAGACAATAACAAGTAAAAAGATCAAATTAGTATGTTTGAAATTTTCCATAAATATTAGCAGTCCAGGCCCAGAAGAAATCACTGGTGAATTCTACCAACCATTCAAAGAATTAATACCAATCTTTCACAAACTCCTAGGAAAATTAGAAGAGGAAGAAATACTCTTCAGCTCATTTTTGAAACAAACAAAGACATCACAAGGAAAAAAAAACACAAAACAATATCCTTTAGGACTATTTATGCAAAAACCTTCAACAAAATACTAGCAAACCAAAGCCAACAATATATAAAAAGAATTATATGCCATGAATAAATGGGGTTTGTCCCAAAAATGTGAAGTTGGTTTAACCATCAAAAATCAGTTAATGTAATACACCATATTGATGGACTAAAAGACAGAAACCGTAAGATCATTTCAATAAATACAGAAAAAGTATTTGACAAAAAACAATACCCTTCCAAAATATATTTTAAAAAACACATTAACAAAATAAACAACAACAAACCATGAATAGAAGGGAACTTTCTCGACTTGCTAAAGGGCATCTATGAAAAATCACATACTAAATGGTAAAAAAATAAAAACCTTTCCCCCTGAAATTAGGAATGAGATAAGGATGTCCATTCTCATCACTTCTATTTAACATATGCTAGAGATTCTGGTCAGGGCAATAAAATAAAAGAGAAATAAAAGGCATTAAGACTGGAAAGAAAGAAGTAAAACTCTATTTTCAGATGGCATGATATTGTTTATAGAAATGCTAAGAAATTCACTGAAACAGTCCTAGAACTAATAAACAAGTTCAGCAACATGGCAGGAGATACTATCAATATACAAAAATATACTAGCAACTGAAAATTGAACTACTTAAAATGGAAATTAAGAAAATTCCATTTACAATAGCATCAAAAAGAATAAATACTGGGGTGTAAATTTAATAAAAGAAATGCAAAACTTGCCTTGAAAAAAATTAGGAAGTTTTAAGGAAATGGAAAGGCATATCATGTTTATTATTTGGAAAATTTAATATTGTTAAGGTGGTAATCCTCCCCAAATTAATCTACAGACTCAATCAATACAATCCCTATCAAAATCCATGCTGCCTATTTTTACAGAAACTAAATAACTGGCCCTAAAATTCATGTAATAATTTAAGATATCTAGAATAGTCCTATAACAAATGAAAATATCAAATTAGTGTGTGTGTTTTTTCAATGTTCCCAATTTCAAAACTTACTACAATGCTATAGTAATCAATACTGTGTGGTACTGGCATAAGACAGACATATTATAGATCAATGGAATCAAATTTGGAGCCCACAGATAAACTCTTATATTTTTAACCAATTTATTTTTTTATATTCTCACCCAAGAATATGTTTTTATTGATTTTTAGAGAGAGAGGAAGTAAGAGAGAGACATCGATGTTGGTGCCTCCCCAACATTCCACAAACAGGGATTGAACCCACAATCTAGCTATGGGCCAGGACCAGGAATTGAACCTGCAACCTTTTTGGTATATGGAACAACACTCCAACCAATTGAACATCCTGGCCAGGGCCCAATTAATTTTTAACAGTGGTACCAAGCGCATTCATTGGGAGGAAAAATAGTCTCGTCAACAAAAAATTCTGTGCTTTGAAAACCACTGTCAAGAACATAAAAGGAAAACTCACAGATGGAAGGAAATATTTTCAAGTCATATATCTGATATGAGCCATGTATTTATAATAAATAAAGAATTCTTAGAACTACACAGTAAATATACAACCCAATTGAAACGTAGGCAAAGAATTTGTATAGATATTTTTTCACAGAAGATATATATAATGGCCAATAGGTACATGAAAAGATGCTCAAAATCATTAGTCATTAGAGAAATGTAAATCAAAACTACAATAAAATACCACTACACATCCACTAAGAAGTTAATTTTATAAAGACAGATAATTTGTGAGAAATTGAAGAAATTGGAAATCTCATACATTGCTGGTAGGAATGCAAAACGGTACAACCACTCTGGAAAACAGTTTGGCAGTTCCTCACAAGGTAAAAGTAGAGTTGGTTACTACATAACCCAGTAATTCCACTCTAAGTGTATACCCAAGAGAAATGAAAATATACATCCATACAAAGATTTATATAAAAAGGTTTATAGCAGCATTTTCCATAATAGCTTAAAAATATGGGCACAACCTGAATGTTTGTCAACCAATGAATGGGTACACAAAATATGATACATCCATACGATGTAATATTCTTTCGCAGTGAAAAGGAATGAAAGGGATGAAAAAACTGATACCTGCTAACACATGACAAATTTTGAAAACATGCTAAGTGAAAAAAGCCAGACACAAAATACCACATACTGTATCATTTCATATATTTAAAATGTTCAGAATGGGCAAATAGATACATAGAAAGTAGATTAGTAATTGCATAAGGCAAGGGATAGGGGGAAGGTGGGAAATGGAAATGGACTTTTAAATAGGTATAGGATTTTTTTATTATTAATGGGAACAAAAGCTACCTGAAATAAGATTGTGGTAATGGGTACTCAACCTTGCGAACATACTAAAAAATACTGAATTATATACTTAAATGGCTGAAATATGTAATATGTAGCCTATCTTCATAAAACTATTTTTGAAAACACAATTAACTGCACAGGTGATATGGGGGGGGGGGGAAATGCCATACCCTAGGAAAATGCTTCACATATTTTAATGGGCATGCAGTGAACTTGGGATTTATTAAAATGCAGATTTTGATTCGTAGGTCTGGGATGGAGCTTAAGATTTGGCATTTCTAACAAGCTGCCTGTACCACACCTTGAAGAGCCAGTCTATAAGGTACTGACACAGCTTTCTCGGAGCTAGGCAGCTGCTAAGTGGGGGCAGCTGGGATTCATGTTTGTTGACAGCAGAATTCATAACCAGTAGCTAAGTGGAGAATGGATTAGGCCTGGCATCTCATCAACTATTGTAAAATATAGAGGCGTTATAAAACCGTCAACCATGACCACAATGTACCAAAAGGCCACCCCCACGACTGAAACTCTGAATGGGGTCTTAAATTGAATCAATAGAAACAGAAGGTCCATCCCAGGAAGGAAAGGGTAGCCTTATGAATGCCAGTCTGATCAAACCACCTCTGGTCCAGATGTGGGAGCCACATTGAAGAGAAACACTGGAAAGCCATCGTTTATCTAGACAAAGTTAACCTGCATACTGGAGGGATTACAAACCTTGTCATAAGGAGAATAGATAAAATGATTGGTGAGGTTTATAACCCAGAGGTAAGTTTCAGGAAAGCTCTAATGTCTTTAAATAATGGCTATTCCATGAACGAGGAAATGGATGTTTTCTATGTGACCCAGAGGGCAGAACGAAGATTAAGAGAAGAAGGTTGTAGGGAAGTCAATCCAATAAATAAAAAAGTAATAAAATTCTAATGATTAAGAGCTTCTTATATCATTTAGAACTCAGAAACCAAACACAAATTTGCTTAAGCCAAATTGGGTGGGGGAGGTATTTTTCACATCACAGAAAAGTCCAAAAATATATTTCAGGCGCTCGATCTTTCCACACTGTTTGTCTCTATGTTCTCTTCTTCCTTCAGTGGTGGCACGGGCTTTGATTCTATCAGTTTAACAATCAGGAGAATCAATGCATCCCTTTCCGAAGGGCCCCATCAAAACTCCCAGGGCTGATTTTCATTGGGTAGCTTGGGTCACATGTCCATTCCTGAACCAACATTATGCATTATGGCCACAGTGTGAAACATGATTTGCCAAGGTTGGATCACATGCCTCCCACTAAGGCTGTCAGGTGGCGGCTGTCTTTCCCAAACCACAAGCCTGAGACTAGAGGAAGAGAGATTCTCCAAAGAGACAAAATAATAATAATAATAATAATAATAATAATAATAATAAATAGCCTGGCTGCTCTTTCCAGAAGGAGAACAGATGTTTGTCAGGAAAACAATAAATTTCCACAAACTGTCTGCAAATTTAAAATGCTCCTTTGGGAAGATAGCAGGAGGAGAACTCTCCACCTCTTGAGATATCCGAGCAAAGGCATAGAGACCACCATCACCCCTGCCTGATTGGGAGCAGTGGATGGGAGTCAAATCTTAGACCAGTGGTCAGCAAACTGCAGCTTGCAAGCCACATGTGGCTCTCGAGCCGTGGTTTGCCACTCTGCTGACTAATGAGTTTGCCAACCACTGTGACGATCTCCTCTCTTGTAAGGACAATGATTCTCCATTATCTTCAGCCTTGCTCTCAGGCACTTACTTCTCCTAACTCACATTGCATATAATTGTTCAGGCCTCACTGGGGACACAATTATTTCCCTTGGTCTTCTCCCTTAAGTCAGCTCTGTTACTCTCTTGCACTGGCCTTGGCCTTAGGTCTTCGCCCTAATTAAAGAGACACTCTCTCAAAAGACACATTAGAACAAGGCTTCCGTAGAGCATTATCATCTTTTTACTAGTTAGCTAATCAACCCTTCTTCAAGGTGAGGTGTTTTGTTTTGCAAGAAAATAAAATCACTTAAGCTAACTCAAGAAATGTGTGGTGGGGTGTGTGTGTGTGAAGGGGGAGTGGGTGAGGAAGGGCGCAGAGCTGACACTGAAAGGCTATGGCAGTGTTTGGGGGACAGGAGCCACGCCAGCCAGCAGGCCTCACAGAAGCTGGAAAGTAGCTGGGCTTCCGCAGTCAGATGGCCCTGAGTGCCACAGCCTCACCCAGCGCTGCCATGACTCATGGCTGGCCATTGGCCACATGTTCGAATCTTCATACTCAGCCACCAACTGACTTGCCTTTCACTGTCCCAGTCTCACATCCGGGAAGAGGACTGCTATTGGACTAGCTCCTGTTTTGCTCTGGACAATTGGCCAGCACTAGTCTAAATTGCATCTCTTTTCCCAAGTTTCGTGGCCAGGAGGGAAACACAGATTTTGCAGCCTAGTCTGTGGACAGTATCTTTGAAATGTGGTATTCATGCAACCCACATCCCGAATTGTCACGGGATATGGCAATTGTTGCCAAGAAGGTTCAGGGGCCCAAACTCACGTTCTCCCTGTAAGTAACCAACCAGTTGGAAGGTATAAAGTGACCAGGCAGTAGAATGACTGTCTTTGCAATGCTGGGGGGAGGGGAGGTTGGAATGCTGATGCTCACGACTCTGAAGGCAGTGCCACGAGGGAGTTCAGAGGAAGGGAAAAATATCAGGGATGGGGCTGCATGAATGGGAGACTGGACCAAGCCGGGAAATCCCAGCTATGCACAAAGGAAACCATGCACAAGTCCCCCCAGGCTCCTGCTCAGAGCTCGGCACTTTCCCACAAACATCACACCCCTTTTCTGCAGGGTTTTCAGAGGACTCACCAGAGAAGGGGCCAGACCTAGAGAAAATAAGGTGTCTGGACGTGCCCGGCTACCAAGGGACTCAGGTAACTGCTCCTTGCCGAGAAAAAGATGGAGAACACCTGACAATGTGAGCATCTGAGGGCTCGCCAACCCTAAACTGAAGACACCTGTGGAAATTTACAGCCAGAGAGGCCGGAAGGAATCCTAAGGGACGCACTGGTTCCAGACCCTGCAAGAGAACTGGACACAGTAATTAATGGAACCTAATAAAACAAATTCAAAGTGATCAGTCAGTAAATGAGAGTATTGTCACCCAGACTGAAACTGATTTAAAAGCCCATAAATTGAGTCCCTAATAAATGTGGAAAGAGACGGGAATCTGGGAAAAGCATCTAGCATAGCATTATTGGAGTCGATGTTATTTATTATAGGGGATTAATAGTAATAAAATAAAATAAAGTTCCCATGACAAAGCCTTTGAAAGAAACTACAATGTAAAACTTAGATCTATAAGCAAGATCTGGTTTTAGGAGCTTAATTGAAAGTATGAAATAGGGGACAGCAATTTAATTAAATATAAAGATGGTGACAAATTGCTGAGATTATCTCCAGTGATGGGAAGAGAGATCTTGAACAAAGGGCTCTGGCGTGATCAGAGTGTTGGGAAACGGGCACTTTTGTAAAGAGGACATTTGCAGAGCACCTGTTGTGAGCTTTCTCCCACCCCTCCCCACCGGGCTCCTGGTGGTGTACAGAAGCAGGACCTTTAGGTGGCCAAAGCCCTCAGAGGTCTGTCTGCTTCCCATCCTTTCCTGGCAGCACCTATCCCTGAACTTACAAATGTGCTGGCCCTGCCCGGTCCATCCTACGCAGAGCAAGCAATCCCAGAATCACCCCCATTCTAGCCAGAAACCAGGAGAAGGGGGGACACCTGGAGAGGAAAGGCTGGCTGATCAATAAATGAGGAAATTCCAGGTAACGAGCTGTGACATAGCTTCATTCTGACCTCCAACCCCTTGCCTCCTAAGTGCGGGCCCAAGAACACCCATGTGCCACTGTGCAGCCACCCTCCCTGGGTGCCACGTCCACCACCACAAGAAAGCTCTGGAGTCCTGAAGCCACCAAAACGGGGCTATCACATCTGGCACCTGAAGGCTGAGGCTATGTGAAATCTGTGCCTAAAGGGAGAGAATGTTCCCCTTTCTCCTGCCTCCCTTCCCGGGGGAAATCACCTGGTGCCCAAAGGGGGGTTGCTCCTGTACCCAAAGTCTTTCATCTGTCCTCTGGGTCTTATATGTGTCCGTGGTACACTAAGCTGAGGACAAATCCAAGTGACAGTCCCTCTAAGCACAGAGGTTTTTATACTGAATCTAACTCCTTCCTGGCCCTCTTCCCAGGATACTCCTAATCCCTCGTGGAAGTAGTCTTGCCCCACCCCCACTCATCTTTCAGACGAATGCTGACATGGCTGAGGGCCTATGGCCCGCTGACGCCCAATACACACGGGCACGCACACACATATGCACACATGCATGGCTGTCCCCCAGCTACCCTAGATTACCCTGCCTGGCCTTTCTTCCATGGTCAAGGTCCAACACTCTTAAACCATAGCCGTCTGGGGTAGAGGGGACAGGAAGCTATGTCCCTACCACCACTGCTGTCTCAGATCAATGCCCTGACATTTCAAGGGATACTTACTACTTGATGGCTATGTAATAGAGCATAAAGCCTGATAGTCTGGGAGTAAGAGGTACCAAATGGGAGACATTTTCCAGAACCATGTTTGTGCTGTGATGGGGTCAAAGGCACACCCTCTCAGCCAGCCGGAATCTGCAGAGCAGAAAAAGTCCGAGGACTATTCCAAGCCCAGGCTCTTCATGACCAGTTCAGTCCAGGCGTCTTCATCATTTCCTCCATGACCCGTCAAGATAATGAAAATCCCCTCTTCTGTGACCTTTCCCTGGGGAGCCTGACCTCACCCAGATAAAGCTTTATTGTATTGGAAATTCCCGACTAACTGGACAAATTCATCTCTGAGAAAAGATTAATGCAAGGATGGCAAATAGATATCATTTCTGCTGCCAACCGTAATTGATCAGTAAGGCTACCTAGAGTACTCGTGTGAGAAGGACTGTGGCCAGAGCTTAGTTCAGCAAAGAGTGCCAGGATCAATTCTGGTTGTCTGCCCTGAGCCCTCCGGGTCAATGGTATCATAGGTGCTGCTTGTCTGCCATCCTAGCATTGGGGGCTGTCCATCCCTCCCTAGGTACATGCTTGCACTTGGCATGGCTCTTGGGGGAAGGAAATGCTATTCCAGACAGTACAAAACCTTGAACCCATGATGAGACCCTACCAGCCCCCTTGAGGACAGTCCTTTCCATGTGCCAAGAGGACCTGACCTCACCAACAGCATCATAGAGAAGCCTCAGTAGTGCTCCAGCCAAGGGTGAGAGGTGGGCTAAGCAGCCATCTATTCCTATTCATCTCAATTAGCATCATTAATTTGTATCCTGCAGGGGAGTGACAAGCACCCACATGTGGTTAGTGTGAGATGTCCATTGGTGGTCAAGTCCAGGTACAGGTGAGGAGCAACCACCTGCTTCTGGACTCAAGTCCCAGAAGGAGGGTCAGAGTCCAATGAGCCACTCACCAAGGTGGAGAGAAAGCTCAGGGTTTTGTAAATAAATCCTGAGTGCGCTGAGGTCATGCACATTTAGATTTAGGTCATGCACATTTAGATTTCACAGCAGATCCAGGAGGGATGGGAAAGCCCCAGCCTCTGGCGGGTTATTTTTGTTTGGTTTTTGTTTGCTTGTCCAGAGCTGCAGATGTACTTGCTAAAGTACTAACTATAAAGCGCTCTGAAAAGTAAGGCCAATGCTGCGGACATTGCATGGTACCTGTGATTCTTGGACCCTGAGTGGGAGACCTTGGATGTTAGAAGAGAACCAAGCCGCTTCTGCTCTGCTTCTGTGGCTCTCAGGGACCCTCGGGAGAGCTCAGAAACTCCTGCCAGGCCCCACATCTCCTGCCAGCGGTGGCCCTTCCATTCTGGGATCCACTATTTTCAGGTTCCAGTCCAGGAACAGGTCTCAGCTTGCCCAGCTAATCCAAATAAAGCACGCAGGGGCCACGATGGCAGACTGGCTCCTGGAGAGGCGCACTGAAAGCAGACTCCTACAAACAACAGGCGTGCGCTCGTCCCAACTCCAGAGAAAGAGACCGTGTGAAAATGTCTCCTCATGGCCAAGGCTGGGCTGGAACACCCTTCACAGGGATTTCTGGCTTCCCCTGGACCACACCCCTAAGATGGGCTCCTGTCCTGATGCCTTTGTGTCAGTGGTTCCCCCTGTCTGGGACCCTCTCCTCCTGCAGGTCTCTGCTCAAATGCCACCCTCCTCAGAAGCCCTACCTGTCTGTCCTGTTGAGTAATGAAAACTGCCCCCAACCCTGGCACTCTGGATCCTCTTTACTCAGCTTTATTTTTCATTTTTTTTCCTAGGTCTCACCACCTCCTAGCACAGTGGTCAGCAAACTCATTAGTCAACAGAGCCAAATATTAACAGTACAACGATTGAAATTTCTTTTGAGAGGCAAATTTTTTAAACTTAAATTTATTCTAATGCCACTTCTTCAAAATAGACTTGCCCAGGCTATGGTAGTTTGTGGAAGAGCCACACTCAAGGGGCCACATTCAAGAGACGCATGTGGCTCATGATCTGCAGTTTGCCAACCACTGTCCTAACACATTCTATAATTTACCTAGTTTTTGGTAACTATTCACCACCTGACCTCTGCTCCCAATATGGATGAGTCTCTCTGAGAATAGATCTTGTCTGTCTTGTTTCCTTTATGACATACAACTGAAGTAAGGTTTAGCACACAGTCAGTGCTTAGTTCATATCCTATATAATAAGAGAGGAATATGCTAATTATCTGCTACATGGTAACATCAAGACCAATCTACAAGTGGTGGAGACATACAGGAGGGTGAAGCAGTGGTGGGCAGGTGGCCAGCTGAGGCAAGCGGCAGTAAGCTATTGATGCATGGATTTGTGTGCAGGGCTACTAGTTTTTTAATAAACATTGATAGATATATCAATAATTTTTAAAATTTTATATTATGCTCTCTAGATCAGCATCAATTATATAAATATTTGTACATGAAAATCTTATATCTATAGTATTTCACTCAATCATTCAAGAAAAAAAAATTTTTTAGAAGAAAAACCTTTTGAGCACTATATGTCAGACACAAATGTATTACTTTGGCTTTGAGTTGACCTAGTGGATTGAATATACACACCTTCTCCAAACTCCCCAAAAAATGACACACACAAAAAAAGTAAAAGTAACCATAAAGACAGAAAGAACCAGAAGAAGATGATGGCAGACAAAACATAGAAGAAAATGTATAAGGAAAGCAGATGGGCATAGCAGGATACAGGTCTGAAGGGAGGGAAGCCAGCAAGAAAGCTAGCTTTCCACTGCAAGATCTGGAACTTTAAGAGAGAACATGCTGAGGCCTGGCTGGGTAGCTAAATTGGTTAGATTCTAACCGTTGAGCATCATTCCAATTTGCCTAGGTTGCAGGTTTGATCCCTGGTCAGGGCACATACAAGAATCAACCAATGAATGTGTAAATAAGTGGAACAACAAACCTCCCTCTCTCTCTTTCTTTCTCTTTCTCTCTCATCAATAAATTGTTTTTAAAGAATTTTTTTTTAAAGAAAAAGAGAGAGACCGCACTGAACGTTATGGGTTGTTTGTGGCAGGGGCTGGGGAGAGGGGGGAGGCTGAAGATAAGAGAATCAGAAAGGAGACAGTGAGACTCCCACACTGCTCCTAATCCTGCACCAACAGCAACCGCACGTGGACCACTGATTTGATCCAAAGTGTGATATAAGTAAATTGGAAAGTTGTTATCAGGAAGTATCTGAGGGATGAGAGAGCGAGATAAGAGAGATAAGTCATACTCCCTGTTTGGAATTCAGTATAAAATAACTAAAACCTAAAACTCAAAAGTCAGCAGTATAAGTATGGAGGAAGCTAACAAAAGAGTTGCGAGTGCTCACCTCTAGGAAGTGTGAATTATGACAGAGGAGGGCTGGGGCAGGAGCCCGCTGTTTTCCATTATAAGCCTTATAAAACTATCTGTCTTTTTAAAGTAGGTCCATGAATTGTTTTTATAAAAATAAAAGTTGAGGACCTGTCTGTTATGTGGAGGATAGATGGGAGGAGGGCAAGAATGAGCCGGGGAAACTCACTAAGTGGTCCAGGGAAGAAGTAATGAGGGGAGGGCGGGAGTGGTAGGAATGAAGTAGAGAGAACGAGATGCATTTGCAAAATCTTGGGGACAGAGTCAACAAAACTTCCTGAAGGATTGAACAGAGACAGTGAAATAACAAGTGAGAGGAATCAAATGTAGTTTCTAGGCATTCAGCTGGAGCTACTTGGTGCAAACAGGGTAGGGAAGAGGTTGAGGCAAGTGAGGTGCCCAGGGCACAGCCTTCAAGGAGGCCCTTGCCCAGTGGGCCATGCAGGTGCAGGTGGGCACCTGAGAGGAGAGCTTCCTGAAACTTCCTGGCCTCACTGCAGTCCCAGCTGTGGTTTGGCAGGTTCTGGTGCTATTTACTGAGATGGGGATATTAGTGGCAAAAGCATAGGGGTCAGTGCTTTTGGAGGACAGAAAGGAAAAAAGGTTTTCTATTGGACAAGTCTCAGTTGAGTCTGCTATTAGTGACCCATGTGGAGTTGTCGGGCAGTCTGAATCTGCTGCTCACGGGGGCGGTCAGGCTGGAGATAGACTTTTGGGAGTCTCGGCATAAGGATGATGCAGTCATGGTCGGGACTGGATAATCTAGGGAGAGTGGGTGTGAAGTGTACAGGAAGAGCCATGTAGTAGGGAGGAGAGGAAGGGACAGGGCAAACAGAGACGGAGCAGCCAGGAGGTGGGAGGGAAAGGGAGAAGCTGGTGTTTCCAAAGCCAGGAAGAAAGTCTTGGCACCAGGAGACTGTCCCACAGCAACAGGCCCACCTTTCTCATATTCCCCTTTGGGACCAGACGTTCCCAGGCCATTTCCACACTAAGGGTGGCTCAGCGGTAAGTGGCCCCAAGTCTCTAAAAGAGCCCCTCCAGGTGGTTGTCTTACTACGAGAACAAGGTGGGAAGCAGTGCCCGGGAGCGCCTGAGTGGAGTTCTGGGAGGCAGTGCAAAGCCCAGAGGCACTTACTGGTTATGTGACCTCAGGAAAGTGCCGTAACCGCTCTGAGCCTCAGCTTCCACCAGCATAAATGGAGACCAGCTAGGACTCTATCCCCTGGCTATCGAGGGGGTTCCCTAAGTACTGGCACTTAGAACAGAAGCTGTCAGCCATCAGAGTTCGGTTTGCATGGTCAGACTAGGCTACCTGACTCTGTGTTGAGCGCTCAGGCCATTGGGCTGGCAGCCTGCTTTCTCTCTGTCTTTTAATAAAGCTCCCGTGTGGGCATGAGTAGGCAGGAGGGCTTACGGGCCTCTGCGCTTTTCTCTGGGAGTGGTGAGCACCCTTCTCTCCAGGGGACTCCACGGTGCCCTACTGGGGTGCCTTGTGGAGCAGTGTCTTATCCCAACTTCACCACCACAGCCAGAGGCATGGCATGCCCTCATCTACCAGGATCTACGGCAGCCTGTTTACAAAGACCACGTGGGCCCAACTTCCACCTGTGAGTCGAGTGCCTGGCCCAGGAAAGCCAGAAAGGTCACCGCCGTGTATGGGCAGGCCCCCGTCTCTGGGTAAATTCATCTCTTGATAAATGATGAGTCTTGCCACCTCTCACCGGAGAAGCCAGAACAATGTATGCTCAAGTCTTTCCAATGGGGGCTGTTTTTCCATAAGCCTGTGGCTTCTGTGGGGAGCAGTTGGTTTAAAAAGAAATGGAATTTCCCCTTCAATATTCTTCTTGCATGACAGGTCTGTGATTGGAATCAGGGCGTGAAAAATCATGCCCTGGTGGTTGTTTCCATTAGTGGCGTTGGACTTTGCAGTGGCACCTAGAGCAGAGTGCTCCTCTCCCACCTCCCACGTGCCACCCCCCACAGCTCCGGCAGGTCCTGACTGGCTGACCTTGGAGCTTCTTGGTATTTCAGAGCCTGTGCTTTCTGGTCAGGAGCTTGGCTAACTCGTCTTTGCAAGAACCTGCTACACGGTCCCTCCCCACATCACTGACCCACAAGCCTGTGCTCTAGGCCCACCTTTCCTCTCCACAATGTGATGGAGCTCCTGACGAGCACACATGCACATACATGCACCCACACAGTGGGTGAGCCCTCGCTTCTCTTCCTGCCATAAACAATCACAAGGAAGTACTAATTGTTGTGCATGATAAAAAGAAACAAGTTCTTCATTGTCTGCATTGCAGGTTACCAACATCCAGGGGAGTGCCATTGAAAAAAATGGAGGTGGGGTCTGGAAACTCAAAAGAAGAGTAGAATGAGCCAAAAATGGTTTGGCTCAGTGGATAGACCGTTGGCCTGCGGACTGAAAGGTCCCAGGTTTGATTCCAGTAAAGGGCATGTACCTTGGTTGTGGGCACATCTCCATTGTGGGGCGTGCAGGAGGCAGCTGATGGATGTCTCTCTCTCATCGATGTTTCTGACTTTCTATCCCTCTCCCTTCCTCTCTGTAAAAAATCAATAAAATATATATTTTTAAAAAAAAAGAAGAAGAAGAAGAGTAGAATGAGACTGCACTCAAGAATGAGTACCTGCCCTGGCCAGGTGGCTCAGCTGGTGGAGTGTCTTCCTGTATACCAAAAGGTTCCCTGTCAGGGCACATACCTAGGTTGCAGGGTCAACCCCTGGTTGGGAGTGTATGGGACATGTTAGCCAATCTATGTTTCTCTTTCACATATTTCTCTCTCTCTCTCCTCTCTCCTCTCTCCTCTCTCCTCTCTCCTCTCTCTCTCTCTCTCTCTCTCTCTCTCTCCCCAGCCTCTTTCTCTCTAAAATAAATGAACATATCCTCTGTTGAGAATTTTTTTAAAAGAGGAATTTTAAGAAAAAGAATGAATCTTTGAAGAAGGTGCAGCAGGAAGTATTACTGCAGAAGCAGCAGGCCACATCAAGAAGGGCCTGATGTCTCCTGTCCTAGCCCCAGAGCCCTGGGGGCAGCCACACATCTGTCTGTCCCTTGCACCCAGCACAGGCACAGGCACAGGTGTGCACTAAGGAGTGTCTGTTGATAATGCAATGAAGAAGGAAACAAGAGGAGCAGAGTCGCTGGCTTCCGCTCTGAGACTCTGGGTGCTGTTTTACTTAACTTGAGACAGGGTCTGGAGGACAACAGGGTGCTTGCTAAACAGGATACACACTCAAAGGAGCAGGGTCCTCTGCAGCCAGGGGAGGAGGCTGGTCTAGGGCCTGGGGATCCCAGGGAGGACCAACTACACAGAGCTGGCTGGCCTGCTCCTGGACCAGGAGGGCAGCGTGGGTGCAACATGGTGCATGGGCGACTGCTGCTGCCTGCAGTCTGCATGGAGCCCAACCCCAGGCCTAATGACATCAGGAAGACTTCAAGAGTCCCCAGCTCTTCACGGCAAGCGGAGAATTTGCTTCCTGGAGTGGGGGCCAGAGGCCAGTGGGCCCAGGGAGAAAGTCAGCATGTGGGCTAGGCAAGAAGCTCTGTCCACGTGACCACGGTATGGCTGCCAACATTCTCCAAAGATGCCGTTGTTGCCTTGCTCCCAGCGGCCTGAGCCCTGAGCCCTGAGCCCTGGGCACCATCTCTGTCAGTGGGAGATGCTCTGGTCTCACCGCCAGGAGGCGAGGGCTGAGAACCCTCCGCCAGGCCTTCAGGAAATCAGGCTGGTGTCCGGGCAAGAGAGGCAACAGCAGCCTGAGAGAGGAGCCGGCCCTCTTCACACAGGTTCTCTCAGCTTTGGAGCAGTGAGGTTCCTGGGGGTCTGGTGACTGTGAATCACCAGACCCCCCAATGAATCCAGCCTAGAGAAAGAGTTGTTTCTCCACAGAGGCTCCCGCCTCTTGAGAATGTCTGAGCCCCAAATGCATCTATAAATCAGCCATAAATTAGCTCATTTTTTTCCCTACTCCCTGACACTTGATATAAAGAATCTTTTGATCTAATAAAGAAAAGTAATAACACCTTGCATTGCTTAAGAATTGTGTTTGGCAACAGACATCTGAAAAACAGGGACTTAAACACAGTAGGGATTTTATTGTATTTATTTATTTATTTTTGCTTACAGATGAAATCTGAAAATAATTAACCCAAGGCTTTTTCAGCAACTCCATGAAACCATTGAGGGACACAGACTCCTTTGGTGTTTGGGAAACAAATTAGAGAGAGGAAGAGGATGATAAAAAGGGGAAAGAGAAGGGAGAGGAACAGAGCTTATAATCAGAGGCCAGAGCAGGGGTGCCCAGGCTAGCTAGACCAGAAGTGTGTGTGCCCATGTGTGAGGATGGCCAACACTCATAGTTTGCCAGGGACACAGGACTTTCAGTGGTAAAGCCAGGACAGTGCAAGCAAACAGGAACAGCTGGTCGCCCTAAGTGGGTGAAGGGGGTATTATTAGACAACATATCCTAGACCAGTGTTTCTCAAGGTGTTGCAAGCAAGAACCAAGGACCTCTGAAGGCCCTCAAGACTCTTGTAGGGGATCTCTGAAGTCAGACTATTTTTCTAGTAAATTAAGGT
The DNA here is from genome assembly GCA_011751065.1 of Lasiurus cinereus. Classification (NCBI taxonomy): domain Eukaryota; kingdom Metazoa; phylum Chordata; class Mammalia; order Chiroptera; family Vespertilionidae; genus Lasiurus; species Lasiurus cinereus. The sequence goes on from JAAGEH010000125.1 coordinate 13,789,072, forward strand.
GTTTTTGCCTATTTCTCTCTCTTTTCTCTCACAGGTATACAAAGGGATTTTCCAGAGGTTAATAATAACATATGATATTGCAACAGATTAGATGCATAAGCAGAAATGAGATGTTATCTGCCTTCTCTTCTGTTAGAGAAAGGAAATAGAGACACTAAATGCCAAAGAGGTGTTTTTTAATGGAAAAAAAATTCCACTCTTCTCACTGTTTACTTTTGTTTTGAAATATAGCATCATTTTCACTGAAAATGATTTATTGTGGTTATGATTATCTATCATGATTTAAAATGAATTCATAAATAATTTTTAAATGCCTTGGTCTTCATTTCTAATATGATAAATCTTGATAGTTCTAACCCACAATATTTTTAAAAAAAGATTTTTGACAACCTTTATTATTTTCTGAGCATAGAAAGCATATAATATTTTCTGAGACCCAAGACGTGAAGATCTGCTGTTCTAGACTAGACTAATAATGGCATGGGTGGGGAACGAGGGTGTGGAATCTCCTGGAAATTGAAGAATAGGAGCAGGAGAAAGGCTGGGCCTCGTGCGCACTGGCATCCGAAGGCAGCAGCTTCGGGAGCCTCAGCAGCAATGCGTGTGAATAAATATTCTCATCCAGCGCTGCTTGCAATGTGCTCCACGGATCAGGGCCAGGCTTGCCAATTATTCACCAGCAGTCACTACTGAGATAAATACGGGCACCGAGAGAAGCTTTTAGAAACATTCAGAGCAACATGATGGAGTAACTGTACGTCTACTGAAACTAATAATGCAAAAAGTTGGGCTTGTATTTCTTTTTTCATTTTATTTTTCTCTCTTTCCTGTTTTTTTTTTTTTTTTTTTTTTTTAGCAATTTACTTTTACTGTACTTCACAGAAGTAATCCAGGATGCATTGGAAATGTTTTAGATATGGTCCTTGCATGCCTGAGATGAATGTTAAGAGATAAATGCTGGTTATTCAAGCAAAGGGAAGGGGTGGGGCAAAGTATTACATAGAAAATTTTATGCTTCGGAGGAAAACTATGCATTGTTGGGAGCACGCTCTTCCTGCTCAACTGATTCTAGCCATTTATTGAACTGCTTTACAATTTTGTAAATGGGAGATAACTAGTAGCAATGCGGAATCATTTCGGCTTACAGACAAGGAAAACTTCTCTCATGCAGCTGGCTTTCCTCCCTCACCACAGCAGAGGCCAGTTTTGCCTCCACTTGCTCATTTGTTTCGATACCCCTAATGCATAATTTTGTCTGTTCTTTGGATTCTCTTTTGAACTTGCAATACCTCTGGTCTCCTCATTAGTAACTTACATAAAATTATAAATGCGTGTTCATTAACAAGTAATATGGCCCTGGAAACCCACCAACAACAGAGCTAGAGAGCTATCCCAAGACATCTACAAGGCTCATATATCTGTGGATTGATATGGAACTCAGAATCCATTGTATTTATTGTCTTAACCTGCCTGCTAATGACATTAGTCATAATAATAACTATACTTGTTCTTTGGGTTTTTCCTCTAGAGTCCAACTGTTTATGATTACTGAACTTGTGTAAGATAACTGTTCAAACTCTTTCCATGGCTTATGCAAATGTTATGCTAGAGGCCAAATACAGAAAAGTAAGACAAAAGGCTAAATTTGGGTCTTGATAATTCACAGAATAGAAATGATCAGAGTGTTTTTTTGTAATGAAGGCCATAGACTGCCTCCCACTCTCCTGCTCTTCTCTTTGGGGGAAAATTAGATCTCATGGTTACAGAATTGTCCTATCTCAAATGGGCAACAAGATGAAGTTGATATTGAGACTTCATAGGGAAGAGCCTTTCTAGCACTGCAAACCACATTATCCAACCAAAAGAGGAACAGTGAGCAAAAAAAGGGGGTGGGCCTCCGTGGAAATCAACCTCACAGGGGGATCTGATCATAAATTCCAAACTGGGCAGGTCATCTGGGTAGTCATGCCCCAGGCCTACAACTTTGTTAATGAAAGGTTTTAAGTCAGCCCTGTTCATTGTTCTTATGCATCTAGGTTAACACACCTTTTAAATAACAGAAGTAATGCCCCTTAAACACGGTCCTAATCATCAGGAAAGCACATAATCTTGTTTACTATCCTGTACTCCAACCCTCCCCTTGCTTCCTTCCACTTCCACATATGGTCCTTCTTTAATTTCAAATGCATAAAAGAAACTGCAAAACTGTTGTTTTCTGGAGCACCTAAGATCTTGCTCCCCAGCATAGGTCATTAGTTTGGTTCAGATAAACTCATAAAAATTCTCCCAAAAACAGTACTATGGTTCTGCACAGAATTTGGGGAATTCTACTCTTGGACTCCTCTTGATGTGACTCAGTTGCCTCTGGAAGTGACTTCCATTCTCATCCTGCTACCTGCTGACATGTGTACCCTCTCTTCTGTGGATTTTCTCTACTTTATAGCTGTTTCTTACTCAGAGTTTAGGCTTCCTTATTATCTTGTTTGTGGGGTAGAAAAGAGGCAGAGAGAGAAAGGTAAACAGAGAGGGGACTGAATAGTTGAGACACAGGGGTCATTCCACGTGCACATTCCTATATGTCTAGAGATAACTGGGGCATGCCCAACCCCCACACTTTTGTGAGCTTCTGCCTTGATGCTGGTCCTTGGAAGCTGTCCCCAAAGTCTCCATGCCAGAACCCAATCTCTGGTAGAAGAAAGCCTCTGTCAGGAAGATCCGATGCTGGGGAAGGTTGCCATGGAGCCTGACCTCAGCTACAGAGAAGTGCAGTTCAGTGACCAGGGACTCTGACACTTGAGAAAGTCAAACTGATGGGCCCAGCCACCTGCCATCCTGAGGTGGGTGGGAGGGTATCTGAGGTTCCTGTCTGCTCAACAATTTTTCTCCCCACTTTGGTTGCTGATGGAGCAGCACCCTCCTTGTCTCTAGTTTCTTATGATCTTGGTGGGCCGGCCAAACAAGGTGCCAGCACACAAGTCCACTCAGACTCTTTGGACTCTAAGTCTTTCTCTTGTTTTACTAGTTTCATTGAGGTATAATTTATATACCATAAAATTCACTTGTTTTAAATAAACAATCCAGTCACTTTTAGACAATTCATGGAGTTATGCAACTATCACCCTAATCTGATTTTAGTAGCTTTCTGTCCCCCCAAAAAGGTATCTTGTGCCCACTTGCAGGCATTCCCTATGCGCAAGGCCACCGCTATCTTTATGCCTCTATAGATTGGCCTTTCCTGGGTATTTCATATAAGTGGAACCATACAACACACATAATGCTTTTTAATATATATCTATATATCTATATATCTATATCTATCTATCTATATATATATATGTGTGTGTGTGTGTGTGTGTGTGTGTATATATATGTGTGTGTGTGTGTGTTTATATATATATATATATATATATATATATATATCATACTTTATTCCTTTTCAGAGCCAACTTGCATTTCATTACACTGAGGTGTCACATTTTGTGTATCTATTCATTAGTTGATGGACATTTGGATTGTTTCTACCTTTTGGCTGCAAATGTTGCTGCGAACATTTGTGCACAAGTCTCTGTATGAACATGCGACACATTTATTTAGGCTGTAGCTCACTTCTCGGGACCTGCTACAGGCTCAGCTGAGTTGAAGCGAGAGTTTCTCCAGAGGATCATAGAAAGTGGTGAGAAGGGCAGAGTAGCTTGTGAAAAAAATTGCTGAATAGGAAGGCATACTTGGTGGGTATGAGGAAATGTATGTCCTGGTACATTTTGAGAACCTCTCTAGGGCACATTTTTCCTGGGTGATCAAAGTTGGTTTGATGACCTGGTGTGAATCACCTAACCTCTCTGAGCTATAGTTTGCAGGACTTTGTAAGGCTTGGCGATGAGAAAAGCACTTGCATGGTATTGGCACATGGTTGGCACTTTCCAAAGGTTGCCAAAGTTTACTGAAGGAAAGGGAAATTTCATGACTTTGCCCTAATCTTTTGCTTTAGAAGAGGCACTTCAGCATTACAGTTAAGAAAATGAACTTCCTTGCTGATGTATCTAGTGCAAGTCATACTGTGCCCGCTGTGTGCAGTCAGGCAAGTTACCCCACTTCATTTAGCCTCCTCAGTTTCTGCATCCCTAAAATGATGTCTGTGATATTGCTTTACTCAGCGCATTGAGAGGGTCACATAACACAGTGAACAGAGAAAACTGAGCCCAGTTCTTGGTACCTTAGCAGCATTTACCAGCATTTACTGTTTTCATGGTTGCTGCTTCTTGCATTTCTCTGACTCTTCCCTGGGTTGGGAGCTGCCTCAGGGAAGAGCCTATACTACGTCTGGGGTGGATGGTGAGGGGCCAGGGTGGCATGAGGGAGGACACTAAGACCCACAGCAGCCCCCACTGTCCCTGTTGTGCCTCCGGCTGTGGGAGCCCACTGCTGCCCCCGGCTGGAAGGCCCTTGGCCAGCCAGCACCTCAGCCTGCCAGGGACACTGCTGACCCCACCCCAGGACAGACGCGTGTTTGGTCGCCTGAGCTCTCCAGAGCCACCCAGCCCAGGACAACAGGTGTATGTGCTCTGTAACTCGAGCCTACCTTCTGAGGCCTGAGAAATTGAGAGAGGACAGACAACTCTTTCTTCAGAATACCACATGGCCAATAAACAAGTTTTCAGGGAGACCATGGCCAGCTCAGGATTCTGCACGCCCGGCTGTCAGTTCAGGGATTGTCCAGGACCTTTGCTTTTCATAACAGCAGCAGCAGTAGAAACCAGCACCATTTGCTGAGTACCCAGTGGTGCCAGCACCGCAAGAGGTTCCTTCCATGCCTTTCTCATTCCTTCCTCTCCACAGCCCTGTGGGAAGAGCGACTGAGAAGAGCAGAGGCCCTGGGGCTGGAGCCCAGGATCTGCCACAGGCTGACTGTTTGACCGTGAATGAGTCAATTAACTTCTTGGAATCTCAGTGTTCTCATCTGTAAAATACAGATGATGAAACCTACTTCTTATGGTTTGGGGGAATTAGCCGAGGTAATAAAAGGTAATATTGATAGCCCAGAGCCTGGTAAAGAGAAAGCCAGCGATCTAGGACAATCGAATATATTTTCAGAGCAGTGTCCCCACTGACTGAGGACACTGAGGCCCATTCAGTCAGAACATGAAGTGGATCTGATGAGCAGATGCTCGTCATTGCCTCACCTCCTGGTTGGTCCCCAAGTCCTGATAATTCTGCTGGAGGACAGACTAGAGGGAATTAAACCCCTGGGCTCAGAGTTCCAGCTAGACAGAAGCAGAAGGCATCAGCGAAGATAGGAGGTGCCATTATCTATGGCTTTTGACTATGCAAGCTCTATAATGCCCCCAAATCGGAACATTCTGCAGAAAGGGCTAACGATGGACCTCAGAGATGAAACCCTAAGTTAGCTTGTTCCAAACACAGACTCTAGTCAATACACAGAGAGCCACAGACTACATGTCTATGTGCAGACTTTGGGACAGCAGATGAGAACCCTAATGCAAGTTGATGTAATGAGTGTCCCCAGAGAGAGCTCTTCAGCATGTCTGTGGATGTGCCTACTCGTGCATGCTGTGGTCACACAGGGCACACCCATAGCTCTGTAAGGGTCTGAGTGACCCGTTTCCCAAATCCTTCATTATGCTTATGAATGTTTTATCTCAACATAGTTTAAATTGGCATAGATACATTTATACTAGAAAATAAGATACTTGGCAAGAGGTTATACATTTTCTCCATATAAACAATTTTAGACAAGATGTTTAGACTATCATTTTAAATCCAAAAAGGTCTATTTAAACCATAATATATCAACAATACTATGTCTTTGAATGAAAAAAATATATACATCAGAACACATTAAACATGAACAACCCAATTAAACACCATACAATTGTTACAGTAGGCAGCTAGTTAGTTATTAACAATGGAAGGAAACAAATGGAACCAGACATTCAGCCTTATCAACTAGGAAGGGGCAGATCCACAGGATACCCATGGAATAACTGCATCCTCCAAAGGGACTTAATCTCTGAGCAAGCAGGAAGAACTGGTTTTCCAATCTCTCCAGGAACAACTGGCCAGGAGCTGATTTACAGGAGGCGGGGGAATAAACAGTAGGGGAAATTTCTTTGCTGAGCACATGCACAGTAGAAACCAAGATGGTACAGGGTGAGGTAAGCACAAGTGCAGTAGAAGCCAGATGACAAAGCAGAGCTTTGAGGCATGTGCAGTAGGAGTCACAATGGTGACATAAAGGGAAGGAGTCTAGCCTGGGAAAATTAGGGGAAAAGACTGGATGGGATAAGGGCACAAAACCCTGGAAGATCCAGGAAAGGAATGGAATAGGGGGAGGGCCCAGCACACCTTGTGAAGAATTAGGAAGATTGATTAGTTTGAAAGAAAGGTTATCCCTTCCCAAACCCAAGGAGATATAATCAAAGATTAACCAAGGCCCAGGGCTCATTCATTCACAGGCTCTCTCGCCAGAGCAGCCTTGAGGGTCTGGGAGCCTCATGAGCCCAAGCACGGGTCCAAGTGTGAGCCCAAGTGCAGAGTCATACAGATGGAGAAATGAGACACAGAATTTCTGCATCTCTGTGGTCTGGTCCTCCTGGGCCCGATAGGGCCAGTATAGGTCTGTGGCCTCAGAGGCTGGATTTCTTCCACAGCAAGAAGAGCCGAGCCAACTGTTTGTGGATGAAATGTTGGTCACCTGGGGGCAGTCCTTTGTTTTCACTCCAATAAATCTTGTCACTATTGCTCATGTCCTCCTATGTGCGAGTCCTGGAAATGCTTTGCTCTCTGTGGAAGAATCTTATTTCCACTGGCAACACAATGTCTAACCAGAACACAATCTTTCTTCTCTCCTCCATTCAACTTTAGCTCCAGTGGAAGCTGATTGATAAAGCCAGCATGATAAGCATGTCTCTTGCCAGTGTTGTGTTTGGGAATTGAATCAGTACCTGGCATTTCTCTGGCAACTATCATTGGTTCAAGGGAGGAAATGAGACCTCAGTCCAGTTGGACTGAGAGAACGTTCTTTCATCCTATGGCTGGAAGGGAGGTTTCCTTGCTCTCTTGCTGAATATGAACACAGAGCATGTTGTCCCAGGTGCTGCTGGTGGCCATCTTGCCAGCACAAGTGAGGCCTGCTGAGAACAGAGGAGCACAGATGAAAGCAGGGGCTGGAGATCTTAGGGAAACCAAGCCTGGGCTTCCCTGTGCTGTGCCACCTCAGCCCTACCTCTGGACTTCCTGTTTTGCAGGGTGGTAATTCCTTTGTTGAATAAAATTGAGTTTCCAATTATTTGCAGCAGGAAAGCATCCTTGTGCTGGAGGAGATAGGTTTAGAGATGAATGGAAAGAAAGGGTCTCCCTTGAGATAATGAGGGGGAAAGTTGAAAGAGATTGTGGAAAAAGGTAAGGAATTATTGAAGGAGTCTGTGCTTAAGCAATAAAGACATTTGCCCACATGAAATTGACAGGGGAATTATGGGGAAAAATGAAAAGGAGGGCTTGACTTGGACCCCAGCCCCCAAGGGAGAATGGAGGTTAAAGTGGAGAGAGATTTCTCTGTAGCTGGAACCATACAATCAGCCCAGAACAGCTTGACCTTCATTATTTGGGAAGGAAGGAGAGTGGAAGCAGGTGAGAGAGGGCACTGAGGGGACATGCAATTAGCTTTCCATGTTCACAAGCCAACATGTGAGCTTATGTTCCCAAGTGTGGGCATACTTCTAGGGTCTCTGAACAACTTTGAACCTAAAGCCTTAGAGATAGCTTGTATTGTCTACCAAGGGCCCCCTTCTATCCCTTGATATATGAGAGAGAGTTCTTTTTATTTTTTCTCTCCATCCAAAATATGTTCTTGGCCCTTCTCACAGCCTCAGTTAACTCTACTTTGCCTTTCATGAGAATGAAAATGTCTTACAGCAATGGCTCTCCTGAAACCGTGTTGTGCACATCTGCTGTTTTGCCTGCCTTGCATCCATTTCTTGTGGGTCTGTTAAGAGCACCCCATTTTACCCTGAAGCAATGTGGTTGGTGGTGGGTTGGCCCTACTGCAGATACTAAAGGATCTAGCCAATGAGACCACTGCATTCCCCCTTTGTGTGGGCAGGTGACTCCAACCTACCCAATCTACATGAATGAGATGGAACTGGTGGTGGTGGGAAGTGGGGAAGGGTGTTCTTTACCTGCTAAGCCTTTAAAGATATAAGCCATTTTCAAGCTGCTGAGGCCATTTTGGTGGTTTATCAAAACAACCTGCCTAAAAGTGAAGTGAACATAGAAAGAGAAAAGCAAAAGAGATGGATTGAGTCCTGATTGTGTCATTTGAGTCCCATGTCTAAAGCCAGTGTCATGGACTTTTCACTTGTATGAGTAAATGTTATATTCTCTATTTTTTCTTAATCACTTAAGTTTGCTGTCATTTGTAACTGATGGATTTTGGGTTGATGACACATCTCAACTTTAGAAAAGCACAATTGTCCTGCTCTTGTATTATTTGACTGTTGGTCCTACACAAAAGACCTAGCTTATCCCTATGTACATTGAATTCTTGTTGTCTGACCTTGAACAAGCCATACTCATATGTCCTCATCACTCACTAGTAAATGACGGCATTAGACCCAATATCCCAGATCTCTTCCAGCTCTGAAATTGTATATTTCTATGAATAATCTCTTAGCAACCTCCTCACTCAGAATTAGATACAAAACTATTTTGTGCAAGAGTATAGATTCAAAATATTAAAATAAAATTTTATTAAAAGTTTAATCAAATGTCAGATGATGAAAATCAATCAGGCAAGGCCTCTTTGCTTTAGCAAAGCATAGAACCACACTGATGAGGCAGATGTCTCACCTGCTAGCTTCTGGTGCCTGAAAACTTTCACTCCCCCTGCCCCTTCTAATGAAGAAAGCCAGTTATTTGCAGCCAGTTGTCTGATCATTAAGTGTTATGCCTCTCCTACCACTATCTCAATCAGCCTTTTAATCCACAAATACTAATGAAATATGTATGAAAAGGCTGATTGAGATAGTGGTAGGAGAGGCATAACACTTAATGATCTTCAGAAAGGCTTAAACATGAAACTGTGGTTGCTTTGTCCATAAACCCCAGGGTCCTTACTCAAAGCCTTTCAGTGAGTCTCTGTCACCCAGATGCCAAGTCTGACACCTGCCCACAGTTGCCATTTCTTCTCCCATCGCTGCCTACTTGGGCATCTTAGATGTCTCCATTAATATCTCTGTGTCTTAGTTTCCTCATCTGTGAAATGTGGATAATCATAGTACCTTACTCCAAGTGTTATTGTGAATACTAAAGGAGAAAAGCCCTCAACAGTGCCCAGAACATAGTAAACACAGAGATTCAATGTCCATGCTCATCTTCACCATCATTCCAATTGGACTTCTCAGTGCCTAATGGGTGGTTGCTTGCATGGGTGGGTGAACAAATGGATTAAAGCATGAAATACTCAAAAGTATTCCATGTCCTGTAGGTGATCAATAAATACTTGTTAACAATAATGTTCTAGTGACATAAGAGTTGGAATTAGGAAGAGACTATTTACCCAGGCTGTTCCCCTTCTTGCCATTCCTGCCCACTCCCAACTCCCCCGACCTCACTTCTTTCTGGAGCTCTTGCTATTGCCTGACAGGGCCCAGGATGTCAAGTTAGTGATGGTTTGCAACTAGTGTGAATTTGCTCTTCTTAGAATCTAATACAAACTGCTCTCAATACAATTGCAGACTCATTTCTCAATTATGTATGTTTTAGCTAAAAGAGGCCCAGCTTGGCCAGCTGACCTCAGAATTCATATCCCTTGGGGCACTCACAAGTGACAGGATATGAAAACCAATTCTCCTAACCTACTCTAAGTAAAACCAATTTATGACTCAAAAGACCATTTATTGAGTGTAATTAGGACATAGATTAGACCAGAGCCCAGTTCCTGGCATGACCCAGGGACCGCCCTGCTAGAAGACTGACCCACTGAGCATCAAGGGCTGTTCACTGGCCACAGAACAGGAATAAAGTGGGGCCAACTGACCAAGAGGCAGAAACCCTCCAAATGGCTAGCAGAGAACAGTGAGTGTGGGCCTTTGGACTGACTGGGATTAGACGTGTAGGATGTCTGTCACATCCACAAAGGGTGCAGCGCCGTTGTTTCCAAAGCTCTTCCTCTTTGGGGAAGGCTGCTGTGCCAAGAGTTGGCATCAACCCTGGGTCCACTCACTCTCCCTCCACAGTGCTGAGCAAACTCCAACTCATTTTCATGCTGATCTTCTTTCCCCAGGTCCACCATTCCTGCCACAACTTCATGGCAATCCTCCCACTGAAACACACAACATTCACCATAGTTCACCACAAATCAGAGTAATGTTCTAAGGAGCAGACATATTTGAGAATCTAATGAAAGCTGAGGCCCTTCTCCCTGCAGAAGTGACCACACATTTGCATGCAATTTCCAAGGGCTCTTAGACTCTATGAAGCCTCTTGGTGAGGCTTCTGGGGCCACATGTACCTCGAGATCAAGATCCCCTTCTTTCCTTGACCTTCACCAGCATCCGTGCTTGGCCGGCGCTCCTCTTGGCCACGTGTTCACACATCATCCTTGAAAGGCACACAGTAACAATTCCTCACTCACATTTTACAAAGTGCCACAGAACCAAGTGACATGTTCTCACCTCTAATCCCACCTCTCCTTGGGTCTCTCTTCTGGTGTCAGCCTCCAGAGAGGTGCTTTCCTGGCTCTTTCCTTTGAATCAAGGGCCCCTCTCAAGGACTGAGCCTGCAGAGGGCAAGATTCTAAAAACCTATTTGAAGAAATAATTTGTTCACCTCCCCTGCAACAACCCCTCCTGCTCTCCCCATTCTTGAACCTCATACCCCTCCAAGCCCCATCCCTGCATGTTCCCAGGCTCCTATCCCGAGAGCCACCTGTCCTGTGGCTTCACTAACAAGTACCACTGTCCTGCAAAGCTCCTCCAGGTTCAGCTGCCAAGGCAGGAGGGAAAAATTGAGATACCAGAGTTGAAAGGTATCAGACATCAGAAGCAAGCTCTAAACAGACTTGAATAGCAGAAGGTTTCAAAGGTACTCGCAGAAGTCCTTGTGAAACTCCTGCTGTCTTCAGTAAGCTGGCAGTCCCAGCTCTTTTAGATTGTTTTGAGAAAGCTCCGTGCTGAGCCTCCAGCTCCAGTCCTGCAAAGGGACCAAAGGGCCTTTTGTATTTAATCCTTTCAGTAGGAAGAGACTGGTGGGGCCCTGGCCAGTGGATCTCAGTGGTTAGAGCATTAGCCCACACACTGAAGGGTTGTGGGTTTGATTCCTTGATTCTTGTGTTGCAGGTTCAACCCCCACCCCAGTCAGGGTGAGCGCAGGAGGCAACCAATGAGAGAGACAGAGAGAGAGAGAGAGAGAGAGAGAGAGAGAGAGAGAGAGAGAGAGAGAGAGAGAGAGAGAGACTGGAAAGAGAGAGAGAGAGAGAGAGAGAAAGAGAGAGAGAGAGAGAGATATTAACGGGGCTTAGACTCTCTCCACCTGAACATGAATATCCCGTAGCATCACTAAGCTGGAAATCTCCCATGCTCTTCCATCAGGAAATGATGGCATTTTTGAGTTGAAAGGAAACTTGAGTTATACATCTCAACATGCTCACTTTGCAGATGAGAAAACTGGAACAGTAAAGTCGGCTTGCTTTCTCAGCGCGTGGCCAAGCTGGACATGCTCATAGTTATCCAGAATCCTTGCCTCCTTAGTAAGCTGTTTGGTGCATAGCCTCCTCAACAGGTGATTTCAATGAGAGTTATGAAGCCAGTGTTTTGGGAAACTTAGCACTGTTGATAAAGCTATGACTACTGAAGAACTGATCATCAACATATGATCACAGAATTAAACAGTCTTAAAATGTTATGTGTGCGTTCATGTGCTTAGTCACATTCTGAGCTATTAGGGATTAGGACTTCAATATAAGAATGTGGAGGACACAGCTCCCATAATGTATGTATGCTTCTAAAAGAGAAAATGTAGCTGCCTTGGTAGTAGAAGAGCCCAATGGGAAACCCTTCTGGGTCAGGGCTGTCCAGCAACACAGTGTGGGAACCAAACTCTGGACGGTACTGACACATAATTAGAGAGTTCCTACCACCCTCCAGCTGAATGACATTGTATTCTGGGCCAGCTTGTTGGTCAGATAGTGTTTGGATGTTCGCATCAAGCAAGGGATGAATACAGGTTTAGAACAAGCAAATGTGGGTCCTAATGAACAGGTTCCTTATTGTTGCTGACGTTCAGTTGTCTCCAATAAAATGAGGCTAACCTATCCTGAATGCTTCATAGGAAAGTAGGGAAGATGCAATAAGATAAAATAAGTGACAGCATTATGTGAACTGTAATTACATCAACTAAATGAAAGTTATTAAAACTTATGTTTCTTTTTCTTTTTAATCAAGTATCATATCCCCCACACAAAGATGGCATTTCCAAAGGCCTGGCTAACAGTGGTATTACTTAATGGCTCATGTGTCCCCAGCTCTCTTTGTGAAGCTGCAAGACAACTTGTGCAGAGACATTCATGAGCTCTGGTGTTTGTTCTGATGAACAGCACATGTAAAGGGCTCGTTCGCTGTGGGGCCAGGGAGCTCTGGGTGGGCTGAGCACGGCTCATGCAGAGGTGGAAGTGGGCCTGACCTGGGCAATGTCTGGGCAGTGTGGAGATGGTGACCAGGCACCGGCATTCCATGAGGAAAGGAAGTCAGCGATGGGTATGGGCAGAGCTCCCTGGAAGCATGGTAGGCCAGCCCCTAAAACGGCTTAAATCCAGCTTCACAACCTTGGAGCCACATTGTGCCTCAGTATCCCTATATGTAAACTGAGGACACTTGTGGTACCCATAAGGTTGTTGTGGGTTTAAATGATTTGCTATACCAAGAGGTCATATAGGGTGCCTAGCACATACTGAGTGGCCAGGGATGATTAACCTTTATGGTTCACCTTTTTTTTTTCTCCCTATTAAACACTGATTGAGATAGGCCTTGGGAACATACACCCTGCCCTCCAGAAACACACAGCATGGGGAGATGGGAACACCGTTTAAACACCTACTTATAAATAGTCTCACAGAGAGAAGCCCCACAAGCTGGGGAAACCGGAGCGAGCACACGGGGGGAGGAGAATACAGACATGTCTAGAAAAGCATCTCCAAAAAAGTGTCACCTGGCCCAATCCTAAAGGAAGAGTAGGATCGTCATTGGAGGAGGTCAGAGGTCATGAGGGCACCATCTGGGAAGAGACCAGGGCATCAGGGTCCCCATGGTGACTAACCTACAGTTCCTGGTTGGAGGAGCTTCCGCAAGAGCAGAGACGACAAGGAGAGCATCTGAGACCAGGTGGGAGCCAGCACCTGGTGGCTCACCTCCCCTGCCCAAACAAAGGCTGGGATTTGATCCCATTGGGCTGGACCAGGGGGTGACACACCAAGTTTGTGTGTTAGACCTGAGCACAGCAAGAGGTGGGAGTAGAAGGGAGAGCACTAGGGACAAAGTGACTCGTGAGCCGACTGGCTCGGGGGGCGATAGTGAGAGGATGCAGAAAGAGCAAGGACCCCAGGAATACTGAAGAGGGGACATGGGATGACGTGTGAAGTGAACACCTGAGGAGGAGGAGAGGGTGACTCGGTTAATGGGGTGTTTCCAAAGAGAAAGAGATGAGAGGAGGACACATCAGAAGCGCAAGCAGGGGTCTGGTTGTGAGGACTCGAGCATAGAGGCAACAGTACAGGCAAAAGGGAGCAGAATTAGAGCAAAGGCCCAGCCTAGATTCAACGGAGGGACGCACAAAGGTCCAGGGATGAGTAGCCCTCCCAGAGGGAGGGAAGACCCGGACCTCCAGGACCGGGATGTGCAGGGATTGGCCACAGGAGGGCAGTAGAGTGCCCCTGGAGTGTGGAGCAGGGACAGAAGCAGAGGGTTAAGTGGGGAAAGGTTGGCCAGCAAATAGAAAAGCAGGTGTGGACTACTCTTTGGGAGATTTGAGTGAAATGGGGAAGAGAAATAGGTGTGAAGTGAAGTCAGGAGAGAATTATTTTTTAAAGGAAAGAAGTAAGAACCAGGAGCCAACAGAGGCAGAGGTGGAGAAGTTGAGGGGCAAAGTGCAGCCCCCAGAAGGTCAGAGGGCCTATGTGCCAGCCAGGGCTCCTTTGGGGGTGTCAGAAAACCCGATCCACCCTGACGTTAGAAGCAGAGAGTGTGTTGGCTCACGGAACTGAAACATTCCAAGGTAGTCTGACTTCCGGCACAACTGGATATAGGGCTCAAGCAGTACCACGGGATCTGGTTTCTTTCCACATCTCCTGTCCCTAATTCCTCTCCCTCAGCCCCATTCCCCAACAAATGCTCGTTTTTCCACTCGTGTTTTAAAAAGTAAGATGTAAAATCATAAAATTTACACTTCATAGTTATTTTAACTATATTTACAAAGGTTGTGCAGCTATCACCACTAATTCCAGAACATTTCCATCACACACCCCAACAAAACCCTATACCCATTAGCAGTCATCTCCTTTCTCCCTACAACCACTAATTTCTTCTCTTTCCCTATGTATGTGCTCATTCTGCTCATTGCATGTAACTGAAATCCTCACTATGTGGCCTTTTGTGTCTGGCTCCTTTCATTCATTGTAACTTTTTTACCCATGGTGTAGTATGTACCTGTACTCCATTTCTTTTTTATGGCCAAATAATATTCCAGTGTATGGATATACTACAGCCTGTTTATCCATTTTTCAGTTAATGGATATTTGGCTTGTTCCCACTTTTTGACTATTATGAATAGTGCTTTATGAACATTCATATATAATTTTTTGTGTGAGTGTGTTTTTAAAATCTCTTGAGTATATACTTAGAAATTGAATTGTTGGGTCACATGGTCGCTCAAGGTTTAACTTTTTGAGGAAATGCTAAGCTGTTTGCCAAAGTGAGTGCATCATTTTAAATCCCCCCACCAGTAATGTATGAGGGTTTCAATTTCTCCACATCCTCACCACCATTTATTAACTTTCTTTTTTATTGCAGCTGTCCTAGTGGGTATGAAGTGATATCTAATTGTAGTTTTGATTTATATTCTCTAGTGACTAATGATGTTGATCCTCTTTTTATGTGTTTATTGATCATTGTGTATATTCTTTGGAAAAATGTATATACACATGCTTTGCCCATAATTTAATTGTGTAATTATTTTATTATGGAGTTGTAAGAATTCTTTATATATTCTAGATATAGTACCTTAGAAGGTATGTGATCTGAAAATGTCTTCTCCAATTCTCTGAATTGTCTTTTCACTTTCTGAATAGTGTCATTGGCAACCCACACATTTTTTAATTTTAAGGAAGTATGATTTATCTCGTTTTTCTTTGGTTGCTTATGCTTTTGATGTCTTATCTAAAAAACTAAACTCAAAGTCATAAAGATGTACAACTATGTTTTCTTCTAGGAGTTTTATACTTTAGCTCTTACATTTAGGTCTATGATACATTTTTAGTTAATTTTCATTTATGGTGTGAAGCAGGTATCCAACTTCATTCTTTTGCACACAGATATCAGGCTGTTGAAAAGACTATTCTTTTCCCATGTAATTGTCTTGACACCCTTGTCAAAAATCAATTGGCCATAGATATATAGCTTTATTTCTAGACCTTTAGTGATGTAATTAGTGCACCCTTTTTATATAGAGGGTGTTTCATGGTCCTTGAAGAGACAGGAACATCATTTTCAACCCTGCCCACTTGTTTAAGGATTACTCATTTGAACAACCTGTCTGTCATTGGAGGTTCCAGTGGACTCCTCTTGCCAGCCCAAGTCATAAGGCTCACTGTACATAACAACACACTCCCATCAGCATCCATGAACTCAGCCTCCCTCTGCTCACAGCACCCCACTTCCTAGATCAGGAAACTGGCTCTGATTGCAGGTATGACCTCACCATGTGTGGTGTTCCACCAGTATTGAGAGTCAGGGCAAAGTTCTCACACCTTTTAAGTGATTTCTAAGGCATTGGTGCAACCTCCCAATACCTGTACCCAGCAGACACTTGTACAAACTGTTTAAAAACTCCCATGAATACAGGACTCTGTATTTTCCTTTTCCTTTTCACATCTATTATCTCCATGATGAAATATTTCAAACACAGAGAAAAGTACAGTTGATAATATAACAAATACCCATGTGCTCGCCACTGGGATTGAGCAAAGGTTAAAGTTTTTCTATGTTTGCTTCAGATCATTTTTTAAAGAAAGTAAACTATTACAGATGAATCCCTCTCCAGTTCTCTCTCCATAGAGGAATCACTATCCTCACCTAGTGTCACTTTCTATTCATCTTTAAATTTTTTGCCACACATGTCTATGTCTGTAGATAATGCATCTCATTGTATTGGATGTTTTGAAACTGTATTTAAATGATATCATACAATAATATCCTTTCAATCCTAGTTTATTCATTCAGTTTATGTTGCAAATGTTTGTCCATATGTCCATATGATTTTATAAAGATCTAGTTCATATGCGGTGACTGCCAGATAGAAAGCCAGTGTGGGAGGACACCATGATTGGTACCATCATCCCAACCATGAACACTTTCCAGTCTGTAAGTTTTACAAACTGCTGTCATGAGCAACCTTGGCATGATCTGAGCTGGGTCATGGTGCACACACACCTCAGCTTCATTAGATATCCCCCAGTTGGCGAGGCTGAGAAGGAGTGTATTCACACTGGAGGCAAACAACTTACAAAACTGCCAGTGAAAATAGTTCAGAGAGCCTCAATATCATATGTGATGAATATATATACTTAATCCTCACTGAGGATACGTGTTTATTGATTTAGAGAGAGAGAGAAAGGGAGAAAGAGAGAAAAATATTGATGTGACAGAGAAACATCGATCAGTTGCATCCATATGTGCCCCAACAGGATTGAACCCACAACTTATGTATGTGCCCTGACCAGGAGTCCACCCAGTCCAACCAACTGAGCCACCCAGCCAGGGTACCTCAAAAATCACATTTTATTTCAATTATCTAGTTGGTAATAGTTGAAGACCTTTTCTTGTGCTCAGAAATGATTTGCCAGTCCCCGAATTCCACCTTTTTAACATGACCTTAAGACCTTTGATCCAATTACCCAATTATTTTAGTCCTCTAGAAACCCTGGTATAATAACTAAAGAGCTTTGTCATGACTGGACTCACCATCAGCCCCATTAGCAAGTAACATGAACTGAGTCACAGCTAGCCTGGGTCAGAATTGGAGTTATGCAAAATGCTTAATGCTGCACACCACAGAGAAGCTGATCAATCATATCACATAACAGTTGTCAACAGCATGATGCAGCCATACCATGCAAACCAGCTAAAGAGCAAGCTGGACCCTGAGCCCTCACTCATTACTATACTACCAGACCCTTGCATTATGTGGGCCACAAGCATCAGGGCTGGAGGAGTAGGTAGATGGTGAAGCCAGGACATTTCTCCAACATGTTATCTGGCCAGAACCCCATGAACAGGCTCACAAAGAGGAAGGAAAAGACTGCTACTTTGAATCTGTGGTCTGTACTCTTTTGACAGCACAGTCTGGCTCCCTTTCCTTACCTGCTACTTTGAAGATTGAATCTCTGAGACATATGACACATTCCTTTAGTGGTGAGGGTGAGAGTGAAGGTAGTGGAAGTGGTAAAAATAGAGATGGTGGAGAGGGTGTTCGTAGTGGAAGTGGAGGTGGAGGTGAGATGGAGATGGTGAAGGTGGAGCTGAAAATAGAAGTGAAGATGGTGGTGAAGCTGAGATGGTGATGGTGACGGTGGTGGAGGTTATGGAGTAGAGATGAAAATGGAAGTGAAGATTGTGGTGGAGGTGAGATGCTTATTGAGGTGGAGGTGATAGAAGTGGAGAAGGTAGAGGTGAAAATGGAAGTGGAAATAATGGCCTCTTGATAGAAATGTGGCATTAAACCCAGCTGGTGTGGTTCATTAGTTAAGTGTCGACCTATGAACCAAGAGATTATTGGTTCAATTCCCCAGGGCACATGCCTGGGTTTCAGGCTCAATCCCCAGGAAGGGACATGCAGGAGGCAGCTGATCAATATTTCTCTCCCATCGATGTTTCTACCTCTCTATCCTTCTTCCTACCTCTCTAAATCAACAAAAGCATGTTGTTTTTTAAAAAATAAAAATAAAAATAAAAACTTTTTAAAAAAGAGATGTGTTAATAAGATACACTTTATTATTGTAGTGATCACATCATAGGTATGTAAATGTTAAAAATGCTAAGTTGTTGTATACCTGAAACTATAATATTGCATGTCAACTATACCTTAATAAAAATAAATTTAGGTTTAAAAAATAAAGATGTGCTTTATAACAAAGGAACCAGTCCATAGAAAAAGTAGAGAATAGTGGAAATCTACAAGATGTGAGTGGCAGTCTACCTAAAGAGCCGTTGAGTTCAGTTAAAAAAAGAAACAGAAATGATTTTATCAGGAGAGTTAACTGGACACCACTCAGGCAGAAAGCCATTCAGAAGGTGTGGAAAGCCCTCTTTGCTAAAAGCAGCTCTGGGATGTGTTCTTGGCTTGTCTTGAAGGTCAAGGAGGCAGTGAACTCATAATGCCACCTCTTAGTTCTGCTCCCTGCTCTGGGCGGGCCCAGCTCCTGGGGGCCAAGGGTCACCTGGCAGCTCTCCTCCTGGCTGGCTCACACCTGGACAGCCTTTCTCAATCCTTGACTTCCTCCTCCTGCCGAGCTGACAGCTGGGCAGACAGGGGTGCCCATCGTCATGGGCTTCATGGCTTCCTCCCTCCCTTGTCCTGGCCAGGGTCTCATGAGAAACAGCAGGTCAGAGTGTCCCAAGAGTTTACAAAGTGCACACTTGGATTTACACGTTTTTACAGGCCTCAACCTCCTTCCAGGGCAACCTCACAGTGCAGCCCCAGGGCCCACCCACACTTCCCATTCCTGGTGCTTCCACAGGAGGGTCTGGACAGAGGCCTGTGCTCTGCTGAAGGGAAACTCCCTGCAAGTCCTTCCTCGGGGGCTGGAGCACAAAGTCTGTAGACCACCACATTTGGAGCCAGGAAATCCCCTTCCCGAATGAGCCACTAGATAGATGTTTCACTGGGTTTTTCATATTGGCAAACTGTGCTGTATTAATAATTATATATATATTATGTATTAATTATATATATTATTTATTATATATAATAATTATACGCACACACACGCACTCACACACACACACACACACACACACACATACTAGGAGCCTGGTACATGAAATTCATGCACAGTGGAGGGGGGGACGAGGAGGAGGTTGGTCCTTCAGCCCAACCTGCACCCTCACCAATCTAGGAGCCCTTAGGACAGTGGTTCTCAACCTGTGGGTCGTCTAAGACTATTGGAAAACACCTATTTCCCATGGTTTTAGGAACCAATACACCGCTCCTCGGTGTAGCAAAATGTAGGAATGTACTGTTGTCATATTAGGACTGTTACCCATGCTACACCACGATTCAAGACAAAATTTTATTTATTTGTAATTAGAAATAAATATTTCACAATATATAATTACGTATTGTTTTTGTGATTAATCACTATGCTTTAATTATGTTCAATTTGTAACAATGAAAATACATCCTGCATATCAGATATTTACATTACAGTTCATAACAGTAGCAAAATTACAGTTATGAAGTAGCAACGGAAATAATTTTATGGTTGGGGGTCACCACCACATGAGGAGCTGTCTTAAAGGGTTGCAGCATTAGGAAGGTTGAGAACCACTGCCTTGGGGGATGTCCTACTGATGGCTTAGGCCTGCTCCCCATGATTCTCTGCTCTCTGCAGACATGCCTGCTTGACGCCACTGCAGGTCCTGGTGTCTGCTCTCTGTGGGGGCCTGCTTGCCCTTTGCCACCGGGGCTAGGGGCAAGCAGGGCCCTACTGTCTACTTGCTCATTGGGCAGGACTGCTTGCCCTTGCTGCCATGGCCAGGGGCAAGCAGAGCCCTGCTGTCTGCTTGCTCACTGTGGGGGACATTCCCACCCCACCCCTGGCCGCTCAGCACCTGCATATGAAAATTAACCTGCCATCTTTGTTGGGTTAATTTGCATATTCACTCCTGATTGGCTGATGGGCATTGCAAAGTGACAGTCAATTTTCATCTTTCTCTTTTATTAGTATAGTTGGTATCCCCCAAAAAATGTATATACACTTAACAGCTAATAGCTCAATTGATGTTTCTTCCTTTCAGACTTAACCCAGTAGAATTAATTATTATTTGAAGTGTGTATACATTATTTAGGGACACCCTGTGTGTGTGCCTGCTAATCTTTGGTCTTTGATCCCAGTTGCTGACACAGAACTTCTAAAATCCTTATAACTTCCTGGGTGATAGAAAGCAAGGTGTTCTAATGAGGCCCTCTTGGTGGGCTCCTGGATGGAGTTTGATCACCAAAAGGACCAAGCATAATTAGATGCTTAGAAACTTCAGAAAGGGAAGAAGGACTGAAAACTGAGTTAATAATCAATTGTGGCTGTGTGATGAAGCCTCTGTATAATCCCAACATCCAGGCCTGCAGAACTTCCAGGTTGTTGAACACACCTCTTCCACATAGATGGGAGCTCCCACACTTGGGAACCTTCCAGACCTTGCCCTGTGTATTTCTTCACCTGGCTGTTCATCTAGACTCTTTAAAATACTCTTTCTAATAAATCAATGGGTTTCTGAGCCACTATAGCCAATTATTAAACTGAGGAGGAGGTAATAAGAACCTTTTTGTAACCAACTCAGATAGAAGTTGTGGGCAACCTGGCGACCTAGTACTTTTGATTGGCATCTGAAATAGGGAACAGTCTTATGGGGCTGTGCCTTTAAACTGTGGGGTCTCCACTAGCTCTAGACAATTAGTGTGGACATTGCTTGGGGCAGAACCCCCACACATCTGGTGTCAGAGTCCCATGAGTGTGGTCTTAGTGTGAGAATAAGAAAACACAGTGAGTGTTCCCAGACCCAAGCCTGCCTATTTCTAAGTCCAATGTGAACCTAACCACATGCTAATGTATATTTTGTTGTCTCATTTCCTCCACATCTGATCAGAGGAGAGCCCATGGTACCTTCACTTCATCCCCCAACACTTCCAGCCCACTCTGCCTTCCCAGGGGTGAGTGCTGGGCTTGGCACCGCCTCTCTCACACCCACCACGGTGAGAGTAGCAACAGCTCCAACCAGAGGAGCCAGGGGACAAGCTAGAAGAGCAGGAAGCTGATGCCTTGGGGGTGAACTTGCACCAGTGAGCGGTAAGAGACCAGAAAGAGCAGAGTTGGATTGTGATCTTGGGCAAGTTGTTCATCATCTCTGGGCCTCATATCTTCACCCCTAAGATAGAATCAGTGATAACCCCCACCCTACTTAAGAGAATGAAGTGAAATAATATTCAGTGCAGAGCTTGGGCCAGAACAGAAGAAAGATTAGCATGACATGTTCCCTTTACTGCCTTGGCCCAACCACTGAGCTTTCTCACATGCACAAAGTGGCTAGGACTGAATCATGACCCATGTAAGGTGACTCCAAGTCTGCCCATCCAGAGGTTGACAGAGGACCCCAACTTTTCTTGGGGGTCACTGGCTAATGTAACAAAAGATGTAGAAACCTCCAAGTCTGTGGAGAAAATTCCCTCAGAGCCTTCCCAGCACTTGCCCCTGCCCATCCAGGGGCCCATAGTGAGGGAAGTGTAGGGATGAGGAGAGAGGGACCTTCCCTGGCCTCTCCTGCTGCAACATCTCTGATTGTGATTGGTGACCCCACCATAGAACCTTCTACAAGCTGGAAATACAGATCCCTGGCCTCCCCCTGACCAGTATATCTGACTCTGGGAATGGGCCTGGCACCTAAACTTGACTAGTGGTTGTGCTGCCTACTAACACCTGAGAACCACTGTCAGGAGCCCGGACTAAGGGTCCCAGGGTCAAGTGGAACTCCTTCTCCCTGAATGCACTGAAGCTGAAAGGACCTTGATTCATGAGGGTTCTCTCCCACCAGGAGCCTGAGCTGAGGTATCTTTGTCTGTCTAACTCCACAACCCCAGCTACCTCAGCATGTACCCCCCATTTGTCTCTCTCACCCTGATTCTCTGTCTCTCCCACATCCATCTTCCCCATCTCTCTGATTCTCTGTTTCTCTTTAATGTCTCCCTGCCTCTGTTTCTGTCCCCTGCCTCCTTCTCTTTCATCTCTCTGTTCCTTCATTGTTCTCTTTGCTCTTCTGTTCTATGATTCTCTCTTTCTGTCTCTCTAGCTGTCTGCCCTTTATTCTCTCCCCATGTCTCTTCTCCTTGTTTTTCTATTTCCCTCTTTCTATCTTTCCTCTTATACAGGATGAAGCAAACATAGGTTTAGAGTTGTGAGTATAAGAAATAAGAGTTTATCCTTGTATTATTATTTATTAACTAGAGGCCCAGTGCATGAAAATTCATGCACTGGAGCAGGAGTCCCTCAGCCCGGCCTGTTACCTCTCATAGTTCGGGAGCCCTCAGGGGAAGGAGGCAACCTGGTGATCAGAGGAAGGTGACACCTCCATGACACCTCTGCTGCTGCCACTGCCAGCAGCACAAGCCTCAGCTGGCCCTGGTTACCTGAGCTTCAGGCATCCCTGGGTGGCTAGGAGGCTAACAGGACTGGGGGACTCTGAAGGCAGGTGCCCCGGCAGGGCTGAGGGGACTGGGTGCTGCCATCTGGTGGTTGTGGGCACCACCATCTTTGAGTGTATGGTGGTCAATTAGCATATTCCCTCCTTATTGTCTGTGGGCACCACCATCTTTGAGGGTGGGGTGGTCAATTAGTATATTCCAGTATATTCCCTCCTAATTGGCTATGGGTACCACCATCTTTTTGATGGTGTGAGGGTCAATTAGCATATTCCCTCTTTATTAGATAGTATTATTATATTATTTTCCATACAACCAACTGTAAGCCTATGTTTGTTCCACCCTATACATCTCTTGTTCTGCCTTTCTGTGGCCCTTTCTTCCTCTCTCTGACCCTCTGTCTCTGTATCTCTCTGGCTGAGTGTCTCTCTTTCCTCTCCATCTCTGTGTCTTTCTCTCTCTGGCCCCTGCTTCTCTCTGCTTCTTTCCCTGACTTCTCCCTCTCTGGAGGCCTCCAGGCTGCAGGCCAGGAGCAGATGGCTGTCAGACCTTGGCCAGAGGCTCATGTCATCACAGAGGCTCTTCCCTCAGTGGCTTTTCAGCGACCACCTGGGAAGTGCAAACTATCCTGCCACAAACAGGCTGCTGTCACCACTTTGATCCAGCGCCTGGCCCAGTCCTGGACCCAGCCTGCCTCCAGTAACCCTGAGAGAGGCCAAGCTCCCAGCTTTACTTCCCTAATACCTACTGCAGGGCCAGAGGCCTGTCTTCAAAGGAGTGGTGGGGGAGCCTTGCACTCAGTGGGCTTTTCCCCAGCTTTTCTGGGGGAAGCACTGGGAGGTAGGGGTCCTCCACAAACACAGGCCAGCCTTGACCACTCTCACTGAGAAACATGATCAAGACCTTCACCCTTGTCCCCTCCCAGGCCAGGAGATGGTGGGAGCTGAGGAGGGAGGAAAGAAGAAGCCAGGCTGGTTGGGGTACCCTAAAGCCCTCTGCCTGATTTCTCTGAGACCTGCAGAGGGGGTGAGAGGCAGAAGTGGCCTTGTGCTGCTGACCTGCAGCCAGCCCCACCCCACCTCAGTCTGCAGAGAGCATCAGTGTTGCTAATCCTCTGTCCCCACCATTCCCTCCCTTTTCCCTGGAGCAGACCCCACGGCAGCCTGAGGAAAACCTCTTCCCTGAATGGGGGAGAGGGAACAGATGTCACAGGACCTTGACTTACTGTGTGCTGTTCATGGGGCCAGCTGCCACATCCAGCTCAGCTGCACCAGGCAGGAATCAGCATACCCACTGTTGAGATGAGAAAACCAAGGCCCAGAGAAGTGACATGATTCCCCCAAGGTCCCACAGCACACACAGGTGCACACACGTGACATTGCCTTAAAAGAGCAGGTAGCAAGCAGCTCCAGGAAACACAGATGCATGGCAGGTCCAGACAGCAGAACTCTCCCAGGCAAACACAGGTACACGGGCCACCACCCGATGTTCTTGAGATCCACAGTAAGGTGCCCCATGGGGCAGCTCTGCCCTTGCTCCTCCACGCAGTGTACCAGAGGCGTCCCTGACAGTGAGCTCTGTGGCTGTGCCCCAGGCGCAGGCAGTGCCAGGTGAGCAGTCTCAACCATGTGCTGGCCATGCTCCACAGCATCTCACTCTGCCTGCCACCCCGGGCAGTGGGCATGGCTGCCCCTGGGTTATACAAGAGGAAACTGAGGCTCTGACATGCTTGGCAGCGCTGGGATTGAGCTCACTCGTTCTTTGGTGACCTTTTTAGAAGGTCACCACTCCAGGGTCTACGTCAGACCCAGGGATATGAAGGGCAAGGCATAGCCCATGGCAGGCAGGAGAGGTCCTGTTGGTCTGAAGGGCCCTAGTGGGTGCCCTGTTGCCAGAGGAGACCAGAAGAGTCCCTATGTGCACGTGGGCACATGGGCTCCAGAGGAAACGCTTTTGTTTTGTGGTGCATCCAGGAGGCGCCCTGAGCCTGGGCCCTGTCCTTCCCTGTCCCAAGCCCCCTCCCTGTGTCCCTCCTGATGGGAGGGAGGACAGGAGGGCAGGATGCAGTGGGAGAGGCCCGGCTCATGTTTCCCCTCTTTTCCTGGCAGGGATTACATGGTGAGCAAGGAAACAGCTGAGCTGGCAGGTGGGTGGCCGGGCCATGCCGAGGGGAGAGCTTGGGAGGAAGGACGGCTGAGGTAACGCAGGCCCAGAACAGCCACTGTCCTCCCACACAGCCCCTTCACAGCCACTCTGGGCCCTGCGTGCTCGTGCTGATCCACTGGGCCCACACCAATAACTGGGCACCTGAATTCCAGGTCCCCCAACTCTACTCTCCAGAGTAGGCAAAGGCAGAGCAAACAGAGTGACTTCAGAGAATAGAAGACCCACAAGTGTGTAGGAGGCAGCAGGCTCAAGTGAAGGAGACCTATGTAATTCCAGGATCGCTCATTAATACAGCACCCTTGCCCAGCCTCCATCATACCTCTCCACCCCCCGCATGCTCTGCAGCTGCTAGAAGACATCTGCTGGCTAAACTGCAGGGCTACTTCACCCCAGCCAAGCCTCTCACCCTGAGTTGTCACCAGAGCCCTTGGTGGTTTGGGCCACCTAGCCAACCTTTTGGGAACACCCCACTTTGAAACAGGTTGTCAATCAGTGGTTCTTAGAGATTCATCACAACAGTCAGGGAACAATTTGATGGCATCGAACAATGAGACTGGGTGTGCATTCAGCAAGTGCCAAGACTGATGTGTCAGCAGAAAACTTTACATCCTGGGGGCAAGTGGGGCCCGGGCTGGGGCTCAGGGAGACTCCGCTGAAGCCCTAACATGTGGAAGGTGACGCTGAGCTCTTCTTGGGGCTCCACTGGGTCATCCCTAGCTCTCCACCCCCAGAAGGAAATCTTGGAAAGCAACGCAAAGCTGGTCTTTGGCCTGGTTGTGCAAGTGCCTGCAGACCTGGCCTGAAGGTGCTTGATGCATCCTGGCAGGGAGAGTCCAGAGCCAGGAATCTCCCAGGAGGACCCTGGATCTGGTACTCCAATCCCATATCAAACAGATATGACCTGGCATCAAACTTCAATAGCTGGGCACATCCCCACAATCTCCTTCACACTGGGCACCCTAGGAGCCAATCCACCGCAATTCCTATCCACACACACACCTTCGGGCAACACAGTCCAGAAATTAACAGGCAATAGCATGCTTTTCAATTGTCCTGGACCTATTAACTTCAAGCTCTCATTCTGATGCTCTGTATTAACAAGCATGTTCAGCCGAGGGTAGGTGCCTTAAACATGTTAAGTAGGTGCTTTAAACATGTTTACTCATATTAAGTAGGTGCCTTATCTGAGCCCCAGAGCCTGATCTCAACAATGCAAATAACTACCTCAGAAGGTGTTAGGAGACTTAAGTAAGATTAGTAAAAGCACCTAACACATGGTTCAGCATAGAGTGGGTACCCAATACGTTTTCTTTCTTCCTTTCTCTCTTTCTTTCTTTCATTCTTTTGTTCTTTCTCTCTATTGTGCCTTTCCCAGAAGAAGAATCAAGTATCTGATCCTCCTTCAGCCCCCTCTCTTCTCCCTCATCTATTCTTTCTCTTGCTCTGCTCAGGACTCTCTTTGATTCTACAGTGTCCTTTCTTAATGGATCTGTATACATTTTCTAGGTTGACTTAAGAGAGAGACTCATTCATCTCCACAACACCCGACATAGGTCTGGAATACAGTGTCTGGCTCCAGGTGGACTAAAAGAATTGGTAACTGATGGGGTTGGGAGATGAATGGATGAATAGATGAATGGGTGGATGGATAAACATGTTAGATGGAAGGGATAGGCAGATGGGGTTGGTAGATGGACTGAGGAGTGATATCCAGTTAGAAAAGGAGAGATGAGTGAACAAATGGCTAAGTGAGATGAATGGCTGAGAGTGTGGATAGGTGGGGTAGACGTATTGAAAGGATGGATTGGTGGGTGGATGAACAGATGGGCAGAGGCACATGCCATGGCGGGGTTTGGGCTGAGGCAGGTAGGTGCAAGGAACTCACTTCAGTGCTTACATCTCACACCGATATTTTCACTCTGTCATCTTCTCTCAAACCATAAGGATGTGGAAAGCAGTGGCTGACAGCAGCAGGGATAGGACCCTGGATCTGGTATTCCTATCTGCATTCCAGCTTTGCCAAGCCCTCACTTAGTGAGCCCTGCCCAGGCTTCAAGCAACACAAAGCCCACAGCAGCCTTGGAGAAAGTGCTGAGGGCATACTTGTCCCTTCCTGGCCATTGCCCTAGTCTCACCCTCGGAAGATACTACCCAGAAGAGGGATTGTCTTAGCAGAGTTTTGACTGTCCTCAACATCAAAGGCTGGAAACCAGCTAATTTCACTTCCCAATGTGCTGTCCCACAGGGCACACACTTCACTCTGACCTCGCTCAGGTCCAACTGGGAGTCACTTCTGTGTGGCCCTCACTAAGTCCAGAGCTATTGAGACCAGCAATGGTGTCGTCCTCACTACCTCATTTCAGTGACAGCGTCCCTGACACTGAGAAATCACAGAAAAAATGTTTGTGGGTAAACAAATGGATGATGAGTCTTGGACATGACATCAGCCCAGCCTTGGGAGCATCATTTGGGAGAAAGTGGAATGTCTTGGAAAACAATGGTCAACCTTGATTCAGGGCACAAAGTTTGAATCCCAGCTCTGCCACTTCCTGTGTGACTTGAGACAAGTGCCTGCACCTCTCTGAACCTCCATTTCCCCACCTGTGAAATCAGGGTAATAGTTGATACCACTCAACTATCCCCTGTGGCTGTGAGGATCACATCAGGAATCAGCTTTGAATCTGGCCCTTTAGAAGGACCCCCACGCCCCGCCCAATCCCAGAAGCCTTGTATCCAAGCCCCAAAGCTGAACATCCCTCCTGCCCAACCTCCTCACCTGGAGGGCAGAGCCGGGCCTCCAGGGAGGGGATCCGCAGGCCAGGGGAGGTGAACACGCTCTACTTTCAGGTTTCTCTAAACTGGGGCTGTGCTAATCACCCTGACCTCAATCTTTCTCTCTGAATTATGGAAAGAGAGTTCTCTGCAAACGAGGCATGTGCAAAAGTTTCCACCAGGCTCCCTGCCCTTCCCTCGTCTCATCCTTCCCAACCTCCTGCGGACCGTGGCTTATTAGCTGTTCCCGTTCAGCTCGCCGTGTCCTGTGCCTGCACACGTGAGACTAAAAATACCCATGGCTCCTATTAGAGGCTCTGCCCCGGGAGCAGGCAAGGCTGGAGTATGCACAGACACGAAAAACTGGCTCCCTGTGCCCCCGGGATCCAGGCCATCAGGCCTGTCTTGCTCAGGGCACATGGGCACCAGCCCCCGAGGTAATAGTCCCTGGGGGGGGGGGGGGGGGGGGGCGGCGGGGGGCGCGGTCTACAGTCATGATCAGAAAGGCTGTTCTGACTTCATTTGTGTTTTGGTTCAGACATTCCAAAGCCATTTCCTGTGGCCCTCCTCACCACCTCATTAGACAACCTCCCACCACCCAGGTGTGAGGGCTCTCTTTCAGGGGAGAGACATGTGTCACTCAGAGCACTGTGCTGGGCCCTGCGAGTGGCCCACCCCCGTCTCAGCCCTCTCCTGGAAAAGACATCTGTGCCCCTTTCACTAAAACATACAGAATGGCAAGTGTATTAGGCTGGGTGCCAGGAGTGGGCCCATCTAAGAAACAGGGTTGACTTGCTGGGAAAACTGTGTGAATAGATTTCTTGACCCTCTGTTTCTTTGTCAATAAAATGGGCATAAAGGCATCAGCCCCGCCTTGGGCTATGTTGAGGACTGTGTGAGTTCCCGGGTATGAAATTGCAGAATTCTATACAGAAGTAAGCGACTGGCAGGGAACGAGGAGCATGCCTTAGGTGTGAGGACTCCTGGTTTGCATGAGAGCAAGCTGCGGATCAAGAAATATGCAAGGGGCACTTCAATGGCTGCAATAAACACTTGGCGAAGCTAAAGAGGTAATCTCTCCATGGGCTTTCATGTGCTACTGGATACCTCTCTTGGCATGGCCTGAGATATTTTGGAAGTGGTGGTGAGAGACAAATTGATTTTCATCATCTCCATCCACAGGAAAAGGCCATCAAGTATAAAGACTACGAAAGTCAAACTACCTGGAATTTGGAATATAGGGCTGCCCACAGGTGCACATCGTTAAATGCAGGAGGAGGGGGGTGAGATAAGCTAGGGACAGAAAAGGAGAGGAAGTCGATGAAAGCATCATGGGCAGAAATACAGAAACAGGGAGTGGGCTGATGGGCCGATTGGGGAGAGACATATGGGAGGGTTGAGAAAGGAAATTGTGTTTAACAGAAAAGTCACAGCTTATGGCTCCTGATTGGGGTGGGGTGAGGGGTGGCTTCATGGGGCTGAGCAGTGCTGTCAGAACCAAGCTCTCCCCAAATTCGTGCTCCAGATGGTTCTGTCAGCAGCGGGGGAAGGTGCCTTTATTGCCGCTTGTCCTCATTTAACCTCCGACTCCTCCACTCGCTGAAGGCCCGAGAGAAAGAGGCAGAAGAGCAAACGCTCCAAACCGCGGAAGGCTGTTACACCTCCAGGCTAAAGGGAGCCGTCTTGCAGGCTGGGAACATTCATTCTGCCCAATTTGACTCAAACATTAATTAAGCAGCACACACAGAAGACACCATGTGTGCGGAGGGGGACGGGAAGCGGGGGATAAATGGGGAGAGTAGGATTGAGGGAGACCATGACCTGGCCCTCAAAAAGCTTAACATGGTCCGAAATAGTTTGGAAGAGTCATCTTTTTTCAAACTAACATTTAAGTGTTTGTGACATTACAGTAGGAAATAGAACTAAGAATATGAATGCAAAAAAAAAAATCACTGCACAAGGGCGCCTGCGCGAGCACATAAATTTAGGTAAAAAAATATATATTGT
Organism: Lasiurus cinereus; assembly: GCA_011751065.1. NCBI lineage: Eukaryota > Metazoa > Chordata > Mammalia > Chiroptera > Vespertilionidae > Lasiurus > Lasiurus cinereus. The sequence goes on from JAAGEH010000125.1 coordinate 13,818,709, forward strand.
CCAATCTCAGTAGAGATTCTAAAAAATTTGAAAGAGCTGCCATATAACTATTATATTTTGGCAAAGGTTTATGTGACAACAGTATTCAATGCTTGGGACGGCATATGGGGAGGTGACATATACAGTTAGTGAGACTGTAAATAGGCACAATCTTTCCAGACAGTTACTTGACCATAGATAGATAGAAATATATAGAGACAGATAGAGACATGTAGATACATATATGTGTGTGTGTGTGTGTGTGTGTGTGTGTGTGTGTGTATCAAGCTGTATAACCTTGGAGTCAGAAAGTCCACTTCCTGGAATCTACTCTAAAGAAATAACCAGATATGTAGTCAAAGGTATAAACATACAGATGTTTATCATCCCATTACTTATAAAAATGGAAAATGCAAAACAAAATAAAATCCAACAGTAAGCAAATGGAAAGAAATGGATTTTGGCACATGGATGTAACAGTGATGAAGCACCCTTTTAAATTGGGTTTGAATAGTATTTTATAAACTATTCATTACACATATTGGGTGAAAAAAAAAAACACATCATGATACCAAACTGTATATGGAGTGATCACAACTTTATTTTTTAAATAAATATATACACACCTATATATATATGTGTGTGTGTATGTGTATACACACACACACACACATATAGGTACACATATACAAACACACATTTATTATATATGTTGTAGTAATTATAGATGTTTAATAGAAGGGAATGCTAAGTAATGAAATGTGTAAAAGTGATTATCTCTAGCTGGTGGGGTCGGGGTAGTTTCATTTTCTTCTGTACATAGTTTTTGCATGCGTGTGATAGAGTCCCTGTGTCACTGGCCCCTATGGAGCTGCGTGGCCCACTCCCCTGAGCCTGAGGACTGAGCTGGGCCAGCCCTTCATCTCGCCACCGGCTCTGACCAGCCCCTGGCACCTGCCTGTGCTCTCACTCTGAGCCCAGATCACCACGTAATCAAAGTACCCGTGCCACACTCCCAGAGGCTCTTTTCCTCGCGCAGCTCATGTGGTGTTGGACTCTCTTTTCACCCCATCTTCCCCCTCGCCTAGCACCCTTGCCAGAGGACCGTCCCTGGTGGCATGGTTTGCAGCAGACCTGCCCCTCCCCCTGGTGAACTCTCTGCTCTCCTGTCCTGGCTGACCAAGATCCCCAGCACTGCCCAGGCTGGGAGCAGGAGCCCCACCCACAGCAGGTCTTGCCTCAGTCCGGCCCTGACAGCTCTCTCGCTCCCCTCTGACCCCTTTTCCTTGTACTTCAGCATCAAACAGACCGCTCTACTTTCGCTTCATAAAACATGTCATCTTCTCTCTCACCTCCAGCCCCCTGCCCCCACCCCCAGGCGACTCCTCTGCCTGGAAACCCTCGCCCTTCTTCCCTGACTCTCCCCTCCCTATTCATCCCCAAGGCCACTACTTAAAGGCCAGCTCCACCTCGGAACCTGCCTTCCTGGACCCTCCTGTCAGGGAGGACAGGTGCCCCTCCCCTGTGCTTACTCTGCCACTTCACCAGAATGTCATTGCAAGTAACAGGGGCTCAAGAGCAAGCTGCTGCCTGGGCTTGGCAGCAAGCTGAGCAGAATTGGAGAGCCCCCTCCCACTCCCACCCTCCCACCCCTACTGACCCTCATGCTACGGAGCTTATTGCAGCACAAAATTCCTTGTCATGGCTCTGGAAAACGGCAGACCTCTGCCTCCCCCTGCATCCCTGGGCTACTTCACTGCTCCCGAAGGCGGCTGGTTGCACCTCACCAACAACCTGTGACTACTGCCCCTGCAAGCAGTTCTCTGCCACTCAGGCCGCAGAGCCTGGGAAACCTGTCCCCAAAGGCTTGAGCCCAAAGAACTTTGCCCAGAGTCTCGGCTCAAGCTGTGCTCATCAGGACTGTTGAGACCATCTCCCCTGCTGGCTGGCAGCTGCTCTACCCTGGACCAATTTGAGTGCTAAGCAGCCCCAGCTCACAGGCATGGATGGTCACGGGGAGGTGCTCAGCACAGGAGCTTTGGAGTCATGCAAGGTAGGGTGTCAGCTGCTACCTATGAGAGGTCCTTGGATAGGTCCCCATAGGCCCTTCCCCATTCTCCGTGTGCCCTTCCCCACTCTCCGTGCGCCCTTCCCCACTCTCCGTGTGCCTCTTGGGACTCTCTGGAGAGGAAAGAGTTATGCTGATGGCCCTGAGGAACTCCTGTTTCTGAGGAAGACAATAACGCGCAGCAGAGCCCACCCTCCTCTGGCGAGGGCCTCATCCACCAGCAGCAAGCCTCCCCCTGCTGCCCATTGCTCCTCTCCAAGACGCAGAGTCAGCTCGTGGCTCAGAACCCGTCAGACACTGACAAATCCCACCTTTAAGCACGGGTTGGGGGCAGTGTGAGTGACAGCTGGGCATGCTTGGTCATCACCTGTGATGGAGGATAAAGTCCAGCCATTTTGCCCACTTTGTCCAAAGGAGGAGGTGGGTGGTGAAGAGAGCATCTCATCTCTCTGCCCCTGCTCCTGGCAGGGAGCCACTCTGCAGACCCAGGAGGCCTGCAGCTGGACTGAGGGCCACCGGGGGAGGCCTGGGGAGTGGCTCCAGGTTCTGTGTAGCATCAGGATCCAGGAGCGGCAGCATCTCCCGGAGCAGTTAAGGCAACACCACCCCTATTTCATGGCTTTGCTCCAAAGCAGTGTTCTCTCTGCATTTTGTCCCCTAGAAATAATGTCAACGATTGGAGACATTCTGGGTGGTCGCAAGAGAGAAGTGGGGGTTTTTTGGTTCTAATTGTTAGATCTCAGGAACGTATGGGACATCCCCCTACAACAAAGAATTACCGGGTCCCCAAATGTCCATAGTGCCACAGAGGAGAATCCCTGCTCAGCATCCCCTCCTGAGGCAGCTCTGTGAAGGGCGGCTTGGGGAGCTAGATCCTAAGAGAGACCCTCTGAAGCAGGGAAGTATGTGGGGGGGGACACAAATTTTAGGTAAAGGGGCTTCAGGGTCCCCACTCTCCCCACACAGCCCCCTCCTACGGAAAGGTGCTGCCAAGGAGCCTCTGTTGGGATCTGCACCCTCGAAGGAGGTGGGCCACACTCTCCCAGGTGAGATGGGGGAACTGAGGTGAGAGAGCTGCCTGACCATCTCCACGACCCCAGGGGCTTTGCATAATCCATAGAGCAAGGCTCAGCCAGCCTCTCAGCCGTGTGCGGAGAAGACAGGACTCACTGCATGAGGAACCCTGCCTGGGGAGTCACCCGCTCCACGGGTCCTCAGCTCAGATCTCCTGAACTCCAGTTCCACAGTGTCAGAAGCCAGTGGCCTCTCTTTCCACCAGACGCCCAGTGGGAGAGGGGGCGGTGGTGATGCAGTGAGGCAGCTGCCTTTACAGGCAGCCGAAGTGTGAGCCACAGTCAGAGGGGAGAGAGCTTCTGAGTCTGAGGGTCCAGCTGGGTGACACCCCCCCCCCCTCCATCACTGACTTGCCTCTTTACCTGTCTCTTTCCTCACCCTTCAAATGAGGTCAGAATGACAGCTACCATTTGGTGACTATTAATTATGAGCCAGGCACCTCAGGTGCACGTCATTCTCACACTGGCCCGGTGAGGATGTGTGTTATGCCTGTGATTAGGTGAGAAAATCGAGGGGAGAGAGCTGGCCGAAGGTTGCACAGGCAATGAGGAGCGGAGCTGGGACTGGAACCCACGCCTGCGCAGCACAGTCTGCCTCCACGGGGACCATGCTCCAAGGAAAAAAGAAAGGCCTCCATATGCTCGGCATTTATTCATGGTGGATACTCAAGTTAGGGGGCTGGCTCTGGCGAGGTGGGCCCCCATGCCAAGGGCTAGCAGGAAGATGCCGCTGTAAACACGCCTAGGACCTGGAGCCAAAGGGCCTGCTGCTGTTGCCTGGGCAGGCCAGGCCCTGCTAAAAATAGAAGGGCTCTCAGGTCCAGCTCCCTGGCCACAGCAGCAGGCTGCGCCCTCCGCCCAGCCTCCTCCTCTCCCCTCCCCACTTTCCCCATAGGCAGGCTCCAGGCTTCTAGAAGGAACAGAGATGTTGAGGTTTCCAAGGCAGAGAGAACTGTTGGGTTGATGCCCAGTGGGCATGTTCCAAGTGCTGGGAGGGTCATAAGTGGGGCGGGGGGAATGGGGGAGCTTATGATCCCACGACCCCATCCATTTCCTTCTTAGAGAGGGAGCTGTCAATCTCCAGAACCCACCCCAGGAAGGAGTGGGGCCCAGGCCAAAGGTTGGCCAATTTCTGCACACCTTGTACTGCAATCTGGAACCCTGTTTTTTTTTTTCTTCCTCTGAGATGACTCTGTTGACAGCACTGTGCGATTCTGTATTTGTCATGGCTTTTGGAGAAGGTCTGCTTCAGGTCCCCTTGGGGAACCCCCCACCTCGAGATGGCGTAATGAGGTGCGCCAGCCACCCAAAAGACAGCCCTGGCGCCGGGGGCAAGTGCTTACAGCGGGCAGGCAGGGGCGCAGGGCGGGAGGCTCTGGGGCCGGTGGCCTGGGTGCATGTCTGGGCTCAACTGGGGATTTCCTTTCAAAGGTGACTTAGAGCCGCTACATTAGGGGAGCGCCCTCCCGGGCGGGCCTAATGGCGTGTTTGGCAGAGTCAGCGAAACGCAGCGCGCAGCGGCTAGGTGGCGGGGGAGCGCCCTCTCCCGCGCCCTCGCCATCTCCCGCGCCGGGCAGCAGCGCGCACGGGGCCATTTGCAGCGCAGGCAGCCTTACGAGCGGCCGCGGCGCGCCGGCGGGGAACGAGGTGGCACCATGGAGCTGAAGAAAGACAGCAACACCGTGTCCATCGACATGCTGCTGATCGTGCACTCGGAGAAACGGCGCGCCGCGCAGGGCACGCACTCGGACCGGCAGGCGGACCCGGGCGCGCTGCCGCAGCGCAGAGGAGGTAACGCCCGCCCAGCCGACCCCCAGAGGGTCCTGGCACCTCGGCCTCTTCACCCCAGGGCTCACCCGCCGTGGGGACGCCCCTCGCGCCCCCCCGAACGAGCACAGCGACACGACCCTCTCCCCCTGGCTGCCTGCGCCTCCAGGCTGTGACTCTGGCGTCCCCTGGCAACGCGCAGCCCCGTGATTGCCCTGAGTTGACTCCTGTGCAGGCCTGCGGTGCTTCCGTCAACCCAGGCAGCCAGTTTCCTCCAACCACTCCCTGAAAGGTGCAGCTCAGGGTTGGAAGATGCCTGGGAAAAAGGGGGCCAGAGCCTCCGGCCAGACTCCTGGGTGGCCAAAGCCTGCTCCCCATATGGCACATGCAGGGAGCAAGGACCCCAGGTAAATCTGGGTGCTGAGTCAGACGTGAAGATGGGAAGCCCCCTTGGAGCCCTTGCACCACGCACAGCCTCGGTTTCCCTTTCTTAAGCCCTCTCCCCCTCTTCCTCAGAAGACATAAGAGGAGGTGTAAAGGGCACACAGGCTTGGATAGGGTTAGGCTTGAAATCTGCTGTCCCCGCCTTATTTACTGATTTTCCTTTTCTTCGGACTTTCTGGCCAAGTGTAGACTGGTAAAACAAAGTGACTGTGTATAAAGCGCTTGTGGGAGGCAGGTCCGGGCCTCTGTATTCTCCAGGGGAGAGGTCACAGCGTGAAGGTCCGGAGCGGAGGTGCGGGGGATACAGACACATAATAATTGTTAACAAAGCCCCTCAGATGTCTGGGAACCTCTGGGTCCCAGGTCTAGGAGGAAGGCCCCAGGAACACTGGCGGAGAGGTGTCCCAGGAACCTGGCGGAGAGGTGTCCCAGGAACCCTGGCGGAGACGTGTGCGCGTGCACTGGGCTGACTGAGCACCAGTGCTTTGAGAGGGATGCCTGACAGCCAGGGCAAAATGGCTTCTGCCGCCCGCCTCCCCTCCAGCTCCAGAGCTCCTTGGAGTCTGCCCAGCTCTTCTGTCCCCAGGGCCCCCTTGCACATTGAACATCCACCTTCTTCCGTGTTGAAGCAATGACACCATGGATGGCTTTGCCCCCACCAGCCACACGGGCTGGAGCTGTCCCATAGCTCCTGGCGACCCCTTGGGGAGGCAAGCAGGAGGTTGGGGGAATGGATTCTGGAGAGCTGAGAGTGTTGCCAGGTACTCTAGTCTCAGAAGCAATTTGGGGGCCAACAGTTGTTTGGGTTGCTTGGTCCTTTAGTTCTCAGAGTTGCTCCTAGAAGAAGGGAAAATGCCCACCCAGGATATCTGCCATGAGGAAATGGGCAGAGGCCGCCAGCTTTCTCACAGAAATGAGGCTGCTCCTGCTGCACACACCAGAAGGCCTCCCGCAGTGTGCGGCTCAGCCAGAGGCCCCCACGAGGCCCAGCTCTGGCCCAGCCCATGAGTTCCTCTCTCCTCTCCTGCTCTGATCACATCTCTCCTAAAGGCTCTGTCACTAGAAAGAAAGGGTGAAGCCCCAGAAGGGCCTGCGATCTGCACTGCTCCGGAAGGTGTCAAACGCCTACCACCAACCCTGCAGGACTCCAGACCGGTGCACTCGACACTCAATGACTGTGGCTCAGAGAAAAAAAAAAAAAGACCCTGCTTGTGAGCCCTTTCTGCTGATATTTTTCTCCAAATATTTTCCTAACAGATGTTTCTCCCAGACCCTATGTCAGTGGAGAGACCTGTGTCTCATATTCAGTCAGACAGTTCTGCACCGGAGCAGAGAAGAGGGGCGGGCACCGCCTCCAAGACCTGCTGGGCAGTGGTGTTGTCCAGGAGCCCCCCGGCTAAGCCGGCTTGCAAGCCCACGCAGCCTAAGGAGGGGAAATGCTGAGCAAGTCTCACTTGTTCCAAGGCCCCCTGTTGGTGCACAGACCCGAACTCACCCATGCCCAGTTCCAGGAGTCTCCTCCTGGCTCCTCCCAGCTCCAGGTCCTCCGCTCTGCAAAGGTTGGCCTGAGCTCAAATACTGTCACCAAGCAGAGGACTGCCTGGAGATGTGACTAAGGGGGCTTTCAGCTGTGTCCTTGTGGCAAAAGAAAATAGTCAAAGGGACAGGAGGCAAGGAGTGTGGCACCAGGAATATGGGCTGCAAGGCCAACGGGTGCTCTCTCGCCTTTCCTCTAGGGCGCTTTTTCCCAGCCATGCCTGAGAGCAGCGCTTCTCAAAACCGTGCCTGGGGGCCCTGGAGGGGACAAGGTGGCCTAAAGCTGTTTGCACCAAGACCGAAAGAGCTTCCGAGTTTTAGGTTTTATCCCCAAAGCTGATGTAACACATGCATTCCTCTCCAAAGGGGTGCTGGTGGGGTTTCCAGGTGGTGGGTCCCAGGCACTGACTGTGGAGGGCTCTGCAGGAGGGAGGGGCTCGGGAGCCTTGGAGTGGTCTGTAGAACCAGGAAAGGGCCGCAGAACCAGGCTTGAGGCTGAACTTCCAGGAACAGCCTCATAAGCTGCTCTGGTGAGGAGACCTTCGCTGCCACCAAGGGTCCCTAGGTGCTCTTTTCGCACCAGGAACTTGATTTTGTTGCAGCTATTGCCACTGCCAGAACATATGCCAGTTCTGTGCCAGGAACTTGACCTTGCAGCCACCACTTCCAACTGTCACCGGAGGTAGAGAAAGCTTCCATTCTCCTTCCTGTTGCCTCACCAGATCCCAAGGTGGAATTGGACACAGGTGCCACTGACTGGCCAAGCCTAGGCCACACACATGCCCATGCTCTAGCTGCAAGGAAGGCTGGGAGAGCCGGCTTCTATTACTTTCAGTTCCCATAGGGATAGGCAGTGTTTGCCCACTCCCATCCTACATCAAGACTCTAAGAGTGGGAGATTTACCACATACAGAAATAGGCAGACAAAATGAATGGCAAATGTCTTTGACAATAATCCTTCCATCTTTATGCAGTGGAGACGTGGGAGTGAAACATGGGCATCTCTGTTTGCAATGATTCTGATAATCAACACTTCCCCCATTGAAAACTGATGTTTTAATATTTTTTTAAAATGTTTAAAATATGAATGGTTTCACTCATGCTCCTAAGTGTATTTCATTAGTGGACAGCCTCCCTCAGATCCCAGGAGAGCCACGTTCTACCAGCCCCATGTCAATCCAGATGTGTACACAACTGGCACATCATTTGCTGGGCCTGGATCTCTGTACCACAGAGAATTTCATGCCAGTCCTTGTTATTTTACAGGACTCCACAGTGGCGGAAACGGAATACAGAAATGGCAGAAAATAGAAGGAAACAGCCTGTATGGTAAATTCTTCCTTTTCTTTTTTTTTTTTTTTTTTTTTTTTTTTCTTTTTGGTTTCTGAAATTCAACACATTTTGAAATGACTGGAAGCATTGGGTCTCATTTGTTTGAAGACTGGCTCTAGTCATCTAACCACTCAGAAGTGGCTGCTTGTAACTTAGCCAGGCATCTGGGGCCACTGTGACCCTGGAAAGTTTTCCCTGGCATCAGGTCCCCTGATTTCCAGGAGGCTGGGTGGGGGCAATGCCATACGCTTTTGTACCCACGTGTTCACTGGTGTCCTTCGGGATGGGAGGTGGGGGTGTTACCACAGAGGTGGGGCTGCTCAGGTCCTGCAGGGCATTGGAAACTGTTTCTGAATGGAGAGGACAGCGTCCTGCCTTGAGGCCTGGGCGATGCCACTGGCTACCTGCTGGCCCCGGACTCAGATGACCATAAAATCTGAGAGAAGTCAGCTTCCAAAGCCTCCTCTCTCTGGTGCCAGGTGCCTGTCGCCTTGCAAGCTCAGGCTCTGGGAATTCTATGCACGGACCAACTCTACAAAGCCTTATTCTGTGCCCTTCAGAGATTCATTAGGCCAGCCTCCAGGCACAAGCATCAGTGTAACTGCAGTGGGATGTGTGAAAATTCTAATAAGAATCAAACTGCCACCCCAGATCTCCAAGAGGGGGCTCAGTCAGACCCCGGCTCAGATGACTGACAGATCAAATGCCAGTGTGAAGGAACCACCCTCTATGACCCTCCACAAATGGGGAAACAGAACCTCAATTGAACAAAACCAAACAGTCTTCTTTGCCATCCTTCTGACAGTAACAAAAGAGAAGGGTGAGGTTCTAAAAGTAAATTCACTCATTCATTTCCCCATGAAACAGTAGACAATACAGTCAAGAACCCCTGTCCTTGGGAAGCCATATTAAAATGATGGTAATCATGACACCATTTACTGCAATTGAGTCTCAATGTCCTGGAGGTGGAGAGCGTGCCTCTGTCCCTGTGCCTGGGGGTGAGCCATTCTCATGACATGCACTTCTAGAGACCACCCGCTGAGTCCCAGATGAGGGGCATGCCTGGGTGGGGTGGCTTCCTTAGCCTTGTTATGGGGCCATCGGATGGGAGAGGCACCTGCTGCCACAGCTCTACTGAAGCAGGCACCAAAGTTAGCAAAACTATGCTGCAGGCTTGGGAGAATTAAGATAAAACTCACCTCCAGAGACTTGTTGGCCACAGAAACACATAGCCCATGCAGGCCTGTGTGCCCAGCCACTGTGCCCACGGGCAGGCAAGAGGACAATCGGGCTGCAGTGGTTTGTTGCAGCCCTCTTGCCTTGCCTGGGTTGTCTGAAATTCATCCTATGTCTTCTCCGGCACATTATTACATCAGGAGAGCATTGAATTATGTTGAATTCATCCTCTTTCTATCATCTTTGGGGTTCCTGATTTGGGGGAAGTTTAGTGAAAAAATACAACAAAACACAACGCAGCATGGTAACTATTTCAAGACTCTTCTAAAAGGTCTTAGTAGAATGTGTCAGACAAAAAAAAAAAAGAGAGAGAGAGAGAGAGGATGATGAAAGTATGTAGTTCTTGCAAAAAAAAACAACGAAGAGTTTCAGGTATATGCAGGGCTGAAGAGAGGCTCCACAGAGGCCTCGAACCCAGACCACTCCACCAATATGTGTAATTTAAAGTAAAATTTTATTTATTGTTTAAATGACACACTTGCATGCATGCAGAAGTTAAAGGTCTGGCTTTTCTCTGTTTTCTGGCGGTGAGATTCTGGGTACATAGCTGCCTTGCTGGTGCTTACGGCACCCAGCCCTGGTTCCGGCAGGCCCTCCTGCCCAGCTCTGGAAACTGGATGGCGTGCTCATCTGAGAAGGAAACAGCTGATGGCCTGTGCGGGTGGAGTGTGCACAAATGTGGCTGAACCTGGGCCCGATCCAGAAGGGCACATGTGCCCCCTTTTGCTGCTGTGTGCACTCCTTGGGCTGGGGTGTTGGCAGGGTGAGGGGAGCTCGGAGGGCTCCAAACTTTTCCAAGCAGCTGGTGTGTAGGGCCAAGCCACCCCCACATCCCAGCTTGCCCAGCAACGGGCTTACCCTGCTGTGATTGGCTGCTTTCCTTGGTCCTGGCTGAAGTCTGCCTAGCAGCACAGGGACTGACGCCCCACAGCTACAGGGAAACCAATTGTGCAGCCCTGACTATAAATACCCCACAACAGCTATGCCAGCTAATCGCCTCCTTGAGGATTCCCTTCCCAGATCCTGTTTCCTCCCTCGGCCAGCCGAAATACAGCCAGCTGTGCCTGTAGGAGGTGGCCATCCTGTCCCCTAGCCTGAGTCTGGCCTGGAGTTGGCCCTCAGCTGATCAACCTCTCATAGCCCAGGGGGCTCAGGGACCTGGCTGGCCTGCTTACAGAAAGCTGCAGCCAGCAGGTTTCTCCAGGTCAAGACCCTACTGGGTGGATCACAAACCCAGCCCAGCTCAGGGCCCCACCACCCAGCATGACTGGCTTCTGCCCGGATCCAGGCGTGGGAGCACTGAGCAGCAGATCTGGGTGGGTGCACGTGGGACGCATCTGAACGGAACTTGGTCAGGCCAGTGCCCCAGAGTCAGGCTTGTTTCCAAACCCAGAAACTGGTCCCAGTGGTCACTTTTAGTGACAGGCCCGACAGCCTTTCTGCAGACCAGTGGAGGCCAGCGGGGAAGATGGCTGGCCAAGATGGTAGCAGTGGGTCTCATCTGGTATCATCATCATCACCTTTCTGGCTGCCACAACCCTGGCCTTCCCAGCTCCTCCCCCTACCTCTCTGAAGCAGAAATTAAAGGGCAGCCTCAGCAAGACCAGGCCACCCCGGCATCTGTAAAGGGAGAGATGTAGGAAAAGTGGTGCTTCCCCAAGAAGCCTGTGGGTTCCTCCTCATGGCCTGTGGCAGGAACGGGGCATCTCCTGCCTGATCCCACTAGACCCTGAGGACAGCTCCGTGTTCCGGGGACATAAACATTACTAGCACATGTAGAGCGTTTTCCATAGTTGGGCGCCTTGCAAATGTTTGTGCAACCGAACCAAACTACAAACCACTCCAACTCCAGGGCTGGAGTAAGTCTGCCCTGTTCTTCTCAGAGGGAGGCAAGAGGCTGAGCCAGGAGCCCAGAGGCTTGGGGTCAAGCCCCAGGTCTGATGCTGCCTAGCTGCAGAGACTGGCAAAAGTTAACCAGTCCAAGCTGCAGGTCCCTTAGCTGTAAATTGGGACAGGAACCTCTCAGCCTGCTCTACTAAACGGTGGGAATGTCAGGCATCCCCATGCGCTTTGAAGACTGTGCCCAGCGACATCAAAGTCTGAGGTCCTGGTTACTTAACCCATGGAGGCATCCCCATTTCTTTTGAAGACTCTCTATTGAGTGGTGAGCACACAATATAACATATAGGTGACAGATTATAGAATTGTGCACCGAGACCTATAGAATTTTATTAACCAACTAGTGGCCTGGTGCACGAAATATATGCACATTAAAAGGGGATTAGTTAGAGGAAATAATTTAATATTGCTATTTGCCCTTTCTCTATAATAGAAATGTCAGAGGTGAGAGAAAATTAGTAAAATGTATATGGAAACCTTCCTCCTGTCAGAGTCTGGTGTGCACCATGGGACACAGAATCAGGTCCCTGTCCATCCACATGCGCCTCAAAATCGCACGAAACCCAAACCGGGCTAGCCCTCACCCCCATTGGGCTAGATCCAGACCTGGCCATTCCCACCCTTGTCAAGCCCCACCAGGCAGGAGTCATAGCCTCAGGTCCCCTGGCCCAGTGCCAGGATGGGGGGCATGGTCTGAGGTCCCCCAGCCCAGACCCAGGTGGGGTACATGCCTTGAGGTCCCTGTCAAGATCCGCCAGGTGAGGGACATGGCCTGAGATTCCCTGTCAAGCCTCACCAGGTGAGGGTGGATGGCGGGGGGTGCAGCCTCAGGTCCCCTGGCCCAGCACCAGGAGTGGATCAAGCCCCTCTGGGCAGGGAGTGCAGCCTGAGTTTCCCAGACCCAGCACTGGGGGTGCACCTTGAGGTCCCCCTGTCAAGCCCCACTGGGTGGGAAGCACAGCCTGAGGTCCCCTCTCAAGCCCTGCCAGGCAGAGGGACACAGCCTCAGGTTCCCTGGCCCAGTGCTGAGGCAGGGGGTGTGGTCTGAAGTCCCCCAGCTTGGTGCCTGGGTGGGGGGCACGACTTGAAATCCCCTGTCAAGCTTCACCTGGTGGGGGCACAGCCTGAGGTCCCTGGGCCAGGCACTGGGGCAGGGGAAGCAGCCTGAGTTCTCCTAGCCCAGCACCAGGATGGAAAGTGCACCTTGAGGTCCCCCATCAAGCCCCACCAGGCAGAGGTCCTGGCCAGAGGTCCCCCAGCCTGGCGCCAGGGCAGAGGCAAGGCCTGAGGTCCCTGTCAAGCACCACCGGGTGAGATATGCAGTTTGAGGTCCCCTGTCAAGCCCTGCGGGGTAGGAGGTATGGTCTAAGATCCCCCAGCCTGGTGCCAGGGTGGGCGGCACGGCCTGAGGTCACCCAGTCTGACGCTGGGGGGTGGAGAGGGAGCAGCCTGAGGTCCCCTAGCCCAGCAGCAGGAAGAGCACTTTGAGGTCCCGTCAAGCCCCGCCAGATGGGGGGCATGGCCTCAGACCCCCTGGCCTTGTGCTGGGACAGGGGGAATGGCCTGAGGTCCCCCAGCCTGATGCTGGGGGCAGAGGGTGCAGCCTGAGGTTCCCTGTCAAGCCCTACAGGCGTGAGGGAGGGCGGAGCCTCAAGTCCATGCTGATTGCTCGTTAAGGCTCATTATGGCAGTGGTTCTCAACCTTTCTAATGCTGCGACCCTTTAACACAGTTGCTCATGTTGTGGTGACCCCCAACCATAAAATTATTTTCATTGCTACTTCATAACTGTAATCTTGCTACTGTTATGAACTGTAATGTAAATATCTGATATGCAGGATGTATTTTCATTGTTACAAATTGAACATAATTAAAGCATAGTGATTAATCACAAAAACAATATGTAATTATATATTGTGAAATATTTATTTCTAATTATAAATAAATGAAATTTTTGTCTTGAATCATGGTGTAGCATGGGTAACAGTCTTCATATGACAACAGTAAACTACATTGCTACACTTTGCTACACGAAGGAGCGGTCTATTGGTTCCTAAGACCATGGGATATAGGTGTTTTCTGATGGTCTTAGGCGACCCCTATGAAAGGGTCATTCGACCCCCAAAAGGGTCGTGACCCACATTATGGGAACCACTGCATTATGGGAACTTTGCTTCAGCTGTGGGTGCAGCCATCTTTGTGATGGAGTGATGGTCAATTAGCATATTTATTCCCTCTTTATTAGATAGGCTGTCATCCCAATAAATTCAATAAAAGTTTTTTTAAAGGAAGAGAATCACATTAGTATCCTCAAAGAAGGCCGAAGAACTACATTCCCATAATGGTATAAAAGTTTGGATATATATTTTTTGAAAACTATGAGGAACACTAAAAACCATGTCTCCAATAATCTAAAAAAGCTAGTAGTAAAAGTACAAAAACAAAGAAAAAGAACCTGTGCTGGCACCTGCTGGGAGATGTGAAGGTGTGTGCACAGGGCTTCCAGGCCTGTGCCTCTGCGTTCAGTGTGTGACTGTGATTCCTGCGTGGGCAGGCGGGTGTGCCTGTGTTCCGGCCAGGCCTGGGATGATGACCTGGGCCCCCAGCAGCCTGCCTTTCTCGCAGACACGCAGCTCCCTGCTCTGCCCCGGGGAAGATTCCACTGTGGTCCCACTGGTCACGGCAGGTTCTCTGTCTTCCTTAAATAGGAAACCTGGCAGAGAAGCAGCGTCCTCAGCAGACCCAGGTCATCACTTCCTACGACAACCAAGGTAAGGAATTCGCCACGTCATGGCCCCTTCTCCAGCTCCCATGTGCCGAGACAGCGGGTGTGGAGCTCAGACTGGGGAGCTGGTCCTCTCTGTCCCACGGATGTTGGAGCCCCCTTGCCCTCTTCTTACATCCCATGGGAAGCAATGAGAGGCTGCATGGTATCATAGGAATGAGAAATAGACCTTGGGCCACAGAACCCACTGGTATCATCACCATCACCCTCATTGCCATCGCTAGAGCTGTCATTTACTGAGTGCCAGCTTTGTGCTGGGCACCCTGCCAAGCCATGTACATGATTATGCTCATATAAATTAAGCTTCACAACAATCCTTTTTGATTGGTACTCGTACTATCCTCATTTTACAGATGAGTAAACTGAGGCTTGGAAAGATTGACATCTGTCCAAGATCAAATGGCCAGCAGGACTCAGAGCTGGGCAATTGACCTCCCGCCAACCACCACCAAGTCCTGAGCTGTAAACCTTCCAAGCTCTGCTTTCACCACAACCGCCTACCCCCCAACCCCAACACCTGTCTCCCCCGCTGGCTTAGGTGGAGCAGGAGGGCTCCACCGCTGAGGCTGGAGGTGAGGCCAGGTTAGAGACCCCACCGCTGCCTCAGCTTTCTGCCCTGCATTTAAGGCTCAAAACCTGGGTCTGAGCGTTCCCATAGGCTCAGCCCTAAGAGCTCATCACCAGTGCTCTCAGCACCGTTGTCCTAACCAGAAGATTATCTAATGACATAGAAGGGGCAGTGGTGGCTCCCAGGAGGATTAGGGTCCTTGAGGGACTGTCCCCTGAAACTTGTGCAGGCAGGACCTGGCCATTCGGGTTTCAGTAACCCCTGTAGGCCAGAATTCCTGAGAATGCAGCTCCAGGACAGGACCCAGGGCCTCTTGGTGGGCCCACTATGAATTGCCACCTGTCCTGAGCACCATAAGGACAAGCCTAGGCCTTACCATTTCTCTGGACTAGCAGCACACAGCTGGCCACATAACAGGAATAAGCAATACCTCGCTAAAATGAGAATGGATCAGCGACCATTTGGCTTTCTTAGTTCTGGCCACACTCCTTGATGGAGTCCTGGTATAATCCCTGTTTGAGGATAGAGTTGAGGAGAGAGTTGAGGCTGGGGATGCTGCCATCCCAAGAGCCTGGTCTAAGGTCAGACCTCTGCACTGCACTGCCTCCCCTGTGCCACAGACAGGGGTAAGCTGGTCACCAGAGCTGCACCTGGCACCCTGGCTCATGTGTGCCACTCGCATGCCACCTCCCAGCATTCAAGACTTCCAGGGAGACAGGAAGAAGAGCAGCCATGTCCTCCTATGAGGATTGGAGCCCTTTGTAGACTGGAACGGATAGACTGGGCCTGGGTCACAGAGAGAGGAGGGGCATAGCCAGAGTTCAAACTGATATTGACCTATTCATTCCACAAAAAGCAGTTCCTGATGCAGGCACTGGGGATTCATCAAAGAAGGAAACAGAGGATCCTGTACCCATGGAGCTGACACCCTAGTGAGAGAGACAGATGACTCTAACAAGGGGAGTCAGATAAGACCGGAGGGGGAGATAAAGCAGGAAGGAGAATAGGGGGTGGGGGTGTATGCACACAGGCGTGTATTAGCCTCCTGCAGCTGCTGTAACATATTATCACAAAGTCAGTGACTTAACACATGTCCAATCTCTTAAATCGTTCCAGAGACTTCAAGTTTCAAGTCCATCTCAAGAGCTAAAGTCCCAGTGTTGTCAGGCAGGTCATGGGGAGAACCTCTTCCTCCGCTCTTCAGCTTCTGGAGGCTGATGACACCCCTGGACTTGTAGCTGCATCACTATAACCACTGTCACTCTTCCATCGTCACATTGCCTTTTCTCTATAATCAGTAGTTAAATCCCCCTCGGCCTCTGTTTTATAAGAAGCCTGTGATTACACTGGGCCCACCTGCATACTCCAGGATAATCTTCCTAACCCAACATCTTGGCTTAATCACATCTGCACAGTCCCCTTTGGTGTATGAGGTGACATTCACAGGTTACTGGAAGTGGGTCATGGATATCCTTAAGGGCTATTATGGAGCCTACCACAGGGGACAATTTAAAATAGAATAGTTGAAAAAAGACCTCCCTGAGAAGGTGACATTCAAGTAAGGGAGGAGGTGAGGGAGCAAGCCATGCAGGTGTCTGGGGAAGAGCTCCCAGCAGAGGGAGCCGGGTGTGAGGGCCTGGTGTGTTCCGGCAGCCGAGAGCAGGTCACTGTGGCTGTGGGGCGTGGGTCAAGTGGACTCAGGGCAGACCCTGCAGGACCTGTGAGGCTGACTGTGGTATGCTGTCTTCTAGTCTGCGTGCCACTGGAAACCACTCAGTTTTAAACAGGAGAGCCTCCAAAGAGTAGAGAATAAACAGAAGTGCATGGGGGTGGGTGCCAGAAGGCCCTGTAGATGGCAGCATGAGGATCCAGGCTTCCCTGGTGTGGATTGGGGTGTCAGAGAAAGAGAGGAGTCAAGGTTTGGGAGCTGAAGATGGAGACGAAGAAGCTGCAGGAGGTGCCTTTTAGGGAAAGAACATGAAGAATTCAGACGGGGCCTCGTTGAGGTTGGTGCCAAGGCCAAGCCACCACAGGCCTGCTATTTGGGATCAGAGTGACCAAGGACATCAGTATTCCGTGTGCCGCTCTCCTACTCATCCAGTGAGCCTTGAGCCTCGTGAGCTCTGTTCTGGGAACCACATCAGAGCCCCTGTTCAGCTTCCTCGTTGGCTCTTTCTATGACAGTAACAGCAGGGCCCCAGGGGGACACTTGGTGTGGGCCAGTCAGGGACCTAAGCCCCTGTTTAGGGGTCACCTCATTAAACCGCACAACCACCTTCTGTGTAGATTATCACTCCCATTTTACAGATGGAAAAACTGAGACCAGAGAGATTTTAGTAACTTGCCTGAAGTTACCCAGCCGGCCCATGCCAGGCCTGCAAGGTAAACCCATATCTGGGAGCTTCCAAAGCCAGTGGGCATAAGTGCTCCACCACACGCCCCCTTTCATACAGGGCAGGGACCAATTTGTGGGGACGATTGGGGGCAGCACCCCCTCCACTTTTCTGCCAGACAAGAAGTTCAAAATTTCAGTCTGAACTGTTACTCAGAGTGGTCCAGCTTCCCCCTCCTCCTCACCTTGTCACTCAGTGGAAGACTTGACACAATAGGTGACAAAAGATCATTGGAATTGTGGGTCTTCGCCTGGAAGGGGCCTCAGAAGGTTAGTTGGTAACAGGTGTGAGGTTGAATGAGAAGAGCGTGCTGAATTCCCCCCTAACTTCAGGCCTCAACAGTGATTCTTGGAGTCAGTTTTCTGCTGAGGCGTTTGTTCTTCAGGTCCTCACCCCTTTTCCCCTTGTAGACCCCCTGCCTTCTTTGATCGTGCACGCACTGGTGTCACACGGCCCTGTTTCCAGTTCTGGGACTCCTCTGGGGGGCTCCCCGCTGCAGAAGGAGTCGTCAATGGCCCTGTGTTTTCAAGAGCCCAGTGGAAGCCGGGTCAGTTAGGGCCACAGAGACGCCCTTTGCCACACCCGCCGGCCGGGGCCCGGTGACCTCACCCTGAGCTCTGGCATGCTCGGTTGTCATCTCATAACTAGAGCTGCTGAGTGGGGCTTTCATAGCGTCTCAAGCAGTCCCCGGTGAGCATGCCACAGAGCTGGGCTCTCCCCATCGCCACCCAGCCGGCTGCTCCTGGGCGCCACAGCTCACCACGGCCTGCGCTAACGCTGACTACTGCACCCAGAACAGAAACCACCAATCTCTTTACCACCTGCCTAGATAGAGTCTGTTTTAAGGGTTATTTTCAAACGCTTTAGCTGAGGTGTGCTGATGCTCGGCTGCTGCAGGAAAATATTCCAGAACAAAGAATTTACGTTGTAAACGTGGCAGCCAGTTATGGAAAGAGTCAGTGAAGACCTTCCGTCAATGAAGGCAGCCATCTGAGATGAGTCCCTCGTTCCCCACACACACCGGTGTGTACATGCAGCCTCTGCTAACTGATCAATGCTTCAGGCAGCCACTTCCAATCAGAGTTAATGAACAACACGAAATCTGTTTGCCATCTCGGCATTAGTAATTCTCAGCAAATTAGGCCTTTAGACAAAACCTGAATCAAACCCGCTGAGGCCTGGAGGGACGCTGTCGGGTGGGAGGACTCTCCTGGCTGGGTGAATGGCAGGCCCGAGCAGCGTGCCGGGGACAAGCTGGGCTTGCCGGCCGCATCTCCACTCCTGAGAGGGGGAGGGAAAGGGACAGAGCCAGTGGCAGCCGGAGACGCCCGTGGGAGCCACTTCGTAAGCTCGCAGAAAACCATCATTTAGACCCTTCCACTAGGACAGCCAGAACTGCGGCTTCAGAAATGGCATTTGGGTGACAACTGGTAGAAGTGGGAAGGGATGTCATGAAAGCACCAGCCAGGTGACCTCCAGTCCCTTTGGTTTTGGTTGTGACTGTGAAGGTTAGTGTAACAGTATCTGCCTAGGCTTAGGGTTTAGAGCGTACCTTACATTGTGTTCTAGGTGATGTCCCACTTCTTATCATTGGAGATTGATCAAATTATTTTTTTTCCTGAAATTAAGAATGGTATTTGATACAGGGATACTACTGTCTGCACACTCTTACCATTTCCGACCTTTAGGAAGCATGGCGCTGGGCCGGGAATGCTGCTCAGCGGGAGGCCACAAGCCCAGGTTCAGGCTCAGTTCCTGGAGCAGAGAGCCTCCCGGAAGTGTCCTTACAGACCGGAAACGGGAGCTGGGAATCGCTCCCACACAGAAGAGGCAGGCGGGGAGCAGCACCACTTTGGGGGAGAGCCAGGCAGTGGGACTTGGGAGAATGTTAGACATCGGCCCCTGGCCAAGAGGGGAGAGAGAAGAGGGAGTGCAGGAAGGAGAGGTGAGAAATGGTGGTGCGTTCTGGGTGTGACTCCCTCAGAGCCACCCTTTTCAGCTCGCTCATTCTTTGACAAAGAGATGTGGCTGAACTGGGAGAGGTGGGAAGTACAGTACCTGGACATTAGGAGAAGTTTAGGGAAGAGGTTGGTTGTTGAGGCCTAAACCATCAACCATGCTGTTCAGTTTTGCAGTTTCTTTAAGCTTTTGCAGATTGTTCTAGTCCAGCATTTCCTAATGTGTTTGACAAAGTAGTTCTGAGTCGGCAGAGTTTTCTGCTGCAGGGCTTCTCAGAGCATTGTGGACTGGGACCCCCAAAAGGGGACAGAGTGGGCATGTTCCTCAGTCTTTGTTTTCACAAGGCATCAGGCAGTCGAATGACGTTTGGCGCCCCCTTTGGAGGAGCACCTGAGAGTGTTTCGGGTGGGAGAGTGAGGAGGCAAAGGGGAACAGGCCCGGCCTCACCCAGCATGGGAGGTCGTGCAGGGAGTCTTTGGTGCTGATGGCAATGCCACCGGTTCTGTTCCTAAGGCCAAATCTGAAGCATGCTTTTAACTCTGAAATGCTTCCAGCCGTAATTGTCAAACCATATCTGATTGTCTTTGAAAGTGAATGGTCTAGAAACTACTCAAAATGAATGTTAACCCTTTTAAAGTAATGCCTCAGGAGACCACGTTGTAGCTTTTTAAGTTGAGAATTACACTCTTTGGAATGCTGAGCAAGTTTTTGAGCTGCACAAAAAAGTCAGTATTGTTATTCTGTGAAAAATTATTGCAACACATTTAGCAGGCAAAGGGTTAATAGAGCTCTTGCAAAATCCATAAGGAAAAAATAATATATCAGTTGGAAATGGGGTGATCCACAAAATAAGAATTTAAAGTGGCAAATACATGTAAAATACTATGCTAAAAATTAAAGAAATGCACAAAAACACTAGATGTCATTATTCATTCAGAAAACGTTCACCCTGGCCAGTTTGGCTGTGTGGATAGAGCGTCAGCCTGTGGACTGAAGGGTCCAGATTCAATTCTAGTCAAGGGCATGTAGCTTGGTTGCAGGCTCAATCCCCAGCCCCGGTCAGGGTGCAGGGTACATGTGGGAGGCAACTAGTCGATGTGTCTCTCTTATATCAATGTTTCTCTCTCTGTCTCTCCCTAAAAATCTATGGAAAAGTATCTTTGAGTGAGGATTAACAAAATAATAATAGTCATGTTTAAAAAATGGTAAAAGTCAAATGTCAGTGAGAATAATTGTAATTTATTTTTGCATTAAAAGCACTCCAAAACTCAGGGGCTTAAAACAATAAACCCTAGCCGGTTTGGCTCAGTGGATAGTGTCGACCTGCCGACTGAAGGGTCCTAGGTTCGATTTCGGTCAGGGACATGTACCTTGGTTGCAGGTACATCCCCAGTAGGGGGTGTGCAAGAGGCAGCTGATGGATGTTTCTCTCTTATCGATGTTTCTAGCTCTCTCTCCCTCTCCTTTCTTCTCTGTGAAAAATCAATAAAATATATATTTTTTAAAAAACAACAATAAGCATTTACCAGCTCACAAGTCTACAGGTCGGCTGGGCGTTCTTGTCTGAGCCACACCCAGCTGGCTGGTTTGCTCATGTGTTGGGTCAGCTGGAGGGTTGGCTGGAAACCTGCTGGTCCAGAGAGGCCTACCTGAGATGGCTGTGCTCTGCCCCATGTGGCCTCCCATCCTCTAGGAGGCTAGCCGGGGCTCATTCACATGGCCGTTGTGACTGGAATCCTAAGAATGAAAGCAGGAGCTGCAAAGTCTCTTAAGACCTAGGCTCAGAGCTTATACATCATCACTTCTGCCACATGATAATTGGCCAAGCCAAGTCATTAGGCTAAACCCAAACACCTCTCAACTGGAGGAAGTGCAAAGCACTGTGGCCAATTTTGCAATCAAACAGCAAGAATGAGCAGAATGGGCATTCTCTTGCACTGTAGGTGTGATCATAAACTGATAAAATCATTCAGGGGTAAAGCTTTCCAATATCTAACAAAAGCCTAAAAAATCTTCACAGCTTCTGACGCAGGTTTAAGAATTTATTCAAAGGAACTGATTTGAAAAGTATGTAAAGAGGTGTGTGTCAGAATGTTCATTATATCACTGTTTATGTTAGCAAAACATTTGGGAAAAGTTAACTATCCAATGAAAAGGGATTGGTTATGTGGATTATAAACCATCTATTGAATAAAGCACTATGCAGGCATGTAAAATGATGACATATGACTGTATTCTCTGACTTGTAAAGACTTAAGTAAGAAAGCAGATTACAAAAAGCATGTTTACAATAATCCTACTTTGGATGTTCAATTTCTATTTTGTATCTTTCTTTATCATGCAGGTTTTTGTTTTGTCTTAATTCTGCTTGGGCTTTTTACTATCAGGTTGGGTGTTTTTAATTTTTATTTTATTTTAAATTACGAGTTATAACATATGTATAGATTTATGTAACCATCAGCACAACCAGATTACAGAGCAGTTCTGTTACTCCCAAAATTATCTTGTAAGAGTCTTTGTAATCACATCTTTCCATCACTCCTAAGACTTTCTCAGCATTGTTAAAGAGTATTTCTTTTTCTTTTCTTTTATTTAATTCTCACCTGAAGATATTTTTCCATTGACTTTTTAGAGAGAGTGAAAGAGAGAGGGAAAGACAGAGAGAAATATCAATGTGAAAGAAATACATTGCACATGCCCCAATCAGGGCCCGGTACACAACCTTGACCGGAATTAAACCCAGGACCCTTCGGTCTACAGGTCAATGCTCTATCCACTGAGCCAAATCAGCAAGGGCTGAAGAGTGTGTCCAGTTGGGAGTAATTATGAATAGAGCTTCTGAAAACATTTGTACATAGGATTTTGTGTGAACATAAATTTTCATATATCTGGGCTAAAAGCACAAGAGTGCAGTAGTTGGGTCGTATGTTAAGTATATGTCTTGTTTTATAAGAAACTGCCAAACTCTTTCCCAGAGAGGCTGTACCACTTTGCAGTACCACCAGAAATGCATGCGAGCTTCAGTTGCTCCACAACCTTGTCAGCATATAGTATTAACACTATATTTTTAGTATTGCTCTTCTAAATAAGTGTGATATTTCATTCTAGTTTTAATTTGCATTCTAATGGCTAACCACGTTGAATATCTTTTTATGTGCTTACTTGCCATTTCTATTTTGGAAAAATATCCATTTTCTAGTTGGATTATGCTGTGCACTTTCGTAAAAAAGTCAATGTGCCATATTCGTGTGGCTCTATTTCTTAATTATTTATTATACTCTGTTGATCGATGTATCTATTTTTGCCATTATCACACTATTGTGATTACTGTTGCTCTATAGTATATCTTAAAATAAGATAGTTGGATTCCTCCGATTTTTTCCCCCCAAAATTGGTTTGGCTATTCTAGTTGCTGTATCGTTTCATTTAAATTTTAGGATCATCAGTAGTGATACCATCCATTTCATTTCTGATATTGGTGTCTTGGCTTCTGATTTGAGTCTTAACTCTTTTTTACTTTAATTTTTTATCAATCTGGTTAAAGTGTTTGTCCATTTTACTGATATTTTCAAAGAACCAGCTTTTGGTTTCATTGATTATTCTCTCATTAATTTACTCAAATATTTTTTTCTGAACCACACTTTTCTCCTTTCCTTCTTGTATCTCCATGACATGAATGTTCAGCTTGTAGGTATTGTTCCACAGGTCCTTGAGGCTCTGTTCACTTTTTCTCTCTGTTATTCATATTGTATAATTTCTATTAATCTGTCTTCAAGTTCATTACATCTTATTCCTGTCATCTCTGTTATTGAGCATCTCCAGAGAATTTTTTAAACTATATTTTTCAGTTCTCAAATTTTCATTTGTTTCTTTTTCGTAATTTAAATTTTTTTCTTATACTTTGTAGTTTTACATTTATTTCAAAACTGTTTGCCCTCGCCTTTTAGAGCATAGCTATTTTTATTTTGCTGTTAATTCCAGATTCTGTGTCATTTGGGGGTTAGCATATGTTGATTATCTTTTTCTTTTCAAGTTGAGGTTTTCCGAGGTCTTCCTATGCTGGGTAGAAATTTTGGATTGTAGCCTTTGTAATGTTATATGGCTCTGCCCTGTACATGCACCACCCGGTGGCCTGTCTGAGCATTTAGTCTACCCCATAGTTTAGATTTATTACTTTTTAAAAATTTCTCCTTATTGTTGAAAGTATTACAGATATCCCCTTTTCTCCCCGCCAATGACGCCCTCCACCTTGCTCTCATGCATGGCCCCCACTCCCTAGGCCATCACAGCACTATTGTGTGTCCATGGGCTATGCACGTTAAGTTCTTTAGCTCATCTCTTCCCACTCCCCTCTCCCCTTCCCTCTGCGATTCATCAGTTAGTTCCATGCTTCCATGTCCCTGCATCTATTTTGTTTGTCAGTTTATAGTTTAGTTCTCAAAGTCTGTGAAGTGATTGTAGGGTGAGATCCTAGTACGTACAACTCATGGGTAACTACAAGAGTTCATCCATCACTTCATGGGCTTGTTTTCTTAAGCTCCCTCTTCTTCACAGCCTACTTTCCGGTCCTCTGGCCAAAAGAGCTGGAGCTTTTGCTTTTCCCACTCTGCCAGGCACTTCTCACAACTGTGTCTGCTTTTGGAGCCAGTCAGTGAGACCAGAGAGAGGAACATAAGAAGAAGAATTTGCCCGACACACGGGAATTTTAGCTTCTCTCGTGCCCTCTTTCAAAGATTTTATGTGTCTACCTGGCCACCAAAATCACTCTGCCCTGCCACAGATAGAATTTCCTGGGGGCTGAGTGGGGAAATAATAGAACAAAAGGAGCGGGGGGTAACAGCACGGTATTTCACCCACTCTCTTACTCTTAAAGAGTCTCTCTCTCACTCCACAGGCTGGAAGGGTCCTCTTGGAGCACTTGTTCCCTGCACCCACTGTGCACTTCTGGGTCTGGGGCCGCTATTGAGTCCAACCTAAGTAATACCACAGGGGAGAGGGAATGGTAACCACACTGCCAATTTGGTGATGCTTTAAATCCTAACCTTCTTCCCCAATATTCCATCTATCATTTACTCTTAAGTCCTCAAATTGTTGCCCCATGCATTCTGTCCAAGGTTTATAGGTGCATTCAGTGGGAAAGGCCAGGTGGAATGGGCTTACTCTGTCTTTCCTGGGGATCCGGAAACTGTCGGCTTGTGTTTTGTCTTTGTTCTTTTTAAACAAGCATCACCTCCATGTTCAAAAGAAAGCTCCCAAACCAATTGTGTTTTGTTGTTCAAACCTCTGTCGTGAGACACTGCATCCTTTCCTAGTAGCATGGGGATGAGACTGTCACCTCCTATTCCTTTGCAGGGACACAGCTGACTGTGGAGGTGCACCCTCGAGACACCATGCCCGAGCTACTTAAGAAGTTTTCCTTGGATAAACGTACGTACGTACGTACAGGGCTGCTTGTGTGTGGAGGTCTGGCAGGGAGGATTGAGGGCAACTGAATGGACAGAGCCCAGCCTGGGCATCTTCTGGGGTAAGGAGAAGAGTAACCTGGACCTACACACTGGTAAGAGGCCAAGGTATGACAGCTTTGTGCTAGGGTTCTGTTTCTTCTCCATTCCCAGTGATCACTATTCTTGAGTGTCTGCAGTGTGGTGTGGGTGAGCAAGGCATTTAGCTAAAGATGAACTGCATCACAGGGGTGTTACTGTTGTTAGATACCATTTATATATAGACTGTCTGGAAGGTACCATGTGAGTTTTTTGCACTCATTAACTTTTACATATACCAGTATTATACCCACTTTTCAGATTAGTAAAGTGAGGCTGAGAAAGGTGAAATAGCTGCTACGTGACCAGCTGGAAAGAGGGTCAGAACCCAGGTCCAGCTGAGGCCTATGCTCTTCCCCACCCTCCGTGGCCAGCCTCAGTGCAGTGTGCACAGGCCCAGACCTAGGCCCAAGATATCTCCTCCAGTCCCTTCTTAGAATTCCCCCTGCATCTGTCCATCTTGTGGCTAAACAAGGGCCTAGGGCAGTGGTCGGCAAACTCACTCGTCAACAGAGCCAAATATCAACAGGACAACGATTGAAATTTCTTTTGAGAGCCAAGTTTTTTAAACTTAAACTTCTTCTAACACCACTTCTTCAAAATAGAGTCGCCCAGGCTGTGGTATTTTGGGCAAAAGAACCGCATGTGGCTCGCGAGCCGCAATTTGCTGACCACGGGCCCAAGGAAATGCTAGCCAAGAAACAGAGGCCACAGAGCAGCCAAGACTCAGGTTTTCTCTGGGTCCACTCAGCAGGCCAAGGTGGACCCTCTAAGTCTGCCTGGCCCTACAACCCTCGACGGTCAGGATCTGGGGACAGCAGTCAAAGGAAGAGAGAACAGGCCCTGGGAATCAACTGGCTGGGTTCAGAGCTCAGCCTTGGGACCTTGGGCAAGTGGCTTGACCTCCCTTTTGGACTCAGTTTCCTCATCAGTAAAAGGAGGAAAGCAATCAGCACCCCGCATAAGATTCTTGTGAAGTTGAATGAGAGGTGCCAGGTGCAGTGCCAATACAAAGCACAAGCCAAGTATCCTAAGTACATAATAAAGGCTAGCTTCTATTTTGAACCCCCATTATTCTACCAGAGAAGGTAGATGGGAAAAGATTATAGGTGCAAGAAAAGGCCCACTTTTACTAGAATGGCCTTCCTACCTCTGCAACCTTCGATTGTTACATTTACAGCCTACAGGGGCTCAGGGGCATGAGTCAGCTGTTTCAGCACCCCACCCCTGCTCCTCCAGGTCCCACCAGGAACCTCATCTTCCTGACCTGCTTTCCGGTCAGTAGGAAGGGTTCCTCTTCTGTTGCCCATGGAGTCTAAGAAATGTTGGCAACCATCCTGCTTTAACAGTCCTGGATTTATAGGATATGGTTGCCCTTGAGCCTTCCCGGGGAATAATTTAATAATTGCTCTCTGGGTTTCAGCTCCACACAAACTACTTTTCTCTCGCCCCACTTTCATGTCTGTCCATGGTCAGTTCTCGTCCAGGAATATCTGACACGAATTTGCCAGTGCTCCGGGCATCCCCACCTGTGCTGCTGGGTGGCAGGAGCATGTATGTGGAGAAGGGCAGGAGAGCAGGCCCTAGGCGGGCCACTCAATAATCCAAAATGTTGGTGTCAGAGGAAATGCTCGCAGACGGCAGGTGTCTTCCTTGTCACCCTTCCCTGGTTCCCAGGCCTCCTTCTGCCCCACCAGGGTGTCCAGGGCAATGCCAGCAGTAATCTGGTGGGAGGTGGGGATGGGAGCAAGAAGGCTCTAATAAGGAGAGTGAAGGGGAGGGGTCAGAAGCAAGGCCCATTCAGAGAATCGTCTGTGCTTGCATTTCTGTTTCTTCTGAAGTGTCTCTACTCCTGATCTTTGGGATATTGTAGGTTTGCAAGGTGATAAAAATGGAAACACAAGACCCCGGCAGCCTGGAGGGAAAGATGCTCACGGTAAGATGCAGGGCCTTCTCCTGGGCTGTTGTATGAGACAGCAATTAATTTAGCCTCGCGGGGGAGTTTCTATTTGATTGAGAATGGCTTGTGCTGAGAGTCAGAGGGGGGGAGTATTGTGATTGATTAGCAATGTCTGCCATGGACACAGGGGGCAAAGTATAAAGCTCACACACCAGATGTGAACCCTAAGCTAAAGCACAAACCCCACCAATAACAAGGCAGCCCATTATGGGAAACATATTAAAACAAGAATCCAGAATGGTGTTAACTTTAAATAGAATGAATGCCAATCACCTGTACAGTCAGAGGCATGCAAATAAGCAGAGTGGGGCAGAGGAAGAAACCCTGTGTGGGATGAGAGACAGCCAGGGTTCAAATCTTGCTTTTGTTTCCCCTTCACCTTTCCTGGGCCTCAGTTTCCCCCCTCAGTAAACCAGATGGCATCTCAGGTTTGGTACAGGTTGGCACTTCTTCCCATTGTTTTGCTTTAACATTAGAATAATTTTGTTAATGCCACTGGCATATTAAATGTATTTGTGCAAAATCATATTTGGATTTATATAATCTGCTCAGAAGGTAAACTTAATGAGGCATAAATCATTATGGGTAATTTTAATGTGCAGATATTGTAAAAACAGAAGCAAGAAAGAGTAAAACTAGCAGTAGGGTTTTCAGTCCCATTTTAGAAATGCCATCTTTCCTCTAAATGGGGGCAGGGAGACCTCATTTGCACAGCTGTACTGAGCAGAAATGGTTCGATGTGCAAGTCCCTTTCTTATCCACTTAGGTCAGAGAATGGCAGGAGCCAGATTCGTGGAGAAAGAGGGTACTGAGAAATGGGGGAGCTCATGAGGGCCTGCGACCATGTCCCCGTGCCCTTCTGAGGGACTGGCTGGACCAGGGCTGCACTCGGACCACACAGGGTAGGGACTGATGGTGCCCTAAGTAACAGCAGACGAGAAATCCCTGCTCCAGCACCAGAGCCGTAACCATGATGGTGCTGAGCTTCACGGGAGCTCTAAGGTTGTGCAGGACAGCAGGATGTGGGTGTGGGGGTCCAGGAAATGCGTTAGTCCTCGTAGAAGAAGCAGGAGAAGAAAGAAAATGCTAAGTTGCTGAGCGAGGCCACGGCTTTCCGATAGGGACCTGGGAGCAGTGGGGAGGTGCAGAAGGATCCATGTGGCCTGCTCCTGGCAGCTGAACTTGACCAGCTGCCTAACCAGCTGGCAAGGCCTCTCATCCAGTGCTGGCCCAACGAGGGTCATGGAGCAGCTCACACTGGAGCTGGCGGTGACACCCATCCTCACCTTCTCCCCACACCTCTGGGTCTGTAGCACCAAGGTGTGGGCTCTCACAGCCCTTGAAGGATGTGTGGGCAAAGGCACAGAGTGCAGGGGCTCATGGCCGGCCCCCTGCACTTGCCTGCAGGGGCCCACCTGCACCCTCCCGGAGCAGAGTGACACTGACCATACCTGCTCCACTGTCTCATTCCCCATTGTCTCTAGTACCCCAAACCAACTCAATCAGGGACCTTTCTGGGCTCTGAGAATCATGCTAAAGTTAGGTAGGCACAGCTTTTCAAAAAGACGGGGAGGCCTGGGCCAGCAGCCCTCGTCAGCAGGTCTCAGCAGCTGACCAAGCCTCCCTGTGTTTCCAGCCTACCCCTGGGATCGGTCCAGCCTGAAATCCATGCCCCTGGACCTGCAGCAGTTTGAGAAACTGGACAACTATGCCTCACAGGTAGGAGAGCTGGCCCCTCTGCCTACAGCACTCCAGTGTGGCTCGGACAGAGCGCCCCTAAGCCAGGGTAGCTCAGCCTTTCCCTAGGCCCCTCCTGAATGTACCCCGAGTCCCTTGGATAGATGGCCCAGAGTGCCTTTTCACAGTGTATGATAGAGGACAAAAGGCCCAAGGCAGCAGGCCCCTGCCCAGGACCAAAGGCCATTCCACCACCACCCCTGACCCCACTACGATCCTGATGCTTCAACCCGAGATTGCACACCCTGCAGCCGCTTCATTGGCAGGCCTCCCTGTCCTGCCCTCTCCCTGCCCTACTACTGAGCCATGCCAGCCCCAGCCCAGGAAGGAAGGGAGAAAGAGGATGGGGGAGGACCATAGATGCAGATGGCCAGCACCCACTATAATCATAGCCAAGCTCATCCCTTGAGTGTGTAGGCTGCTGAGCTCTCACATCTTTGGGCCTGGACACATGTGGCAGGGGGTGAGAAGGAGCAAGAGCTGAGGCACTAGGGGCACACTGGGGTCGTGAGAGCCAAGCAGGACACTCACCACAGAGAATCTGATTGGAGGTGCCAAGGAGCTGGACCTGCTGAAACGTCAGATCAGGGCCATCTGAGGCTGGCAAGCCAGAAAGTCATCTATAGGCTCGTGGCCAGGCTCAGAGGGCAGTGCCAGGAGCCTAGCTGAGGCCACAGGCACTGCCACAGAGCAGTGGAAACTCAGAGCCAGGGAGGGCCAAGGGTGGGGACCAGAAGCCACAGAACTGAAGTTTGGGGTTAAGTCGGGAGGCAGCCTGGCCATCGTGTGGGCCTGCAATGTGTTCTAGGCCCTGTGAGGGGGACAAAGACAGGGATGTGGAGTTGGTGCTGGACATAGAAGAGAAAGAAGCAGAGAGCAGCAGGGCGAGTGGGAGACAGACAATGGTCCCAGAGGTCTCGTGTGGTCAGAGAGTGGGTCCTGGAGTTCCAGTGAGCAGTGGGGCAGTCCCATGAGATAATAGGTCAAGGAGTGCCCTAGGGTGGGGGCTGAGGGACATGTAGGCAACTGTGGCCCAACTGAGCCTCCAGTTGCCCCATCTTCTCTAGAAAGATTGAATAGGGTCAGGACTGCCTTTTCAGCAACCACAACCCTATTTCCTCCCGAGGGCCCCTGTGAGAAAACCTAATTTGTTCCTTTTTTTAATTGTGCTAAACTATATCCAACATAAAATTGCCATTTTAATAATTTGTAAGTGACATTAATTACATTCACATGTGGTATAACCATCACCACTATCTACTTCCAAAACCGGAAACTCTATACCCATTAAGCAACAAGTTCCCATTCTCCCTCCCCCCAGCCCCTGGTAATCTCTGATTTACTTACTGTCTCTATGAACTTATATCTATTCTAGATATTTCATATAAGTGCAATCATACAATACGTATTATGGTTGGCATATCTCAGCATCATGTTTTCAAGGTTCATTCAAGTTGTAACACATATCAGAACTTCATTCTTTTTAATGGATAAATACTGTTTCATGATTTGGACCCACTGCATTTTTTTTATCCATTCATCTCTAATGGACACGTGGGTGGATTCTACCTTTGAGATATTGTTAAGAATGTTGCAATGAACGTTTGAGAACAATTATCTGTTTGAGTCCCTGTCTTCAGTTCTTTTGTGTATATACTTAGGAGTGGAATTACTGGATCATATGGTAGTTCTATGTTTAACTTTATGAGGAATAGACAAACTGTTTTCCACAACAGCTGCACAATTTTACATTCCCACCAGCAATGTACAGGGTTCTAATTTCTCAACATTCTTGCCAACACTTCTTGTCTGTCTTTTTTATTACAGCTATCCTTGTAGGTGTGAAGTGACATCTCTTTGTGGTATTGATTTTCATTTCCCTATTGACTAATGATATTGAGCATCTTTCCGTGTGTTTATTGGCCATTTATATATCTTTGGGAAAATGTAAATTCAAGTCCTTTGCCCATTTTAAAAGTGGGTTGTCTTTTTGTTGTTAAGTTGTAGGAGTTCTTTATATATTCTGGATATTAAACCTTTATCAAATATATTATTTGCAAATATTTTCTCCCATTCTGTAAGTTGTCTTTTCAAGTTCTTAATAATGATCTTTGATGCACAGAAGTTTTTATTATTATGAAGCCCAAACCTATTTTTTCTTTTGTAACTCATGCTTTTGTTATCATATCTAAGAATCCATTACTAAATCCAAGGTCATCATGATTTACCCATGTTTTCTTCTAAACGTTTTATACTTTAAGTCTTATGCTTAGGTCATTGGTCCTTTTTGAGTTAATGTCTTATATGGTGTGAGGTAGGGGTTCTACTTTATTGTTTTGCATATAGATATCCAGTTGTTCAACATCATTTGTTAAAGAGACTATTCTTTCCCTATTGAATGGACTTGTTACCCTTATCAAAAGTCAGTTATCCATAGATGTATTATGTTTTATTTTTTCTGAGCTCTCAATCTTCCCTTGGTCCAAATGATTCATTATATCAGTACCACACCATTTTGATTACTATAGATTTGTAGTAAGTTTTGAAATACAGAAATGTGAGTCCTCTTTGTTCTTTTTTCAAAATTGTTTTGACTAGTCCAGTCCTTTGCAATTCTATATCAATTTGAGGATTTGGGGGGAAAAGGAAAAAAGTTTTAAAAAAGCTATTGGAATTTTATAGAGTCTATTAACTCTGTAGATTGCTTTGGGTAATATTAGCCATAACTAGGGGCTGCTACAGCCAGCCAGATACTCACCTAGCTGGTCCCAAAATCTACAAAGAAAAGATGTAGTGGCTCTAGGGCCAGTGAGTCAGTTGGTCAGCACTACCCATGTTCAGCCACCCCCACCCCCCACCACCACCACCACTACCAATAGTTGCCCTTTGCCCAGCCTTTGTTCCTCTGGGCCTCTCCTCCTCCTTCTTTGCCTGGAGGAAAGGGAGCACTGGCTGCAGGTGGCAGGGTGCTGGGCTCCCCATAGCCCTCATCCAGGTCCTGACACAACACACCCCTCTCATCCCCCAGGTGACAGTCAAGAGTGGCCTGGATGAGCTGGTGAACGACCTGCTCCAGGAAGCCCACAGTGACCTGGAGAGAGTCCGTGCCATCTGGATCTGGATCTGCCACCATATAGGTAGGACCAGCTTTGGTGTTACTGGTTCTAGGACTCCTTGGTGCCATTCCTGGCAGGCCCTGTTCCCAGAGCAGTGTCTCTGGGACTCAATCCCCAGTGAGTGTGGACTAAGAGGAAAGACAGAGGACAGGGGCTCCCAGATGGCTAGATTGAATAACCAAAACAGAATAAAGATCACCATGAAGGAACATTGGGTAGAGGGTCCCATGTGGCCCTCTGCCCACAGCCAGTGGCCAGAACTGAAGCCCTTCCTTCAGTCCTGGCTTCCTGGTAAAAGTGCTCCAGAGAGATGAGAACCCAGGGCAGGGCATTTTCAGAAAGGATGGCCCTCAGTTGGGGAGGAGTCATAGCTTTTTGAAAAGTTAATGCAACCAGAGTTTGCTTAAGTCACAGTGCCAGGAAGGGTGGCTCTCCTCTCCCTGCACCTGCCCCCATACTAGCCACTTCAGCCACTGGTCTCAGCACAGTGTCCAGGTTCTCAGAGGCACCTCGGGGGACCTGGGCCTGTGCAGCTGCCTACAGCTCTTCACAGGACCATCTTGGGAGTCTGACCAGGCCAAGCCAAGCCCCACAGGTGATTGCTAAGACGATAGTAGATGCTGCCCCTTGCAGTCGATGGAAGAGCCAGGTGGTGGGTGTGCTTTCAGTGTTTTCCCTGTGACATAAGGACCAGGGGACTCCGCTGCCCCGCTGCCCTTGGGCTTTTCCTTTGTCTTCCCAAAGCAGCAGGTAGAGCGGCAGCTTGGATGAACTCACCTGACACAGGTAGGGGGTGTGTCCATAGGCCTGAGGGGCGACCTGCTCCACCCCAACCCCAGCAACTCAGCCTGGGTCTTAAGGGGGCAGGATCAGAAACAGAATATTTGGCAGAGCATTTTTACTGCGCACACACACACACACTCACTTGTGTCCTCAGTGGACATTGTGCCTCGGGGCCCCATCGCAGGCCTCCAGCTCTCCTGTTAGTGAAGTGACAGGCTGCAGGCCACAGTCCTCTCTATTTGAGGCAAGCTTTGATGGTAGCTCAGCGCCCCCTGTGGGTCAGTATGAGGCCGTGGCCTCGGGGGCCGCAGCAGGGACAGGAGCAGCATCCCTAGAACAGCCCGCAGAGCTGAGTGGAGGTGGGATAAGTATGCAGAGCCCCCCACGCCTGATGCTTCTCCCAGGCCCGAAGGAGGCCAGGCCAAATGCTGCTGAAGACACAGGGGCTGTGCCAGGGCTGTGGACCCCCTCTCACAGCCTCCTACTCTGCCCTCCAGAGTACGACATCGAGGCTGCCCAGGAGAAGGACCGCCAGGCCTTTAAACCCAGCAACATCCTACAGACCCAGAAGACAAACTGCGATGGCTACGCGGGGCTCTTTGAGAAAATGTGCAGGTACCAGAGAGGCCCTGCCAAAGGCAGGCAGTCCCAGAACCGCCCCCCACCCCCAATCGAACCCTCCCCCCTCCAAAGTGCTATGTGCCTTCGCCCACATGCCAGCCCTGAAACCTGAGTTTGCAAACTCTGCTCCGGAATCCGAGTGAGTCCTGAAAAGGTCAATTTCTCCCGTTTTAACACCAGCATAATTGACTTTGTACCATCTGCCAGGCTTCGCGATGCATTAACATAATGGCAGATGAATGCACAGAAATAATTTGGTTATAAAAGGCCCTTTTTCCACCTTCTCCCATCTCTGTGCAGCTGAAGGTTAGGAGAATGGCAGGTTTGGGGAAGGGGAGGACAGTGGCTGCTGACACCAAGGGGATTGTGCGAGGCTTGTCCTCCAAGCCTGGCACTGGGGGCCTCTCGGGGGAAGCGAAAACTCTCCTTCCTGAAGAGCTGTCAGCGGGAAGAGCTCAGTAACTAGGAAGCAGCGTCTGTCTTGGAGCCTTTGGGGTGTGTTTTCATTGCTCTGGGAGTGAGCACCTGGCCAGGTGGCCTGGGTGGGTGACAGCGGCTGAGTGGCCGGTAAGAAAGCCATTTGTGTTTGGGGTCATCGCTGCCAGGACTGGGTGACCCTGAGACAGACTAAAGGCTTGGGGAGCCCTACTGATCCGTGCAGTTCCTGTACCTGCTCTCTGAGGTCTGGTGGGTTCCCCAGGACACAATCAGCCAGCCCCAGGGGCCACTGAACCCCTGCTCCCTCCATAGGGGAAGGATGGGCTGTTATCCACTTTGCAGGCCTCTGGGAGTGTGTTTTCTCAGGCACGGGGACTGCAGAGGGCGAGCCATCAAACCAAGTGTAGCAGGTGGCTGCACGGTGTCCCATTCTACTAGACATCCATCCACTCAGCTGATTCCTGGCCTCACCCCCAGTGCTTGCCTCCCACCTCCCCCATCTCCATCGCCATGTGCCTGCCCCTCCTGCCCCTCCCCTCCCAGCCTCAAGGCCCACCCCTGCGACCACAGAGGCAACCAGGGCAGGTCCGGTGCAGCCCTCCATTCCCTGTTCATTCCGCCAGAGCAGCCCTCATGACCCCTAACGTTC
This sequence comes from Lasiurus cinereus, assembly GCA_011751065.1. NCBI lineage: Eukaryota > Metazoa > Chordata > Mammalia > Chiroptera > Vespertilionidae > Lasiurus > Lasiurus cinereus. The sequence continues at coordinate 13,852,591 of JAAGEH010000125.1, forward strand.
CCACTGCCACCCCACCCCAGACCTAGGTCCCCCCACGTGCCTTTGGGCCCCTTAAGGAGCTGGAATCCTCTCCAGCCCCCTGCCCAGGCTCCTCTGGCCTCAGGTTCCTGAACAAGACTGGCCTATAAAGTCCTCCAGAATCTGACCTCAGCCACCCTTCCAGCCCTGGGCCCTTTGAGGCCAGTCACACCTCCATAGCTCGCTGCGCCCCTCTCCCTAATGCTCCTTCCAGACCCCGTGCCAGGACATCATCAGCACACCTCACCCACAAGCTCCTGTCTTGCCTCATACTTTTACTGATACTTTTCTACATTTAAAATATATGTGTTAATTGTAGGTGATGTGCAAAGTGCACAGAAGCAAGAAGAAGCAAATTAAATTACTCTGAATCCTACCACATAGAGATAACATTGTGTCATATGCCTCCCTGGCCTGTGTTCATATCCTATCATTCTTCTCACATGTCAACAGGGCTTATATGTCTTTGCATATCTCTCTCTCTCTCTCTCTCTCTCTCTCTCTCTCTCTCTCTCTCTCTCTCTTTCCCTCCCTCCCTCCCTCCCTTCCCAGTGACCACCAATCTCATAATCCTACACATAGTAGGCCCCCAAAGTCAGGAAAAGACGGGTTATTCCAGCAAACTTCTACAAAATGGGCCTTATTCTCTTCTAAAATATGGAATAACCATCAATCTGTATGTAGTTCTATTTGTGTGTAGCATCTTCCAGACCTTCATTCTTTTCATCTGAATTTGTTCATTTGAAAACATTCGGGGGTTTTTTAATCGTAGAACATGTCCTTCTCTATCCAACACAAGCATAGAGGGCTGGGAGGGGTGCCAGATTCAACGCCACAAAGACCCGCCCAGTCCTCAGTTCAGCAGCCCTTAATTTACCACGCGTTGGTTCCGTGCCTTTGGGAGGGCAGTGTCCTCATCTGTACACGGGGGCTGTGCCGCCTGCTGCCAGGACTGCAGGACTCAACAAGAACAGGCAGTTTGGGGGTGGATGGCCTAGCTTTGGGGTTGTTGTTCTTAAGCTTTCTTGTCTCCCTGGAGTACGGAAGCGCTTTTGCTCTGTGGACCTCTCCCACAGACCCAGGCAGACTCCCAGCCACTCAGGAAACTGACACTTGCCTCAAGTGAAACACAATGGCCCCATTCTGGCCTGCAGCTGATCATTAAGACACATTCCAACTCTTTCCATCATTTAAAGTCAGGCCCCAACGAGCAAGACTCCTCACGTTGCCCAGGTGTGGAACAAAAGCTCACAGTTCCTTGAATTCTTAACTTTTTAACTGCTTTAAAGATCAGTAACCTCAACTATGCACCTCTTCCCTGATTCCCCTTACCTTTAAAATAACTGCCGAGGGTTTGGAGAATTCATTAGCTCATTCCTTAATAACCGAAGACAGGTAATCCACAGTTGCTGATTTATCCCTGCCTCGTTGTCAGAATGTTCTCTTCGCGAGAGCTGTGCCCACACGGCATCGTTACAGCTGCCAGTCCACTCTGCCGCCCTGCAGTGGCCTCATTAAAGACTGATTTAATAAAGTACTTTGGTGGGGAATTCACATATTTTCACAACATCCTTCATTTCCTCGTCGTCTTTCCCAAGTAACCGATGCGAGGTTATTTGTGGATGCTATTGCTTGTAACTGCTGGTCCGCTTTCTTTCTGACTTTCTATCATCCAGCATTAATGTCTTTCCTTTTGCCTCAATTGTCACAGCCTTTATGAATTCTGCTTAATTTCCTTGCAGGCACCAGTTTAATTCCCCAGATCCCTGGCCCTAAGTTTGCCTCCAGTACATTCCCTTGCCCCGTTATCACAGCTCAAGCACCAGCTAGCAGCTTTTCCAGAGGCTTTCGATAAAACCAGGAGCTTATTACCAGTTTGAGGCTTTGATGATGAGAAACTGATTGTCACCAATCAGATGTCAGTCAGTTTTCCATCCATCCATCCTTCAGTTGTCTCGGAGAGCAAGCGCAGTGACATGCTTCTGCCTTGCATGATGTCCTGGATGATCCTAAAACATCTCATGTCCCCAAAGGCCTCAGAGCTGGGGAGTGGCCTTCTCAGCTTCCTAAAGAGGCAGATAGATACCAGGGTAACCTTAAATTATCCCCAAATTTGACTTTGTCCCATAAGGCCTCCAAAAGAGACATCTAAAGTCCCACACCTTTGCAGATTCATCAAATATGAATTACATCACTGTAGCAAACCACTCTTTCATTTTGCTCTGTATACCACCCATCAATTTATAGATTAAAACATAACTTGGTAAACAAAAGGGCTGGGGCAAGGCAAAGCCTTCCAAACTGGGCATTAGGACAACTAAGTGCTGGAGATGCACAGGCCACTGACTAGCTGTGTGTCCCCAGGAGAGTCAGCCTCCTTCTCTGAACCTCTGTCTCCTCATCTCTAGGAGAAGAGGCTCCTGATGTCACCTCAGGAGGCTCTAATCAGGGCCTTCAAGAAAGAGTTATTGCTGTGATTACACTTCCTGATTTCACCATAAGGGTGATATAAGAAAAGGAAAATGGGCCCTGGCTGGTGTGGCTCAGAGATTGGTTGGGGCATAGTCCTGTAGGGGACATGCAGGAGGCAGCAGCAGATCAGTGTTTCTCTCTCTCTCTCTCTCTCTCTCTCTCTCTCAAATCAATTAAAAAACATATTTTTTTAAAAGAAAAGGGAAAGGGAAGCAGACAGCAGGAATATAAAGACACTTTCAAATTTACAACAATCAGCCACATAAAATGTGAAACATAAGTCATGGTTGTGGTTGTCCTGCTGCAGAATGAAAATCACAATCTGTGTTGGCCAGTTTAGCATTCCCCTTTATTGCAATAACTAGAATCCCGATGCATGAAGATTCGTGCTAGAATGGGCTTTCCTTTCCCTCGCTGCTGGCACTGCCTTTCCACTCCAGCCCAACCCCTTTCCGCTCAGGTTCCAGAGCCACCTCTTTCTGTTCCAGTCCCACCTTCCCATGCTGCCCAGAGGCCCTGAGAGACAGGGGTGGGGCAGAAAGCTTGCATCGTGGCCATGGCAGTGATGCAAGCATCCCGCCCTCACTCAGAGTCTGTGTATGCAAACTAACCTCCATCTTTGTTGGGTTAATTTGCGTATCACTCCTGATTGGCTAGTGGCATAGAGGTACAGTCAATTTACATGTTGGTCTATTATTAGGTAAGATATTAATCTCTTTGAGAACCAACGTTTCAGCAACAGCAAGGCCCCAAGACCTCTAAATCACATACACTTGCCCAGTGAAAGTGGGCATTGGGCTTAAAGTTAATGAAACCATATTTCCTAATTTCACTATTTGAAATCACAATATTTTCAACAAGATGCCAAATAAATAAATAAATAAATAAAGAGCAGGCTTTGTTGCTTCTCCTGCAGCCACTATCCTTCCTACCTGCCCTCCATCTCTTTATCCCACGGGGTTCAGACATGTGGGAGAGGGCATCAGAGCTGGGGAATCTCCTGGTGGTCAGAGCCTGGTGGGGGCCTGGCCGTGTGGGGCTGAAGCAGCATCACACGGTTCCAGTGGCAGGGCCTGGACCATCTCTGTACACAATGACAGTCAGTCTGGATCCTCCACAACTAATACCATTGGCTTTGGGATTTTCAAAACAGTCAAAGGTAAAACCCAAGATTCTGAGCTAGTAGACAGATGTCCTTGGGTGGTATTTGGGGCTCTAGGGCAGCTGGCCTGAGCTCTTGAGGTTTCTCATCCTCTGCCCCTTCTTCAAAACCCTCCCGGCTCCTTCCAGCAAATCCCTCTTCCTTTGTGTTTCCTGGGGCTTTATCTATCACTAGCATTTTAGTGACCGTTCACCTATCTGCCCCTTCCAACTTCCAACCATGAGCACTTCCAGGGCAGCTAGTGAGCTTACTGTTTGGAATATTACATTTTACTATATTGTAGGATATGATATGATATTATATGATATGATATGATATGATATGATATGATATGATATGATGTGATGTGATGTGATATGATATGATATGATAGTAATTCCCTCATGCCTGGTGCAGTGCTTGGCTCAGAGTGTATGCATCAGTGACCTCTTGATGGCATGAAATGGTCATTGGTCATCCTAACTAGCTACTAGCGGCTGGAATCACTATTTCCACAATTGGCATGAGAATCATGGAATATGAGCAATAATGCTTTACATTAGGACTGCTTTGTCCAATTCATCATGCACATTGCTGCCAGGATAATAAAATATCCTCATATCATAGTCAAGCATGGCATACGCTTAGAGCTGAGTTTCCTTTTTCATCTTTATTCTGCCCCGGGCATTCCCTATGGCCCTCCCATCTTCTCCTCGGCCTGTCAGAGGAGAATCAACCCCTAGAGATCTTTGAATGCCAGCTTTTATTTTTGCCTGTGATAAGCCTGGCAAGGTCAGACTGTAGGTGACCATGGGAGCTGGGGGTAGAGCTGGGGTCTCCTGGCTCAGCCCAGTGACCGCCCACTCCAGCCTGAAGCACCCCCAGTCTGGCCAGGTTCTCAGATCTTACCTCCACGTCATCCCCTCCATGGGAGAGTCCCTGATGGCACACAGCCCAGGGACACGGCAGCACCCAGGAGGACCCTCAGGCTGAGTTTGAACCGGCCATGCTGCCCACATCAGCACCAGCTCCATTGCACTGTGGAGCCTCCTCCCTGCCTGAGTCTAGGTGTCCAGGTGGCTCTGAGCGGACGAGCATCTGCGGGCAGGTGTACGGAGGTGCAGCTCCACTCAGGGCCCCTCCCTGCAAGCAGGCCAGCTCCCCTCTCCTTCCACATATACCGGAAATCGATATGCACAGACATCTGGGCAAGAAAGGAAAATAATTCACTGAAGAAAGTAATTTCAAGTAGGATGTATGCATTTTTTCCAATTTCAAAAGTAACACATAATTATTATTGAAAATTTAGAAAATATAAGGAAGTTCAAAGAAGAAAATTTAAATCCCCCAGAGTCCCAGGTGACTTTTGCACACTCTCTCTCTGGCCTCCCCCTCTGTTTCTCGTCCTCCATGAATGTGGGCACACACACACACACACACACACACACACACACACACATCCTCATACACAATGTGCTGAGGGCAGAGTTTTATGGGCTCCTGTCAATTAGCATTGCTTCAGGAGCATTTCTTACCTCACTAAATGTTCTTCACAGCATTTCTCCTCCTCACCCACTCTCAGAGGATGGGGAGCCCTCCAGTAGAGGCCCAACCCCCACCCAGCCCTCCTTCCCACCCCTCTGGCCTTGCTTTGACCTTCCCTCTTGCTGGCTGTTTGCTCTAAGACTATGAAATGTTCAGATCTCCTCATCCTGGGGACAAGGCCCCCGGAGCCCTTGGCCCCACGACCTCACAGCCCCATAGCCCCCTCCTCTGCAGAGAGGTGAGGCAGGGCCTCTGCAGGTGTGCGTGCTGTCCTCTCCCCTCCTATGAGCCCACCCCATGCTGCCTCCTGGGCTCCAACCTCTGAGCCACCCTGCTGCTCCAAGAGAGAGTCGGTTTTGATTTTTACCAGCATGAAACCTAAACATCAGGACCAGTGTCTATTGCTTTCTGCCCCATCCCCCATGTGCTCCCAAAATCCTCCCACAGGGCCCAGCTGCTGTGTTCCCTGTGAGGCTGCAGCAGAAGCAGGGGCTGCGGGAGGGCCTGTGCCCTGGGTTGGGAGGGTGGGGGGCAGTGCTCAACCCGCGCAGGTGAAGCACCCAGACAGGGTGAAATGTGGTCACCTGCAGGCTCCTCATCTCACTTCGTTCACTCTCAACCAATGATATGTAGCTATCCATAAGTAATACTTAATCCAGCATTCTGTGATTATCCATTAAACATTCATTTTCATAGAGGAAATTTCCCCCATTCTCATGGTGAGTGTATGGCCATTTCACCCCATACCTGGGAGGCTTTGTGGCACTTTTGCTTAGAGCAGTGGTCGGCAAACTGCAGCTCGTGAGCCACATGCAGCCACTCTTTGGCCCCTTGAGTGTGGCTCTTCCACAAAATACCACGGCCTGCGTGAGTCTATTTTGAAGAAGTGGCATCAGAAGAAGTTTTAAAAAATGGGCTCTCAAAAGAAATTTCAGTCGTTGTACTGTTGATATTTGGCTCTGTTGACTAATGAGTTTGCTGACCACTGGCTTAGAGCAACTGGTGGATGGACCCCACCACCAGAACCTCCTCCCTGCACCAGGCCTGGTGACCCCGTAGTGCAGTCAGTTCATCAGGCCAGCACTGTGGGCAGCCTGTGTGCTCCAAGGAGTGCCATCTGAGGGGCCATACACCCAACCCGGGAGCGTGGGTTTGTTAGTTCTGTCTTCCACAAGCGAAAGGAAAGTGTCTTGAAGAAGAGGCACCATTTTCTAATTCACACAAAGACCTCAGTGACTAGCTAGGTGTCCCCTCAGTCAAACTAGCAGTCCACCCCTTCGGCTGCCACTGGGGTGAGTGGGGGGGGCGCGGGTGGGCAGGGGCTGGGATACCAAAGAGCAAGGTCAGCCGACCATCCTAGGACTCTCCAGGTTCTGCCTTGGCCTTGGGATGGTCCCCAACACTCAGATCTGGGCCTCAGGATTTCAGCTAGAAACACCCACACTGGAGTTTGCCAGTGATCCCTGAGGTTCCCAGATGTGGCCAGCGCCCAGGCCCCACTGTCCAGGCCCCAGAAAGTGTCACCAGCTCAGTTGTGAGCACCAGGGGCTACACCACCAAAGGGACCCATCAGCGTTCTATGTCCCCAGGGACAACTGTGGGGGACTCCAAACCTGTGGCCACCGCAGTCATGACCTTAACGCATGCTGAGGCCTGGCAGTCGGCCCAGAACGATCCTGGAGTCAGGGCTGGACACTCAGGATGCCTGCCACAGGGGTCCCCACAAAGAGGTCCTTGAGCAGGCAGAGTAGGCTCAGCTTTCTTCTGCATCCCGGCTTCCAGCACACCTCCCTGACACCCCACCGTGTCACCTAGAGCCCGCCCCTCAATTGTACATGTGTTTAGAGCTGCTCTGGTTTGAGAAGGCCACCCATTTCCCTGGTTTTCATGTCCTTGAGGCGGTTCTCGCTGTAGTGAGCACCCAGGCAGGCCTCGGGAGAGACACTCAGTCTCGAGGGAGGAGCAGGCGGCAGGATGACAGCCGGTATTCACCAGCAGACTGGCCCACTGCTCTGGAGATAAAAGCCCGCAGGCTGTCTATACAGTGGTACCTCGAGATACGAGTTTAATTCGTTCCGTAACCTTGAGGCGTGGGAAACTTTGAGACGCTTGAGTCTCGGTAAACTGGTGGGTCGTGTGCAGCCGGCCGATCCACGGGATTACTCCTATCTCAACTGTTGCTCGTATTTCAAAGCAAAAATCGCTGGCTCGACGGCTCGTATCTCAAAAATCTCGTATGTTAGGGCACTCGTATCTCGAGGTACCACTGTATGTGGCTCTGAGAGAGGTAAGGAAAAGGAGAAGCAGGGACAGCAGACACACCAGAGGTCTGGGGCCACTGACAGACGGACTTGAGGTGGGGGCGCGGACAGCCCAGCAGGAGCTGCCTCTCAGACCCGCTGTCGCCCCCAGAATCGCTGGAGTGCAGTGCATGACAGTGCCCGGCTACTCCAAGGGCTTCGGCTACCAGATGGGGCAGAGCTTCTCGGGGGAGTTTGACCACGCCTGGAACGCCGTGTACCTAGAAGGGAGGTGGCACCTGCTGGACAGCACCTGGGGCAGTGGCCTGGTGGACACCACCACCTCCAAATTCACCTTCCTGTGAGTACCAGTCTCCATCCTGGGAGGTGGATATGGGGAGATCCAAGGATGAGGGAGGCAGCCAGAGGGAAGGAGGGCAAGAGCCTTTCCTCCAGCTCCAAACTGAGCCAGCTCCCAGCCAGTTAGTTATAAGGGCCCAGAACTGACAGGGTGCACAAGGCAGAACTCCTCTAGCTCCCTATTACGCCCCCCACCCAAGAGCTAAGAGCCTCCAGCCTCTGCCCGTGAGCCACATGTGAGGAAAGACTGGAATGGGGACCTTCTTTAACTCCCCGTGAGTCCCTGCAGGCCTTTGGCCCAATGACTGGGTCATGATGCCGATACCCGCACCTTCTGCTGCTCCCCAAACACCAGGTCGTCTCCTCCTCTCTGGGCTGAATACAGCCATATCCCATCTCCCAGGAAGGGATTAGGGTGTTTCAGGAAGGGGTGCTGTTCGTATGCAGGGTCCCTGCGCCACTTAGCACAGGCTCTGGCCAACCCTGGCCTTAAGCGAAGGCCCTGACATTCACTGTGATTGTGATGTCCATCAGCAGCTCAGATCCATCAGAGAAATGAGCGTTGTCTCTCTCACTGATGTTTTCAGTTTAAATATTGACAGTTCCGCATACCGGACAAATGCAAGAGCTTGCACATAAGCCCACATATGCGCACACACGCATGCACACACACACACACACACACACACACACACACACACACACACAGGACCGGTGCACTCACATGCCTCCTCACCTCTGTCAGCTCTGGGCACTGCTTGCTTTGGGCCAAGTAAAGCCTCCCCATCTCAGATGAGTGTCCCCATTCTCTTCTTGATGCCCATCGCTGACCCCTGGAGAGAGCCACGTGGTGTGGACCCTAGACACTGCAGAAGGCCTCCTCCCGCACAGCTGCTTGGTCAAGGAGACCAGGGGGTGGTGGAGCCGGCCCACCTGAGCACTTTCCGTCTCACGGTGCACAGTCTCTGGCTCTGAGAACAAGGGCCCTTGGCCCAGCCACAGCTGTGGGTTGTGGCCTTTTACATGGAGCCTCACATCCTGCTTTGGCTCCTGTTTCGAGAAGCAGACACTAAGGGGTCATCTCCAGCGCCCATGTGAGGATCCGAGGTGGTGCCTCTTCCCATTCAGGGAGCAGGCAGGCCCCCTCCGGAGGAGAGGGGGAGGATGTTAGCTCAAAACAAACCCCTGAAGATCCCCCTGGAAGGCCCCGCCTCCCCCTCCACAGAGCTGGCCCTGAGCACCCCACGCGGCTGCTGACCAGCTTTCCCTCCACTCCAGCTACAATGAGTTCTACTTCCTGACCCATCCCGCTCTGTTCATCGAGGACCACTTCCCAGACAACAAGAACTGGCAGCTGCTGAAACCCCCGCAGTCCCTACGGCAGTTCGAGAACAACATGTATCACAAGAGCGAGTTCTACAACAAGGGGATGCTGAGTGCCCACCCGGAGACTCCCGTGATCAGAACAGGTAACTCGGGCAGGGGGCGGTGCGCCTGCAGCAGGGACAGGGCAGCCTGCTCAGTGCCTGGAGGCACCTGGGCCCCCCTGGGACTGTCCTTCCAGGCCCCTGAGTTCGGTGTGAGTTTATGTGTGGGAGCATTCGGGGGCGGGGCACTGAGGCAGCCATTGGTCACCTGCCCAGGGACAGAAGCCTCCTCACACCAGCATGTCCCAAGGAGGAGCATGGAGGGAGCCTGCGGGCTTTACTACCACACGGGCTGAGTCCCCCCCGCTGGCTGAGCCTCCTCGCTCAGCTCCCAGCAGCAGGGGCAGCTCAGCCCTGGCTGTGCCCCCTCCCAGTTGAAGTTGACTGCTCTGTGTATTGTCTTCCCAAACTCCTGGCAGAGCATGGCTGGCCCAGCTAGGTCGGTGTCTGTGTGTCAGTGGTCTAACGAGAAGCCCAGAGTGGCAGGGGTCCCCCAGGACCCAGAGTGGGGAAAGGCTTTCTCAGGAAGGGGGCCTCTGAGCTGGGTCTGGGGAGTTGGAGGAGAGCAGGCATCCTGGTACGTGGGGACAGACATGTTCCGGGAACCTTTGAGCTCAAGCTCCAAAGACCGGAGACCAGAGACCGAAGACCCAGGCTCTACAGGGCGGGGCAGCCTCCTCCGTGCCCGGGATGCTGCTGGCTCTGTTGAGCTCTGCTCCACCTCCCTCCTCCCTGGGACAGGACCCTGCCTTTTCCAGCTAGCTCCCCTGGGGCTGGCAGTGCAGGACCCCACGCTGAGCGGTCCCCCTGGCTGGTCTGCCCTGACATTTGCTCCCCACGTCCCCATGGCAGCATCGTCTCACATTATGAGGCATATGGGGGCCATCTCCAGTGACCCACCACTGTATCATGGGCCTCGCAGCACTCTCCAGAGGGCTGTGTCTTATGCATCTCCAAGGCCCTGGGCGGGGCACATGGCTGGACACACCGCAGGGCTCAGCAGCCGGTCAGTGCCCCCCTACACCTCAACGAAGGGCTGCCTGCAGGGCGCTCCCTCTCCAATCCCAGGGGGCCTGTGTGCTCACACTGGTGAGCTCCCACTAGTGGTCACATGGGGTGACCTGAGGGTGGGCCCACTGCAGGGGGTGGGGCAGTTGTGTGAGTTCCAGCTGCCTTATCCCTCTGACTCACCAGGATTTCCTTTACCAGGCTGAATCCCGGCTTACTTCTTAAAACTACTAACACCTGGGCGTGCCTATTGCTGAAATAACAGGGAGAGGCAGGATGGCCTGAGCGGAGGCCGGATGGCTGGGCTGCCAGGGTCTCAGCATAGGGGGAGCCTGTCATCTGAGGTGGGCCTGGGAGCCACAGGGACGGATGTACCAGGCACACCACCATCTAACTAGTGCCGCCGAGCTAGAAGTCCCTTTGCAGGAAATGTCAGCACGGGCTGCTTTCTGAGATAGGAGTCTGCAATGTGATTCCCTATTCTCGATGCTTAAAGAATACCTCTGGGCTGGAGCTAGTTAGGAGTGGGGATGAGGAGGAAGCAGAAGGAGGGAACCAGGGTGTACAAGGCAGGACAGGAAGAGGACACAGGACAAGCCACGGAGAGCAGAGAGCTGGAGAGGGCCAAGAAGCGGAGGAGGAGGGAGAGAGGGACAAAGGAGGTCACAGGCTCCTACGTCCCCAGGAGGCCCAGCCCTTTATTTGTGTCTCCCCAGCCATAACCCTCACCTTTGCCAAGAACCCTGTGGGGTGGCACTGGGACAAGCAGGAAAGGAGGGCCCTTTGGCCACAGCACCCCCACCCAGCAGGGAGGACAGAATGAATTCATGCCTGGCCAGTGTGGCTCAGTAGTTGCACTTTGACCTATGAACCAGGAGGTCATGGTTCTGAAACCTGACCATCCATGGGTCCGGCTGCCTGTTACTACCTGAGCAGATTAAGCAGAGGCACAGTTGAATCATATGTGAGCGTTTATTCCAGTAATGCTCACATATGCCAGCACTATGGGAGAGGAGCAGGTCATCCACGAAAATCTGCTCTCCCACCTCCTAAAAGCTGGAGATTATAGATGGATAAGGAGGAAAGGCTGCATGCAGGAGGGGAGGTGACAGGGGAAGGGAGGGCATGGCTGCAGGGCCTGGGGTCGGTGTGTCTGTGTGTCTCCTTCCAGGATCTTGAAGTCCAATAACAAGGTCGTTAATTTTCAGGAGTATTAAAACAGCTTGCCATTTCCTGGGACAGAGTGGTCAGCATTCCTGAGGCAAACTCCAGGGCCCCAGGTGTCTCTTATCTTTTTACAGCTGTTTTCTTCTTGCCTCACATCCTCCAGTGTCCCAGGGTCTGTAAGAAACCTTCTTATCTATAGCTAGTAAGATGAATAATTCTTTTTTAAAAAATATTTTATTGATTTTTTACAGAGAGGAAGGGAGAGGGATAGAGTGTTAGAAACATCAATGAGAGAGAAACACTCCCTACTGGGTATGTGCCCGCAACCAACATACATGCCCTTAATGGGAATTGAAACTGGGACCCTTGAATCTGCAGGCCGACGCTCTATCTGCTGAGCCAAACTGGGCAAGGTGAATAATTCTTAAACAGCTGTGGCTCTATTCTTCTTATGTGCTCTTCTCCACTATCATTTCCATTCCCGGTCAGGGCACCTGCCCAGGTTGCGGGCTCCATCCGAGGTATGGGGCGTGTGGGAGGCAGTCGATCAATGATTCCTTCTTATTGATATTCCTGTCTCCCTCTCTCTCTCCCTTCCTCTCTGAAATCAATAAAAATATTTTTTTAAATAAGACTAATTCTTGGCAGCAATGCTCCTCCTGAAAGGGAGACAGCGGGAGAGGGGCCTTCAGGATGCTCAGCCTCCTGTGGGGGGTCTGGCAGGCTCCTTGACAGTCAGGTCTTACTCAGGTTTGGGGGATGCTGTGGAGGGGAAGATCAGGTGAGAGGGTGGTGGGGGTGAAGGGCAGTGCCTCTGGAGGATGTGAGAGGATGCCCTGTGGCCCTGAGCAGGAGGTCCTGGCGCTGGCCAGGCTGGCGGGGACAGGCCTCGGCAATGGTCTGCAGTTTGGTGGTGGCCACAGAAGTGAGCCCAGGAGAGGTGGGGAGGAAATTTTCCCAGGAGCCCTCAAGCTGCCGTGCGCAGGCCCCAGCCGGTGTCCCACACATCAAACGTGAATTGCAGGGGGACCTCACAACCAACGCAGATGTTAGGTGGAACAGGATGGGGCCGTGAGCAGTTGAGGGCTGAGACAGCTCTGCCCACTGAGCCGACTGAGAAGGGGAAGTGAAGGGAGAGGGTTTCAACCCTCTATTGTTCTTGGCCACTTTCTTTGGAGGTGACCTTGGGACCGGTGTCCCAGAGGTACTGAAGGCCGTAGACAAAGCCGTAGAAAAAGAAAACAGCAGAAAGCACAAAAAAACCCCACAATTAGTATAATGGGAAGAGAAGGAATGATAGCAGTTGGCAGTCAGAGGAATGGAAAGAGGGCCAAGCTGGAGAGGGTGGTGGCCCCAGGGAAGGAGAGGGTGTGGCCTGCAGCCTGGGTGCTCCGAGAAAGCCACTGAGACTTTGGAGAATGGAGACAGAGGCAAGATTTCGGAGCCCAATAGGTAGAGGGGACCTGCAGTGGGGAGGGGTTTGGGGGTGTAAGGTGGGTGAGGAGTTGGCAGTGCCTGAGAGGGTAAGGGGAGAGGCAGAGGGAGGGTTGATTCCAAAGACCCTCCCGCGCACCCACTGGATCTTCTCGCCACAAACATGGCTAGACACGCCCATGAGAGAAGCATGGGGCAGAGGGGGGTGGGGCAGGGAGGCAGCCCCACCCTTTGAGCACAGTCCCCAGAAGTGAAGCCATTCCAAACCATTTTTAAGGTGATGTGTTGACGTGACAGCTGTTGTCACTGTAATAAACAGATGCTGGAGGGAGCGGTGTGAAAGCAAGGCTCAGGGCTTGAGGAGGAGACGGTCAGAGGTGGCTCTGCAGCCAGGGCCCGGGCCCTCCTTGCTCCTGGGCCCCTCCCCTGCTCTGGAATTAGGCGAGGCCTCCATGCAGCTTTCATCTAACATGGGAGGTGCGCACATACAGCTGGGGGCAGATATTCTTAAAATATATTTTATTGATTTTTTACAGAGAGGAAGGGAGAGAGACAGAGAGTCAGAAACATTGATGAGAGAGACATCAATCAGCCGCCTCCTGCATGCCCCCCACTGGGGATGTGCCTGCAACCAAGGCACATGCCCCTGACCTAAATCCAACCCGGGACCCTATAGTCCGCAGGCCGACGCTCCATCCACCGAGCCAATCCAGTTTCGGACAGATTTTTTTCTTGAGACCCCAGCTTTCAACTCCCTCAAAGAGAACCTCCTAAAGGCAGTAGGGGCACCCTCTCAGGGGTGTGCTGCAGCGGGCCCATGTCATGTTTGGTGACATCACATTGGACACTTACAATCCATCATGGTGAAATATTTACACCACGGAAATGGGCAAATGCTACAAGTCAGGGCTTTTCATCTGGAGAGCCAGTTGTCAAACATTTACCAGCACATCCTCACGGGCTGACCCCACCTCACCTGGCCTTGGCTTTCCCTCCACAGTGAACGGGAAGGCCACAATCACCATGGAGAGCTGCGCCCCGACTCTGTTCATGTTCATGCTCAATGGCAAGCAGGAGCACGGGCTGCTGAGCCTCCAGAAGAACGGGATGAAGCTGGATGTCTACCCTCCCACCATGGGCACCCACAAGCTGCAGATCTTTGCCAAAGGCAACTCTGACATCTACAGCTCCGTGCTGGAGTACACGCTCAAGTGCAACTACGTGGACTCGGGGGTCCGGCTGCCATCTGAGCTGCACCAGCCCGTGGGTCCCAGCTGGTTCTCGGAGCAGATGGGCATCCGGAAGCCCTCCCACCCCGACCCCATCATCCACACCAGCGATGGGCGCTGCTCCATCAGCTTCTGCGTGGAGGAGGGCATCAGCGTCCTGGCTTCCCTGCACGGGGACGGGGACGACGGCCCCATCACCGAGGAGACGCAGCGGCGCTACATCTTCCAGCTGCACCGGGAGAAGCGGACCGAGCTGAAAGTCCAGCTGCCCCATGCCGGCAAGTTTGCCCTCAAGATCTTCGTCAAGAAGAGGCAGGAGCCGGGCAACTATGCCTTTGTCTTCAACTATCTCCTGTGCTGCTCCAACACCAAGGTGAACTGGCCCATGTTCCCCGAGAGCTTCGGTAACTGGGGACAGGGCAACGAGCTGCTGGAGCCTCTGTCGGGCGTGCTTCCCGCCAACCGGAACGTCCCGTTCAAGTTGAAGCTGCATGGGGTCGCCAAAGCCCTGGTGAAGGGGCAGGACACGTGGCCCCTGACCCTGAACAGCGAGGGCTACTGGGAGGGCAGCTGCAGCACGGCCGGCTGCCAGGAGGTCTACGTCATGGTGCTGGAGAATGCCAACCACAACTTCTATTCCTACATCCTGAAATACAAAGTGAACGACCAGTGAGGGCCCGGGCCCTCGACCCCTCCGGGGAGGGCCCCAGGGAGGTGCAGAGAGAGCCCTGGACACCACGGAGTCTGCCTGCATGGATCCCTCCCAGGCCTCTGCCTCCGTCCTGCCCCTGCCCTGCCGCCGCAGCTGTGATGTGTGTGCTCTGATGGCTTCGCTCCGTTGTGGCGATGGCCGAGGGGACCGAGGCAAAGGCCCCCTGGAAGAAAAGGTGCTATGTAAATCCACGGTGTTGTAAACTGTACACCACGCCCAGGTGCCCCCTCTCGTGCTCATGCTGTTGTTGCTGTCGTAGGGCTGCTGTGGGGAGCAGGGTGTGGCCAGGCTGAGAGCTCTTCACCTGATGGCGAGAGAATCCGTGCTCTGTTGGGCCCCAGAGGGACAGGATTTGCAGGGCTGAGTCGCCCTCCATCCTCGGCCCCCTTTCCAGTGGCATCACCGTGTCTCTCACCCACTCCTGGGTCCCAGGGCGGACTCTCATTGGTTCGCCAGCCCTGAGCATCTTCCGCATTCCTGCTGCCTCTTCCTTGGGCGCTTCTTGCTTTTTGAGAGCCCTGGGGGCGGGAAGGTGTGAGGAGGGTGGGAGCTCCCCCAACTGGCTGGAGGCTAACAACCCCTGTGCACACCGGACATGTGGCAACAGAGATGCGATGAGGAGACTGAAGCAGAGAGGAGTCGTGCCCACTCTTGGGAATCCTGGCAGCTCTTTGCCAAAGGCAACTCTGTCATCCACAGCTCAGTGCTGAGGCGAGAGCCGACACCTCTGGCTCTGTGCTCCCCGAGGACCTGCCAGACAGTTGGGTCAGTTGGGGTGCCCTTCCAGGCCCTCTCTGAGCTTGCACCCTGTGCAAGGACCCCCAAGAGGCCTGCCGGCCCCTGGGGAGCCTTGTGGATAACCCTAAACACAGATCTGGGTGGGAGGCCAGCCGAGGGAGCAATGCAAACCTGCAGTGCCAAGGAGGCTCACAGATAATCGGGCTCTGCAGGCCCCAGGAGTCCCGACCAGCAAAGCCACAGCTGGGGGGCAGGGGGGTGGGGGGAGGACTCAGCCTGCCCTGGGAGCAGGTTTTGTGCTCCTCCCTATCCCCTCTCCCTCCCTTTCTCTGACAGGAGAGGCCCTCGGGATCCCACCTTCCCTGGGAACAGTTCAGAGCCTCTTGCTTACTCAGGTCCGAGACTGTCCAGCTGGCCCTCAGCAGCACCTCGGGCAGGCGTTGCCATGGCAACAGTGGAAAGGCCGACTCCTGCGGGGGCAGGAGAGAGGGAAGGATGGAGAAGGCCCTGCATGGCTGATGCAACACCATCCGACACACAGAGACTCTCCAGGTGGCCCCTGCTGACCTCCTGGCTTCTCCAGCTCTGTGGCCTCTACCGAACTCAGTGCCCCCACCCCTCCCTTCCCAGCACTGCCTAGCACTTCCTCCCTCCCCCCCCCCAACTTCTGCTCCCCTTGCACCCAGGCTCAGCCACAGCCAGGGTCAGCCAGGGATCCTCAGCCTCCTTCCTCTGCCTTCATCTCACATTTGTGTAGTATTTCACCCATGTTTAGGGGGGCATTGAGTAAGCATCAGACCTCGCTGGGCCTTCACAGGAAACAAAGAGGGCCCTGCCCCTCATCCCAGAGCTCGGGGTGGGTGGCAGCATCCTCCTCACCCAGACCTGTCTGAAGTTCTGGGCTCCCAACATGCCAGTCCATCATCCCCAACTAGGCTGGCGGCCTCGGGACACGAGGGGAGTAGCCCCAGGGAGGGGGGGCGGATTAAGCTGCTCTGGCCTGCATCCAGTGCCTTCTGGCAGGCTCTGCCACCCAGGCATTCAGCACCATGTCACTCGCCTGGAGAATGCACAAAGGCCCGGGAGAAAGAACCGCTGTGCTCCACGACAGGGGGGCGGGAGGGGTGTTTACACCCTGAAAACAGCCTTTTCTCACACCTCTGATTTTTATGGGCTGAAAGGAATGTGCTGTTTCATCAAAATAATAAGTGCCTTCCATGACTCCTGTCATTCACCTGACCCAGAGCGGGCCGCCTCCTGCTGAGAAGGACACGCATCTCTTTAAAAGCAATGTTCCTCAATCAATATATTCCGGACCGTGCGGAGGATGCCACCCAGCAAAACTGGAGCTGTCCAGAGACGGAGGCCCAGCCTCTCTAAGCGCCTGCAGGGCATCCGCCCGCCCCTCCCTCCTCGTTTAACCAGGCAGCCCCCGTTGTAAAGACAGCTGTAGACACAGCCAGAAAATCACCTGCATTTCTTTTCCACTGAAGTAAAAATACATGAAATGAAATCCCATATTCATGAATTTTTACACGCACGCTGCTCAGGGTGGGATTTGGGGTTGCATTTTTGAAGTCTTTTATTCAAATCCCCGTCTTTGTTTCCCTGGGCTTTGCGTCCCAGCAGCCGGTGGAATGGCACGGGCGCCCCCTGGTGCCCAACGTGCAGAGCTGTCGTCGCTGCACACCGCCGCGAGGCCGAACCTCTCGCCAGGGTTTTTCCGCAGAATTTGTTAAGTGCTGCTGAGACGTCTGTGTTAAATTCACTTGGTGCTCTCCCGTGGCTTCTCCGTGCTTCCTCGTGTGCACACCGAGCACATTCTTGCCACGCACAAGCTGTGAAGCGAGCCGGGGGGACTGCCTGGCGAGAAGACACGGGCTATATAATAGGATTGGGGCGTGCTGGGCCCGGAAATCCCCGTCCTGAAACAGAAACACTGGACGCAGGACAGGATGGGACAGCTCTGACCAGAGTCATTATGCCAGTGAGGGACCGAAGCCGATCAAGCCCAGAGAGCTTTGGCTGGCAAGTCCAGGGTGGCCAGCCCTCAGGCCGCAGGCGGAAAGGTGCAGGTGCATCGGGTTCTGGGTTCAGAAGGTAGGGAGGGAGGAGAGAAGGGTGCAGGGGCAAATGGGCTACACCCGCGAAGGCAATTAACTTCCTTTCAGCTTGTTTGGGAAGCGGCTCCAGCCCAGCTGGGCTCCGTTTTCAGTCTGATTCTGATCCTTGTGAGTCCCCCGTATGTTACATTGTCCCACCAGGACAGACTCCACACACACAGCCTGCTGAGATTAAAGGGAAAATAAATAGATGAACTGAAGCATGAAGGATTTAGGCTAGACATAAAGAACTGTTTCCTCCTATTGTGGCCGAGAGAGTCTGTGAAATCCTCTCCCCAAAGGGCTTGGAAAGTGGGTGCGTGTCAGAAGCCACCCTGACTGCAAGGACCAGGCTCTCTCCAAACCAGTTCCTCTGGCAGCGCCCTTGACCACCTACCGCAAACACACACAGGCGAGCTGTCTGGCCGCCTCCCTGGCTGTGGGCGCTGCGTCCCGCATCGGGCCATCCGAGGGCTATCATTTCTTTTCCTTTGGAACGACTAGTCGGACATCTTGCCGAGGTGATTACTTTTCATTATGCGTGCATTGAGTTGTGTGGGCCGGTGGCTGTTGAGTATGCTTTTCCCACATTGTTGCTGGTGTTGTTTTTCAATAAAATTTATATTCATTTTTATCCAACAATGTAATTATCGATCCATTCTTATCGCTGCTCTCACAAGGAGGAGACACACACACACACACACACACACACACACACACGGGAAGAAACACTTTCATGTTCAAAGGAAGCCCCAGGGATGGGAGGGGGGAAATCAATGTCCCAGCCATTTGAATGTGGTGGTGAGATGCAAAAGGCATGTCGGGCAAATAGCTCCTTCACATTAAAGAAGGTGTAATTAGGTTAGGCCCCCCTCACCCCCCTCTCCGGCTCACATGCCTTTGAAGAACATGAAGGCCGCGTTTCTTTCATTGAATCTTGTATGACTTGAAATTTTTAAAGTCAGTCCGAATTTCTAGTTTTTAGTGGGAGAAAGAGAGAAAAAAAAAATCTGCCCAAAATGCCTATCACCGTATTTTTTTATTGGAATATATAAATATATATTCCTTGATAGTCACAGACATGCAGAAACTTTCCAGCAGGCTTTCTAAACAGATTATTCATAAATTAGACATTTAGGGAAATATAGCAAATGAAAATCTATAGACACCTCGAGGAAGCTGCCGTAACCATGGAGACCATTCTCATCGCGGTGCGGTGAAGGACAAAAGGAATTTGTTTTCCCAAACCTGCCCCGTCCGTCGTGGCCCTGGCTGCTAGATCCACAAACGTGAGTCCCAGCATGCTTCTCCTCAGGAATGAGGCCCGCAGGGGGACCCCGCCTCTAGCTCAGGGGAGTCAGAGGAAACAGTCTTCGAGAGACTACAGGGAGGAACTCCTGAGTTATTAGAACACTCTGAAAACGCCAACCCGAGGCCGGCATGGGTGACCTCTACTGTTCCTTCCAGGCGGAAGAGCCTGTGATGCTGTGTCTCGGAGAACAGGTGCCGGCAGGCGGTAGACCTGGGATTGTCAGCTGCGGAACATCTGAAGGGCCCGCTGCGGGAAGGGCCGGCCTGCAGCCCCCAGCAGACGGTGCCGCTGGCTTCTCTCTTGCTGGAGGGCAAGGGGCTGGAGGGAGCCCAGCCTTGGACCAACGGGGAAGCAACAGCCTCTGACACAACGTTGCTTCTGATTTTGCAAAAAGGAAAAGTCAGGCAGCAACTGAGATGCCCTCTCTCAGATGTCTCACAGGCATCCCGGAGTCAACAGATACCCAACCAAAGTCACCCTTCTCCCCTAGATTACCTCCCACTCCTCCTGCCCGCCCCCCTCATGCAGTAGATGCCTCCCCCTCCCCCAGGTACCTCAGTTAAACTGCTGGTGGCCACTAGTGACTCCTTCTCTCCCCTCCTCCCACTCTTCTCCCTCCCCCCACCCCTGCCTCTCCAATGATGAAATCTGGTCTATGCTGGCTGTGGCTCTGATCTGACTATTCTGCTAGTCATTCCATGTCCACTCCATTGCACAGCCTTCGCCATAATCCAAGCCCTCCTCATCTCTCTGTTACACGGTTGTGATGCTTCCTATGATGCAGGAACCCTCCACCTACCTGCCCCATGGCTCCCCCTCTTATGTGAACACCAGCACTATGGGGTCGTGTTAAGAAAAGGTTTCCCCGAAAGCCCTCCAGTAGAAGTTGGCCACCCGCCTACGGAGAAGGCTTCATTTGTCTCGGGCACGGATGGAAAAGGTAGGTCTCCAAACAAAAACTGGTTTTAATGGGGAGGCAGGAAACATCCCAGAATCCCCTCCATTTTGGGGGGCTCTGAGGCCAGGTGCCAGGGTCCTCATTCTCAGGCAACGGTGTGTAGGATGGCTCTGAGCACCACAGCCAGGTGGGGACCTGAGGCGGGGTGCAGCGGTTGCAGCCGTGAAGATGAGCAAGCTACACCTTGTAAGTCAGAGCATCCACAGGAAGGTTGGTGGCAAGGACGCTCAGGGACTCCCCGGGGCCATGCATAGTTTTATGGCATTCCCTTATCTCAATCTAGTCAGTGTTCCTGCCCAGATCTCCCCGACTCCCCAACCCCGTTTAAATGAGATCTATACCCTCAGCGTGGTGCTCCTGTTGAAAAGCACACAGATGGAGCGGAGGGCGTCTGCTGGCCCCAGCCACCGCCACCCAAACAGAGGCCAACAAACAAACCTTCCTGCAGAACGCTCCTGGATCCCAGGAGAAGACGCTCTCTTAGGAAAGAGCTGTGGAATGGCAAATCTTTGGTTATTTAAGAGCAAACTGCATAAACATTTCCCACCCTAGGTGGGACTGCCTCCAGGAGAGTTGCTCATTTAGAAAACAGTGCTCAGGGCAACAGTCAGCGCTGGGTTTCTTTTCGCAAGGCTGTCCTCAGGGCTGGTCCTAAAGGGGACGCGTGCAGGGTGAGGTGTCAGAGACAATGAGCCACTGAGGTTCTGGCACATCGGGCAGCAAAGCTGAGTCACGAGGGTTTGAGAAGGAGAAGGACACCTGGACAGGGCCTGCCAGGTGTTTCTTGCCTTTACCTGACGCCAGCTCTCCAGATGTTTGGCCACTGTTGCCTGGAGCACTGGGTTAATAAGGATTCTGGCCAAAACCGGTTTGGCTCAGTGGATAGAGCGCTGGCCTGCGGAGTGGGGGGTCCACAGGTTCGATTCTGGTCGGGGGCATGTATCTTGCTTGCGGGCACATCCCCAGTGGGGGGCGTGCAGGAGGCGGCTGGTCAATGTCTCTCTCTCACTGATGTTTCTAGCTCTCTGTGCCTCTCTCTTCCTCTCTGTGAAAATTCAATAAAATATATATATTTTTTAAAAAGAAGAAGGATTCTGAGGTCACATGGAGCTCTGCAGGAAGAATGTTGTGATTAGCTAGTGAGCCACAGCCACGCCACGGAAGGGTGAGGCAGGCCATGCGTTTGCCAATCCTGACTTAAAGGCAGCCAAGTCAGGCTAAGACCAAAGTAACAAAGGAAGCAATTCTGATCGGGGGCCAGCCCTGGCTTCCCAGCAACCTGCCCCCGTGACTGACAGCCAGTCAACCAGCAAACGTGGGTCCGAGGATGCGCTGGAGGCCCCCTGACCACCTCTGGGCTCCAGGAGGTGCCACTCAACGTGCCCACCTGAGCACACAAGCGCACAGACATTTTGCTCCAGGAGGTGCGAGCCTGAGCCAACCTCCTTTGCTATTCCATCTCCATAACCAAACAATGCGCTGCCTTTAGAATCAGGGATCAGTAAGTGTGAAGTGAACGTCAATTTGTCGTTTCAGAAAGGAATGACCGCATCACTGGATTTATACACATGGCTGTTGACCAAAAAGACTGTTGAGTTACAACCGCGGAATAGTTATTTCCTCCTTCATCCCCGCTAACCAACGCAGTGAAAGCGGGCCAGCGCGCTCCTTCGCCCCGTGGGAGATGTTTGTTTCCAGGAAGAAAGAAGTGGCCACCTGGCTGGGCATGCGTGCAATCAGGGCAGCGGATCGATCGGAGGAGCGCCCTTCTTCCCAGGGATCCTCTGTCTTCAGCGCTTGCTGGCATCCTTTGTTTTCATCAAAGGGACGGCTGACTGCCTCCCTGACACAAGGAATCAGCCGTCATCTCGCCATGGCTGTGGGGAGTGGAAGGGGGGTGTCCAGGCGCCCCCCTCTAGGGGAGGCAGGGAGTTCTGTGGTCAGGCTTGTGGAGCGAGGGCAGCGGCAGCCACTCCGTGAGTGACCAGCACCAGTTGGGCAGCATCATTAATGCAGCCCAGATGTCAGGGTGAGGGGCCCCGGGCAGCTCCCATATGGACAAACAGCGGAGAGAAGGGGAAGTGAGGAAATGTTTATTTAATGCAAAATGACTGCAGAATTACAAACTGCCCAGTGAACACTGTGCGACGTGCATGTCTCTGTATGTATGTGAACACTCGGAGGATCTGAAATTTAACGTTTTATGATATTATGAAAAACTTAGCTTAGCCAAGATGCCATAGGCATTTGGAGGCTGTCCCCCACCCCCCAGCTCCTCTGTGGTCATCCGCCCATGGGTTTGGGGCGAGCATGGGCACCAGGCATGCGTGGGCACCCATTTCATCAGCAACAGATCCCCTTCCCGTCTCCCAGGAGAAACACGAGGAGAAGATGTCACTGGTCATGGGAAGAAGCCCACTGTCAGTCAAGGCTTTGTGTGACATTTTTAAAGCTCAGTGAGAGTGTTAAAAGAGCATTTGTAAAAGAAGCTAATGGGAAGGGGGTAGGGGAGAGGGAGGAGGGTATAAGGGGAGTAAACTGTGATGGACGGAGACTCGACCTGGGGTGGTGACCAGAGAGAACAGTGTACAGACGATGGGTTGTGGAATTGTGTGCCTGACATTGGTATAATTTTGTTAACCAGTGTCACTCCAATTCATTCAGTAAAAAGGGAGAAATAACAAATAAAAGAAGCGAATGGGCTTCTTTCTGGAAAGATGACCTCTCAGCCGCTGGTCCCTGTTTGGCTGAAAGCCGACCTTGTGCAATCAGGAGCCCACTGTGGGATGGAAGGCTCCCTCTCCTTCTCCAAACAGGGACTGGACTGGGGAAGCCCTGCAGCTCCCTCCTCACAGGCTCTGCCGTCCTGAGGCTGGGGGCTGGGCTCAGACCCTGGGGGACACAGCAGGATGGTACACCGTGAAGAGTGCTGCCCCAGCTCTGCCACTGCCTGTCTCAGCTTCCTTGGCAGCTAAGGGGATGCTACTCAGAGCCTGACCGTGTAAGTTTCTTGTGGGGATGGAATGAGCTAACACCCACCGGGGAACAGAACAGTCCCCGGCACCCAGGTGCTCAGGGAGGGTTGGCTGTCATCCCCTCTCACCACCGTGGCCACTGCTCTGTGAGGATTACACTGTTCCCTGGAGAATCCAAAGGCCCGGGCCCTCGTGATATCACAGATGTCACCGCTTTCAGGCTCTAAAAGGAGAAACCCTGTTTCCAACACCAGCCACCCTGCCTTTCCCGGAACCCTCCCGGAGACGAGGAGCGCACCACTTCTCCAGCCGCTGTTCCATTATTGGACACCTTGGTTCAAAAGGCCCTTCCCTCCTGTGGAATGGCCTTCAATGGATCCGAATGAGCCAGTGTGCCCACTGGCTCATGATCTTACCTATTAGAGTCTGGGACCCCCCAGCAGGAAGCCCTGAGCCATCTGTACAAAGCCCAGCTCTAGTCTGGGGTCTGGGAGCCGGCAGAACAGATATAGGGAAGGGGATCCCAGAGACAGGAAAACCTTCCACTCAAGAAAGCCTGCAAGCCAACATCTGAAACCACGTGAAGGAAGAGTTTAAAAACAGGTACAATTTGCACACTGAGTGGTGAGATCATCCCCAAGCCTTTATCCACCTTAACACCCCAAACCTGGCCATCTGGCTTATACTCTCCAAGCCAAGACTAGAAGAGTCCTCTCTGAGCAACCCAAGAAAAGACCCCCAGGTACTGTGAGCAGAACTGCAGTGTAAGAACCAGAACCTCCTAGGAACCCTTTGGTTACAGACGACATCTGTGGGGCTTTAACGCTGTGCCCACAAATTCTTTAACCCCTCCCCCACGCCCCACCCCGCTTCACAGTTCTCATCTACCTAAAGTGGGAGCTGTGTTTAGTGATTCCCTACTAACAAACAGAATGTGGCAGCAAGGAGAGTGGGTGAAGTGCAAGACTAGGACATAAAAGGCATTAGAGCTTCCCAGGAGCCCTCTCACTGGCAGAGTGTGCTACCCAATGAGGGTGTAAACCAAGAGCAGAGTCTGCTTGGGACTAGGGAATCCCACCCAAATGAGAGACAAAGGGAACTTAGGGGGGCAGTCAGGGCTGTGTCTGGCTGTGCAGCCAGCAGGAAGGACCAAAACCGTCTAGAAAGGAGCAGGGCAGCCCCGCCCCGGAAGCCTGCCTTAGGAGACAATAAAAGGGGACACGTTAGTCTGCGCCTGGTTCAGGTGACCCTATTGAGGAATTTTGGAGTGACATTAGGAGTTTGGGGGACTATTTGGAGAAAGGTATGCAGAGAACAAAACAAATGCTAACTGCATGGTGGAAGAGTTACACCAAAGAATCACATTACTGATAGCCCACTACATCCTGGTATTTCCATGGTCATAATGATGTCCATGTTATGAATATTGTTGGTGCAGACAGTGTGTGGACATCTGATGCCATTCCAACCCCATTCTCCCTTTCCCGTCTCCCACCTGGGAGAATGAGGGAGCCCATTCTTTCTTCCTCTTGGTGATGTGCAGCGGATTTCTGTGGGGTCTTGCATATTTTTTATTAGATATACTTCTAGGTATTATCAGGTGTGTATTTATGATGTGGTAAATAGTGTCAATTTTCAGCGCGTTATCTAATTGTTTCTAGTGTATGTAAACACAGTGTCGATGCATGAAACCACGCTATGTGTTCTTTGCTCAGGTGTACAACATACACAAAAATATGGCTGTGAAGTGTCAGCACTGCCACCAGGAGAGCTTGCTCCTGGAGACAGAAGGAAGGGTCTGACATTAGTAGGGGCCACAAAGCAGTTTTCAAAAACCTTTTGTTCTATGTAAGCTTTGAAGCGTATATGATGAGGTGTTGGCATTTCTTAAACTCAAGAGAAAAGAATTGATCCATGCCACTATTTTAAAAAAAAAGAATCTTTGCCTAATCCAGGTCCACAACGATTGTCTCCTGTTTTCTTCCAAAAGTTTTATGGGTTTCACTCTTCCTAGAAGTCCAACTCTTTGCAAAATGAGCCCTTCCCCGCTGAAGGATGGAGTGCACACGTGGTGCATGGCCAGCTTTTGTGGCATCCGTGTCCCTGGAAACCCACAGGCAAGGCAAGTGGCCGCTCCTCCCACCGCCCTCTCCACACCTTTTCCTGGGGACCTTGCCTGTGGTCCCCAGATGGGCCCATCTTTATTATCCCAACACTGGTGCGGCCAGAGGTTGCAAACTTTGCTGTTCAGCTGGCACAATGTTTGTTTGTTTTAAAAAAAAAAAAAAGAAAAGAAAGAAAGAAAGAAATTAACCAGTTAACTGCCACGATGTTTTGAATTTAATTAAAAAAGGACCACTGCTTGCATCTAGACGCTTATGGCATACAAATGGTTAATTAGTGCCAATCAGGAAATTACACTAAAATCTGACTGGCCAGCATCTCCCAAGAAGCCTATGAAAACCTCCAAACAAAACCAAGCTGCAGGCCACCTTTGGACAGACTGACTTGACTCTGCAGGTGACCCCTTCCTGCCCTCTGATCGGCTCCCAGGACCCCAGGCCAGGTCAGCTGCTGACCCTGAGGGGGTGCTTTCCCACAGCTGCCCTCTTCCAGGCCCGCTGCCACCTCTGAGGCCTCATCTACAGCTTTTTGATTCTCTTCCCCCTCCAGTGCCTCCCCGGGGGCCGGTAGCAGCCTTGCTGAGGGAGGATCTGAGTCCGATTTCTGCACAGGAAGAACTGCCCAGGGCAGACAGCTGCTGAGTGGCTAGATAGCTTTGAGGCACTCCTCTTCGCTCTCAGACTCATTCCACAGGGCCCCGTCGCCCTGGTACTGAGCGGACTGTAAGCATTGGTGATGCAAATTGCTAAAAGCGCACGTGTGTCCACCGTATGCACTTGTCAGAGATTCTGGGAGCGTGAAGGGAGCTGGGGTCTGTGTGGCATCTTCAGGGAATTAGCAGGCGCTCAGTCTTCCTAAGATCAGAAGTTTGCTTGATTAAACATTTGATGAATATATAAATGGGTGAATTGTCATCTGAGTAAACCCACATATGTTTAACCGTTAATCAAAATGGGTTTTAACTGCAGGAATATTGTAGCTGAGGCAGAAAGGAAGAGGTGGAAGGGCTGGCCTGCAGCTTACCAGGTCCTCACCACGACGTCCTTTCAACCTCATGCAAACCACAGACAATAGTATTTACACAACTCTCTGGGGAAAACCAAAAGAGGATTTGTGGGTGTCCATATGGAACAAATTCCATTACATTTTCTCTGCAGTACTTAACTCTAATGATAAAAATAAAATGCAAGTATTAGGAAAGACATTGGATTTACATGAAACTTCCAATATTATCTTTTCAAGAAACTTTAATGAAAACTCTGAGCTTTCTTTCGTGACCTTAACTTTTTATATCAGGATTTATGCTTGAAATTGTTACACACAATTTCTGATCACGATGTTTTTAATTAACAGTGTCTTTAAATTCTTCCTAGTTTGCTGGATGAGAAACTTTGCTAAGTTTCATTACAACATTAATTTGAAAATTACATCAATACAAATTGTATTTAAATACTCTAATTATAATTCCTCTTCATACACTAACAAATTTACTATGGAAGTTTCTGGTAGTATTATGGATAGATTTTAAATCCAATCAAAGATTTTCAGATCTAGTGTTAAATAATGCAAAACACAAATTTCTTATTGGAGCAGTCACCCTGCAGCTGGCTGGGGGTGAGAGGCAGCAGGGCACACCAGCCGACAGCTACAATTAAATGACCGTGGCGAGACAATACTTTGGCCTTTTTTGTGATATTTATCTTTAGGCCAAGGGTCCAAAATACATGAGTTGAGATTCCAGAAAGATTCAGACCATTGGGTGATTTTGTGACAGATCTGAATATGCTATCTAGAGTTGTACCCACAGGAACTCCACCTGGCCTTTCTACACCAACCACCCTCCATCTGTCCCTTCCCTCACTGTCCCCAGGCAGCTGCACTGGGACTGCAAACTTCCTCTTGAGTGCACAGAGCACCAGCACCTGCAATATGACAGGGGCCCCCGCCCATTGTCCACAGTGTCAAAGGAGATGTACAGTAGTCCAGTTTCCCCTTAGTCACATGTAGCAAGCCCAAGATGCCATGTGTCATTCACGGAGCCCCAAGCCAGAAGCTCTGGCCATCCTGGGCTTGGCCTGGCCGCCCCAAATGTGAAGGGCTTCTAAGACTCCAGAGCGCTCCAGTGACCCAGGTGGGATGCTCTGACTTGTCTAATGTACAACACCAGTTCTCCAAGATGCCCAAAGGTGTGCCACGAATGTGTGTCAGTCGCTTTGTGGTCCCATGCATTTAAAAACTACGTTCTTAGCGTGACAGGTGACACTAAGCACAAGTACTGCCCCCTCCACACAAGTGAATGTTCACAGACAACCAGGCTGATCAGACAGGAGGTAAAGCACAAGGAAGCTCAAGGCCTCTTCACCTGGAATCCACAGACTCCTCCTACAAGCTCCAAAGACAGAATGTAGGACTCGGTGAGTTTGGATAGGAAACACTGGCATCCTTTTTCTCAATAGCTCTCCCTAAACTTGAGCTTTCATTCCATTAGGATTCTAGGCCATGAGCCACAGCAGTGCTGGCAGACCTGGGGCTTTCTTCCCATGGAAATCAGATCTTTCCATATTTCATTACAGTGTGGCAGACAGCTCAAAATATTATTTTCATGCATCCTCGCTTCAAAGCATAGGAGGGGGTGGACCTGCTGTTCGGTCGTGTTATTTAATGAATAAACAGAGGCACGTATTGTATCACAAATTTGTTTTTCTTAGGTTTTGATAACTGAATCCTGAGATAATAGCTTTTCTTTTAAACATTATGCTATGCACTTAATCATTATTCTCAGGGATCCATAGGCTCCACTACTGTCAAAGAAGTCACTGGCCCACGGAAGGCTCAAAACTCTATGTTTTGAACTTAAGAGTTCGGGCCACCAGCTCCCAGGGACTTGGGAAGTAATCCGGGAGGCCAGCAGGGGGAGGGATGGAGGGCTCTGGCCTGTGGGAGGAAGAGAGGCAGCTCTCCCAGCTCCAACGTGGTCCTGGGCCCTGAGGCTGCGATGCATAGCCTTTCCCATTCTGCTCTGGCATAGTTCTAAGGAACACTTATTAACACGAAAAATTTCTGCTCTCTGGAAGACAGTTTGAGAAATGTGGATTTAAGGAATGACTTAGCCTGGGAAGATACCGGCATTGCTTGGTGTTATTAAAAAATGTGTTAGCACCTAACCGGTTTGGCTCAGTGGATAGAGCGTCGGCCTGCAGATTGAAAGGTCGCAGATTCAATTATGGTCAAGGGCATGTACCTTAGTTGTGTGCACATCCCCAGTAGGAAGTGTGCAAGAGGCAGCTGATCGATCTTTCTCTCATCGATGTTTCTAACTCTCTATCCCTCCCTCTCTGTAAAAAATCAATAAAATATATTTTAAAAAATAATAATAATAAATGTGTTAGTGTTAAACCTTTTTGGAGCCAAATAAAGAGATCTCTGTCTACAAATGTTAGCCCATGCCAAAGGTGCAGGCTGAACCTAGCAGCAATCTAGAACTTTCCCCATCCTTTTCCCATATGAACAGGCTGCTGCCAAGGTTCTATGCTGGGCTGAGGGGCCTCTCTACCAGGCGGGTTGTCCCTAGGGAAGGCCCTGGACTCCTGCCCCAGCCACTGCTCACCACGGGGATACATGGGGACCTGCACATTTGCAGTCCATGCTTCTGCTGGCAGCAAAGACTATGCTTAATCATAGCTGAGAGATTAACCGGTAGAAGACACTCCTGTCTTATTTGTATCATTTAATTTTAGGCTGAGGATGTAAGACACATCTCCTAGATTGAAGGATGGTCCAGGGACTGGTTTTAGTTCATACTATTCATCAGAGATAAGACAAAACCAAGAGACAGCCTACCCAGAGGCCCCATTGCTTCCCCAAGCCCGTGCCATGGGCATCGGGATAGCGCTGGGAATGGGCAGTGAGCTCACCCTCCTAAGGCAGTGGTCGGAAACTCATTAGTCAACAGAGCCAAATATCAACAGTATGATTGAAATTTCTTTTGAGAGCCGAAAACCGACTTCTGCGCATGGGCCACAAAGTTTCAATCGCACTGTAGGTGCGCGCCCGCACGTGGTATTTTGTGGAAGAGCCACACTCAAGGGGCCAAAGAGCCTCATGTGGCTTGGGAGCCGCAGTTTGCCGACCACTTTCCTAAGGGATGGCTGCTCTGTGAAAGCTCTGGGCAAACTGGTGTGCCACTGACTCATTTTCCACAGCTGAAGACGGGAGTGGACTCATGTCACACGCTGGCTTCTCTTTCTCTCTTTTGCCCCGCCATGCCTGTGGAGAAGTTGGGGGACTTGCCAAGCAGTCTTAGGGCACAGCCCCCATCGCACCACATTTCCCACCAGTGGTCTATAACCCTCTCTCAAATGTTCTATAAACAGTCCACGTCTCACCACTGAGGTTGGTGCTGAGCATTCATTCCTGCAGCCTCTATGTACAATATGCTTAGCCCAGAAGCTTGCCCCGGCTGGTTATTAGGGGCTTGGCTGCCAGAACCTCCGGTAATCTTGGAAACTGCTCTATTAGAGGGAGAGGCGCCTTGCGGAGTGTGGGCCCTGGCAAAGCCCCTCCCTACATGATCTCAGGGTGCAGAAGCCCCACCCACAGCACTTACTCAGATAGAGCTTAGTTGCCACTCCCCAAAGATGGCTGCCACTGTCACTCCGGAGTGTGCACTGAGAGTGGAAAATATGAAATGTTAGAACAGCATGTGCTGCGTGTGCTGTGATGATTTCTGAATATAAGCTTGGATTTGTAGTTATTGCTACCTATCAAGGCTTTCTTTGGTAAGAGCTTAAGTTATAATTCACATACCATATACTAGTAATTCACCCTTTAGAAGTGTGCAGTTGAAGAGTTTTTAGTTCAGAGTTAGGCAACCGTCACAATTGATTTTTGAACATTTTCATAATGGCAACAGGAAACCCTGTGCACTTACTGATCATTCCTTCACCTCTTAATGACTGTTCACTTTAAAACTCAGCCTCAATGGACTTGGTTGTGCTCCTGCAATCTCATCTCTTTCCAGAACACCATTCTGGGAGAGTTCCAGTCCCTAACGTTGTGGTTCTTAATCTTGTTTTGGCTCAAAGGTATCTTGGAGTCTGATGAAAACTGTAGACTCTCTCCCTCAGAGAAATACACATATGCAGATTTATACATTGCATTTAATATAAGGAAGTCCCTGGGCCTACCACCACTCGAGCATTGCTTTGATTAGGTCCTTTCTTTTCATAAGAGGAGTTTAAGCTTCTGACCGGATTGTCAAATCATTTGAATGTGGCCGTAATGGACACCATAAAATTTCCAAATTCTAGCTTCCCACGGTGGGGGGAAAGGATGAGAGTGAACTGTGTTACTTGAAGTATCAAAATTGCACTGTGGAGAAACGGCCTTTACAAAAGATGGCAGCCCACGATTCTTCTAAATGCCCCCCTTGATCAAGCCAGAACACGAGAGCTTTCCTCAAAACGGCACCTCAGTCTATGCCATCAACCTGTACTGAAGCAACTGTAAGGCAGCTGTACACACCCTCCAGCATGGCCAAGGGTGAACCTGAGTGGGGCAGCTGAAAGGCCTAGAAAACACAGACAAGAGAATGAAAGCTGGGTCTCGGTGGGGGCGCTGCTTCTCTGAGAGACAGCGACCACGCCCACATCCCGTGTCTTTATTTTATAAGCAGATTCCACCAGGCAAAGTAAGGGCATGGTCAAGATGTTTATAACATTCTCGTGGATTTCGAGCCTACTCAGTTACATGCACCTGAACTCTATCAAGCCCACATCACTCAGGCACGTGGGGCCACGTGATCAGACCATAGGTTCAAGCTTCAACTACAGCTGTTGGCTTTAATTGTGCTGGGAGAGCTCTGCCCTCCAAGCTAGGATTTGCATGTGGCCATCAGAGGACTGTGTCCTCTTATTAGTCTGAGGCTTGAACCTGTCCAAACGCCGTAGCCGCTCTCCACGTCCGGTTACTAGCAGTTATGGAAACACCGTGCTCACACACCCAGCCCAGTGCAGCACATACGCAGGAAAATGCTTCTCCTGAACCCCCAGTCTGCTTTCATCTGGTGGCACCATAATGCTTTTAAGTCATAATGGTTTGCTTTTGCTCTCAAGAAGCTCGGAGGCCATTTTTCTGCCTGCCTCTAGCAGCGGGACGGGACTGGATGCTCGCTTGTGAATCAACATTTACGGCCCTTGTTTCCCCCTTTGGCCTGAATCCACCATTTGTACCTATTTGATGCATTTTTCTATTTCTGCCTCAAACTGCTTCTAGAACAAGTCAACGCATTTCTTGTTCTGGCCTTGCCATTCTGTGCTTGAATGCAATTCTTGACAACTGTTTGTTTGCTTGATATATGTTCTCAGTGACAGAGCTTACTTTATCGTTCTTTTTCTCACCTGCAACATTGAGGTATTAGACTCGAGGTGTTTTGCAAGCAGATAATCCTCGCCCATAATTTACCAGGTGTTGTGTGTCTGCGTATAAGAGGGAAGGCAGGAATTTTTAAGTAGACATAACAGAAACGCAAAGTGTTGTATTTTTTCTATTCAACAAGATACTTACATAGCACTTATTAGGCCAGACACTGATCTAACAGCTTTCCACATGTTAATATTTACAAAAACCCTGTGAGTTGGGTACGATTTTTTATTTCCCCCCACTTTACAGATGAGAAAACTGAGTCATGGAGAGGTTAATTCATTTACCCAAGGTCATAAAGCAAGTAAATGGCAGAGCTGGAATTAGGAACCGGGTCCTCTGCCTGCAGTCAACACTCTATCCGTAGGCTTTGCTAGAAGGAGCCTGGGCATTAGGACCCTGGGCAAACCACTTAAATCCTCCCTGTCATCTGGGGACAAAGGCATCCACTGCATCTTAGACTTGAGATTAAATGAGGCTCCATGCAAAGCTGGTGTCCTTCCCATAATGGGAACCCAACTTTGTCCTCTTTAGTTAAATCAGCACAGAAATCCAGATAAAATTTCAGGAGGCATCCAGGCCAAGAGGCATAACTCACCCAACAAAACATTACCTGTAAACACCAAAACTAGACTGTAGCTCCCCATCTTCTCTTCTCCTGTGGGTACCTGATCACTGAGAGGCTATCTAAAATGTGTATTAAGAAATGAACTCAAATTTTGTTTTGGCATATTTTAATATTTGGCATCATCTTTCTGAAAAGTGAAGCTAAGAGATTACAGTCAAATGCTCTGCCAAACTTAGACAACCAGTTAACTGGTTCAACTTCAAACAACACAGTGTACATTAAGGAAGTATATCGGACCTCAGGATGCCTTAGGTATTTCCAATGATGAGAGTCTGTCAATGTCTCCTCGTCAACATGTCCTATGACAATTTCAGAAGCAGGGATTGAACCCTGCATAGTGTAAGCAGAAGTTTGGGACAGTCTGAAACTCAGAAATCCCCTCATACAGTAAAAGTATAGTACTTTCTGGGTCTGCAAAGCCCCATCAGAACTATATATATTAATATGTTTTTATTGATTTCAGAGAAGAAGGGAGGAGAGATAGAAACATCAATTATGAGAATCGTCAATCTGCTGCCTCCTGTACACCCCCTACTAGAGATTGAGCCTGCAACCTGGGAATGTGCCCTGACCTCAATCGAACCCTGACCTCAATCGAACCCTGACCTCCTGGTTCATGGGCTGATGCTCAATGTCTAAACCACACAAGTGCTGGGATGGTGCTGGGGGATGGGGACCCTACTACAAATGAGATAAAGTCATTGTCCTCGAGGAGCCTAATCCTAAGGTAGAAATAAACGATAAAAACATAACCCAAAAATTCAGAGAGGGGTGAGCACAAGAAGGAAATAGCTCAGGGAATGAGCTGGAGAAATTGGGTTGAACAGGTCTCAGGTGCAGTGCATCTGCCTTTCAAGGGAGGCAGCAGTGACACTGCTCATTTTCATTCCTAAGGGATACCTCTGAAGGCTGAGAAGAATGAATTATT
Organism: Lasiurus cinereus; assembly: GCA_011751065.1. Classification (NCBI taxonomy): domain Eukaryota; kingdom Metazoa; phylum Chordata; class Mammalia; order Chiroptera; family Vespertilionidae; genus Lasiurus; species Lasiurus cinereus. Next base: position 13,885,529 of record JAAGEH010000125.1, read on the forward strand.
GGGGTCAGGGATAGGACTAATAGCAGTTAGAAGTCTCCTGCCATGTAGTCCATGAGATAATCGTTAGAGAGTAGAAATTTTTGAGCATGCTTCCTCCTAGTCAACTTAACTCTGAATCCCAGCTGCACCTCACAAAATAGCCTTGCAAGATAGAACACTGTCAGCTTTCTGAAGAACAGGATGACAATGTAAATAACATAGTCATCAATAATGCGATCCTGACATTACTTAAAAAAAAAACTGTTTTGTCTTAAATTGCTTACTCTGCAAAAACAAGAAATGTGCTCAAAATCAGTCCTGCACAAAGGGTCAGGGCTGCTGCTCTCTGGACTCCCTGCATAGAGAAAGGCAGAGCAGTCACTGGCCGGCTAATAAAGGCTCCCTAAATTTTAATTTGGTCTGGACTCCAGTGTTCCTTCACTCATGTTCGCTCCACAACAGTAATGATCCCATTTTATAGGTTAGAACAAGAAAGCCCAGGAGGGTAGTGATTTTCATCCATCCAGTAATTGCTTAGTACTAATTGTGTCTTAGGCAGCGTGCTGAGGATCTGGGCAGGGCCTGGCCCCTGCTTTTAGGGAGGTTCCATTAAGTGGGAGAGGTGAAATTCAAAGAGCAGCCCACACATGAGAAATGAGGAGTCTTCCTAGGTCTGGGCAGCGTTGTGGGAAAGCTTTACAAAGCAAGATAACAGAGACACATCGAAGTGCTTGGAGCGTGAATGCTGACCCACAGCACAGCACAGCACGTGCAGAGGCACAAAGGGAAAATGCAGTGCATCTGAGAAAGGACATTTACCTGCTGATTCGAACCATCTGAGCTCCGCCCAAGTGCTGGGCTGGTGCTGGGGGATGGAGACCCTACTACAAATGAGATAAAGTCATTGTCCTCAAGGAGCCTAATCCTAAGGTAGAAATAAATGATAAAAACATAAACCAAATAAAAATATGATTTCAGAGGGGTGAGCACAAGAAGGAAATAACTCAGGGAATGAACTGGAGAAGTTAGGTGGAGCAGGTCTCGGGCAGCAATCAGGGAAGGGGGCCTCTGAGTGCAGAGCTGAGAGAAAATGCCAATCAGGGGCCAGGTGAGAGGGGGTCCCGGTAAACAGCAAGCACGGGGCCCTCACAGGTGAAGCTGGCTGTGGTCAGGAAACAGCAAGGAGGCCAGTGTGCCTGGAGCGGGAAAGACGATGTGGTGGGTGATGGGGGCTTTGTGGCTGTGGCAAGCAATTCAGATTTATCCTGAGTGCAGTAAGGAGCCTTTCAAGGGAGGCAGCGGTGACACTGTTCATTTCCATTCCTAAGGGAAAACGCTGAAGGCTGAGAAGAATGAATTATTGGGGTCAGGGGTAGGAGTAATAGCAGTTAGAAGGCTCCTGCCAGAATCTAAGTGAGAGATAGGTTAACCTGGATCCGGGTGATGGCGGTGGAGAAGAGACAGTGTTTTGATCTGAGAGAGATTTTTGAAGGCAGCACTGACAGGGCCTCCCAAAGGTTTGGATATGGAGGGGTGAGTGAGGCAGGGATTCAGAATAACTCCTAGCAACTGGCAAACAGGACACTGTCCTGGCATGGAATGTTGTGAGAATGCAGAGATGCTCATCCGACATTCAGGTGCTGAGAGTCCATGAGCAGGCGTCTAAGACAGCAGCTCTGCAGAGAGTTCCACATTAGTTTTGAAAGTTAAGGGTCACTGGCCTGTAGATGATAGTCCAAGTTTGAGACTCAAATGCAATATTCTGGGGGAGTGTGCTGAGTGAGAAAACCCATGTCTTGGTCCAGGGCAGAAGGGAAACTTTAGATGAGGAAAAGCCAGAAAACCACGATGAGATGGAGTGGCCAGTGAGGTAGGAGGGAAACCAGGAGTGTAAGGTCACAGAAACCAGGAAACAAAGAGGGAGAGGCCAATTGTGTGAAATAATGCTCCGGTGACCTCAAGGGCAAGAAAAGCAGCTTCCTGGTGGGGATGGAAGTGGAGTTGGAGAGGGTTAAGAAGAGAATGGGAAGTGAGGAGGTGTAGTCAGTCACTGCAGACATGTGGGTGAAGAGGAGCAACTATGTGGAGCAGGAGACAGGCATGAGGAGTTTTAAAGAAAGGAGCACTCACAGGTGTTTATATGCTGACAGGAAAGCACCACTGGAAAGGGGACCACAACAGCCCTGTCCTTGAGCTGGCAAGTATACTACGGGTCACCTTGTCTCTAACTGCACATCCTAGCTCTCTGTTCACCTACTTCCTATGATCCTCACACGCTGCCACCCTTCAGGGCCTTAAGCATGGCATTTTGCTACTCTTCACTCCCTCCTTGGTAGATCTTATCAGGTGGATCTTATCAACTCTCCAAGGTTTCAAATCCCTGCTGCACATTGAGATTTTTGTCTCCCGATTGATCCTCTTAGAAATGGGACATTCCCATGAGATGGTCCATGGACAGCACTCACTAGGACCAACCCAACCCTCCCTCTACCTCTCTCTTTCATACTTGTGCCCTGAGCAAGAGGCGTTCCCATCAAAGTGCTTTAATCCCTTTATATTCCTCCAACCCAACCCCGAATATTACCAGCCCCACTAGCTAGTAAGCAGCAAAACCAATACATCAATCAGATCAGTGTGACTGAATCCATACTCCTACGTACTTCCCTCAAAAACGTACCTGTAGTTGATTTTCAATACGTACCATAAAATCTTTATTTTAGCCTATAGCTAGTCACATTTAAGTCAGCAAGAGAAAGTGTCACTTTACGATAATAAACATAGATGGGAAACAAATCTAGCAAAGTGGTTTATTCTTACAAGTTAGTTGCTGGGAAAGTTTCTTCAAACAGACCATGGGGTGGAAATGCCTTGGAGAAGGATCATCTTACAGATTTCTTCACAACAGCGCTACGATTTTTATATCTCTGTGTTTAAAGAGCCACTACTTCATATGATAGTAACTCTTGGGTATTTGTCTTTATTTCCAAGTTTGTGGGTTTTCTGAAGAAGCTACTTTAAGGTTGTGAACTGTCTCACTGTCTTTTCACTCTCTCTTTTCAGTTCCTCAATGTGGGCGTCCAGACGCTCGAGTATATGATGAGACCGCAGTTCCTCCTCCTCCAAAAACCTTGTAGCTATTGAACCCAGGGGAGACATAGCCGTGGTACACTAGAGGAGAAGCAGATTTTGACATACATAAGTGGAATAGTCTATTTCTAAGACATGTTCTGCATGATATTTTCTAACTAAAATATTAAGAGGTGATTTTAAAATAATAAATTGTTTTTGTTTTTATCCTAACACAAGAGTATTTCTAAAAAATAGTTCTGCAAAAAATAACACAGATTTCTTCCGTTCTGACCCAAATTGTATAAGTGCAAAATGCTATATAAGATGTTAATTACTGGTCCAAAGAATATCTCATTTTACATTTGTACATCCCTTTACCCCAAAAGAAAATATACACTTAATGCCTGTTATTCAAACCCACTTTTGAACTCTGAATATGTTACTTTCACTTTGTAGAACAGAATACCTATCTAAAAAATATTTACATTGGTTAAAACCAATTATTTTTCCCTTCTCCAAAATTTCTGTCTGTCCCTTGTTTGACACTCTTGGGCTCAGAGATCGTTCAGACCTCAGACTTTAGAAAGGAAACACAGGCCACACCAAGCCACATGCAGTAGAGCCTCATCAGCTACCGGTGTTTTCTATAAAGTCACCTAAGAAATTGAATTAGTGAGTACAGAATCACTGCCTCTGGGGAAACACACACATACATATCTCATATGAATTATCATGCTAAAAACAACTGATCCTGGTAGAGTCTACTTTCATTTTACAAATGAGTTCAGAAGTGGTTAGGGACTTGCTGGAGGCCAGCTCACTAAGGATGCCAGTGCTGGGACTAAACCCTGCTCCCTGGGCCCAAACTTCCTGCTTCAGTGTGCTGTAGGAGAGCTGAAGCAAGAGGGCAGGGCCGCCATGGCCACCTCAGCTGGGAATGTACAAGTCGGGTCACTCAGATTTGTCATAGCTCTCCTCCGGTCCACGAATGAGGTGGCAGAACTTCTACTGTTGGGGTTATGGATATTTTAAGCAAGGAGGCAAATTCACAAATACCGAATCTGTGACTAATGAGACAGACTGTATTCCCTAGTGGTCTGAGGTAACATTCTATAATCAAACACACTGATACTGTTGAAGTCAAATGCTAATGGGACAAATAAAACCACATCACATCATTTCAGATCAGGTTGTAGTGCCAAGTTCTGCTGCCAAACTCGGTAAGAAAGTTAGGTTTCAGGTCTATTTGGACTTTAGAATTTCATAGAGGTGAAGTGGGGATTTGTTTTGAAACTGATGATGGGAATGAATGGCCCGAGGCCAGTGCTTCAATACAGAAGGCAAAAACGATGCCAACGTTTGCACAGGAACCAAGGACAGCACAGTGTCAGAGCAGCCTCTGCCGGCAGGGCCACCACTGTGTGGCTCCGACACGTCAGATGCAATTCCTTCCTCCACTCCTGCCCCCTTGCCCTTTCCAACAGTTCCCTTTCCTGCTTCATTGTCTGAGGACTATCCTGCCATCCAGAGGTATTCCTTAAACCAGTGGTCGGCAAACCGCGGCTCACAAGCCACATGCGGCTCGGGAGCCGCGGTTTGCCACTCTGTTAACTAATGAGTTTGCCAACCAATGCCTTAAACCAACAGTTCCAATACAAATCGGCCCTCTCTAAAAAAGAAAGGGAATTTCCAATTAGGGTCAAACCAAAAGAATAGTATCTAGTACTTAGGTTATATTTCAGAATTAAGATATATTCTGCAAAAGAATCATGTGTCTTCATAAGCAAAACTGCCAGGCAGAAATACATGAGAATAATAAAGGGTATTTAGTACTTAAGATAGAGAACCAGTAAGAAACAAAAGAAAACATATGCCGTCCCCACTTAGAAAATAAAATCAAACTAAGTGACCTTAATAAACTAAGATCAGGAAGTTTCCATACCGAACACATAGACGCCTCTCGGTCATTTACACTCTCAGAGAGAGTGTCAGAAAAAAGGACTTCATTTGGATCTAGCACTGAAGGCAAAGAGTGAGCTTTGTACAGAAAGTTGGAAGGCAGAGAGCTGCAGGAGCTGGAAGGACTCAGGTGAGAGCTCAGAGAGCTGAGGGCCCTGGCCCTGGACTCTGCCCTATCCGGTGCTTGTCCTCGTGCAGAATGAAGGCCTGCTTTGTAGTGCTCAGTGTTCATTCCATCATGCCTGTGCTGGCCATGGGATGGCCTGGATAGCAGATTAGGAAACAAAAGTAAAAACTGGAGCAATTTTTCTCATTTAAAACAAATGCTGAAGGCAGTTCACTTAAAAGTAAATGAGAAGGCTAATTAGATAAGGCTGTAAAATAAGCAGCCCACCGAGACCAGGTGTTTTTCACTCAGGTTCCAAATGCCCAATCCCCACTGCCAGGCCCCTGCCCTTACACACAACACAACAAGGAAGCTAAGCAAGTTGCCAGAGTACCTAGTGTGGTTAGTGCCTGGACAAGGGGAGGTACTGTGCACATAAGAAGGGCACCTAAGCGTTGGCCGGGTGGCTCAGTTGGTTGGAGCATCATCCCATATATCAAAAGATGGTAGGTTTAATTTCAGGGCACATACTTAGGTTTCAAGTTTGATTCCCAGTCAAGTCATGTACAGGAGGCAACCAATCAATGTTTTTCTCTCTCATTGATGTTTCTCTCTCTAAAAAAATAATAATAAACAAACATATCCTTGGGTGAGGATTGAAAAAAAGAAGGCACCTACCCTCATCTGGGATGGAGGGTTAGAGCAATGAAGGTGTCAGCAAAGGCTTTGGGGAAGAAAATATGTAAACCATGTAGAAAGATTGGAAGCCAGGTGGTTTTTCATTAAAGGCTGACTTATGGTAACAGTTTATAACTAACTAACCAAAAATACAAAGCAAGCTTTTTCTAAAAAGCCAACTTATGGGGCAAGTGGGGCTGAGGAGGTGGCAGGCAACATGAAAGGCTCAAGGGAATAAGGATGTTGTTTATACCTATGGAAGCACTCTATAACCTTCTCCATGTTTTAACCTGACAGTAGCCTTACTTGTGTACGCTGTATTTCAGAATTAAACATACAGCCCTTTGAAGATTTAATATGGATAAGTCAGAAATAATTCTCAAAGAAATGAGAATTATATCACGATACACATTTTTAATAGACTGTGAAGAAATGTTACTTGAACTCTGTATTCTTGAACCCAGGTGTTCTGCTGTGTGGCGGTTTTAAGAGCGTGTCATGGTTTTTTTGGCACATCTGAGTAGAAATCTCCAGCTTAGATTGGGTATCCATCAAATCTTTCTGTAGTTGCTGATTTTCAGACACCAATTTATTTAATGCCTCAATATAATTCTCCTGGAGGTCTGCTAGTGAAATCCCTTTTGCCTAATAAAAAAGAATACTAGAGTCACTTAATTTGCATAAGAATACTTGTTGATCTGTGATATCCCTGCTAGTGGGAAATTACTTTCTTTTTAGTTGTAACTAGTTCATCTTTTGGAAGAAGTGAAGACTTGCTTTTGGCTCTCTTGAGACTGAGAGAGAAAAGCGTTCTGTTTCTTGCAGTAAATGGATGCACACTTGGAGCACAATGGGCTTTCCTGCTGTGTCAGGAAAATGCACAGGTGGAGAAAGGCTCAGAGCTAGCAGGGAGGAAAGCTCCAGGTGAGAATCAGAAACAGAGAAAAAACAAGATAGCAGTCATCGGTTCTTTAAGAACGAGAAGATAGGCTCTCGTTGGCTAGATAAGAGTGTCAGCCTGTGGACTAAAGGGTCCTGGATTCGATTCTGGTCAAAGGCATATGCCAGGATTGTGGACTTGATCCCCAGAAAGGGTTGTGCAGGAGGCAGCCAATCAATGATTCTCTCTCACATCACTATATCTTCCTCCCTTCCTCTCTGAAATCAATAAAAATATATTTAAAGAGAAAGAGAAGGTTGAATAGCCCTGGAACTCCTGTGGAAGAATATCGAGGACAAAAAGATAAGCAGAAAGAAAGAAATTAAACAGAAGTTTCCAAAAAGGAATTCTGGCCAACAGGGACAACTTTTAAATAAATACTCTTTAACCTTAGATATTTTTATATAACAATGGCATCTAATCTTGTGTGTGAGATATATTTGGACATTATAAAGCAGCACTCAACTACAAACTGGGAATTACTACTCTGATCTGGTCTGAGTTTTTATCATAAATGTTATTGCCTGGTAACGTAATACCTGGGGCAGGAGGGTGGTGTCTGGACTATTTATTTTTCTGATGAAAAAAATATTTCCATTAGCAGTCTGATCATCTCTGGAGTTTAATACATTTAGCTTGGTCTTTTTTGTAAAAAATTTTTTGAAAATAAACTGATCAAGAGTGGTTTGACATACAGAATTTACCCAACAAAATCATAAACTTTAAAATATATACTTTCAACTACCTGTGTAACACTAATGACAATGAGTTATAAAATCTTTCAATAAATTGTCAATGTCAGTTAAAATCCATCCCCTAAAAGAATCTGCAGAACACGGGATTTAAACTGCATACTACTGCCAAAACTGGAAACGTAGAACTATTTTAAGATGTGGTAAATTATTTACCAGAGTTATTGTTCTCATTAAAGTAAGTGATTTACTAAAATAGTCATTTAACCCTGGCCAGTGTGGCCAGTTAGTTGGAGCAATGGCCCATGCACAGAAGGGCCACAGTTTTGATTCCTGATCCAGGCTCAAACGGGAGACAACCAATCGATGTTTTTATCTTTCTCCCTCTCCCTCTTCCTTCCTCTGTCTCTAAAATCAATAAAAAAAATCTATCCTTGGGTGAGGATTAAAAAAAGGCCCTGGCCAGTGTGGCTCAGTTGAGTGGGCATCATCCCATGACCAAAGGTTGCCAGTTTGATTCCTCTTCTGGGCTGCAGGCTCAATTCCTGGTAGGGGGTATGCAGGAGGGAGCTGATTCATCTTTTGCTCTCCATAGATGTTTCTCTCTCTCTAAAAAATAGTTATTTAAGCCAAACTTTCATTTGTAAAAGCAGTTCTACCTTCCTAGGTGGTAAAATACAAAAAGACCAATTTGTAATTATTCTTAATATGTACAACATATCCCCACTGCATGTAACCTCAAAACCAGAGGAAATTTAAACTATGACAGGATTTTCACCAGCCTGAGTCTGATGCCTGAAGTCATTAAATACACTTTTTTTTTTTTAAATAATGCTTGCCTTTGCCAGGCATCTTTTTAAGTTTTCACAAATTTTATTTTATTAACAACAATTGCAGATAAGTGAACGAAAAAGGCAATATAAAAACTGCAGCAAGCACACACCTGGCTGTATAAAGAAAGGGCAGTACTACCACTGTTCGGTGGAGGTCTCAGGAGAAACAGAGCTGAACAGAATCTCTGGTCATGGGTCAGGCTTAAGCGCCCCTGAGAGTTCCCAACTCATATGTGAACAGGTCCTCACTGCATGAGAGAAGATTCTATCAATCAGTTATTGCCAACTCCTGGGCCTTCTGAAGATTCTGTGTTACAAACCAGATAGCTCTTGGCTCTCTCCACTGCTAACTTAGTACTGGCTTTATCGGGGCATATAAAGTCATTTCTATCCCTCCCTTCATCTCCCCCCTCACAAGGTATTTAGCTCTTGTCTCCTTTCCTATTTTTACCATCTTGTAAGTTTGTGCTTTAAAGTAATTTCTTCCCTTATAGTTTGAGAGGGCTAGGAGGAGGGAGCTAGGTTAGAGGTATATTTTCATCTGCCACCTATAATGGCAGCATAATATTTCATAGTATAGGAAGCCACAAAATAACCATCCCTCTATAAATTAACATTTAGTTTAATTCACATTTTGGGGTATTGCAAACAACAATAAAAGGATCATTTCTGCACATTTGCTCCTATAAGACGGGTTCTTTGGGAATGAAAACTAATGGGACCTTTATGGAAAATTACTTAGCAATAACTAACAAATTCAGAAAGGCACATGACTTGGTGCAGGCTCATATGGGAGGCAACCAATTGATATATAGCTATATATGTTTATAAGTTTGTTGGATGTTGCTAAATTGCCTCCTAGAAAGGCTTTATCAATTCACTTTCTCATTAACAGCATGAAAGGGCTTGCTTCCCTGTGTGTTTGCCAATACTGGCTATATTAATTAGTTTGTACACATCAGTGTCAATCCAATAAGCAATAAGACATTTATTTATTTTGATTATTAAGGAGGTTGAACAGCTCTCCTTGTTTTCTGGATTTTTGTATTTTATGAATTATCTATTTATGTCCTTTGATCATTTTTCTACTGAATTATCTTTTATTATCTTTGTATGAAATCCTTATATATTAATATTTTATGTTAATTATCTGTCTGTTTATAGATTGTTTTCCCCAGACTATTAGCCTTTTTGGGATTTTTTGCAACCCAGAAATTTTGTATTTTTATTTTGTAAAATTCCTTACACTGTAAATTCTTTATAGTTTCATGATATTAAGAGAATCTTACCCTCCCAAAAGATTATAAAAATAGTTCCCCATATTTTCTTTTAGTTGAAATGTGAAATTAGGACTACATGAGAGCAAATAGGGGCACTGAGTAAATTATGCATCTTTTGAGGCATATATTCTCTTAGAAGTATAAGAAAAAAAAAGGATTTCTATAGTCCTTGAGCATTTAACCTACATCAAAAAAAAGAAAGATGGATTAGAATAGATGGGTCATTTTGCAAGTTATAAAAATTTATAACAAAATAGTTAAGAGTATTAACACTTTATGGCTCACTGTTCATCATGCTCTCTCTGGTTCCATAGGAGCTAATATACATTTCTTATCTCTCTACTAGACTATTCTTAATCTTGAGCATTGGTGGGAAAGATCCGTATAGGGTTCACGAAATCATTTGGTCTGGCCCTGCCAAGGCATTGCAGTAAGTTTATTAAATGTTTGATCAAATATAGCAGGCTAATTTTTGTATTGATAATTTTATATGGCCTATGAATGATGTTATAAATACCCAAATGGCTCTTGGCAGAAAAAAGGTTCCTCACCCCTCTCTTAAAGAGAAGAATTCTCTTATTTGTTCTTGTGTCATCATCTAATAAAATGATCTGAACATAAAAGATTTTAGAATATTTGATTAAATTAATTCTTATAGAAATAAAATTAAAACTAAATGATTAACAAGATGATATACTTTATAATGAAAATATATTGTGAAGATAGCAATTATAACAACAGCATCTAACACTTTTTGTGTACTTACTAAATGCCAAGCACTATGCTAAATCCTTTATATACATAAATGTATTTTAACACGTGCATAATATCAAAGGTATCTTCCAGTTGCTGGAGGAGAGAATCAAGTTTGGCTCACTTCCATCACTATATTTGAGAAGGTTTCTGCAGAAAGATCATTTCATATTTGATCTTAACTCTCTTTTCTATATCAATATTTACAAAGTGATTTCTTTAAAGGCTTAGGTAGCAGAAAAACTTGTTTCTATTTATGTACCTCATTTAAACCCACTTCCAGTTTCATCACCATTTCAGAAAGATGACGATTTTCTAACTTGAGTGACTCCAGCTGACTCAAAATCTCCTGAGAAGGAAAAAGCAGAAAACACAAATACACAGAAATAACAAATTAAGTACATCTTACACAATGTTCTCACATGTAATTTTCATTAGGTGAAGTTATATTCTTCATTAATATATACTTTCTTAAAATATTTTTAAAGGTGTTTCAAGATGAATCAACATACATGTGATTAAAATATTATTCTAAGAAGATGAATCAGTTCACTAGCAGAGCTCTAACCCTCCCTTGTTAGCCTCCTCTGATTGGGCTTCTACTTCCAACATCATGTGGACTGCACACTTTTCAAAAAAAAATACTTTCACTCCTCATTCTCCTATCTTTCTGCTCAACCAAAAAGTCCTGTCTTCCTTAGCTTCCTGCTTCCTTAGGGAAACTTTCCTTCCTTGTTGCTGTCTTTTTTTTTTTTTTTTTTTTTAGTTTCATGCCAATACCATTTTTACCCTAAATGAGTAATGTCCTAAGTTTGGTTCAAGTCTCTGCCCTTCATACTCTATGCTTTCTCATTATAATCTAAGTCTTCAGGATGTTTCAAATGCCAATTTCATGCAAATACTTCCACAGCTAAATGTCTCATCCTGATTTTAATCTTGAACTCCAGGCCCTCTGTGGAACTGACTATTAGCAATTTCCATGTGAAAGTCCAGCCTTCCTCACAAGCCAAATGTGCCAAACCAATGTCCCCTCTACCAACTTCCCTGTTTTATATACTTTTCATACAAATTCATTATCCTTCCCCTAATTGCTTGCTATCTTTTCTCTATTTCACTGAAGAGCATCACTTTCCACTCAGTTGGAATCCAATGACACCTTTCTTTAACTCACACCCCCCAATCCACCCCAACCCACCCCCATCCAATCAAATACAAAGCTAGATATCTCCAGAATTCATCCCTTTCCCTTCTACCTCCCTTGCCCACTGCTCAGGCCACCATTCTACTGTTAGAACAGCATCTGGGTGGTCTCCTTGCTTCTTCCCCACAGAGATCTTTTATCCTACTTGAAGCCACACTCCAATTCTTAAAAATGACTGATGGGACCCTTCAGGAGCTAGCCCCTGCTTTCCAGTCCCTTCCACTGTCACTTGCCTCACTTGTACTCTAGTCTGTCATGGAGAACATGTCACACACTCACCACACCCCACAACAACAGCCTCCTCACTTGTCTGTGTCTAGTCTCACCTCCCCACCAGTCCTCCCTAGAATACTTGTTACCCAGCATACTCTCAGCTTAAAGCAGGTGGTTTATTAATAAAAATTTACAAATTAAATACTATGGAAATTATAAATTTAATAAATTCAATCTTCAAAAACAAACTTCAAGTAAAATGAGGTTTTGTTGGAGTATCACCTTGTGCTCTACTGCTTTTTCCTCTGCCTTTTGTATCTCTGCTTTGAGTCGCTTTTCCATGTCGGAGGAAGAAGTTTTGGCAGAAGCAATAGTGACATCTCGCTGATGTAATTCCCGAGTTAACTGGGAGATTTCCATTTTCATTCCTTCAAGTGCAGAACTGTAACTCTGGTCAGCCTGCAAAATCTGTTCTTTCAACTACAAAGTAACAGAAAGGAAAACATAAAATATTAAGAGACAGCATATAGATTGAAAAATACATTAATAGTTAAAATAATATAATTTTTGCCTTAAAACATGAATAGTTTCCTACATTAAATCTGCAGAAAATTAGCAATTTACCAAGTTGCATATCTGTACTGAAGGTCAGCTAGTTGTACCCACAATCACTTATATCTCAAAACAGGACAGATACATCCCTCCTATTCAAACACTGAGAACCAGCATCAAAGCCCATGCACACATTATTTAGAGGACAGCACCTGGGACCTTCATTCTTTTGTTAGCTACAAATCTAAAAATTTTGCTTACATGGTTTCCTGGTCCATAGATGATAATAGAAAGATAAGAAGAAGAGAAGGGCTAGAAGTAACCTCAAAGAAGTAATAAAAAATCTGAGTCAACAAACATACAGCCAGGGCCCATTACTGCAGAGACAAACAGCTCTGCACACCTCAACAGCTAATAAGAATATTAACTACAGTCAGCACAGAGAAGCAACATATCCATACCACCATCTACTCCTGAATACAAATGGCCCCTTGAACTACATTTTTCTCCTATTAAAAAAAACTCCTATAACCTCTGAAACCCAGAAATCAATCCATAAGTACAAACAATTACCTTCTTAATCTCTGCCCTGTACTCATTGTTATGTACTTCCATCTTCTTCAATTCTTCATATTTTTCCATTAGTTCTTGGCTTAGCTGTTTACATGTTATACTCACAGATTCCAAGCTATATGACAAAAATAGGATCACATATTTAAAACAAAAGCCCGAAATCCACAAACTGAAGTATATAAATTACCTTTTATGATATCTAAGACATGTTCGCAAACATCACCTCCCACCCCAAATTAAAACTCATTTCCAATTTCCTTGTCACCTGAAGCAGCTAAATCCAATTCAAATTTTTGGGATACTTTTTTTTTTTTTTTTTTTTTTTTTAGAGTTGGAAGGGATGGGAGAGACAGAAACATAGATGTGAGAGAGAAACATTGATTGATTGCCTCCTGCATGTGCGCACCCCAACCAGGGATGGGGATTGAGCCTGCAACCCCAGACCCTTCAATCCGTTGGCCAATGCTCTATCCAATGAGCTAAATTGACCAGGGCTGGAAATACTTTTGATTTCTGTGTTTACCTATAGTCTTTCCTTCTGCTTAAAATTTAACTGGTTATAACATGCTAAAGATTGTAGCTAATTTTCCTTTTCTAGCTGTACAGGAGCTGCCATCATAATCTAAATCCTCTCTATATTTAATTACAGTGTTATTCTACACACAGCTGTCAGAAAAATCTCCTTTAGAGTTCCAAATTTTCACTTAATCCCTTATCAGGTATAGGAACCTCATGGGCATCATACCTCTCTTACCTCACTGCACATTTCTACTAAAATCTTTTTCCTTCTGAGTCAACAGGCTTTCTCTCTACTGTGTGCCCTTTGCTGTACCTGACTTCCTGTCTTTGCACAGATTATTCCCTTGACCACAGAGTAGCTTCCTCTCCTGCCTGGCAATGGATGGTCAGCATCCTTTCAAGAATCAGACCAGCGTTTTCCTGGTCATTTCCCTAATCACCTTAAATGTAGTATATTTTCCATTTTTATAGCTTGAATGTGCAAATTTTCTACCTTAAATCTACTACTTTATTTTTTAAATATATGTATTTTTAAATGGCCAAGAGACAGTCCAATATATATTTAATAAAAAATGCTGAAGGTGGTTTACATGCAATCTCCAATGTTAGATTTTAATGTTTATAAATGTTACAGTTTAATGTGTACACATCTTAATTTTCCATCCCTCCTTGTGTTCATCAAATGGAAACCAGTATTTGTATTGATTTCAGAGAGGAAGAAAGAGAGAGAAAAACATCAATGATGAAAAAGGATTGGCTACCTCCTGCACGCCCCCCACTGGGTATTGGACTTAAAAATTTACTACTTTAAATTGCTCTCAGGTCCTTTAATGTGTATATTTTGTCTCTCAAATGACAGATTCTATGATTAAAATAATGTTTTTTTTTATTCTTGTTTTCCTCTGGCTTTGCCTACCATCCTCTCAGCACCTGGATCGTTTGGTTCCAGACTGTTCAATAAATGCTTAATAACTACCTAGAGTGTTTCAGCAATACAGCCAACTTATCAGATAAGCTATTATTAAAAGAAATCTTTAAAATTCAACAATACAAAAACAATTATTTAAGTCCCTCCAATTAAGTAATATTTTATTCAAACTGAACCCAAATTATTTTAAGGGTTCCTTTTTTCTAGTTGTCATTAGATACAAAAAAAAAAAAAAAAGAATTTTTTAAATCCAGTGTTTGAGTACTGAACACTGGTGTTTGTATCCATTAGTTTTACCTATTTCTGAAAATCCTAGTGTGCTCACTTATTTGGTACTTGATATGTCAAACACTGAGTTGGAGAGATCAGAGACACCCTTGTCCTATGTACAGGTGGGGAAGTCAGGGCCTATAGAGGCTAGGTGTCCCAGGTCACCCTGCATGTCAGAGCAAGAGGAGAGTAGAGTAAAACACACATACATGCAACAGATTGCTCAAAAGCCAATTACTGGAAAAGCTACAGTAAAAATGTCAAATTAGTTCTGTCAAAAAGAAGAAGACTTCGTTTATTTTATTCAATCTAAAGTGTACATAAACACCTCAATAATGATAACCAGGAATATCTTAAGTATTCCAGGGTAAAAAAGAAATAAAGCAAAAACTACATGGGATATGTTGTGTAGGCATGTATATTTAATATGTAAAGAAAATACTTGATAGTTTCCAAAAACAGAAATAAAAAACGTCTTACTTAAAGATACATTTAAAAGGGAAAAGCAATAATTTTCTGGTGTTTGTTTGCCTAAAAGCTAATAGTTTATATATTTTTACCTTTTAGAAACAGAAAACATTAGTGTACAAATGACCATGATTCGTGTTTAAAATAAAATATCAAACTCTCCCCAGTCAAAAAGTCTAGAGATATGACAAACAAAAGAGTGCACCACTGTGACAATAATACAAGTGAGCTGGGCATGGAATAACACAAGTCAGAATTAAATTAACACGCAGGGAAATATCAACAGCATTTCAGTACAGAAGGAAGGAATACGCGTGTCTAGTGTGCCTCGCCAAGGCACACTTCCACCTATGTGGACCCCCTTCCTCTCCACAAGCTGGCTGGTGGAGAGGAAGGGGGTCCACATAGGTGGAAGGGGAAGAAGTACTGACAGTCAGCATGGACAGCCCTTTTGAGAATTTGGTTTTAAAGAGAACAAAGAAATATGGAAGTAACTTGATGAGGATATAAGATTAAAGTTTAATATTTTCCCCCAAGATAGGAAACATTAAAGCACACTTTATACCACCGGAAAAAATATTTATCAGAGAACTTTAGGATGCAAAAGAGGAGAGAAAAAACTGTGAATAGTACAGAAGTGGAGTCTTAGGAGCAGACATGTCATCCATCAATTCAGCCACCGCAACAGATTATATGCACAGATGTAGGCAGGCTGGTACATTTGGTGGCAGAAAGATTAGAAGTTCCCCTTTAATTGCTCTGTTTTCTCAAAGAAATAAGAAGTTAGGCCATTTGTGGATGCTAGAGGGGGAAAAAAATGTGTTTTCACTGACTGTTATATTAGTACTTTATCCATATGATGATTAACACCATTTTTAACAATTTGGCCATTTCTGAATTGTGTATACGATATCTACCTGCTTTCCAGACGAGACACCTCTGCCTGCAGAAGCTCCTCACTGGTGTGGGTCAAATCCAGCTGGGAGAGCACGTTGTCTAAGTCCTCCTCATGCGTGGTGTACTGCCTTTCAGTCTGAGACTCCTCCAGTGACCTATGGAGGGATATAAGAGGACTACTAAAGGCCTTTTATCTTTGCAAACAAAAATAACATGCAACACGTTCACATTTCCCAACTGTTCTTGGTAACAAAACTCCCTGGAACTCTTCAGTTTGTTTCCTCTTTGGGAAAAGGACACTGGGGGAGTAAAGAGGCAAGAGATACGTTTCTCAAAAATGTCGGCAACAGTTCACTCTTTTCCCAATTGGAACTTGGCCTGATTTTCAAGGGGAAAAGAAAAAATGACAAAAATCACTTTGTTGACACTTGATACCTTGAATCAAAGAAACTAGAAAATTACTGGAGAGTTCTGGCAAGAATAGAAATGTGCACCAGAGTTAAACCAAATGAGGACAGGTCCTTCTATATCTTTTCCAATGCAAATATCACAGCAGTTAATTCATTTCAGAAATAAAATCAGTTTTAGAAAAATTTTTAAAGAGCCATCTCAATAGCTAGCTTATCAATAATAAACAGCTAATAATCATGACCTAATCTATCAAGGAGGAAAGGCCTAAGAGATGAAGCCTATAATTCCTTTCATATTTGAAGTTTGGCCATGGGTACAGATTGACTAAGCGGTTCCTAACTTTCTAAACATCAGAGTCTCTAGATTATGGACCCAAATTGAAGGCAGAAAAGATTAACCACACAAAATATTATAAAAATTTAACTCAGAAATTAAAACTAAGAAAATCTGTAATATAATAAAACACAAACTTATAAATATGCAACATTAAAACTAGATTGATATTTAAGATGAAATATACCTTATGACTTCTGTGTGTTGAATGTCGGTTGCTCTTAATTTTGCTTGTAGAGTCTCCTTTTGCATTTTTGTCTCATTGATGAAATTTTCTTGAGAATGAAGAGTTGCCTTCAACTGTCTCTTTTCTTCCTGTAGAACCTACAAAATACTCATATACAAAGTCAGATGTTATTACAATTGTTCTATTTCAAGAGAAAAGGAAACCAGGGAATCAGACTGTAAGCTCTTTAACAGGCATAATATTAATAAAACTATCAATATCTGATCCACTGGCTACAGAATAGAGAAGAAATCACAGATTTTGAAAATAGTTCTAGGTTAATTAGTCTCTCTCAAAACATACCTACACACATTTTCCCAATTATAGCAATTTTAAAACACACCTCTAACAATTTTTCAGATTCCCTCAATTTTTCGTCTTTTTGCCGCTGCTCTTGTATAACAGTCATATTGGTTCCAACCAAGTCATTGACCCTCATGGTGAGGCGCTCTATTTCCAACTCATTGGCACAGATGGTGTCATTGGCCCGCTCTAGCTTACTGCTCAGGTGCTGAATTTCCGACTGGCGGGACAGCTCCACTGACTCTAATTTCTGTTTTCGGTTGACAAGCTGAGCCTACAAACACAGATTATCAATAATAGGTAAAAGTGAAATGATGAATCAATGAATAAGGAAAATTAAAATGAAACTGAGTTTTACTTTCATAAAAACATAAAGCATCAGCTCATCAAAAATATATCACATTCATGATATAAGCACCATCAAACAAACAAAAAAACCTCTCATAATAAAACTTTCTTGACTTGATAAAGACTATAAAAACTGTACAGCTACAGCATAGAGAATAAAACCAATAATACTAATAACTATGCATAGTGTCAGGTGGGTACTAGGCTTATTGGGGGATTTGTAAATTATATAAATGTCTAACCACTATGCTATACACCTGGAACTAATATAAAATTGAAGGTCAGTTGTAATTGAAAAACAAAAGAATTAAAAAAAACTGTATAGCTAATATTATACTGAATGGAGAAACTTGAAGCTCTCTCATTAAGATCAGGTGTAAGGCAAAGTTGTTCCCTGTCACCACTCCTTTTCAACATTACACTGATATCCTTGCTAATGCAATAAAATAAAAAAAGGAAAAAGAAGGTATGCAGATTGGGAAGGAAATACAATTATCTTTGTTCACAGATAACATGATCATCTATGTAGAATATCTGAAAAAATCAACAAAAAGAATTCCTGAAATTAATAAGCAATTATAGCAAGGTTGCAAATACAAAGTTAACATACAAAAGTGAATCACTTTCCTACATACCAACGATGAACATGTGAAATTTGAATTAAAAACATATCATTTACAGGAACACCTAAAAATTAAATATTAAGTATAAATCTAACAAAATATGTACAATGTCTATATGAGAAAAACTACAAAACTCTGATGAATGAAATCAGACGATGTGATTTCATAAATAAATAGGAAGGTATGCCATGTTCATGGATAGGAAGACTCAATATTGTCTGGATGGCAGTTCTCAGTGTGAACTGTGGATTCAATCAAATCCCATCAAATTACTTTATGGATATCAACAAACTGATTCTAAAGTTTATATAAAAAGGTAAAGACTAAGACAACAGAAATACCCTAAAAGAAAAATGATCAAAAGACACAATTTACAAAAGAATGGAAATGGCCATAAGCAGATGGAAAAATGTTCAACCTCATGCATAATTAAAGAAATACAAATTAAAATGAATAATCAGACACAATTATTTCTCACCCCACAGACTGGCAAAGACAAGCCTAAAAGTAAGGGAAATAAAAAGAAGTAATAGTATCTAATATTGAAAAGTGAGAGAAAATGTACATTCTTAAATATTGCTGGTAAAAGTCTGTATCAATACATCTTTGGAAAGCACTTTGACAATATATGTTAAAATCTTTCAGAATGTACAACTACTCTGATGCAGCAATTTCACTTCTAGGGCCATTTCCTAAGAAAATAAGTAAACATGTATTCCTAAATGTTTATATAAGGATGTTCTCCCAACACTCACTATTTACAAGAGTGGAAAAGTAAAAAACTAAATGTTCTGCAAAAGGGATTGGTTACATAAATTATGGTACATTTAATGGCGGACCGAACTTCTATGCAATCACTTGACCACACATTTGTTGACATATCATGTTTAAAAAAAGAAAACTTTTCAACTTGTGAAAATAAAATACGGTACTATTAAGAGCTTAGCATACAGTCTGTCACAGAGTAAGCACTCTATGTTTTAAAGTTGTTTTACAAAAAAATTTCCAAGTACAAATATAGAGAGAATAAAATGTTGAACTCCTATATATTCCATCACCAATCTTCAACAATTACCATTTTGCCATTCTTAGTAAATTTTAAAGTTTGCAACTATCCCTCCCTTTTGTGATACATGTTTTTCTACCAAATGTATATGAATGCAATATACACTGCATTTATAAGCATAGAAAAAGTTGGAAGAAATTTACTCCAAAATATTAATCATAGTAAATCTCTATAGGATGGAATTATAGGTAATTTTATTTCTCATTTCATCTACATTTTCTTATATTTCTAAAATGATCGTGCATTATGTAATTTTAATAGCTGACTGAAAGAAAAGAACTCAAGCAAATACATAAATCAAAGAGTGAGAAGTTATTCTGAGTTCCACTTTTAAGTGTTAAGAAACATAAGAAAAAAGTTTGCATCAAATTTTTTTTTAAATTGGGGGTAAGTATGTTGTTTTCTACTTGTCTAATTTCCCAGATTTTCTACCTCATTGTTCAAAGCAACTCACAAATGAACAAAATGCAATTTGTCCACTTTTATTGAATTCCAATTTGAACATAGAACTGTAAAAAAACAGCTGGGGAAATCTGAACACACCAGATATTAAATTACATAAATTATTTATTCTGCTAACGTAATCCTGGTATACTAAAAGCATGTATTTTTTTTATTCTTTTTGTTGGGGAATAAGACAATGTCTGTTACAAACTTTGTAATATTCCAGCCAGAAATAAAAAGTAGGGAAGGCTGAAACAAGATTAGCAAATGAGTTGTTCAATAGGTACAGAATCTTAGTTTTTTGCAAGTTGAAAAAGTTCTAGAGATCTGTTATTCAACAATCTGCATGTAGTTGACATTTCTGTATTATATACTCTTTAAAATGATTAAGATGGCAAATTTTAATGTGCTTTTTTACCACAATATTTTAAAAATGGCAAAATGAGAAGTTTAATTAAAAGTTTGTTTTTCTTAAATGAGGACCATACAGCTCTGCTACCTACTGAATTACAGAAAGATTTCATTTGGTTGGTTTGCTAAGGAAGAAAGAGAAATATAAGGAACATGTTTTAACTTAAAAGCATGAGAATAATAATTAAGCTGAAACCGGTTTGGCTCAGTGGATAGAGCGCCGGCCTGCATACTGAAGGGTCCCAGGTTCGATTCTGGTCAAGGGCATGTACCTTGGTTGCGGGCACATCCCCAGTAGAGGGTGTGCAGGAGGCGGCTAATCGATGTCTCTCATCAATGTCCTAACTCCCTATCCCTCTCCCTTTCTGTGAAAAATCAATAAAATATACTAAAAAAAAAAAAAAGAATAATTCAAATACCCCTAGAAAACAAATGTTGGTTTTTTAAAGGCCTATTATTCTAGCCCTAGCTGAATTTTAGTACATAAAAATCTCATTTTTACTGACAATAAAATTTTAATTATGCAGAGTAATCACAATAGTAATTTGAAAATAAAGGGTGTGCAATCAATAATAAGTACACTCTATAGATGAATAATTGAGAACTATTAAAAGCTCAATTTTCTTTTTTGCCAACCTGAAGGCTACAATGAGAATATAATGATATCTTATGTGTATTTGTATTTGTTTAGCACTTTAGTTCAGGTCAAAACACTCAGGTCTAGACATCCAGGGTTTTATTGGCTCATTCTGGTTACATAGCTTACTGCAGCTTTGAAAATAAATTACCTCCCACATTCTCAGTGGAGTCACTCACAGTAGAGCCACCAGTGGTAGTTTATTAGGCTGATACTTCAGTGGGATGTCAAAGGCCAATACATTGCCATGGTCAGTATGGCTCAGTTGGACATTATCCCATGCACCAGGAGGTTGCCAGTTGAGTCTCATCACAACCCAGTCAAGGGCACATGCCTAGGTTTCGGGCAATATCCCCAGTAGGAGGCATGCAGGAGGCAGCCAATGGATGTAAAGCTCTCTCTCATCGATGTTTCTCTCTCCCTTCCTCAATAAAAACAAACAAAAAAACATATATTTTTAAAAAAGCCATTACTGAGACTTGAAGCAGAGACTAAGCAGATTTCTTGTTTTAAAAAGCTTCCTTCCATTCTCTTACTCAGTCTATTCCCTCCTTAATAGAAAACAGATAATTACCAATCTCAACAAATTATCATATAAAACAGATAACACATAACTATATATTCTAGAGAACTGCATCTAGAAGAGGCATTGGATAGTGTTTAGCACATAATAGATGGTCACAAATATTCATTTCCTTTAATGTTTCCCATTATTTCCTTAGTTCTTAATTGAAAAAGCAAACAAACTGAAATTGTCCCAAAAAGAAATATTCCTAAATTGGTGGCTGAATTTTGGTTTTGTTTAAGCCATTAGTTCTTCATAAAAAAGCGGTTTATACCAGTGTTCTAAAAAGTGTTTCTGTTCCACAAAATACTGCTTGTAATCAGTGTGCACACCAATGCAGTGTGAATACTTAGCACTGTGTCCAAACAGGGAGACTTGGTGAAGCTCCCAGCTGAGGTACCTCAGTCCAAGTACCCCAGCTACCAAGTCAGAAATAGCCAGAACATGTCAGCCAGAGACACAAAGATGGAGAGAGAACAGGGGAGAAAGAGAAAAGTGGAGAGAGAGGAGTGGAGACCAAGATTAGGAGAAAGAACATGAATGTGCGAACAGAGCAAGACTGAAAATGCAGGAAGTTGACAGAGAACCCGAGAGAGAGCATGAGTGAGGGAAAGGAAGCCAGGGAAGAAGGCAAAGGAGCAAGCGAGCGAGCATGAGGACACAGTGGATGTGGGTAAGCACATATGAATTACATCAAGCTAATTCTAATTTAATCAAAACCTCTCTGCCTCGAATTCTTTTAAAATACCTACATCCTACCTGAATTATCTCTGATTGTTCAGCCAGAGCTTTCCTTTGGGCCTCCAGAGACGATACCTGTTGCTGATAAATCAAACGTTGCTTCTCCCAGTCCAGTGATTTTTGACGAAATTCCTGAAGAGGCAATTAAGTACTTAACTTCTAAGTGCTTCCCCTTGCTGCCATAGCTCCCACATTCACTTTTCCTTTAATTTTCCCCCAGGTCCCTGGGAACACATGCACCTTTCCCCACAGCAGGAGCCCCATTACTCACTTAGCAGATAGGACTATAGAGTAATACTGAATTCCTCACATACTGTGTGTCTGGGTATCTGTCTTTCTAAATTTAACAGCCTAATGGTGAAGAGAAAAACAACACAGAGGCTAATACTGGTTCATGGAGATGTTCATAGATTTGCTGCCACCTAAAGGCTGTTATAATTTTTTAGTGACTTTTCAGAAAACTCATGCTAAGATAACTAAAATTTCAAAATATGATTACAGATATCCCTTGCTAGCCAAATTGTCTTTTTTTAATCCTTACCTGAGGGTGTTTTTTTAATTGGTTTTTAAAGAAAGGAAGGCAGAGAGAGAGAGAGAGAAACATCGGTGTGAGAAAGAAACATCAATCAGTTGCCTCCCTTACTCGGCCCTATCTGGGATTGAATCACAACTTAGGTATGTACCCTGACTGGCAATTTAACCCACAACCTTTTGGTGTGTGGGATGATGTTCCAATCAACTGAGATACCCAGCCAGGGTGCTATCCAAAGTCTTGATATCCAAACCCAGAATTGAACAGATTCAAATCAATTTTTAGATAAGTCCTTTGGTAGCCCAATTCTTATTTCTCAGTATCTAAAACTCAGGAACCAAACAGACCCAGATAACACAATATCCTTTCAAATACAAATTTTTTACTTCCTCAACAGAACAACTGCAAAGACTTGAATAACAACCTGAAACTCCAGAAACCTCAAGATAGCTTGGGATAATTATTGTTAACCAACTGTCAAATCATCGCTCATTCATTCATTCGATCATATATGCCAGGCACAGTTCCAGGTCTTAGGGATACAATAGCTAACAAAACAAACAAAAAAAATCCCAGCCCCACTCAATGTGAGAGCAATAGACAATAAATTCATTGTATAACTACTGTGGTTATATGTACATTGGTCGGTGATATAGACTGATGACATGAAAATCAAAGATGGGGTTTTCCAGGTAGAAAGAAGAGATTGGTCAGAAAGTAGTAATGAGGAATTTGGGGGGGGGGGGGGGGGGGGGATGGGGAGAAGGAAACCCAGGTATCACTGCAGAGGGCCAGAGAGGAAGCAGTATCTCTGTAGTCTTCAGATTCTAAGCTCTTCAAATGTATAAAATATTGAGATATAGAAGAATATTAAACAGAAATTGCAATTCTAGGTAGTAATAATACATTGGCCATTATCATTTAACAGGTTGCTCTGAGAAGAAACATTGTAAGTAATCATACAAAAATGTTGATCAATGTTTCTCAAATTAGAATCAGCTATGGGACCTGGATAATATGCAGATTCCTGGGTCCTGTGCCATATTAGTGGATCAGCATCTCTGGGAGCCTGAAGACGGCCCTGGTGGTTCCTAGGTGCACTAGAGAACCAATGGCAGAGACAGAGGGAGAGGGGGATGGCAGACTCCAGGCAAAGAGTGTCAGCCCCGTGCTGCTCCTTCATCTACTCTTGGTAATGTTAGCTCACCACATCCCTTAAGGACTTCAGGGACTCCATACAATCTTACCTAATAATAGACAAACATGTAAATTGACCAGACCTCCACTATGCCACCAGCCAATCAGGAGTGATATGCAAAATAACCCACCAAAGATGGCAGTTAATTTGCATACACAAGTGCTGAGTGATGAGGGTGGGACACTTGCATCATTGCCATGGCAAGGATGCAAGCGTTCTGCCCCAGCCCCAGTCATCTCAGAGCCTCTGGGCAGCATGGGAAGGCAGGACCGGAGAGGAAAGAGGCCACTCCTGAGCCTGAGCAGAAAGGAGCTGGGCCAGAGTGGAAAGGCAGTGCCAGCAGCCAGGGAAAGGAAAGCCCATTCTAGCACAAATCTTCATGCATCGGGATTCTAGTCCTATATAATAAGAGAGGAATATGCTAATTATACATTATGCCTTGAGGCAAAACGACTAACCACCTAAGGATCTGCAGGAAGGTGGGGCATCGAACTACAAATGGCTGATAAAAGCTACAGGAGGGGGCAGGGCAACAGCTGGGGAGGGGGGAGGAATGGAGGGAGATACAGGAGGGCAGGGCAGCGGGCAGAGAACTACAGGAGGGCGGCAGAGAGCTACTGGCACACGGATTCGTGCGCAGGGCTACTAGTATACAGTATACAGTATATACAGCAAAGAGGGAGGTAAATAGCTTACTATATCTAAATGGGAACTGAGGATAAACATTCTGATATGCAGAGTACTCTGTACAGAAGAGCCGTGTGCTTTCAACATTTACTAAGCTCCTACTCCCATCAATAAGAAAGATAAGGACACTGCCCATCAAAGACTGCTAGTAACTGGTGGTCAATGTTTCCCAGTATTAGCATTTTGGTTATAGCAATTCTTCCTGTATGGAACAGCTCCGAGCATGTTTAATGTTCCTGGTCCCTGTCCCCTAAATATTACAGTTTCACTCCCAGTCATTTTGGCAACCAAAAAATGTCTACATACAGTCCAAAAGCCCTTGAAGGGTGGTACTGCCCTGTGGAGAATTACTGGTAGCTAGTAACCCCATCAACCACATGGAACCATATGATGATAGGATGTATAGATCACCCCCGACCTTTGAAATAACTTGGCAGCAGTCCTGGAAATGGTAGAACATTGATTTCAGAAACCAATGCTACTAGAAACAGCACTTTATTCCAAGAAGGCTGACAATCACTAAGAAGAAATTATTGCTATGAACGTACCTCTATTTTTCCAGTTAACCTCTCAATTTCAGATCGATCTTCCCTGTGATTTTTGGTGTTTCCTCTGAAGTCCCTTATTTGCTTTTTCTGTAGTTTTTCATAACTTCTCTTCAGTCTGCCTAACTGTAGACACAGTTATTTCTAGACTTAAAATTTAAGAATTTGTAAACAGTGGTGGTGGAACAAATTGGTATTGTGAAAGCAAGAACAACACTAAATAGTACTATTTAAAGTAGATTAAGAGCATGTTTGCTTTGTAAATTAAAATACAAAACAACTCAAATTACATAGAAAACATAAACACTAGAGAATACACTGAGTCAAAGATAGAATAAAGGGAAAATATTTTTCTTAACAAAGTTTTAATTGTTATTAGAAAAGCCTTGTACTTAACAGCCCCACAACTCATCCCGCCTCCCAGTAAAAGCAGTCAGGCTGTGGCTCTTGAGCCATCCTCCTGTGGGACACTGATAGTAAGCAGGAGAGAAGTATTTTGGAATTAAGTAAAAGTAATTTTTTCCAATCTAAAGAATAAAATTGAGTTAACAGAAATTTTTTAATTCTCTTATTTATCCAAAATGCTTCTGAAACCATTGGATCTGCCAATACTTAAAATCAAATAACTGATTTAACTCAAAAATAATATTTAGTATGCTTTTGGTATCAATATGTCACAGGTACTCAACTGAGAAATACATTTTAGAATCTCTGTTCTAGGTAGCACCAAACATGTAATTAGGCAAGATTCTTTGCCTGGACTTTAGAACAGAGAAATCAATTCCCGCCCCTGTTCCTCCCATGAAATATATACTTTCCACTTTACAAAGTAGAAACTAGCCTGTTAACAAAATTCTCAAGGTTAATAAGACAAAATGATACAACTCCTAACAGAATCAAATCTCACTTCTTCTTGTAGTTTCTTTAACTCCTGCTTATAGTCCATGGCCATCTCATGCTTGACTTTTTCATTTTCTTCTACCTGTTGACGCAACATTCCAACCTACAAGTAGACAGGTGGTAGCATTGTTCATTATTAGCATTGAAATAATATCCCTGAAACATAAAAATAGAAAATAACCTTTGTACTTATTTGTAAACACAAATTCTCAATTATATATGGTATTACCCCACTTCTCAGTTAAGTCAAATATTTAATTATTTAATGATCCATAACACTGCCCAAAAAATTAAAAACAAACAACTGTTCTGTTCTATTTTGAGGTTTAGATGAAAACTTGCTCTCACTGTTATTCTCCCTAAGTCTTTTCATAAAAAAATACAATACATAAAAAAATTAAGATACAAAGTTATAAGAGCCTTGGAAACTAAGAATATTGAACAAATAAAGAAGATGTGGTACTGACCACAGAGAATGTCTGCCACAGTTATATGTACTGAAATTTCATATTTTATAATTATGAAGGACTTCTCTTCACCTGAGTAATGTTTATTGCTTCTGCTTCAAGTATGTTTTTATGAATATACCTATATAATATTTCTACTCAAACTGTTTACATGAAATATATTTTTATTTTGCCTTTTACTTTCAACTTTGCTGTACCTTTATAGAATTTAATTATTTTTATCCAGTTGGACAATTTTTATCTTCTTATCGGGCCATTTAGTGCATTTATATTGAATGGACCTATTCAGATTTAAATCTATATCTTGAGTGTTATTTGTACTTAATAAACTCTGTGTTCCTTTCTCTCTACTTTCTTGCCTTCTTTGGAACTGATAACTTCTTATCATGTCATTTTTCTCCTATAGCTTAGAAGATATATACTCTGTTAACATGTTAATATGTATTTTTAATGGTTCTCTCAAGATTAAAACATGTGTCTATGATTGAACAAATCTAATGTTAATTAGTACATTTACTAATTCCGAGGTAACCCAACTATAGAAATACTTTAATTTCATTTATCCCAACCCTGACTTATATGCCATCATAACCTACACATGTTAAATTGAAAAGGTAACTGTTGTTATATCAGTCAATATTCCCTTAGCTTTACCCACATATTTACTATTTCCTTCCTTCTCTTCCTTAATCTCTAAGTTTCCATCTGGGGTCACTTTCCCTCTGCCTGATGAACATTCTTTAGTATTTCCTTGGCACAGGTCTGCCAGTGACAAGTTCTCTCAATTTTTGTTGATTTGAAAATATCTCTCTTTCATTTTTATTCTGGGTATAGATTTCTGGTTTGGCAGAGAAAACAAGTTATTTCTTTGTAGATAACCTGTCTTCTGGCTTTCACTGTTCTAACTGACAAGTCAACTGTGAGGAACTGTTTGTAAATAATGTCTTTTTTTCTTTGTTTTGCAGATTTCTACTTTGTCTTTAGTTTTCAATCTAGGTAAATATTTATTTATTTTGCTTGAGATGATTGGATTTCTGAAATACATGGTCTTCTTCACTTTTGGCAAAACCTCAGCCAATTTATTTTCAAATATTGCTTCTGCCCATTCCCACTCTTTTTTTCTCCTCCCAAAAGCAGTCATACTAGATCTTTTCACTGTATCATCTTTCTTTTACTTTCTCCTCTATATTTGCTATCATTTTGTCTGCTCTTTATTCTAAACATTTTCTCTTGTGCTTCTTCCAGTTTACTACTTACCTCAATCTTTAAGACCTTGGTTTCAATTACTCTACTTCTCAATATTCATTTTGGTTGTTTTTATAGTGTCCAATTCTTTCAATTGCTTGTTCTAATCTCTGTCTCTCTGAACACAGTAAATATAACTACTGTAAAGTATAAGCATGATAGTGCCCATATTTAGATTTGTCTTGGGTCTGTTTCTATATTTATTGCCCCTCCTTTTTAAAATTGTTGTTGTCTCCTTATATGTCTGAGGTTACTATCTCAGTGGTTATCAGCATTACATTTGCAAACTTATTTGAAGAAATAATTCAAGACCCAGAATGGTAATTTTCCTTTCCTTTGGAGAAAATGTAAGTTTGTTTTTTTCCAGGTTCCTAGAAGCCTAGCACTCTGCGTTGCCTGGGGACAGTAGCATTCTAGGATCATCTTAAACTAGTTCAGAGATTGTTTTTTAACCCTCACCAGAGGAAGGGAGAGTTGGAGAGGGAAAGATAAACATCAATTGGTTGCTTTCCATATGTGCTCCAATCAGGGACCAAATCCAAAACCCAGGTATGTGTCCTGACCTGGAATTGAACCAGCAACCTCTATGTACATGGGAAGATGCTGGGACAGAGTTAAAGGTCTGCACTTTGGTAGCAGATGTTCTACATCTGGCCCATCCTTACTCTATTCAGGTTCCCGACTGAAAGTGAGGAAGGATTCAGCGCCACCTTGAACATCAAATTCTTTCCTAACCCCTTGAAATTAATTAAAAAACTGATTCAGTCTCTATCCTCTCAACTAGTTTCCCTAGTTTCAGCTAGTAATTGCCCCAAACCCTGGAACTCACCTCTGTGGACCTCTAGCTCAGCCTAGACCTGGCCTTCACTATCTTGTGAGCATGCTACTTGAAGCATTTTTTAATCTAACATACTTGTCCTCAGAAGGTGAACTGCCCCAAACTGCTTAGTCTGCCATTATCAAATGTTCAAGTCTGAAAAATTCATATTTAACTAAAAGTATCCTGAGTGAAATTTACTTCTCAAGCAGAATTCTACAGCCAACCAAACTTTCAATCAGATGTGAAAAGAGAATAAAGGTATCTTCAGATATATAAACGTATGTTCTGCCAAAATGAAAAAAACAAATGTATAAAAACTCCAGAATAATAGTGAAGAGAGTTTCAAAGATGAAGCTATACTGCTAGTCTAGAGAATCACTTATTCATATTTGATAATGGCAAGCTCAAAAATAAATAAAATGAATACTTTACCTGATATGCCTGAAAACACTAAGACTGACATTTGTATCAGAGAATTTGGGAAGAATCAATGATAGGTACATTTTTAAAAAGCAAATGAAAATGAGACAATTATTAATTCCCAGGAAAAAAAATATACAAGTAGTTTATTTATCATTATACTATCTGACTCAGCTGTGAATATTATTTACCATCTTCAATAGTATTTTACCATCTGCTAGCGATCCTAGGCTGTAGAGCCTAAGATCATCGGAAAACACTGATATTTACATTACGATTCACAACAGTAGCAAAATTATGGTTATGAAGTAGCAATGAAAATAACTTTATGGTTGGGGGTCACCACAACATGAGGAACTGTGTTAAAGGGTCGCGGCATTAGAAAGGTTGAGAACCACTGCTCTATAGCCTTGCAGAATCTTTTTTTTTTTTGTATTATACATGGCAAATATAAATATTAAATGGAAAAATATTAATTTTATTTATGTACCAGGGTCTGGCTCATAGTTGGCACTCAAAATATTTAAATTTCTTAAAAGGTGAAAAAAAAAGATTAAATGCTGAGAGTGAGGGATGGCATAGGTAGGGAAATGGGAGCCAAGGTTTAAAATGGTCATCATTGGTGACAAAAAAAAAGCTGCAATAACTGATTCTAGATACAATTTATAGTTTTCAAAGTGCTTTCTTATACAGTAACTTAATCTTCACAACAACACTGGGACTTAGGGTTTTCATCCTAATTTTACACATGAAGAAACAGGCTCAAAGAAGTTAGATTATTTGTTCAAAGGCCAATCAGCTGAAAAGAGGCAGAGCCACAATTCCAAATTCCTTACTCATTTCATTAAGTCTACCTGCTGTGTAGGGCGTGAGCAGGTAAATGTCCGTGAAAACCATCCCAGTCCTAAGAGTATAATCAGAAATCAGAAATCATTCACTTACAAAATGGGCTGTTTATACTAGTACTCCTCCACATATGACCTGCAGACGGGCTGGCGCTAGTCATAACAGCAATCCAGCAGGTACCAGGAGCTTGAGGCAGAATGTAAATCAACTGTGTCACAAAATACATGGTTTAGTGTAACTCACTTTTTCCTATAGCAAAACCTTCCATGAAGTGAAGGACACAATGCACTGATTGACATTCTGCTGCAAGCTTTTGATCTCATCATGGGCCCATCACCTGAGCAACACTGGTTTATACCACAGGACGAACTGCTTCTAAGCTGGCAAACAAATACGAATGAAAAAAACTTGCAGCCTTATTTTCTAGTTCTTATGTCATTTACTCTTCAAAGTAGATATGAACATGGTATTACCAACAATTTCTTTTTAATTCTCACCTGAAGGTAAGTTTATTGATTTTTTTTTTTTTTTTTGAGAGAGAGAGAACCATCAATATGAAAGAAACATCTACCTGTTGCCTCCTGCACGAATCAAATCTGCAACCTAGGTATGTGCCCTGATCAGGAATCCAACCCAAAGCCTTCTGGGTATGGGATGATTCTCTAACCGATTGAGCCACTGGCCAGGGCTCAACACAATTTCACAGACAAACTCTATGGAACAGATTCCCATTACTAGTGTTTGGTAAAAGCACTATAGTTCTAGAAAGTTAATCTACTTTCAGCAGCCATTCAATGAAGCGGCAAATTGACCAGACAGCTACAATTCTCAATTTCTTTTATGTGCCAGGACAAACCTTCAAATTCTTAACAAGGAACCTATAATTTCTCTTTACGGTATTAAAAAAATAGCAATAATGCCCTTAACATCCAACTAAGCTACAGAATTAAGTTCAAACAGCCTCAAAGTGACTAAATATTCTCATAATCACACACCCAGGAATTTCTTTCTCGGGTTTATACCAAAATAAATGACTTGGAGAAATATATATACATATATATTGATTTTCTTAACTAGGATATCACTATTACTCTAAGAGAATAAATAAGTGGTAGTTAAAGCAACTTACCAGATAAGTAGCACTGACCTTATCTAAATTACAATAAAACAAACAAATAAATATGATTCCATGTTTTTTTTACCACCTACATCTTTGCACAAGATGTAATTTTAAAATACTCTCAAGTTCTATCCAAATTTTAAAGTAAATTCCAATTTAGCAAGGGCTAAATTTGAATGGCCAATATTACTATGCACTGCTTTGACCCAAAGTGCAAATGGCCAAACAATGAGTCACTTGACAAGTATAACATACCTTCATCAAGCCTAGCTCTCTCCTTGCTAAGTGAAATATTCTAAAATACTCTTGGTAAGTGGCATCAATAGAATCACAATTGTCAGTGTACCACTCATACAAGTGCACCTGAATAAACCTGAGTAAACTGGACAACAGCACTAATGAGTGGTGATCCCAGTCAGGAAAGTCCATCAGAGTGGGGCTTGGGACCAGTGTTTCCCTACAATGCTTCCAATCCTTCTGAGATCGCCATCCGTGCCAAAAATTTAGAGGCAATTCTTGCACTTAAAATGCTTTCTGCTTCCCTTCCAATATTCAGTGTACTTTGTACCAGCTGACAGCAAATATTAAACTTTTCTCCAAATCATCAGTAACTGTGGGTGGTGAGATTTCAAATAATTTTTATTTTCCTTTGTTCTCTTTTCCCCTAATTTTGAACAGAGGTAAATATAATAAAAAAAAAAGGATTTTCTGAATTTTGTTTTAGATCTAACTAAAAGAGGCAAATTATTGAATTCTGGGTTTACTTTTTCATACTAGGCATACAGTGATACCAAAAACAATGTTCACTAAATTCAGTGAATGTTAATACAGACATTTAGGATGGCGGTTAGACAAAGATCATGTGACACAATTCACATTTTCATAAAGAAGTTATATATGTATTCATTATATGTGACTAAAGTAACATGACATTGAAAAAATATTAATATTTTTGGGCATCTTCACAATGAATTTTTCTTCTAAAAGAAACCACTAGAATTACAAGACAATGAAGAAACTGAAGACACAAAAATGCTTTCTTCAACAAATATTTAAGAAATATCTTTAATGTAAAAGGTCAAAATATCAAAAAGAGGAGTAAATCAACTGCTTTACCTCTTTGTGTTTCATATCCAACTGACTCCTAAGAGACTTAAGTTCCTGCTCACGGATGTCCAAGCACGTTTCTAAAGCATGTGTCTGCCCTTCCCATTCAGACTTTTTATGAGCCACCATTATGTCAATCTGTTTCATGAGCTCCTGTAGTTCTGCTTCACAGGATGTCAAAAATCCCCTATAAATAAGAACAGACCCTTAACACAGACATGTCAGAGTGGCTTTTCATCTTTCAGATGCAAAAATATAGCAGACATAAAACTACCTAGGGGGAAACAATGCCAATAAATAAATTATCAGAAGCAAAGAACAGAATTTCTGAGATTTTCCTTTTAATGTTCATATTAAGGTGATGTCTTATCCCATAAAATATTTTATCTTCCTCTAACAGCGAACCTAAAGCCTAAGTTTTGGGGTCAAACACAAAATTAATGTTTTGAGTTTGGCTTGTAAGTTAGACTTTGACAACCAACAACTAGCACTTTTGTAATATTTTAGGGCAGCTTTCAGGAAGAATCCCAGCCAGCTTATGTCACAGTCTCAGCGAGTCAAAATAAGAAGCTATGGAAACAACTAAGCTATTGGGAAAATAATAATATAATTTTAACAGTTGTTTCAAGAAATTCATCCTTTAGTTAGACTTATTTCAATTATTTTCCCCACCTTATTATTAGAAACTTGCTGCAACCTATCTGATTATTGTAAACTTACTGATGTCCTTCAAAGATTCAAAGATGCCAGATATTTCAGACTTGGGGACAGAAGTGGACACAGATGTAAGGGATGTGAAAAGGCTTCCAATAATGGTTGAAGAGAGTTATAACTACTAAGGCTTAACTACTTTTTTAAAAAACATTGTTCTTAGTGTCACAAAACCTCTGTACTTCCACTTTTGTTTTTTAAGAGTAGAAAATGTAAAGAGGGCTGAAGGCAAATGTCCAGCTTCACACTGTTTAAGTGAGGCCAACATCCCAGAAAGACGCTCTTTACAAACAACATGCATCAGCTTAGCTTTAGTTCAACACTTTTGCTTCTATACCCAAAGCACAAAAGAGTCAGAGACAGCATTAAAATATGCTGTTTAAATTCAGTGAGGAGCTTAAAGTCAAAAGCAAACTTACCCATCATGCTCCCGATTTTGTATTCCTTCCAACAAAGCCTCCATCACCAAATCCCCTTTGTTTTGGCAACTGGAAAAAGAAAAATATCAGTCAGGAGAAAATTCATTTCTTAAGTTCTAACATTCCAACTGACAAGAATGTGAATGAACACATATAAATAACAATGAGAAAATGCTATGCTGCTTAGGATGACCGTAGGGGCATGTAACTTCCAACAATATTGGAACAAAATACATTCAGACTAAAACAAAATTACTTAAAGGAATCTAACTGTTGTTGACACTCTCCCTGCATGCCTGGAATCAAATGCCTCATTGTTGTATGCCTACTTCCTAATGTAAGGGTAGGCCAGGGGTGGAGATGGGGTGCTAGAAGCAGAGGGACACTGACATAAACCCCCAAGCATAAGAAATTAGGGGTCATACATGTCAGAGAAAAGGTGTAGCTTGGCGGGGGAGAGAGGGGAGAAGAGGAGGTGTTGTTTTTGAGATACTATAAACAGATTCAATGCCCTGAACTTGAACTCCCTAGTCCATCACAGGATAGCTTACTCAACCCTGGATGCTTCCTAGAAGACCTTCCCTTCCCTGAAAGCCTCCCTCCTCCACACTTCATCCTTCCTCGTCCTTCACAGGTTCTTTCACAGTGGAATGCATCCTTTTCCTTCCTGTCCATCCCTCAAGGAAAGAAAGCCAATGTTATTCACCCCTGCAGCTCCAGAGCTTAGTGTAGCATTTCAACAGGGCATGTGCTAGATGCTCTCGGCTGAACTTATGACAGTTCCCCTTCTTTTTCCCATCCCCCTATGCAAAGTGGTCATAGCTGGAGAAGGTCAGGTAGAGAAGGGAAAGGAGACAGAAGAGACTGTCATAGAAAGAGAAAGACAACAATAAAGAAAGAAAAATGAGGAGGGAAGACCACCCTTAATTTCAGAAGTGCCCATGAGTAGTAGTAATACCTAGTGTAGGTTTCTTCCTATCATAACAAATCTTCAAAATATAAGTCATGTCAAATCACTTCTCACTCCTGAGATAATGCTTTTTCCTTAAACCTTCAAAGACTCAGTCCTGAGTTAACCTTTTAGTTAATTCCCAAATATTGTGGTGTGGAGGTTCTGCCTCTTTGTCTTAATGGCCTGTTTAAAAATTCTATTTCTCTAAGGATTCTTTCATTCAACAAAGAATTCAATGCTGCATTAACCACTAGATATAGAGGGATGACCCTTTTCAAGGAATTAATAGTATAGTCCTGTATGGAAAGAAAAAAAATGATCAAGGATATTCTCTACCCAGAATAAAAATGTAGAGACAGAGGCATTCTCCTGAAAGCACAGAGGAAAATGAGAAAACTGGAAAATACGGCCATTGTGTGTTATTTGCATCTACTTCTAAAGTTCTATCAGGAGTGTTAAACTATTCATTCATAAATATGGCAGAGAGGATTTTTTCTAGTTGGTTTGTCCTTCATTAGACAAAATAAAAACTTAAAGAGAAAGGTTTTCATGTTCTACTTTCTTTAAACCATGATATGGTCAATTACCATACAGCCCGATTCGGTTTTGGTCCACTCTAGGGAACTGAGAGGCAGGGCAAGATTCACCCAGTTCCATGCAGATGGAGACCCAGGATGCAATCCTACTCTGCAATTAACTAGTTGTGTCTTTGGGCTTGGTTTTTGCATCTCTAAAATGAGGGATATGAACTATGATCGCCAAGGTTTCCTCCAGCTTTTCCATGGAATTCTAGTAACCAATTAAATGTTCAGGATAACTAGCTTGCTCCTGATAACTATACATGGGTATTTACTAAATGTGTAGGAAAGTGCTATTATCCAAAATTATCATTAATAAAATTATATTTCATTAGGTCATGTTATTCTTAAACATTAACATACTTAGTAATATATATTAATAATACACATTTAGTAATATATAATACATTGATATATTTTCTGAGTGACATTACTTAATTAGCAATATTTATAATAGAAGCAAAAAGTCAATGAGTACTCAACTGTTTTGCCTTGTATATATTATCTAATTCTTCATAACACTCTTAAAAGAAAGATACTATTACTCTGATGAAACTCAGAGTTGGAGGGTTCAATACTTGACTATGGTAAACTATAAATTATAGTCCTAGGATTCAAACATAGGTAGTGTGGCTGCTGAGTCTCAGTCAATGTATAATATATTTTACAGTATTGCAGATCCGAAAATACCTTCATATCTTCTTTTGGTTCAGTAGAGTCTTCTTGGCAATAAACAAAATCAAACCAAATCAAAAAGTCTGAATACAGGAAAAAAATATAAACTAAGTATGACATCACTATCATGGCCACCAGGTGGCAATAGCACAATAGTAAAAATAGTCCATATAAGGAGAAAATTGCTATCTCAGAATTCAAAATAATGGTCTAAGACAGTGGATCTCAACCTTTCTAATGCCACGACCCTTTAATACAGTCCCTCGTGTTGTGGTGACCCCCAACCATAAAATTATTTTCATTGCTATTTCATAACTGTAATTTTGCTTCTGTTATGAATAATAAATATCTGTGTTTTCCGATGGTCTTAGGCGACCCTGCTAGCGGTTCACAACCTGTGGGTCGCAACAGGTTGAGAACCGCTGCTGTAGAGCCTAAGACCATCGGAAAACATAGATATTTACATTACGGTTCATAACAGGCAAAATTACAGTTATGAAGTAGCAACGAAAATAATTTTATGGTTGGGGGTCATCACAACATGAGGAACTGTATTAAAGGGTCACAGCATTAGAAAGGTTGAGAACCACTGATCTAGAGTATAGGGCCAAGAGAAAATTATTTACAAAATTGGACACAGGAAGAAAAAAACTCTGGGTAGAATTACAAATAAATGTGTACTAATAGAAGGGACATGTCTACCCATCAACTCTCATTTAAAGGTGGATATAATGTTCTGTCCCTTACTTGCCTTGGAGTTACTATGATTAGAAAGATAGATGGCTCTATCAGATATATTATGGCTGCCCCAAAAGACAATCAATATAATTTACCACTGCCCAGAAAGGTTCCTACTTATTAAACTTAAGGTGGGGTTTTGGGGGAGAGGGAAGGTAAGGAGATAAAGTAACAAAGCAATTTTGCAAAATAAAATGTAAAAGACTATTTACACTGTGACTCAAAATCCAGAAAGAATAAAAGGAAAGACTGAAAAATCTGAGTAAATAAAAATACATTTTGCGATGGCCAGTTTGGCTCAGTGGATAGAGTGTCAGCCTGCAGACTGAAAAGTACCAGGTTCAATTCCAGTCAAGGGCACATGCCTGGATTACAGGCTCAATCCTCAGTAAGCAGAATGCAGGAGGCAGTCAATCAATGATTCTCTTTCATCACTGATGTTTCTATCTCTCTCTTTCCCTTCTTCTGTGAAATCAATAAAAATATTGTTCTTAAAAAATACATTTTTACATGGGAAAATGCCAAATGACATTAAAAGTTAAAAGACAAATGACAATATTTGAAAGTTTTAGCATAAAGGTTTAATTATTCAAATATACAGAGAACCTAAAATGGGGGAAGGGAGAAGGAGAAATCTATAGAAAAATGGGCAGAAGACAAATGACCTTAAACATATGAAAAGATGCTTAACCTTGCTCACCAATTTTAAAGTACACTGCATTAGCATTTCTTTTGTATTATAGTAACCAAAAAGTAAAAGTTTGACAATATACACTCATGAAGCATGGGAAGATAAGCACCCACATACATTGCATGTAGGAATATAAAGAGGTACAACTACTATAGAAATTTTGGCAATACCTAAAACCAATATACATGCATTTATTACCCTTTGGTCAAAAAAATACCACTCCTAGGAAACTATCCCAAAGACACATTGGCAAAAATACGAAGTCACATATGCACAAGAATATACATTGCACAACTACTTGAAAAAAAAAAACACAAATGCCTATCAATAGGGAGTTATGTGAATATTCATCCACCAACAAAATACTATGAAGCTGTAAAAAGGTATAACAATCTCTACATATTTC
>JAAGEH010000125.1:13922613-14062160 GCA_011751065.1 Lasiurus cinereus
ATCTCTACATATTTCTATGGAGGGTTATACAAGGCATATATTAGGTTACAAAACAGTATATGTGAATACCATCTTTTATCTAAGAAGGGAATGTATGTGTGTGATACATTTGTTTTTAGGAACAGATAAACCCAAAACTAGTAAATATGATACCTATGAGTAAGGGAATCAGGTGGAGAAAAGAGGGATGTACTTTGTTTTATAGGTACTTGTTTTATAGAAACTATATTAATGTTTTACATATAATAAAACAAATCTAAATGGGGAAAAAGCAGGATTGAAAAACTGAAAACAAAATGAAATAAACCAACTATCAACTAGATATCAGGTTGACAGCTAACAATATTATAAATTGTTTCATGTCTTCAAAATGCAATAATTGTACTATATATATCCAAAAAAATGGGATATATAGTAAGGATAAAAAAGAACTGCAAAAAAATCCTGAGCACTACTCAGGAATCATATTGTTGACAATAAAATCAGTGATGTTAATTTGAAACAGTTATATATAAAATATAGGATAAGAAAAATGTAATTATGTTAATGACATTAGGTTCCAATATTTTTAGCAAAAGAGAAAAAGATATAAATATAAAATCAAATATAGAAACAAACGTATAAAATTAAAATTAAATTGGAAATATCAGTGTGAATTCTGTATATCTCTCTAAAAAAATGTATTTTCTAACTCTGGCCATTGTAAAACTAGAACTAATGACCAACCTAGCAACAAGAGTACCTTTAACACCCAGACTGTGGTCTCTCAATACCATCTCCCACTCAAAAGAACCAGAAATACATAAATGGGCCAGGAACATGTTTTACCAGAAATGAGGAAATTATCAGAGACCACAAGTCACATCAAAGTCTACAGAAACCAATTTAAAGGGGCCACCACTGGCCAAAGATAGGACAATTTGAGCATCCAAAAAAATAAAAAATGATTACAATAGGTTGAAACAGTTTAAATATATTCAAGTCAATTAAATTCATGATGATTTTTTTTTAAAAAGGCAAAAACCCTCATGGTTACCTTTGGAGGTTGTTAGGCCACCAACTCATTACTGTAGTCTGAAAATAGAGGGAAAGAATTAAGCATTTTTCTTGCCTCTCCTGTAGAAATTGTATTTCAAACAACTGATGGTAGTCAAATAGCTGGTGGGAGAAAGTTCTTCATGAAAGATTTCCAGCTAATAAATACTGAAGGAATGATACAATTATAAAATCACCATATTAAACTCCTAGTGTAATAATGGATGTAGGCAATCTAAATCCATGAAAAGACTTCATTTTTAAGGGAAAGGCTCACAGGGAATTTCATGATGAACGGATGGGGCTGACAACACTTGAACCCACTATGCTGCTCAATCTTTACAGAGACAATTCCTTGTGTGCCTCTCTAATAATGCAATAGGAAGTATACTGCACCATCTACCCCGTTTCCCCGAAAGTAAGACATCCCCCGAAAATAAGACCTACTTCGTTTTGCCTCTCACTGTAATATAAGGCATCCCCCAGAAAATAAGACCTCCCCGGAATATAAGGTCCCCGAAGCTACCGTAAGGTGTCTGACTCCTGATTTAAAGAGACCTCACACTGCCTGAACAGCTCTGGCTGCGCTGAGGCCAGTGAGCTGGTTTGTGGTGACAACTACTACCATACTGTATATAGGTAATAAATTTCCTTTTTTTGTTGTTTAACAATAAATGTGTACCGTATTCTTCTCCATGGAAAAATAAGACATCCCCTGAAAATAAGACCAAGTACATCTTTGGGAGCAAAAATTAATACAAGACACTGTCTTATTTTCGGGGAAACAGGGTAGGACAATTGGCAAAATGCAGCTTGCGAGCTGCCGCGGTTTGCCGCTCTGTTGACTGAGTTTGCTGACCACTGACCTAGACTCTGGATTCCAATCATTACAGGTTGTGTTGTTCCTTAGGACATGGTCTTGCCTCTGCCCCAGCTTCCTCCCTCATGCCTCCCATTTCCTGCCCCACCTCTCCCACCCCCAAAAAAATCAAGGTTGAATCGGACCAAGCTTCTTGAAGATCAGTGCTGTTAAACAGAACTTTCTGCAATTATGGAAATATTTTCTATCTTCACTAGTCAAACAGTAGCCACAATGCACCTGTGACTACAGGCCCTGGAAATGTGGCTAATGTGACAAGGGAACTGAATTTCTTTATTTCATTTTAATTCTTTTAAATAGCCACAGCTGACTGGTGAGTACTATAGTGGTCCGTACAATTCTAGATCTCCTAGTTTAATGAAAATAAAGGAAACAGATGTTAAACAGAGAATACCATGTACATGTTAAACAGAGGATACCTTGCAGATGCAATTAGCTACCTGTAGAATGTTAAGGGGGGAGGGAGGCAAGAGAACAGCTAGATTTAAAAGCTTTTAAAGGTGTATCAATCAAATATAACATGTGGATCTCTATGGGATTTTTGACCCAAACAATTATAAAAAGACATTTAAGGGACAGTGGGGAAATCTGAACCCAGACTGAATACTGACATTAAGGAATTTTAATTAAATTTCATAGGTGGATGATAGTACTGTGCAAAACTGAAAAATACAAGCCTAGCTCTTGGAGAGGAAAGAAAACCAACCCTAACATAACATAAAAATAAAAAATTCAGTGTCTGAAACCAATATCAATGCTGGCTTCAGCTGAACTTTAAATCAAGTTGACCTTTTTTTAAAGTAGGAAGCTCTGAGAGTGGACTACATAGGCCACCTCTACTACCGAAAACAGGAAGGACCAAGCAGTCTTCCATTCACTGGGAGGAAAACTGAATCAGTACAAGAGACATACACAATTATTATAGTTTTTAAAGCCTGAATCTACATACATTTTAAAGGGCAGTGAGTGTGACAATGTTTATAAATCTTTAACACATTTCACACTGTCTTTATTACACTAGAGGCCAGTGCACAAAATTCGTTCAGAGGGGTGGGTTCCTCAGCCCGGCCTGCGCCCTCTTGTACTCTGTGAGCCATTGGGGGGATTTCCAACTGATGGCTTAGGCCTGCTCCCCACGGGCTTTTGTGTGGCCGTGGAAGCGGGAGAGCCTCACACCACTGCCACTGCGCTCGCCAGCCTGGTGCCTGGACCAGGAATTCTGGCTGAGTGGTGCTCCCCCTGTGGGCGTGCACTGACCACCAGGAGGAAGCTCCTGCATTGAGCGTCTGCCCCCTGGCGGTCAGTGAGCATCACAGCAGCTGGTGGATCTGCCATTAGATCGATTTGCATATTAGCCTTTTATCATATAGGAGGATTATATTGATTACTGGTAACATACAATCAAAGGACAAGGTCAGGATAAGTCGATCTAAAGATGATTCCAACTCTACATTCCAAATAACAAAATACACTTTATACCTTTAAGCTACAGCTATAAATCTAAACATTGATATCTGATGGTAACGTGCAGCTGATGATCCTTATGACTTCCTTTTCTTATCTATAAAATTAAGTGCCAACGTGTGGGGAACTGTGCAACTATGGGGTACCTTCCCTATAACACTGACTTATTAAAAGGAGTAAAAGTTTCAGGAATCAGATTTAAGGCTCAAAGAAAAATTACTTTGTGCAAAAAAGTGCACTGCAACTGAAATGAAGACTGGTCACTGAATTCTCACTCATCTTCATGCTTATGTTGAAAGGGACATAAGACCACGAGCCTGCCTTTACTACCTTCCCTACCTTCCTTACCGTGTCCCTAAGGCAGCGGTTCTCAACCTTCCTAATGCCGCCGCCGCCCTTTCATACATACACTCCCTCAGGTGGTGGTGACCCCAGCCATAAAATTATCTTCATTGCTACTTCATCACTGTCATTTTGCTACTGTTGTGAGTCATAATGTAAATATCTGTGTTTTCTGATGGGCTTAAGCGACCCTTGTGAAAGGGTCGCGACCCACAGGTTGAGAACCGCTGCCCTAAGGGAGCCAGCCACCCCTTTCCCACCGCCTTCTATCATTTACTTCCCCTCCGAGGTTTGCATGGAGCAATCCATAGTTCACGGCTCCCCAACCTCAGACCCTCCTGTACTAAACACTGTTTTGGAACGAATTCACTTGTTTTAAATTGCTTAACTTCCCCGGGTCACCCAAGCGGCATCACCGGCCCAATCGCCGCCATGCCAGCCGCAAGCTACACACACGGGGCGGGCCAGGCGGGAGGAGGGCTAAGTGCGGCGGTCCGCGCCCGGGAGCCCAGGGCTGGGCGCCGCTCTCCCACCCCGCCGCCCCCGCCGCCCCCGCCGGCCCGGCCTCGGGGAAGGGCTGACCACCTGGCTGGCCCCGACGGCGCGCCCGCCAAAGCCCCGTCCGCCTCCGCGGGTCCGCAGGCCGGGCGCGGCGAGGCCGAGGGGCGGGGCGCCGGGGCGAGCCCGGGGCGGTGGCGGCGGGCCCGGCGGCCTGCGGGCGGCCGCGGAGGCCAGCCCGGGGCCGTACACCCGCGCCGCCGAAGGCCCCGCCGCGGCCAGGGCCACCTCCGGACCAGAACTCGCCCGCCCCTCGCCCATCTTCCCAGGGCACATGCGGTTAGGGGGCCACCGCGCCCGCGCGCGCCCGGGCCTTCCCGCCGTTACCTGCGGCCGGGCGCGCGCGCGTCACGCCGCACCTGACGTCCAGCCTCCGCCGTCCGCACGTGCGTCCCGCCCCGCCCCCCCCCCCCCCCCCCCCGCGCCTAATGGAACGACCTCCTCCCTGACCTCCCCTCCGTGCCAGCGAATGGGCTCACCCACATCCGGGGGCCGGCGGAAGAGGCGTGCCGGACGCGTGGTGCCGGGGCGGGCTCCGGCGGCAGCGGGTGCGTCGCTGGGTCGGTAAGGGTTTCCCGCGCCCCCGGCCTCGGGTTTGGAGAGTGGGAACGAGCTCGTCCCTGAGCGTCCCATTTCCCCTCCGCTCCCGTCGGCCGGGCCCGATGTCTGCGTTTCATCCTCCTGTTCGCCGCCCTCAGCGCTGGCCAGGACGGGCAGAGAGGGACTGGCGTGGTGGGCCGGGACCTCTACCTCCCCCACCTGCACTTCCGGTCTCTCCAGCCGGAGTCGGAAGCGGGTGCTGTGGGCGGCCTCACACACACCCGTACCGACGGCGGTGGCCCGCGAGGCTTCACTCTTTATAAAACACAGAGATGGGTAAAGCGGGCCCCTGCCCCGGCGAACGCGCGCCCCGCGTGTCCGGGAAGAGTGTGGCGCCGGCGGCGTGACCAGCTCCCGATGGGGGGCCACTCTGCGCGCTCCGGGAGCTGGGACCTGCGCGGGGGGCGGGGCCGGGGGGAGGGGGTTCCGCTGTGCTCTGCCCGGGGCTTGGAGACAGCCTCCTGCCGGAGCCAGGTTTGTTAGACCGGCCTGGGGGGGAAAAAGAGGAACGAGCATTGCAGGATCGGGACCATCACGAGTGAGTTCGTTCAGGAAACGGGTGGAGGTTAATTCCGCCCAGGGCGGCAAGGGCGGGGGCCAGCGAGACTAGTGCCTCCCGTGATGCTTTCCAGCCCCTTTAAGAGTGAAAACACCTGAGCACCTTCCTCTAGAAGGGGAGTGTTGGCCCACGTTGAGTTTGAAAGGAAAAGTGCAGGTTAGGGATGGGGATAGAGGCTTTCAAGTGCAGAGGACGGAAAGTATGTTAGGGTCAGAGGTGTCTGAAAGAGTGACAGGTGAATAAAAGGTGGAGGCCCCCCCCATAGGGGGAAGATGCGTTGAGTCGTTGATTCAGAAGGCACACATTAACAACTGGAGGTGATGATCCCTGAGCAATCTGTCACAGAGCCAACCAAATACGTTTAGTGGATAATAAGCACAAGAAGGAAGTGTGTTCAAGGACATAGTGCTGCTGAAGCTGGAGTGATTTGAGAAAAATATGCGAAAAAGATAGAATCTTTGTGGGCCCGGGAAAATCAGGTTTGGATCAGCAGGGACTAAGGAGGAGGGTATCCCGTAGACCAGAGCATCAAGGACAAAGGTGTGGCCGCAGGAAAAGGGAGGGCTTTTGTAGGACAGGGACTCCAAAAACATAACGAACTGAGGGTAAGGACAAGATCAAAGCTGCAGGAGAATGTGTAAATTTTCTAAAGACGGGGGGTGGGGGGGGCCTTGTTTTGAGTTATTTACCGGGTAATACTGAATTAATTCTTGTGTGAAACATTAAGACCTCATCTGAATTAACTGGTGCACCTCTTGCTTCAGTTTTGCATGGATCCTTATCATTGGGGGTAAAAACCCTTCCCCCTCATTCCTAGCTGCATAATTTTTACCCAAGTATCAGGACAGCCTTGCAGTCGTACTGTTGGAGACAAGCACAGGCCTATTATATGAAGGAGTTGGATTCCTCTCCCAAAGATTGTTTCTTGTATGAGTTTTCATACTCAAAGGTGGGAGTGACTGAGAGAGTACCTTTGCTGCCATTGACTCCCGGGCCATCAGGATGGCTGTTTTGTAGCAGGAGCACAATAAGGTGACGCCTATGATGAAGAATAGCCCAAATTTGGAAACAAGGAACCCAGAGATAGATATCTTCCAAGCTGGCTGTATCTGTTTAGGGAAAAGTAAAAGGGAGGGAATCAGCATGACAAGTAAGTGTCTTGACCAGGCATTAAAGGGCATGCAGCATTAAGTGTCACCCCAAAGGGAAGGAAAAACAAGCAGCATGGAGACCCACCGCTATTGCTGCTTTCAGGGCCCAACCTGAGTACCATCTTAAGATAGGAAACCGTATATTTACAAGCTGAGCTGAGGACTTGTGTCAGGTCTGTGGTTGGTCACTTTGTATAACTCACTTCAGTGTTATTATTTAGCTTCTTGGGCTAAGAATGCCAACATTCGAGGCAAAACAGGTGGTGGCTCATAAAAAATGGTGCAGGAAACATCCGGAGAGGAGACTTGCTTATGAATCAGGGACTCATCAAAGGCATCCTGAAAGGGAACAGTGATTGTGCCAGTTAGGAAGGAAAAGCTGCATTCTAGATGTGCTGTGGCCTTATAACAGAGGCCTTCAAAATATATGGCCTTCCTGTCACATGACACTGGTCTGGGCCATGTCCTATGTTCAGTATATGCTACAAAGCATTTATCAGCTGGAGGGAAAACAGAAAGGAGGGACTGTGATTATATATAAATAAGTTGTCACCTGACCTAGATGAGAATTCGAGTCTTTCCCAGGGTGATATTATACCAGACAACACATCCAGGCTAAGAAGCCTGGGGGATCCTAGTGCTGGATTGCATCACCTCCTGAGTCTATGTTTTGGAAATAACCT
This sequence comes from Lasiurus cinereus, assembly GCA_011751065.1. Classification (NCBI taxonomy): domain Eukaryota; kingdom Metazoa; phylum Chordata; class Mammalia; order Chiroptera; family Vespertilionidae; genus Lasiurus; species Lasiurus cinereus. Next base: position 13,929,886 of record JAAGEH010000125.1, read on the forward strand.
CTTTGACAGATTTGACAAGATCAAAGCTGCAGGAGAATGGACAGTGAAGTACAGAGAGATGGAAGGATCTTGGATTTGATTGATGATGCTTGGCGAGAAGATAAGCTGCCCTACGAGGATGTTGCAATACCACTGGTAGGCTGGCATTTGTGCCGCAGGGAATGGGTTAGAGGGCCCTGGTAGAGGTAGAATATCAATGGTCAAATAAACTAGTAAGGCAAAGAAGTCAGAGCTGTAGAATCCACTGACCAGAAGCTTCCGGAGAGCATCTAGACTTTTTATTTGAAGAGAAATGTGGTTCAGAGAGCTGATGTGAACTTCTCAGAGGTCATTTCAGGACTTGGAACCCAGGTCTTCTGAGCCATTTTTTGTCAATTACACCAAAGCCAGTAAGCCAGATAATGAGGGTTTAATGCATAAGATGGGAAAGAATACAAAGCAGTGGCATATAAGCTGTATGGTATTTCTTACTCCCTACCCCTGGCTTGTTGACATTATTAAAATCTCACATTCTTAAGAACATACAACTATCCTAAGTTCCCTGGAGAATAATTTTAAAAATCTGGCTTTTCTTCTTTTGCCTTTGGATCAATAGGCTCGTGGGATACACTTGTCTGCTCTCTGTGAAACTGCCCTGCAAAGAGTTCGTTAAACCTTAAGTAATAGATGAAAAAGCTTAGCTTGTATAAGTGCTTATTAAATATCCTATTTATATCATAGAGGAATGCTTTTCTTTTGAGTATACCAACTCTCCTGAGAAGAGCTGTTAATAAGATAGAGCTTCCAGATAGCCTGTTGTGCTATTACGGAGAAAGAAAATCTAGCTCACCAATGTTTGCATTTAAGAATAAGAGATGAGCCCTAGCTGATTTGGCTCAGTAGATAGAGCATTGACCTGTGGACTGAAGGGTTCCAGGTTCAATTCCAGCCAAGGACACATGCCTGGGTTGCGGGCTTGATCCCTAGGAGGGGATGTGCTGGAGGCAACCAATCAATGATTCTCATCATTGAAGTTTCTCTCCCTCTCAATTTCTGAAATTAATAAATATTATTTTTAAAAAAAGAATAAGAGATGATAATATGTTGAGTAATATACATATCACATAATCACAGCTTAGTTCAACTGTAGAAAAATAGTCAAAAAAGAGGGTCATGAGAATTATAGCTGCCATTTAGTGAAAACCAGTTTTATACCATGGACGGAGGTTGAAATAAGATACATCATCTCTAATCTTGAAACAGCCTTGCAAGATGGTGCTGTTACCCCATTTTACAGGAAAGGAATAGGATCAGAAAGGGAAACCTGCCCAGGGTTGGGTAGCTGATAAGTTGGACTTCACACCTGGGTCTGTGAGGCTCCAGATCCTGTCCTGTGAACTTCAATTCTTCAATTTCTTTCATTCCACAAGCATGTCTTTGGAAGGCTTCTGTGTGCCAAATTATGTCAACATAAGATACAGTTTCTGTCCCTGCGGCTCTAGGGAGATAACACACAAAAATAAGTAATTATAATACGGGTTTTAGAGGGAGGTCATGAACAGCCACCATAGTATAGGAAGTGGCTCGCTGCCTGCTGGGCAGCAGGAGAAGACACAGAAAGTAATGTTTAAGCTGGTCATAAAGAAGGACCAGCAGTTTAGTGGGGGTGGGCAAGGGCACTCCAGCAGTGGGGACTGCAGAGGCTCAGAGCTTTACAGTCTTCGAAAGAGTAAGGGATGGGGAAATACACTGCCTTTTCATAGAGTAGCTGCAAAGAATTGTGGTTATTTTTTCAATGTATCATAATAGATGGGTTGATTTATGATACTTTGTGTTTGTTTTCCAAGCATATATGCAATTTTTTATGTTAGCATTCGTTGCCAAGGGACAATCATGGCCAAATGAAAGATATCATTTTAGAGCACATACCGCAGATGGGATGAAATTAAGCAAAGTTGCCTACTTCTGAATTAAATAATTCATTAAGCATGGTCTTGTTTATGCTTTGTTAGCTATAACTAATTATTGGAATCAAACTTTAAGTGTATTATTACTTTACAATAAGTGATAGTTCCTTTCAGCTTGTACCAGTATGTTTGAATTTCAGTCTTAACATTTGTAGAGCAAGATGTATCTGATTCCAATATACGTGTCATATTATAAATAAATAGTTTTATATATACTGAACATAATTCTAAAGGAGAACAACATTATATTCATATACTGAAAATTGGAATCCATTGGAAAATCGTAAGTCTGGATAGTGAGTAACAGTTTGCTAACCCTAAAAGAAATGTAAATTCAGATAATTAAAAAGAGGTATATTGGTATCAGTGAACTCTGACACAAAGCAGAGTCCTGGTAGTAATACATTTACATTTAAAATATAAGGAAACTTTCTTAAAAGTTCTCACTACACACCAAAATGGTAACAGGTAATGGATGTGCTAACTAGCCTCATTGTGGTAATTATTTCACATTATATGAGTATCAAATCACGTTGTATACCTTAAACTTGCAGAATGTTATATGCAAATTAAACCTCAATAAAGCTGGGAAATATATATGTATAAGTAAGTTATTCCACATTCTATACAAAGTGTGGCCCATAGCTTACCATTTTAAGAAAATTTGGGCAGGCTGTGCACTGGTCATTTGCCAAGTTTTATGTTGCCCGACTCCACCACTAGGGGGTAGTCTCATATCATGCTACATTTTCACTGCTCCCCACTTAGCTCCATTATAAGGTCCATTATACTCTAGGCATGCTGGATGCAGGGTAGTTTCTTAATACATTTCTTGTGCTTAAGGAATATGCTAGCAAATGTAATTTCTATTAAGGCAGTCCCATAATAGAATTAAAAAAAAAAAACCTTCCTTTTTCCCAGCCATTAACAATAATAGCAAATATTCCTTGAACTTGGATGTCCTGCATAGTGCTAAGCACTTGATCTAAATCATAGTGTTTAGTCTCAACGGCAGTCCTAGAAGGTGATGGCTACATTTCTCATATTTTCAGAGAGGAAACAAAGGCTCCACGGGTTTGAATACCTTGCCTGAGTAACCCAAGCAGTGGGGTGGTGGGCTTGGATCCTGGTGACTTCTGGAAGCTGTGCCCTTAGCCTCCTGCACAAAAGCTAGAGCCATAAGACTATCGTTCCTTCTGGAGAGGACCTGAATGATACTTCCTCACACCTTTTTATTCTACTTCTTTAGGATACATTTCTGCCAATTATGCGACCTGTTTCTAGGAACTCAGTTTAATTCTACGTGCTCTTGAGTTTTAAGGGGTTTGTTCATGTACAGTTTACTGTCACCCTGAATATCCACTGTACCTTTTCAGAATGAGCTTCCTGAGCCTGAGCAGGACAACGGTGGCACCACAGAATCAGTTAAAGAACAAGAGATGAAGTGGACCGACCTGGCCTTACAGTACCTGCATGAGAATGTCCCCCCTGTAGGAAACTGACATCTAGCTCCCTTCTGACCGACAGATTTTTTTTTTTAATAGAGCTACAAAATGTTTCCTTTCAGTCTCCTAATTGAAATCTTTTAGTGATAGATCCAACACTCAAAAATGTACACATACTTAATTTGTGGCAGCAACATGCAATGTGGAAATACCAGAATGGGAAATTGGTTGAGATTTCTTAGGAATGCAGAACATTTGGCTCTTTGAACCTAAAGTTCTTCATTTGTTAGCTTGTGTTTAAACATGTTTGGTTAAACATTTGCCTTTAATTTTGCTTTACTCTCCGAGTCTAACACTTCCCATCTGCTTGTGTGTGTCCTGCGACAAGTGGTTGAAGAGGAGAGGAAAAGGCTAAGAGGAAGCTAGGCTAAGGACAGTGACTAACTTCCCATGTACCCCACTTGGAGAAGCAGTCTGAGTGGGTGTGGAGATGATTAGACATTCAGAAGCTCATTCACTGACTGCTTGGATGCTGGAGATTTCTCATGATGTTTTCAAACCTTGGGTACATTTATAAATTAAACACTATCTGACATTCTCTCCCCACCACTTTTGATGCCTCTGGAAAGGATCTTCGACTAGCCGAACCACTAGTTTTATCTAATAAGGTGATTTACTTTTTCAGAGCCCTTTGAGATATAACCAAAACACCATGGAGTCAGTATTTAGTTATAAATTGTATGAGAGCTTGTATTTTGCCAAACACTTAAATATTTATCTCCTTGGAATTATTTGCCTCTGTTAAGTGGTATCTGCCTTGTTCTTTGTCTAGAATGTAAACTCCGGGAAGGAGCCCTGACTTACACTTCTGTATCCATCATTGAAAAACTGAAAACACTGAGTATCGAAATCTCTTCTCATCCTGTTTTTACTGGGTCTTTCTGTTTACCTAGCTCTTAGGAGGAAGAAGTAAATCACAAACAAGTGAGCTGATTTTGAGGGTTTCAATGGAAACCTTGTGTAACAACTTTCCTGTGACCCAAACAGGTGAAAGCATGTGTGTGTTCTGTGTGGGACGTACTGGCTTCGTGCTGGGAATACAATAGTGAGCAAAATAAATATGGCCTCTGCCTTTGTTTAGTAAGGTAAACAAGCATTGAACCAAGAGTCATACAAACCTATAATTTCAAATTGTGACATTCTTGAGAGAAAAATTGAATGTCACGTGGGTGCAAAGCCTGAAGCAGAGTTTCTCATGCAAAGGATTCTAGAGGCTTATGTGCTCCCGAGGAGCAGGATAGGCAAGGGGAAAGATGAGCAAAGATGTGACTTGGGCTGAAGTCTGGCCTAAGGCAGGCCCCACAGCAGCTATGAAAGTGGTGGTATCAAGAGTTGTCCCACTTTGAGACCAGAGGCTAGGCCTTTTACGCATTATACCTGTTGGTCAGAGGATGTGTCTCCAGAGAACAGTGCAGCTCTGAGAAGCCAACAGTATCCAGGGAATGGGCACACAGACCAGGTAAAGCAGGTCTGGGCCCATTTCTGGGTACTATCGGGTATAAAGTATGACTGGAGAGACATGATTCAGATTGGGCCATTATGGGTAGATCTTATAATTAGCTTTTATAGCAGTAATTTGAAGTTTAATTGTGTTTCTGAATATTTCTCACTCTCCAAGGAAGTGGCCAGGCCCTTTATGCATCCATTCCATAGCAGAAAGCAGACATACCCCAAAACAAGCCTACCCCTAGTTTGGGAAGAAGAAGAGCCTCTTAGGAGTGGAAAACTGTGCCCAGTCACTGATGGTATCCAGTAACATGGTGGACTTTAGCGATTCATGCTTTGGGGTGCCCCAGAGGAGACCTGAAGCTCAATTCTGAATCTTCCAGCCAAGATCCTGCAGCATGGAGTCACCTCCTCTAAGGGCCCCTCAACGTTGGCAGTGAGGACAGGAGCAGTGACCCAGGTAGATGGAGAGTAGAGGTCCTCACTAATGTTCCAAGCCACTCATGAGCATCTTAAAAGCTGGCGAGACCCTAAGAGAAGGAAAGAAACACTCCATGACTACAGCTGCAGTGCTGCACAGTGAGGCCAAAAAGACTTGAAGGAAATGTGTTATTTCTTGTATCCTCCTTGAGTGTGTGAGCCAACACCTGAGGATGGATAGGAGTAGCCAGGGGAAGAATAGGATAAGGAATGATTGCAGAGAAAACAAATGGCATAGAGCTGGGAGGTGGGACTGGCATTACAAGTAAGGTGGGGGGGCAGGCATGAGGAGGTGGGGTAACCTGATTATCTTTTTAAATGTAAGTCCCTTTAGTTTTGAGCAGGCAGGCGTAGAAGTGGAAAGACAGAAGAGCTTTGCTTGGTTCAGGTAAGAGATGATGGTGGCTTGGGCTAACAGGATGGAGGAAGAAATAAAGGAACTGGGAATACCTCAGAATTATCCAGAAGTGCCCAGTGAGAGGTGTGTTGCATGACGACAGCACCTAGATGGTGTTTGTGTGGTTCGGAAGAGACGAGTGCCCAGTGTGACCCTGCCCAGGTGTGAATTCTCTGAATCAGACACAGGACTCCAGATGAAGCCTCTGTCCTCTGGGAACATAGACTCTGGGTCCAGGAACCCCATCCCTTGAAGCCCAAGTTAGACCCACTTCTGAATAATATAGTAACAATAACAACGGTTAGCTGAATGCTTCCATGTGCTTTGGACACATGATCTTTAGCCCCGGTGTCCACTTCGAAGGTGGATATTTTTACCCTCCTTGAACAGGAGATGGCAACTTAAATGACATGTTCCAAGTTAAAAGACTTCCTCCAAGTCCCTCAAATTGTAAATGAATTCCAGTGTAGGCTGTCTGACACCCAAACCCGGGGCCTCTCCCTGGACCACATGACTTCCCTGTAAAGCCTACTGTGACCATTCCGAAATGGGAGGAATATTCCACCAGGACATTCAGAATTTCAAAATGTTAATCTTGTTTCTACAATTGAGCTAAAGAACTGAAAGAATAATTTTTACTAGGAACCTGGGATTCATGAAACATTTAAAAACTCAACCTATTACCGAATCCATATATAACTCACAGCATGAGTCATGCTGTTTTCACTGGCTTTTATTCAAGGTTAAATCCCAAGCGTATATTTTCCAGTTTGGGTACATTGAGAGTGAACAGTTTAGTACGCATGCTAGTTAGTAGCATGCCAGCAGGGGGCGTCAATTCCTTTAAGAAAGTCAATCCCTGGCAGATCTGTCTGTAAACTTGAAACTGAATAAATGTGATGTTTTGCTTGGAAGTGATTCTGCATATGGGATTCTGGCCACCCACCCTTGGGCTGGGCAGCCCACCTAGTGGGCTCTTCACTGGTGCTTCATAGTAAGCTAAGTTAGGGCACCTAGAAGGTAAGAGGAGTTCAGAACTTTACTCACCTGTGACCCCAACTCTTCATCAGGCCTGGGGACTCTTTCATTAAGCCTTTCCCCACGTTTTGGTGTTGAATTGTTTAGATGATTTAGGCATCATTTCGGAATGATTTCCAAAACTTACTTTATTCTAACTTTTTTTTTTTAAATCCTCAATCGAGGATATGTTTTTTTAATAGATTTTAATATTTTTTATTGATTTTTAGAGAGGGGAAAGGAAAGGAATAGAGAGAAACATCATGAGAGCTGCCTCCTGCATACCCTCTACTGGAGATCAAGCCCACAACCTAGGCATGTGCCCTGACCAGGAATCGAACTGATAACCTCTTGGTTTGTGGGCTGACAACCATTGAGCCACACTGGCCAGGCCAAACCTTGCTTTCTTCATTTGGCCCTGCTTTACCCACAGTTAAGTTCTTTCCCCAGTTCCTTGCCACTCCATATGCCATCAGTCAGATCCTGAGGAAAGCAATTGGGGGATAGAAGGGTAAGGGGCCGGCACGGAAAGGCAAATGGACAATCTTGACATTGTCTTTGACCCTTAGCCAACAAGGACTGGCTTCATGGCCATGCAACCTGTGCAGTCACACAGCGTCCTACGTTCAGAATTTTTTATCAAGGGACCCGTGTTTTCATTTTGTATCAGGCCCAATAAGTTATGTAGCTGGTCCTTAAATTTATGGTAGCCGTCTGTGGGACGGCGACTAACTTGACCCACTGTCTTGAATCCTCTGTCGCCCTGGGTATAGCAATGAAGTTGTCTCAGAACAGAGCCTCTAACTGAAATTAATTACCAGAAGCACAATTACAGAGTGGGACAACGATCAACACATTCATTTATGAAGGGTTTCTACCTGGATACTTACTTTACCCTTTCATGTTGAACCATATGAAAAAAATCAAAATGTGTTTATAGAGCAAAAATTGTCAGTCATCATTTTCTATGTTTTGAGCTCATTTTATTCTTACCTCAAGCCAGCTGAGCACATATACACACACGAACACCACATTTGATGGGTAGAGATGGGGAGCTGGCAACGGGTAGAGAATTTGAAAACAACCAAATGACTCCAAAGGAAGTGAGGGAGGTGGGTGTATAAACCCATCCCAGTTATTCCATGCCTTCCCTGGTGACTCAGATCCTTTCTATCATGGTGCCACCACCCAAGGGCTAAAGGGGTTTTCCTCCACCCATGCCACGATCTTGCCTCCACTCTTGGCATCTCTGCCATGCTCCTTCCCACCCTCATCTCAGTCTCCAGCGGTTCCCTGCCCTCACCCCATGCTCACATGTCGGTAGTCACGCTAACTGGCATAGAACCTAACTGTGCAGCACTTCCTGAGGCAGAGTGAGGTGGCAGCATCCTTCCTTCCTCTTTGCCAGTAGGAATGCCCTAACATCTGTCAACTAAGACTCACATGGCCACCCCTGGCTCAGCCCAGACAGACAGGACCATGGGCCAGCCTGGTGAGGCACCTGTCCCCCATCCCACCTTCCAGGCTCTTGTGTTCCCCGCTGCTCTCCCAGCCTCTCGGGGGGCAGTTCAGATGTTGAGACATGACTTCCTCTTCACTCACAGCTCCTGCTCACCCAGGGCTGCCCTTGGGGGGAGGATGGGAGGGGGGAAGGACGGAGTGGGGAGAGAAGGGGGACGGTGGTAGGTGCTTATGTGTCCCACTTAGCCCAGGAGGACAGGCAACATGGGCTTTGAGAGTACCAGAAAAAATGAGCATCCAGCTGGGTTGGAGAGTCCCAGATGGACTGGACTCTTGGCAGGAGTGAGAAGGGCTGCAGCTCTGGTCCCCACGCCTCCCACTGACTGCTTCCAACTTCTTTGCCCAGTTTCTCTTTTCCTTTCAATCAACCAAGCAATTAATCTTTATCTGTGTGTGTTCCTACTTCATTTTTTTTATTTTATTGATTTTTTACAGAGAGGAAGGGAGAGGAATAGAGAGTTAGAAACATCCATGAGAAAGAGACATTGATCATCCGCCTCCTGCACGCCCCCTACTGGGGATGTGCCCACAACCAGGATACATGTCCTTGACCAGAATTGAACCTGGGACCTTTCAGTCTGCAGGCCGACGCTCTATCCACTGAGCCAAACCAGTTTCGTTTCTACTTCATTCTTTCTTGATGTTTTTCTTCCTCGTATTCAAGTTTTTATCTAAATACCTTACTCTATGCACTAGACTTATCTTCTTTTGAATTACAAATACCTTTGAAGTATAACTTACATCAGTTTGCACCCTGTTTTATTTTATACCAGAGGCCCTAGGCCTGGCCGACGATCAGGGCCGATCTCTGGGGCAACCAGTGGGGTGATTGTGCCCGCCTTGCACCTGTCTTGGCCTGGCGCCTCCACCTGCTCCACCATTCTCCTGTGGTCCCTCTCTCATCAGGGCCCATCGGGGCCGGCAGCGCCTTCACTGCCACCTGCTAACAGCGCCACATCGCCGACACCATGTTCCACGCTACCCCCTGGTGGTCGGCGCACATCTAACTACCGGTCAAACTCCCATCTGTGGGGACAATTTGCATAATAGCCTTATACAGTGGTACCTCGAGATATGAGTGCCCTAACATACGAGATTTTTGAGATACGAGCCATTGAGCGAGCGATTTTTGCTTTGAAATACGAGCAACATTTGAGATAGGAGTAATCGCGCGGATCGGCCGGCTGCACACGACCCATCAGTTTACCACGACTCCAGCGTCTCATAGTTTCCCACGCCTCAAGGTTACAGAACGAATTAAACTCGTATCTCGAGGTACCACTGTATAGGATATCAATTACTTATTTGAAATTATGTGTAAACAAAATGTACGTAGGCTACTTGCAAAGTATAATGGCTAAGAGTACAGAGTTTGGAGACAAAAAGGCCTAGGTTCAAAACCCAGTGTATCAGTAGATGAATGGATAAAAAAGCTGTGGAACATTTATCCCATGGAATACTATGAGGCAGTAAAAAAGAAGAATCTCTTACCCTTTGAGACAGCCTGGAAGGACCTGGAGAGTATCGTGGTAAGTGAAATAAGTCAGTCAGAGAAAAACAAGTATCACATGATTACACTCATGTGGAACCAAAGTAACAAACTGATGAACAGAGTGGATCCAGAGACATGGAAGCATGGAATAGTGCAGAATCTCGGATGGAAGGCAGGGGAGGGAGGGTAGGTAGGAGATAATCAACCAAAGATTTCATATGCATATATGCATAACCCATGGACACAGACACTAGAGTGCTGAAGGCCTGGAGTGGGGGAAGGAGGAGGAGGGGCTTGGAGGAGGTCATTGGCTAGGGAGATGGGGGGCGATATATAATACTTTCAACAATGAAGAAACTTTTTAAAATTAAAAAATAAATAAAAAGTATAGCATGCTCCATCATCCCCCAACCAGTTACTGACCTTCCTGAACATCAGTTTCCTCATTGGAGATAGAGTTGATAAAGCCACTTATATGATAGGTTTATTGGAGGCTAAGAGGGACAATGCAAGTGCAGTGCTTAGAACAGTTTCTGGCACATGGTTAGCACCTGATAAATATCAGCTGTTGTCTGTTTTCAATATAATAAAATAAGCTTTCAAATGAGTTCCACATTGATGCTCTGAAGTCAAACAAAGAATTTAATTATGTAAATAATCATTCCCAAATAACCCTCGGGGATTATTTTGCATAGTAGAAACAGAATGAATTAGGAGGCAGAAGATCTAGGTTCAAGTTTTAGCTTCACCATGTGCCAGCTCTGTGACCAGAAGTCCGCCTGTCAACTTGTCTGAGCCTACATCACAGGGCTGGAGACTAAAATGAGTACAATGTATTCAACCATTTTGTAGATATAAAAAACTACATACACTTAAGTTAAACATCATAATTACTAGAGGCCTAGTGCATGAAATTTGTGCACTGTGGAAGGTGTCCTTCAGCCCAGCCTGCACCCTCTCCAATCTGGGACCCCTCAGGGGATGTCAAACTGCCAGTTTAGGCCCCTGTAGGATTGGCTCTAAACCTGCAGTCAGACATCCCTCTCACAATCTGGGACTGCTGGCTCCCAAACGCTCACCTACCTGCCAACCTGATCACCCCTAACCACTCCCCCGCCAGCCTAATCAATGCCTAACTGCTTTCCTGCTACCCCAATTGCCCTCCTCTGCTGGCCTGCTCACCCCTACCTGCCCTCCCCTGCTGTCCTGGTTGCCCCTAACTGCCTTGCCCCTGCAGGCCTGTTCATCCACAACTGCCCCCCCTCCAACCCTTGCTGGCCATCTTGTGGTTGCCATCTTGTGACCACATGGGAGCAGCCATCTTGTGCAAGGGCATGATGGTCAGTTTGCATATCATCTCTTTAATATATAGGATTTACTTTGTAAATTCATAATTTGTTCTCAAAGTTCATGTTTCATATAGCTCTCTTCATATATGTGCTAATTTAAACATAATAAATGAATACATAGGCATATCTACATGTGAATATGCATTAAAATGTTTTGAAAAGTCTGGAAGAAAAAAAGACAGCAAACTATTGGCAATCATTGCCTCCAAGGATAAGGTTAAACTAGCTGAGGAAGGAAATTGTCACATCTTCATTTCCTTCTGAAAAAGTGGAAATTTTCAAAAATAGCAATGCAGATATTGCAAAAATAAGAATAGCATTGTTTTGAAAAATATTCTCACTGCCTTTGAATAAAGATTTGGGCTTACGTTAAAACTTGTGTCAGCATTCAGCCATTTTCGTCCTACTAACATTCAGCAGGAGTACCAGCTCTGTGGAAAGCACTCGGAGATGCAACGGAGGACCAGTCATGGATTGTACCCAAGATTATAATGTGCTGGACCAGATAAAGCACGTATGCAAAGAGCCACACGCTAAGAACAAAGTGGCCAGTGTGCCTCGTGCACTATAAGTGCTCAATAAATACTGGGGAAATGGACAAACGGATGGATGGGGACATTGTGAAAAGATAGCCGTTGAAAGACAAACTTGACTTGAACATGTAGAGATTAGAAAGTGAGCTGGGAAGGTGCCTTTTGATGAAATCCTGTCATTTCTAATTCAATATCAGTTTTCCCCTCCCTCTCTCTCATCCTTCCAACTCAGGGGTGGGGCTGGTGTGTCTGGAAAGGTGTGGGAACATATTTGTGGGAAAGGGGGGAAGGAGGTGGGTGTCAGAGAATACTGCTGCATTTAGTGGTAGGTTGGCTTTTAAATAGACTGCAATAAAGAATTGTTCTATCCAAACTACTAACAGGGACCACACTGAGAAATACCAGTAGGTGAGAGAAACATCATAAACAGGTCATTGCAAGGTCGTAAGGAAGCTGCTGACATGGATATCCACACACGTTTTCTGCTTTTGTAGCCAAATCAGATGTGTGACCTCCCTTCTAGGTAGCTTGCCTTGCTGGAGCTTGAAAAGCTAAAGCCAACTGCCAGGCCCCCCTGTGACCTGGCTTCCCTTAGCAGATGTACCCTTCAGAGACCCACCCGCTCGGGGGTAGGGGGGCTTCAGGGTCCTGTTCTGTGTGTTGGCTTGGTTTGGTTCTTCCTGCGTCTATATGAAGACCTCAGTATCTAGCTGCTTCCTGCGTGTTGTAGACGGGATGCCGGGCGTCCATCGCACAGCTGAAGCTGGCAATCTTGGAAGCAGGTGTGGCTGGGGCTTCCTTGTTTCCAGGTTGCCCCGTCAGCAGCTGGGGCTCAGGGATCCTGGGTTTCCCAGTCATGGCAGAAGGGGGGGCTTCCTCTGAGGGATTGGTTCTGCCCTGGAGTTCTGGGAGTCAGTCCTAGAAGCTCAACGGAGAACCCGCTCTTCCACCCGACCTGACAAAATGATAAGCCTTCAGTGTTCTATACCAGTGGCTGGCAAACCACGGCTCGCGAGCCACATGCGGCTCTTTGGCCCTTTGAGTGTGGCTCTTCCACAAAATACCAGGTGTGGGTACGCACATAGGGTGCGATGGAAACTTCGTGGCCCATGCGCAGAAGTGGGTATTCGGCCTGGGCGAGTCTATTTTGAAGAATTGGCATCAGAACAAGCGGGGGGTCGGTCGGGAGATGGGAGACACGGCGCAGGCGGGCCACGGTGTAAGCACCATGGGGGGAGGCGCGAGAGATTCACGCATGAATGAGCCAGGCAGTCAGCAGTCTCATTGCGCAGTGGTTAGTGCTAGTCGCTAAGCAAATCGAGCGCGGGTGACAAAAGTACCTACTCGAAGCATAAAGTTACCTGTATTTTTCCAACCAGCTGCAAATCCTACGGATATTTTTGTCATCAACTTAAGAATTGTAATTATTTTGTGTTGGTGGCTTTATTATTATAAAACGAAACATTTTTTTAGGTGCCCTGTTTGACATGGCTTACAGAGAAGAAGCAAAGAAACACAGAGGATGAAAACCGTGAATTTAAAATTGAATGGACCGAGACTTTCACGTTTATTCAAAACTTAAATGGCCTTCTGACCTGTCTTATTTGTCAGGAAAAAAATGGCACATAACAAGAAACCAAATTTGGAGAGACACTTTACAACTAAACTCGTGTCGTTTAGCACTAAATATCCTGTCGGTGATGCCAGGAAGAAAGCAGGTGAGGAACTTCAGAAGAGTCAAGAAAAATCAAGTTCTATATTTAATTACTGGATGCAATCTCCCAAGAATGATAATATTGCAAATTTTGTGGTTAGTCAAGAGATTGCTAAGAAAGGAAAACCATAGACAGACGGTGAATACATAAAAAATTGTTTTATAAATGCATCCAAAGAGCTGTTTCAGGATGTTAAGAACAAAGCAGACATTCTTAAAAAAATTAAAGAGTTACCATTGTCTGCTAAAACATTGAAAGATAAAACAGTCAAAATGTCTTCGAATATAACCGACCAGCAAGTCAAAGATCTTAAATTGGTTTCAGCTTTATCAATAGCAGTTGAGGAGTCTTGTGACATAAATGATACAGCGCAAGTTTCATTTTTGGTATGATTTATTTCATCTACAGGTCCTAAAGAACTTTTAGGATTATTGCCACTCAAAGGTCAAACAAGTGGAGAGGATATAGCAAATGCTGTAATTGAGTGCATTGAAAAACATCATATTCCACTTGATAAAATTGTCTCAATTTCTTTCTTTTTTTTTGTAATTGTCTCAATTTCAACAGATGGGGCGAAAAGTATGACCGGAGTAAGAAACGGGTTTGTTGCTATTTTGAAAGAAAAAATTAATCACGAGATACTTAACATTGCATCATTCATCAAGAAGCGCTTTGTGCACAGACATTTTCAAAAGAAATTTGCAAAGTTATGGAATTGGTGATTAACATTATCAACTCCATTATAGCTAAAGCTCTAAATCATGCCAATTTAAAGAATTTTCAATTGAAATGGAGAGTGAGTACGCAGATATTTGCTGCATAACAAGGTACGTTGGTTATCAAGAGGAAACGTTTTGAAACATTTTGCTTCCTTATTAACATAAATTAAAGCATTCTCCAGAACTAATGCAAGATCAGTGGATCCAAAAATTTTATTTCATGGTAGATGTTACATCTCACCTAAATCAGCTTAATAGGAAACTACAGGGGAAAGGAAACATAATTTTTTTGATGTTAGAAGAAATTATTTCATTAGAAAACAAATTATCTCGTTTTGTTCAATATTTTGAAAGAGAAACTTTGATTCACTTTCTAAGCCTGTTGAAACATTGCCAAGAAAATAATTCTGATATTGACATTTGCTATTTCAAAACAATACTTTTAAATATGCAGGAAGCTTTTCTCAACAGGTTTCAGGAATTCAGAAACAGCAAAGCGAAGTTAGCCTTTGTTAAAAAACCTCTTAACGCTACTGTAACATAATTAAATTTTTCTCCTTTTAATATTGACATTGGCAACTTTGAAATGCAATTGCTGGGTTTAAAAACAAAGAATTGTGAAGCTCGAAATTTGAACGTCTTTGTGCTGATATAGAAATATTGGGAGAAAAACAAATGTGAACTTAGTTCACAGCACAAGTGGTCTGCTTTGAAAGACCTGGAGAAGGAAGAGATATTGATTTTTAACACCTGGAATAGTATTCCTGCCTCATAATCAACTGTAAAAACTAGCATTTGCTGTTCTTTCCTTATTCGGGTCTACATTTGTGTGAACAATCATTCTCAAGCATGAACCTTATCAAGAGTAAGTTGAGAAGTCATCTTATTGATAAGAACCTGGAATCGTGGCTAAAATTAAAAACAACAACATACAAACCTGACTTACCCAAACTTTCCAAGGAGATGCAAGGCCATTGTTCACATTAGTGTTTGCCAGTCATTGTATGATTTAACTTTGTGGATATTGTAAGGAATTTAATTTTATCAATAAATAATATCATTATTAAGTATGATATCAAGTTTTATTCAACGTACTTATAATTTAACTAAGACTTAAAACTTTAAGAAAAGTTTATTAAGTTAATTTTAGGGAACGTTGTAGAGTGAAAGAAGATGTAGTGTCAAGGATTGAGAAAGGTATGTTGAGATGGTTTGGACATATAGAGAGGATGAACGAAAGGAGACAGACGAAACAAGTATACAAGACCAGTGTGGATGGGAGAGTTGGGAGGGGTCGGCCTCAGCGAACATACCTCAATCAGATTGAGGATGTTTTTAGCAAAGGCCAGCTTAGAAGTACCCTAATTAAGTTCATAACAATGTACCTACCTATATAGTTTAAGTTTAAAAAACTTGGCTCTCAAAAGAAATTTCAATCATTGTATTGTTGATATTTGGCTCTGTTGACTAATGAGTTTGCCAACCACTGTTCTAGACTAAGTCATGTCGTTTTCCTACCCTGCTTCTACTTGTCTTTCTATATAAGCTATCTGTCATCTGTTGCTGAATTCTGACCCAGGGGTCAACCTAATAATCAAAGAAATACAAATTAAACCAACAATGAAGTCATTTTTCATTTCAGAATGTGAACACTTAAAAAGACTAATAAAATTTCATGCTGGTGAGGGCGAGGAGAAACGGGCTTTCTCTTGGAGGTTGTGTAGATTGGTGCAGGCGTTTTGAAGAGCAGTTTGGCAGTGTCCATCCAAGTGTAAAATGTGCATAGACTCCACCTCTAGACATCTGTCAAGGAGAAATACGGCCACATGTCCTGAAGGAAACAGTTGCCATGGGCCGTAGTCACCCCATGGTAAGAAATGGAAAAACAACAATAAATAGAAATGTCCATCAAGAGGGAATAGTTTCAAAAATTACTGTACAACCGTTTTTTGGAATATTCTGCAGCCGGCAAAGAGTGAGGCAGGGCTACAAGGACTAATATGGAAAGACCTTGGAACTATTTCCAAGTGGAGAATGATTTGCAAAACACCATGTATAGTGTGATCTCATTTATGTCTTAAAACACGTACAACAAAAGTATATATTTCTATTGAAACATGTATATGTCTGCAGAAACCAGACAAAGGCAGGAAAGGCACAGACCAAGCTACCCTGCAGAGTGGGGGAGGCGAGCTGAGGAGGGGCCTGTGTGGGACTTTTGCTGCTGTTTTCTAACTTCTATTCTTTTTCAACATTTGAATATTTTACGAGAAGAATGTTATGTTTAATATAATCACATTAACACATAAATGTAAAGGCTATAAAACATGATATGGGCAAGATTTCAACTCTAAAATGTCAAAGCAAAGGCTAGAGATTGCTTGTTGGATCCATCGTGTCTGAAAGAGAGACAGAATGACAAAATGAATCTAGTGGAAGAATATGGGTATTCATTGTACTGGTCTCTCAGCATTTCTGTATTCTTAACCTTTTTCATAATATAACGATGGAAATAAAAACACTTCAAATACACATCCTTGGATACACACACACACACACACACACACACACACACACTTTTCCTGTGCAAGCAGATTTTTCCAGATGTTGGAAGCAAAGCCCGTGGCTCACTCAGCTGCAATTATGGCCAAAAGGCATTGCCAATCTTTCTCAGCCGTTTCTTAGAGCAAGGATCTCTCACTCCCACGGCCAGCCTGCAACTTGAGGAGCCTGCAGATGCCCCTGTGGCCTGCCTGGGATGGGCAGCAGCCCTCTCCCCAGTCCCTCTGGGGGCACAGTCAGGACCAGGGCCTGTTGGGGAGCAAGGACCTAGCTGTTCCTCCTCTCCTCTCCCTACAGAGGGACAGGGCCATGGCTCAGGGCACCTTTAACATCAGCTAGGCCCCACCCACGTGTATATTTCAACCAGCCCATGGAGGGACAGGTGGCCATTGAAAAGAAGAGGAGCTGGGGGCTCCTTCATGGCCACAACAGGGGATTCTGAAAAGATCCCAGCATTGGGGCTGGTATCCTCAGGAAGCCCCCTTCAGTTCTGAGATAGCTGTTTGTGGATAATGGGGGAGGTGGCAGGGTTGAGATGAGAGAGAGAGAGAGAGAGAGAGAGAGAGAGGAATTGGAATTTTAATGAGAACCATCTGAGTGCTTGCCAAGGGTGTAATGTTTTTAGTACAAGAAAGTAATTCCTCAGCTTAAATGAGGAAAAGAGCAATGAAGGAAATGGTTAGATTGTGCTCACCCCCCAAACTGGGACAGAACCAGGGAGAACAGGCACAGCAGGCACACAGGGCCCGCTTGGGCAGGGAGGGGGCGCCCCCCTTCTCTATGAGGCTCCGCAGGGAGGAGGAATGTCACTGCTCTGCCAAGGAGACTTTGAGGGATGGGCTGTGGAGGGCCCTGGGCCAGCGCCTGGAATCTGGGTAACCATGGAAACAGGCCCGCGGGTGACAACAAACACCGGATGGAATTTCAGTGTTCCTTCGCAGCCAGGCCAGAGGAATGGGAAAGTTCAGGAAAGTTTTTTGTTGTTGTTGCTTTGAACCCCGGGGGTCGGGGGGTGGGGAGGGACGCAGGAGGGATCCGCCGTGTTCAGAATAAAGGATCCCCGCCCAGCACCCCAACAGCGTCACCTGGAGCCAGATTCTGGATGCTCGCAGATGCCAGCCATTCCAGAGGCTGAAGAGAAGCGGGCCTTCTTTGAATGAGAAAAGCTATGTGTGAGAGAGGAAAACATGTTACAGATGCTAGGCAGAAAATGTTTACAAAAGAAGCTATGGTCTCTAGAACTTTCTTCCCAGAGGCCTTTCCAGAGAGAATGCTAGCATCATTCCTGGACAGAGTCACCGCTGAAGGAACCATAACGACATCTGCTGCAGGCTCTTTGCTTTGCAGATGAGGAAACCAAGGCAGAGTAGAGGACTGGATTCATGTCCTGGCTCCTGGGATACAAAGTTCTTTTCTTTTTCTTTTTTAACACTTTTAAATTGATTTCAGAGAGAGGGAGAGATAGATAGAAGCATCAGTGATGAGAGAGAATCATTGATTGGCTGCCTTCGGCACCCCACCTACTGGGAATCAAGCCCACAACCCAGGCATGTGCCCTGACAGGGAATCCAACCCTGACCACCTGGTTCGTGGGTGGATGCTCAACCATTGAGCCACACTGGCCTTGGTTCTTTTCTTGACAATATGTTCCAGGGGCCTGAAACGAGCCCATAGTACACCCTTGGAGTCCGCAAATGGATTTAGGTGAAGTTGTATAGATGGGCAGTGGTAAAATAAGTAATAAAATTGTAAACCCTGGGATCAGAAAATTCGGGGGAAATGCATAATGGATTGCCATTCTTGGAAACTGTGATTAATATGGTGTAAAATCTACTCCAGTTCCATGGTTATAACCATCAGTAGTTGAGAAGGAGCCTCTGTTCTGAAAAGAGAGACTCTCAACAGTTAAGAATTTAGCAAAGAAGGTCATTTTAAATTAGCAAAGTTACATAACTTTATAACCTCTTCAAGAAATCATCTTGAAACTTCATTAGCAAAAAATGCCCCTGAATCGGCCAACAGGAAATAAGTCCAAGGAATTTCTGGAAATAGGAGGGTGTTTTTTTGTTTGTTTTTCAAGTGAGAAAAAAAAGTTTTTAAGGAGAAAGGAAGCCCTGACCCACATAAAGATAGGGTTTCAGTCAAACTAATTTGAGAGCAAGAAGGAAAAGTGTACGCCTCAGCAGTGGAAGTACCCAAGCCTGGAAGCGCTGGGTGGGATGCTGAAAACAACTACCACCCCCCAAAATGGACACAAGAAACAGCCAGTTTTATGCTAAAGATGGCATTTCATTCACTGAGAAAATAACAAATCTGTAGGAGACTGTCCACAGCGCTGTCTACAGAGAAACTTAAAAATTGTTTCAGCACTTAATCCAGAAATACTTGCTGTTTATCTTGAAGTCACTGATTTTCCCTAAAGCTCTGCTCGGTCACTTTTTATCCTGAAAGCCTTTATTTCCCTTATTCAGAAGTTAAAAATGGGGGAAGTGTTACTCGCTTTCTTAGCAAATATTTTTGACAGTTTACTCTATGCCAGGCCCTGCGATCATATCCAACTGTGATTGCCTCTTTGGCTTAATACCATATCTGAGTTTTTAATATTAAAATGCACAGTCGACGAGGAACCTGTGAGCCTCTCATAAAATGCTGAGAGTTGTCCATCTTCAAATACTTAAGTACTACGCAAGCTTCAAGAGGCCACTGCCCATTCCTAATGAGAATCTTCTGTTTATGATTCATGGATTAAACCCTTATAAATGGCTTTATATACATGCCCAAAATATGTGGATCCACAAGAGGTCTGAGAGTATGCATGTAAGTATGTATCTGCTCGTGAGAAAGTGTGCGTGGGAGGGAAGGAAGGAAGGAGTAGGAACTGTTTTCATTAAAAAAAAAAAAACTAGAAGGGCAAGCAAAAACGATTCATACCCATCATTAAAGACGTGAGGTGTAGGGCATGAGGCTGGGAGAAGCCAGCGCCTTTCCCAATGGCCATTCCTTTAGCCCTTGAAAGGATTACTCTTTCAAGGGAAACCTTGGGCTGATGTGTGTTTTCCTCAGTAATCATTACACTATTTTGTGTTGTTGGTGTGTTTTTTTAATCTCGGTGATTTTTTAAAAGGTGAAAAGCCTTTTTATCCTTTCGTAAAAACCTTTATTTAAAAAACCTCAATCTGCCGAGACTGGTTTGGTTCAGTGGATAGAGCGTCAGCCTGTGGACTGAAAGGTCCCAGGTTCGATTCCGGTCAGGGGCATGTACCTTGCTTGCAGGCACAACTCCAGTAGTGGGGGGGGGGGGGAGCGGGGAGAGGATGGGGTGATCGATGTCTCTCTCTCATCTATGTTTCTGACTTTCTATTCCTCTCCCTTCCTCTCTGTAAAAAAACAATAAAATATATTTAAAAAACAACAACAACAAAAAACTCAGTCACTCGGGTGTCCATGATCTCAGCGATAATTATTACAGAGGGAAAGGGCCCCTGCTGTGGGCATGGTGGTCTCCAGGTCATTACATCACACAGTATTCGCCCAACCCAGTGGAAAGAGCCTTAGATGAGGTCGTCTCAGCTCAGGGGGCCCAAATGTTTGTCCTGAGAAAGTGTCCTTCAGGCAAGGTGTTCCTTTCTGACCAGCTCCAGTCCGTCCCCATTGGATAAGCAGAAGTCTAAGTACTGGATGTGCTCAAAGTGAGAGCTCAGTCCCTTCCTGTCCCCTCCCAGGCCTGTCCCCACAACTTGCTTCTAGACTTCATAGAAAGAAGCACCAGAAACATTGGAGCTATTCCTCAGATGTTCTGCATATGTTGTGAGAAACGGAAGAGTATAACTTCTTTTATTTTATTTTGGTCAACATGCCTGTGTGAAACGGGATTTTCCAACATGAAATCTAATGAGCCAGCATGTGTTGAGCTTGAGTTTGTGCTTATTGTCAAATATAGAAGCCCAGCAAGCAAGCTGTATCCAGCTAATGTCCTATATCCACTAGGAAACCTGCAATCTCACTTAGGAGGCTTTGGGTTGCAAGTAATATGAAACTCAACTAACAGAAGCTTAGCAATAAAGCACTTATTTCTCTAACCAACCCAGACCAGGACTGATGAATTCCACAGCTAAACAGCATCACCCAGAACCCAGGTGCTTGTCCATCTGGAAGGCCCTTGAGCCTTCCTCAGCGGTCATCTTGCTCCTCCCCTCATGGTCCCAAGTTGGTGGTCAACACAACCTCACATGAGAAGCAGAAAAGAGATTGTCTTTTCCTTCTGGTTCAAGGATGGGCAGATGGCAGAACCAGAACTATTGAGAGCTTAGTTGGGAAGGTGGGACGCACAAACACGCACACTGGATGCATCTAGCCATGTGGGCTGCTGGCAGTCATCTTGTAACTATGTGGTGAGCACATATCTGAGAATTATTAACAGGTCAGAGGAGAGAAGAACCAAGCCAAGAGACAGGGCAGAACTGGATACGAATGTCATTCTAAAGCCATACATGCCCTTTAGTCTTTTTAGTTACATGAGCCAATAAACTCCCTGTTTGACAGGACACTTGCCACACAGAGACCTCACTCATATAGTCACTTGTCTCACTTTTCCAGCCCTACACTAGTCATCCAATTTTGTTTTGCTTCTTAAAAAATTTTACTAGTTGGGACATTCTACAACATACTTAGCCAGTATTCTTTAAAACTAACAAGATCATGATAAAGAAAGGCTGATAAATGGTCACAGATTATAGGAGATTAAGGAGACACAAAAACTAACTACAGCGTGATATCCCAGGTTGGATCCTGGAGCAGGTAAAGGATATTCATGAAAAAAACTGGGAAATAAGGATGTAGATCACAGTGTTACACCAATGTCAATTTCTTAATTTTGGCGACTGTGCTGTGTTGTGTAAGATGCTAACATTAGGGGAAGCTGGGTGAAAGGTATGTAAAGAGCTGTCCTATCTTTGCAACTTCTTCTCAATCTAAAATTGCTCCAAAATATCAACTTCAAGAAATATATAATTGGTCACTAATATTCCAAAGTCTAATAAACACTGAATGAGACTGACTTCTTCTAGAAAGGGATAATAATGTTAAGTCCCAAAGAGGTTAAGGGACTTGCCCATGGCACCTGGCAACTCATGTCAGAGATGAGCCTGGAAACTAGGGCCTAACACCTGGACACACACTGCAGCCCAGGGATCCCGAGGTCTTGCTCAAAGGATTTAGTTTCCTCAAAGGATTTAGTTTCCATGGAAACAGCTCTTCTCTGAGCACACTAAATTCCCTTGCTGCTGTCCATATTAGCTCTGGACTATTACATTTCATACTCCATTTTTCACATTGATAAATTACACAATTATAGCAGTCCAAGAATGAGCAATAACAGCATGCAAAAGGAATTTGTACCAGAAATTGAAACTACCATATGGTCAATGGATTAACATTAACCATAAATAGAAACCATTACATTCTCTGGTGCCTGCCAATGGCATTCATATAAATTAAGCGTGTTCTGAAAAGCAATACATGAAAAATGTTCATGCAAAATAAACCCAAGCCACACCATTTCCAAAGACAGATCTTAAAGGGGTTGCATCTTAAATGACTTAGATGGGAGTGAACATGGCATTCTGGAAAAAAGGATGTTCAGTGACTCAAAAAGTGGTTCTAGTGATGATAGACACTGATGTCAAAGATTCGTTTTAGACAATGGTAAAATTTGGGTAAGATGTGTTCCATAAAATGTGAAGGAAAAATTAGAGGTAACTCTAGCCTCCCAAGCGTGAGCTCTTGTACCATAGTGAATTCCTCCACGTAGAGTATGATAATACAACCTCAGGGTGAATCTGAGTAAAAGAGATCTAACCTTGATCACATGCTTTCCCCCCAAAATACCAATCCCATCTTCCAAGACCCCTTCCTGTAATGCTTCTGTTATCCACACCTCGGCACCCAAAGCTGGCCAGAGTCTGTCACAAAGGTTAGTTTTTCCCCCCACCCCCCTCCTCTTTTCCCTACCCAGTAATTATTCCTCTTCCATCTCATGAGCACTAGGCCTTAGGCAGAGCCCAGGCATCCGCTGGAATGCTGATCACAGAATGTCAGAAGCCAGGGGGTCCCTGAGAAACACGGACTGAAGTATGCTAATTAGCACCCTCCTCTATAATTGCTGGTGACTATTGGAGTTATCTGATAAAAGCTTTGACAATAATTCCCTTTCGTGGGCACAGAGGTGATTTAGGACACACATCTTGATAGAGGAACAAGCTGCAGTTTCTGATGTTGGCTACATGTCCCTCATTAGCTAATGGTTATGTGACAGAAGATAAAAACGACCTTGACAGGCAGGAATAATGGGCCCCAAATTACAAAATGTAATTTAGAAAGAATGTAGGCAGTGCCCTACAGTTAGGTTCCAAAAAGTGCCTCGCAGAGGCCCAGGAGGCAGCATGTGACGACAGCAAGAGCAGAGGCTGAGCCTGGGAGTGCCAGGTCCTAGCTGAGCCTCTGACC
Organism: Lasiurus cinereus; assembly: GCA_011751065.1. Lineage (NCBI taxonomy): Eukaryota > Metazoa > Chordata > Mammalia > Chiroptera > Vespertilionidae > Lasiurus > Lasiurus cinereus. Next base: position 13,953,072 of record JAAGEH010000125.1, read on the forward strand.
AGCTGGCCAGGCTTAGACAAATGACTAGCTTCAGGGAATGCAGTCTTCTCATCTGGAAAATGAGAAACTCAAATGGGATGATATTTCATGTGTTTCTCAGACTTGAAGCAATTCTTTGGCAACAATAGGAGGAGGATTCAATGAATTATGCTGTGTTTCCATGATAGAGTAACATGTAGCTATTACCATCCCCGTGTTTCCCAAGAATATTTAATAACGTGAGAAAGTGCTGGTGACATAATGTTAAGTTACAATTAAAACTGGATTCTGGTTCTGATTTTGCAAAGAAAAAGAGATGAATGTTATTGGAAGAGAAATGTCCATTCAATAGGTGGGTGAATTTTCTAATAAGTAAACTTATCCAGCAAAGGGACCATTTCCTTCAGACAGAGGAACACTCCAGTCAAGGATGGATGGCCGCCTGACGAGGATGGGTGGCTCTAAGATTCCTTCAGTGGGTGGGGAGCATGAATCTCAAATGCTTGCAAGACACTAACGAAACAGTCAACGGAAAGTAGCAGAAGAGACAATCACTAGGGGAAATTAATGCAAGTGCCACAAAACTCTGCGAAGCCCTGACTTGATCAGTGAGAAGCTTTGGTGTTAATTCTTTGAATCGGATTTGGTGTGTAGCCTGCTGCTGCCTAGCAAAAGAGTTAACATGGAAGTCAGAGGCATCTCTGGAAAGCATACAGAGCCAACCACTTCCCTCTTATATTGCACAAATTACTTAAATGGTTTGGAATGCTGAGTTTTCTGTTGACGTGGCTAAGGTGAGAGTAAAATGTGTTAAGAGACCATCTAGAAGCTTTGTGGGGATGAAGGATTCTACCTACACCTGCAAATAAGTGTGACTGTGGAAGTGACCAAAGTCAGCTCAGGTCCCATATCCTATTACAAATCAGTGGCCCCTGCAATAATAGACACCTCATGTTAGGTGCCTAGAGATTGAGAAGGGCATGGACTACTTGAGGTTTTCCTTAGTTTGGTGAGTTGGTTATTTTTACCACATAATCTATATCTCTGACCTCTTCCCTCCCCTGTTCATTGCACTTCAGCTACTTAAACTTTCTTTTGATTCCTCAAATACACTCACTTATTCCCATCTTGGCACCTTGGCCCTTGCTCTTCCATCTACCCAGGGAGTGCTACCTCTAGATCTTTGTATGCCTGGCTTCTTGGGATTATTCAGGTTTGAGCTCAGATGGCACCTCCTTGGTGAGTTCTTTCCTGGCCATCAACCCAAATGAGCAACTCTGTCCACAACAAGTACTCCGGCCCAGAAAGAGCCCATTTTCTCCATCACATTATGTTAGTCTTCCTAGAACTCATTACTATTGGAAATTGTCTTGCTCATTTATTTTCCTTTTGTTTATGGTCTCTCCATTAAAGCATCAGCTCTGTGAGAGTAGAGAGCTTCTCTGTCTTGTTCACATCCTCAGCTTTTGGAACAATTGCTGGCACTGGTACACATGTCATGAACATTTGTTGAATAAATAAATGATTAAATTAATGTAATCTTTCCCACTTTGATCTTGCAGAAATTTCCTCTTCTGTAATATAATGTTTTCTGGAAAACAGAGCAAGTGAGTGAGACTCAGGTAGAAAGAGACTCTTACTGAAGAGTCTCTGGTAACTTGCCCTTCAATTGGCTTAGTGTCCTGAGGTGACCAAGGAGGAAAGGAACCCAGGACTTTTTCCAGAACTCTACCTGCTAGCATACTCAGCGCCTGAGACAATTGATAGAGGATGGCTTTGAAAGTCTGAGTGCACATGACCAAAGCAGAACCTGGATCACCTCCATGGGCCTTTGTCCCATGGGTAACTTCTTTCAGGGCCTTGGGAGGAACACACCTGTAATTATTTAAAGGAAAGAAGATGGGAGGAGCCCTCTTTGGAATGCCATCTCACAGGCTTTCCTGAGTTAGGAGTAATCTCAGAGCACCCTAAACAGGTTGGCCAACATAGGGAGAGCTGCTTTAGCCTCTTGGGAAAGTCCATGTGCAGGGATGGGGAAACAGGCTTCCTATAAGGAATAAAAAAAAAAAATTTGAATTCAGCAATGTCATCTCCAGCATAGGGGCAGAAACTCAGGAAGAAAGGATTGCTTGGTGATGAAGTGTGAGGGTGAAGAAACAGACCTTTTGCTCTGAATCCTCAAGACAAAGGCGACTGTCTAAGTACTGTGAAGGTGTGGCACTGGAGATGGGCACTGTGCTTAGATTAAGAAAAGACAAATTAATTTACTCAATTCTTTCAGAGAGCAAGATTGCATTAGATTCTTGTGTAACAGAAAATAATTTCTCAGTAGTGCTGAGCATTCACTTTCTCACTTCTCTTTGTGTGGCTCTGGAGGTTCTCATTAATTAGCGCTGTTTTCACAGCAGCTGTATATATGTGATGGCTAAGGATCATTTTGCAATATTAAAGAATTCACATTGCTATTACATGTGGTGGTTAGCTAAACTTAAACATGTAGGCCTCCATTTGCACTCTTGACCTGGCCTCCACAAATGTGAGGGACAGGCCTGGACAGCAGTACTCTGGTTACCAAGCAAAAGTCAACAAAAGGATCCATGTAAATTGGGTCACAGTTCATGAAAACATTCCCATGATGGATCATTCTCAATGATGATAATCCCGGCAGCAGTTCTATAAACACACCCACAGGCATTGGGACCTACACATTGTGCTCTGATAGTCAGCTCTCCTCCCTGTTCGGGGTCATATCTCTATGTGCTGATGGTAAGTGCTAAGGAGCAGTTCTCACACTCTGGGTCTCTGCAGCCCCTAGTTGTAAAGGAAGGATCACTTCTAGTTCTACCCCAGACTTTATGCTCCCAAATCAGGGAATCTGGGCTCTCTGCAGCTCGTGCTCACCTAATGTTACAGAGGGTTCCCAAGTGCCATCCCTTGTGTCTCTACCTGGTTTCAGACATGCTTCTCACTCATCCACAGCCACAACACGGCTGCCTCTTTGCCCAGTGTCCATATGAGGGCAACTCTCTGTCGGTTGCTGGACTGCATCCTGCCACAGCACCACTGTGAGGCCCAGTCTGGAGACCTGGCTCTCCCGTCGACCCCTTACTCCATGCACTGAAATTCCTTTCCACCACTGCTCCAAGCATCGCCTTGGAGAACCGCCAGCTCAGCTCTTCTAGAGTCCCTTATTACACTGGCTTCTCTCAGCTCCCAGACATCCTTCAAGGACAGGGTTCTCTTGTGGCATCCTTCATCTGGTTGTCCACCCCTGACCCACCTAGGCTGCAGGCATTTCCATGGCACATGCTCAGCCCTGATGGGATCAAGTCTTTCCCATCTTGAACTACTAGTGGGAGTGCTGAGTGGTCTCTTTCAAAATAGTGCCCCCAACATGACCCTTACAAAACGTCATTTTCCTACGTTTTAAAGGAAAAGAAAAAGAAATCTATGTGAAGGTCCAATTCTACCACATGCTCTGGTACACATCCAACAACCCAGCTGCCATCTTCTCAGCTGCCAAAGATTTCTAACCTGTCCCTCAGAGCTGGCATGCTCAGGAGGGACTTCAGAGCCAACACTACACATGTCACTTACCCTTGAGGAAAAAGGGGCTCCCAAAGCCTAGTTATGGAGTCACCCCAAAGAGACACAAAGCTGCCTACACATGTCAGAGATGGAGGACCAGGGAAACCATGCAACTTGGTCCCCTAATTTTACAGATAGGAACACTGAGGTACATAGAGGAGAAGCAACTGACCCAGTGACTCCGAGTCAGGGTAGGCAAGGCAGGAGTTCTGACCCATGGTGCTTTCCATCACAGAAAGTTTATGGACTCTGTTCCCGGGAGACAAGCCCACGCTTCCTCGGTAAATAGGAAGGAACTTCCGATGTCTTTTCATCACACTTAACCAGGACTATGGCCAGGCAGCGTGGGCAGAAGACCTTGGACAGTCGCCAACCCGGCTGGCTAGTTCCAGACTTATTTGGGTCTGGAGAAGAGGAAGAAAAGTGAGAGCAGGAGGAAGGGATGAGGCAATGGAGACACCATACCCCCCCCACCCCACCTCTGCAGCCTCTGCTTTGCCTCCACTTCTCTTCCGCTCCCTGGATCCATATTCCCCTCTGCCCCATTGCAACACATCCTGCCTGGCCCATCTCCACTGTCTCATCACCTGGGCCTCCTTCTGAGCAGAACAAGAGCAAGGTGAGAAGATGCTCCGGAAAGTAAAGGAAGAGAGTGGTAAGTAGGTGAGATGCACACCTGATACCATGGTACAGTGAGAGCACCTGATGTAGCTCCCCAACGAGAAAGACCCACAGCTCCCATGCTGGCTGCAGAGCATCGTGGAACAGTGGTTCTCAGTCTTGCTGACACACTAGAATTACCTAAGGAGCTTTAACAAACACAGATGCCTGGGCCCACCCCAGAGACCAACTTATTTTTCCAGCATCAGGATTTGTAAATGCTCCCTTGATGATTTCAATATGTAGTCAAGATTGAGGTCCAGTTCTTAGGAAAAAAGGCCCTGGTCCATCTCATATTGGGTTCTCTGCTTCAAAAAGAAGCCAATAATGTTTTAAAAATACTCAAATTCTTTCCCCTCCTCATTTTAAAGTGTATTTAAAAGATAATTGATTCTTCAAATAAAAATAATAAGAAGAATATACTGTGGGATTTATAATAGAGTAAAATGTATAATAACAATAGTACAAAGGATAAGGGCCTTAAAGTATATTGGGAAGTTATATTATGATATACGTAAAGCAGTATGATATTATTTAAATATACACTGTGATAAATTAAAGACATACATTGTATATCTTATTGTAAATATTAAAAAATAAAAATATAACTAAAAGTGGAGATAAAATGAAATAATTGGATTAAAAAAAAACAGATCCAATTATATGCTATCTATAAGAATCTCACTTTAATAATAACTATACAGAAAAGGTAAAGGCAACAAAAATCTTTTATAGAAAAAGATATACCATGTTAACTCTAATTATAAGAAAACTAAAATAGGTATATTAATATTAGATGAAGTAGACTTTAGTTCAAAGACTACTTTATCAAGGATAAAAATGGACATTTCATGATGATAAAAGGGTCCATTCACCAAGAGGACATAACAATACTACTTATTTATGTACCTAACAATAAAACTTCAAAATGCCTGAAACAAAAACAGGACTGAAAAGAGAAATAGACTGTAATTACAATCATAGTTGGATATTTCAATATGCCTCTCAATTTATGGAATGAATACACAGAAAACCAGCTTGTATAGAGGGGATTTGAATAATAATCACCCAACTTGATCTGACTGACATTTATAAAATACTCCACAAAAACAGCAGGACACATTCTTTTCAAGTACACATGGGACATTCACCCAGAAGAACCACATTCTGTGCCATGAAACAAGTCCCAATAAACATAAATATACTAGAGGCCCGATGGACGAAGATTCGTGTAAGAATGGGCCTTCCTTCCCCTGCCTTCCCATGCTGCCCAGAGATCTGGAGCAGCTGGGGCAGTGTAGAACGCCTGCATGGTCACCATGGAGACTACACAGACATCCTACCCTACCTCTGGCCATTCAGCACCTGCATATGCAAATTAATCCAACATCTTTTGGGGTTAATTTGCATGCTCTTGATTGGCTAATGGGTGTTGAGAAGGTATGGTCAATTTACATCTTTTTCTTTTATTGATGTAGATTGAATTATATGTTTTCATTATTAGCATAATTTTAAAGTGAATTATCATTTCTTCCAGGAGGATGACTTTCCTAAGGGTTTCTCCCTCTTTGTTAACTTCACACTTCCAGTCTGGTGGAACCAGTCTGGGTGTTTACTCCTGCTCCCTCCTCCCCAAATGTGCCCCTACTCCCCCTCCCCAAGTGCCTTCACACACACCCCAAGAGTTGCAGCTTCTCCTTGGAACCTTTCCCACCCTCTTACACCTAACCATCCCATGCTGAGACCCACCACCAGGCAGCCTGCCAAGCATTCATCCTCAGCTGTCCCTGGAGGTGGGTGGGACCTGTCCACAAACCATGGCGGCCAAATGTGTTTCAGAATCCAGAACTTTCTGGAGTTTAGAAAGTTAATATAGTGCCTATTCCCTGAATTATGTAAAATCCCAGTGGGGTCTGGTGCCTTACTCCATAATCAAATGTATCAATGTTTCTGTACCAGCGTTCACACTCCGAGGGGTAGAGGTGACAAAGGGCTTCAGGTCGATTCAGGTCACATTGTGCTGTCAAGTGAGTTCTTTAAAAACGTGCAGTTTTCAAAGCTGTTTTACCTGTTGGAATTGCAGGTAAGGGATGGTGGGTCTGCCTGGCCTGGCCTTTCTCTTCTTTTTATTGCCTCAGTTATTTCCCAGACTAATCTACCATAAAGAGATTCCTGTGGTGTTTGTGGGCAAAGTTTGAAAGGCAGTTAATAAATAGTGATGAAATCCTTGTGCTAAGCCCAACTCTAAATACAAAAAAAAAAATCACCTGGGCAAACCCCTTTCACAATAACCCAACATCTGCCCATCTGTCACTGTTCTTTGTCTTCAAAGAACCAAACCATCTGGCACTTTCCAGTGCAGTCACCTTGCACCTGCACCTCCAGATGGCCACCTTTTCTTCAAAAGCGCCGGATCCCCTCCTTAATCCCGCCTGACATGTAGAATCAGTGTGCGTGAATCACTGAGCGGTGGGGTGGCTTCACCCTTGAAAGAAAGGTGATAGGGACTAATCATCGGAGGGCCACTCACAGACTCCTCTTCAATGTAATCAGTGCGGGATCGGGGAAATCTGATAAATTTCAGGGGAAGTTCCCGAGGACCTTCCTCAAAACATTACCAAGTGGCCCTCCTGATTTCAAGTTGACCTCAGCGTGGCTTTTCCTCTGCTCCCCACATGCTTGCACAGAGCTTTCACTTACTAAACCCATACCATTCCCACTCCCTCCCTCCAGCCTCCCTTGGCAGGTGGGGATATTGTTTTTTAAAAAATTGGACATATCTGCCCCTATTTCTGCTCTGTTTAGAATCCAAAAGTTGGCCACCTGGATGGTCTGCTCCCTCCGGCCATTGTAAGGGCCCATTGTAATAATCCTCCGGTGGCCTCAGGCCTCGTCCCTTTCTCCTGGTCAGCCCCCGCTCTCATTTCCTGCTCCCCCTGAATTCCACATCTCCTGTCTTTTGTCTCTGAAATGTGGCCAAACTCAGAAAACACTTCCCCCTTTCTTTGTTCATCTCCACACACCTGTCATGTCAGGTGCTGCTAGCAATATACCTTCCATTGAAGAGGTGGGGGTGGAGTGAGGGCCTACAGGCCCAGCCTTTAGCTTAAAAGAGACCATCTGACCTCTTAAAGAGACTTTGACCTCTGGCCCCAGCTTTCTGACTCTCCTCACACCTTGCCTCTCTCCCTGGGTTCCCTCCATGCTCGTTTGAATGTACAGAGCAATTCCATTTTCTTTGCTGCGGTCCAGCTGAAAGAGTCCAGGCCCAATTCGGCCAAGGCCAAACCATGTGTCCCTACTCCACGGCCACTGTGGGGCTGGACACCTGCACATGTGTCCATGGTTGGACTTGGGGTCTGTGTGTAATCTGGTCCTGCTGGTCTGCGGTGCAGTGTGTCTTTTGAGGGTGTCCAGCATCATACATCAGAGCTAACAAAAACAGCGCCTGCCAGGTAGTGGTCCACGTACCTTATGTGTAATCCTACCAACATTTCCACTCACCATCATCCATGCACAGAGAAGAGACTGAAGTATGGGGAAGTTAAATAACATGATCATGTACGCAAGTGTCTGTGTGTGTGTGTGTGTGTGTGTGTGTGTGTGTGTGTGTGTTCCGAGCCCTGGAGACCTTTCATCCCGGCCCCTTGCTCACCTCAGAGTATGTCTCCCCTGCCCTGGTCCTGGGAAGGTTTAGTGCCCACAGCTATAGGTCTTGGTGTATGGCCCAAGGCAGTGGTGGGAGAAGAGGATGCCTGTGCCTACAGGTGACATGATTGACTCCAGGCAGCTCAGCTGCTGTTGCAGCAGGACCAGTGTCCCATGCCTTCTGTGAGCTCTTTGTTGGGAACTGGGGGAGACAACCTGTAGGTGGCCAGGGGTCTAGCCACCTACAGATTTATCAGATTTCCAGCGATAGTGCCCACAGGCTGCCAGGCTCACTTCGGCGAAATCTAGGGAGATGGCCTCAGCTAACATGCAGAGAGATACAAGGCAAGACTCCCTAGCAGCCTTGTTTCTAGTGTAAGGCGCTGATGGCCAACGATGGGGTTTCTCCTTTCTTGGAGTGCAAGGGAAAAGCCACCTCTCTCATATGACCGGAATATTTTCCTGCTTTACCAAATACTGAAGGGCCACTCTTCCCTCTGCTAATGGTCAACATCTTACAAACACCATCTGAAATCCTTGAAATAACTGGGGAAGGGTAGCTTATTACAATTACCCCCTAGTTCCAGCTGATGATATGAGGCTCAGAGAAGTTAAGGTCACACAGCTAGTGGCAGATCAGAATGCAAGTCCAAGTCTTTTTGGTTCCAAAACCTGGACTCCTTTCATTATATCAAAGTATCTGTGAACTACTTGATTACTTCCTTGGGATTTTTCCAATTCCTTGAGTAAGGTGCCAGCTCATGCTGAAGAGGCTGCTATGTTTCTATGACCCCGGGGTTTGCTGGCCTGGATGGGGGCCAGTCAGCAGCCTCCATCTGGGTTTGTCCATGAGGCTCCCCACTAGCCACTACTGTTGTTCATCCTTTAAAACTCAGCACACTGATCCAAGGCTTAATCAACCCATTGTATAGTAAGAGGGACGGAAGCACATACCCTCCCCCCCCCCCCCCCCCCACTCCCTCCCCCCACATCACCCGCAGTGGATCTGGGCAAAATGACACCTGGAAGTCGGCCTCCTAGAGCAGGACATCTAGTCCTGAGCTTCTCTCTGACTCATGGGCTCTCACCCTATGCGGGTGTGACTGAGGATGGGGCATCAGAACACTCCACCAGAATCTCACAGCTCCCCTGCAAGCCCCCACCCCATCCCTCCGGGGATCCAGTCCTCTCCCCTCCCCCTGTCTAAGAATTGTCCTTTGGATAAAGCCAGGGTTCCTTGGAGTGGCCTCCCAGGCTCTGTCTGACCTGAATCCTGCCCTTCCCTTTTCACCCCCCTCTCTTAGTCCACACTGGCCACGCTGTTCCTCAAAGTCACAAGCTCTCTGCTTCCTCTGTCCCCTCTGTTTGGAATAGTCTTCTCTGGTGAACTTGCCATTCTTCCTGGCTCGTCCTCTGTGTACTGTCCTCAAGGAAGTCCTCCTGCCCTTCCAGGTCCTGCCAAGGCCTCTCTTAGATGCATTCAGAGACCACAGAACTAGGTTTACTTCGTGTCTTTTTCCCGGCCCTAGACGACAGGATGTGTGAGAGAGGGACCATCTGTGCCTCCAGGCACAAGGTAACTGATTAACGAGTATTTGAAATATGAATTTAGATGTGATAAGAGGAAGGAAGAGAAGGAGGGAGGGAAGGAGGGAGGGAGGGAGGGAGGGAGGGAGGGAGGGAGGGAGGAAAGAAGAGTTCTCAGCCTCTGAAATCCCACAGGTTCCACCCTTCGGAGCTCTGATGCACACTTGCTCATTTCGCTAAAGAAACGTCAGTTGCAAAGCTGCCATTCCTTTGAGGTCACTCAGGGGAGAAAACATATCAGAACAAGGCACTAGAGAAAGCCATTCCCAGGAATGCAGAGATCTACCTCTACTCTGTGGGCCCTTGACTCACTTTCCAGACACATCAGTGACGGCGTCCTCCCTCACGGGGTGACTACCCTGGTCTCCGCCGTCCCAAAATGACTCAGTCTCCAACTGCAGCCAGTCTTCCTGCTGGCTCCTGCTGGCTGCCCAGGCTGGGCTCCCGGGCCCTGACGCTGCACATGCCGAGGCTGGGGTTACCATCGCCTCGACCTTCACTGTCTCAGTCACCGGGGGTTATCAGGGAATACAATGTCCTTTCTCTGCTTCTCCAAAAAGCGTTCATTTGTCACCTCTTTTTAGAAGGAGGCAACTCGAGCCTGGAGAGGGAAGGGAATCAAAGACAACTCTGCCAGCTCTGACAGTCCTGCCTCCTCTTCTCTTTCTAGAAGCCAGACAACATGTTCCTGTTGGGGACTCAACAGGGGGCCCCCCCTAGGCAAGGCAGACCTGCCCCTTCTTAGTATAGTCTGAGCTTCCTGGTGAGTCTCCCTGGCCCCAGGGAGTCGTAGAGAGACCAGAACGAGGCCGCCAGTCTGAGGCGGCAGGCGGTCAGCAGGCAGTGAACTTGCTCATGGCCATGGCCGACCCGCAGTAGCTGTGCGCCCGACGGCTCTGCCCACGTAACCACCAGCCTGCGAAGAAGTCTGGCCCCACGGCAGCTGGGGCAGCTCAGCGGAGGCGGGACATGACCACAAGCCACAGGCCGGAGAGGGTGCTCAGACCCTCACATCCTTAGGATGGTGTTCTCGTACCCAGGCCTCTCTGACCGGGAAAGGCCTTTAGAAACCCACAGCTGACTTTTCCCAGAAAGCTGCCTGCAGGCACCTGGCAGGAAAGGGTCTGTGCCCCAGCTGGGTGGGCAGCCCGGGCTGGATGCCACGTAGCATAATGGACCATGGGCTGTCCCAGGATGCTCCTGGAGGACTCAGTACTGTCTGAAGTACTACTGTCCCCAATGCATCCCATGGAACCGCTATACATGGGTTAACATTTGGGGGAATGCTGATCTAGGTCAGTCCCCTCATTTTACAAAGGGGGAAACTGAGGCTTGGATCATGCTGGTGATAAAAGGCTGTGCTGGACCTGAAAGGAGGCCTGGGAACTCCCTGAGGGGGTGGCCTCGCTCTCTTCACCCCCACGCAGCCTCCGGTGGCAGGACCCAGTCTTACTCAGAGGTAAATTGTAGGTGCCTGCCTCAGAGGCAGGGCTTGAGATGAGGGTTCTAGAAGGAACAAAAGGGAAAAGGAAGATTTTGCCATACAAGGAAGATTGTTTTAGACTCTTCTTTCCCTTTAAAAAATTTTTTTTTCTGTTTATTTATATCAGAGAGGAAGGGAGAGGGAGAGAGAGACATCAATGATGAGAAAGAAAAAAATCATTGATTGGCTGCCTCCTGCATGCCCCCTATGGGTATTGAGCCCACAACCCAGGCATGGGCATGTGCCCTGACCGGGAACCGAATGGTGACCTCCTGGTTCAGAGGTCGATGCTCAACCACTGAGCCACACCAGCCGAGGAAAGTAAGCTGCCCCTCTGAAACCCCAAGCAGAACTAATGAAGGACCTTCCCCAACACTTTCTGAAAGTCATCGATCAAGGTGCTCAACACTCTTACTCTCACCCCACCTATGCGGGCGAGGCTCAGGAATAGCAAAGGGATTTTTATTTCCCTTAAGCCTAACGTTTAAATGTTGGGCTTTCGGCTGAGTCGAAATGTCCCTGCATCAAAACAACAGCGCGGGGAAACAGCTGCTCCCGTCGCAATGAAAATGGCCGCAGGAAAATTCCATGGGCCTTCCCTGCGGGAGTCCCTCACACAGACGCTTACCCCTCCACTCTGCCAATTTGAGGTCAGGATGGCTTAAAAAGGGTGGCATTTGTGTCAGCCAGCCTTGGCCTCCCAGGCGAGAGCTAAGTAAACAGGAGTCCTGGGGAAGACCATTTCTTCCCGAGGGCCCCGGGTGGATTTTTCCAAGGGAATGAAAGGTTGTCTTTGTACAGAGGAGAGGGGGAAGCAAATCTGCTATTTCACGGCTGCCCATTCTCCATGACCTCATCAATGTTGACTTTCTCACCATTTCATCTCTCTCGGAGCTAGAGAGAAGGCTGGGAGGAGATGAGTGAACAGTGCCATCTTCCCTATACAGTGTGGGCAGGACAGGCCAGGACGTCACTGACCATCACCCCTCACGCCAGGTGACAAGGGGCCAAGGGAAGGAGAGGAGCAAGTGGTGAGACCCTAAGCCAAAGCTGCCTTGCCTTGACAGGGGGCCCCGCCAGGCAGTTTCAAATGCCTACCAGCCAGACTTTGACTTGTATTGCTTTGGCCTGAATTACTTTTCTCAGGAGGAAGCAACATGGAAATGACACTTGCCCTATAATTTAGACACTTCCTGGGAAACCATAATTACCCATCACATCATAATTACCTGCCACGGCTCTCTTCCCCTTGGAACCCTTGCTTCCTTGAGTTCTATTCTTAAATTCCTTCCCTGCCATGAGAAACAAGACAAAGCACTTTAAATGGTTTCTTGGCGAACATTTTTGTCCTCCAAGGACCTTATTTATTGCATGCTACCCCTTGAACGTCTATTTTAATTTTCATAGAAATGAGATTATGTCTCAAAGTGGCTGAGAGGAGATGGGGAGGAATTTATATTCCATGACCAGCAAAGAATAGAATTGACCGTCATCTCCGGATTTTGTTTCTTTTTTAAAATGTCTTGAGTGAATTCTGCTTTTTCAGGAAGAGCCAGCCTGGTGTGGCGGGAAGGACATGTTACTAACCAGATGTTTGACCTGCCACAAGGCACCAATCTTTCCAGGGGTTGGTTTTCCATGATAAATCAGCATTTGCTGCTGAAACCGATTTGGTTCAGTGGATAGAGGGTTGGCCTGCGGACTGAAAAGTCCCAGGTTGCAGGCACATCCCCAGTGGGGGGCATGTAGGGGGCAGCTGATCAATGTTTCTCATTAATGTTTCTAACTGTCCCTCTCCCTTCCTCTCTGTAAAAATCAATAAAATATATATATGGTGGGACAAGAGCAAAACATCGAAGGATTTAGAAGCAAGCACTGAACGAATTCTTTCCTTGTCTTTTCATGCTCTAAGAGAGTCTGAGGTTGGGCTGGTGGGCCTTTAACATCTCTCTAATGACTTAAATCTTCTTTTAGAACAGAATGAACAGACCCTAAAGCCATCTGCTAGCAATAGCATCTGGAATTTAGTAACTTCATTTTGACTTTATTTTAATTTTTTTATACTTTACATTTATTTAAGCCATATCTAATTTTCTACTTATGGTAGAAATATAGCTTCCTTTTTAATTTGTAGTGTTTCATTGAAAGGGGCTTCTCATTGGGAATGGGAGGAGGCAAGGAAGGGCTGGGGAAGGAGTGTGCCTTAAGTAAACCTGACAGGTTTAATCTTCCCAGATACTGGAAAAGACCAAGGAAATTGAAGGCATCGGCAAATTGAGTTAAAGATGATAAATTTGAGCATGTATCCTGCAAATAAACTTTGACTTATATTACCTTGTTATCTATTCAGAAATTTGAGCAGAAATAAATAAAGTACAGATAAATACCAGGGAATCCGAGGGGTTTTGTTTGGTTTGGTTTTTCACTTGTTTATGTGAAAAATGATGATGGTTTTCTTTCCTTTAAAAAAAAAAGGGGGACTGCAACACACACATACACAAAAGGAATTAATATGTATACATTGTCCTGCATTTTACTTTATTTATTCAAAAATACCTCTGGGAAATTCCTCCAAGTCCACTGCTATATCTCTAGTTCATTTTTTTTGAAGCTATATGTATTATGTATATACCTCCACTGACAAACATTCACACTGATCCTGAGTCTTGCCCTTTGTAAACAATGCTGTTATAAACATCCTCATGTATATATCACACACACATGGTTTAATATCTAAGGGATAAACCCCTTAGGAATGAGATCACTACTTGAAGAGGAGCTGTATTTTTAATAGATATTCAGAGATTATATTCCCCAAACCCACATTTCCTCCAGGGCTATCTGATAGTATCTCTTTCCTGAATCTCCTCCAGCAATCAATGCTATATACCTTTTTAATTTTTGTTGTCAAATGAGCAACAATAAAGTGTTATTTAATTTTTAGTTTAATTTGCATTTCCTCAATGACTGGTATTTTTAGCATCTTCGCTTTTGTTTCTTGGCCATTCTAAACTTCCCTTTTCATACCTTCTGCCCATTTTTTTTAATTGACTCATCTTTTACTTATCAATTTGTCAGAGCTTTATCATATTATAGATATTAACACTTTGGCCAATTCTCAGGCATTATATTATTTTTTATGATCATTGCAGTAATTGTATCCAACTCAAAAAATTCTGTATACATTGAAAGTTTTAAATTTATATATTAAATTTCAAAGACTTGACAGTTTATGATAGAATTGCCTTTTCAAATAAGAATATGTATTTCAATGAGATTTCAGAATTTTCTACAAAGAAGCCTTGTGCTTTTCTTGCTAAATTTATTCTAGCATACCATAGGATTTTTGCCACCGCTGCACTGAAAATTTTTCCTACTACTATATCTAGGTGTTTTTCATTTCCTACAACAAGGAAAAGCTATTTTGACATATATAATTTATCAATACATCTTCAAAATAATATTATTTCCAGCAGATTCTTTTCTGTGAGTCTTTTGGATTTTCTCAGAGAACTGTAGCATGACCAAAGGAGGAAAAATAATAGTTTTATTTATCCTTTTCCAATATTTATAGTAATTATTTAACTCGTTTATGACATCTGCTAGAACCTCCAAAGCAATGGTGGATAGCATTTATGATAGCAGGCATCCCTGTCAAGTCCTCATTTTAATTGAATTATTTCAGTGTTTAACTCTTTAGAATAACACTTCCTATTGGATTTTGGCAAATAGTCTGTTTAAAAGTTTAAGCAGCTTATTTGATTTTAAGTTTACTTTAAAAAGATTTTTAGGAATAGCTGTTGAATTTTACCAAGTATGTGCAGTATCTATTAATATGATCCCATGATTTTTCTCCTTTACGCGATGATGGAGTAAATAATGTTGAATGGAATTCCTGATATTTATTCCTGGGAAAATTCTACTTGGTCAAAATATATTATTCTTTTGATATTTTGCTGGGATCTATTTGCTACTTTATTTATCTGTTAATAAAAATATTTATAGGTAGCTTTCTGTGTTGCAGGCATTGTTTTGATCCCTGGCAATGAACAAAACACAAAATCCTTGATCTTATGACGCTTACCTTTTAGCAAGCTGTTTAAAAAAATCAGTAACCTTCAATAACAAACCATTTATTTCTTGCTCACAGGCCTGTGGGTTGTCTAGACTTGTATTTAATTTTCTAGTATACATTTAAACTTTTTATTGGAAGAATATCATCTGGCTCAGAGTCAACTTTTTCCTAGAATCCACAGATCTCTGTCACCCAACCTGTGCCCGGGCTCCACTTTTTCTGAAACCTTGGTTCAAGGCTCCCCAGCATTTTCTGAACTGATGCGTGAGAATAACTCTCCCTGTTTGCTTCAAAGAGAGAGAGAGAGAGAAAGAGAGAGGGGGAGAAAGAGGGCTCATTTGGTAATGTATAGAAAGAGAACCATATTCAGGTTACCATGTTCCCAGAATCACCTCTAAAATACCCATTTAACATAAATTTAAGTTTGAAAAAGCAAGAGAAGTTATACAAACATACTGAGGAAATAATATTACAGGTGGCACATGATAAGATAAATCATAAAGGTGTGTTGTGATAGGATAGTAAGAAGCAGAGGATAAGTGGAATGGGAAACTGAGACAAGAAAATTAAATAAGGCCAAACAGTTAGGGCAGCTTGCACCCAGCTTGCGAATCGCAAGACCTTCCTTTCCCCAAGCAAGGACACTTGAGAGCAAATGGTTTATATCTAACCAGAGAATATATAGCTTAAATCACTCTAGCCTGGGAAAATAGAGAACAGAGACCCAATTAATGCCATTTGTGCCAGCTAATGACAGAGAAAGTCAGGTGGACAAATAACAAAACCCACAAAAGGATTTGGATGGAGTCACGTGAGGGGGCAATATTAGGCAGGACAGATAGCTGCTAGGGCAAAAGCAGAGTGGGGGGGTGGGACGATGGGAGAGTTTATCTCACCCACTGACCCAAGAAGTCAGCAGCCTTGGGATTTGCCAAAATAAAATTGCCGGATGTTTTTCTCATAAATTCTGGGGAAAGCTGCAACAGTGTAAAAGGAGGACGCTAAAATCTAGTCTACCCGACAGAGGAACCTATAGAGCGGGGGCATAAAACCCTTTAACCCCCACCAGGTGGGGGGCTCAGACTAGCTGAGTTGCCTGCTTGTACTTTATGCCAAGTGTGTTCTTAATAAATTTGCTTATTTTGCTTCCTTAATAAACTCCCTTGCTTTGCTTCCCTAAAAAATTCCCTTACTTTGCCTTAACACTGCTTTCTGTCACTCGTCTTGAATTCTCTCTCACTAGTGCAACAAGAGCTGAAGATGGGAGAGCTCCCTCCAACTCGGGAGATTCTCTGGCAACAGCGTGTGAATGACAAAGCCTGAGAAACACTTCACTAGAAAAACGTTGAATTTCCTTTCCAACTCTACTGTGTCATTACTTTGCATAGCAGAATTACTGGAATGTTCTTCTCGCAGGGTGGTATGTGTTGTTTTAAAGGGGAAAAAGAAAGATCACAATTAAGATTAAAGGAGTGAAATGACTTCTGCATGGTCAGACAAGCCATACCAATATGTATACCATGTAGGTATGATACACATGTATCATATATATGGCCTATCTGTAGACAGACCTCAAAATGGAGATAGATAATTCAAGAAAGCAAGGAGGCAGGAATTATAATGTTTTAGATATAATTCAGCTGACTGATAGCAGCAGGAACACAGGAGTGTGACTGTTATAAGGGACTTCCTCTCACAAGGTACCCCCTGCATAGAGGGGTTTGGTCTAGAGAGGACTTGAAGCCCAATCAGCTTCACATTAATTTCCAAAAGAAGAGCTTCACATATTTCTTTTGTTGTGTAGCATTTATTGCTGTCCATGTGGGTGTGAGGGAGTGGGGGAGGGAAGGTCACTCTTAGAGGCACACACACCCATCTCCCTTCCACCCTATTCCCAAAGTTACGCTCACTGCCCCAGGCCCAGGTCACCTGGCTGCCATTAGCTCTTCAACAGCAGTGGGGTCCTAGCTGGGTCCTCTCTCCACTTACAAGGGACTTGCTCAATTGTCAGTGTCTTCTGAAAGTTAGGGTGACTCCCCTAAGGACTGAACACTCCACCGAGGAGGCTCACAAAAGTACCTCCCTGGACTCAGGAAAGCTTCAGGCCTGAGGGGACAGACAGGAGGGGTGCCTGTGGGTCAGTCACTGCCTTCCCAGCCCGGTTCAGGTTCCCATGGTGTAAGAAGGAGCATAAAGCGCAGGGCGGGAGCAGAGTAAGAAAGGTGCGGGCTGGAGCAGGTGTTGGAGTGAGCATTCTGGGGAGGTGCTCAGCCATCCTCTTGGTGGCATCCAATGGCTCTGGCCCCGCACACAGGAAGGACTGAGAGCTCTAGGGGCTTTGGGTGCTCAGGGATGGATGGGCGAGCCAGCCGGGCCTCCGCAGGACAATGGCCCACTCCCCCAGCTGGCGCGTGGCCCAGCCCCGGGGGTTTCGGAGAATTTGGTCATTGTTCCCGGGGCTGGGCTGCCCATCGCCTGCAGCCGGCGGGCTGCGATCTATTCACAGTGCAGCCAGCCCGGCAGCCGCGCACCTGCCGCCACCCCTCCCGTCCCCTCCCCGCCCGCCATCTGTCGTCTGAAAGCCATTGTAAGCAGCGGCGCCTGGCGTCCTGGACGGCACCCAAGGGGACCGGAGGAGCCTGGAGCCCGGCAAGAGGCAAACAAGGGGAGTTTATTCCCAATCCCATTTGGAGGCGACCTCGAGCATAAGCGAGCCAAGCCCTCCTGCGTTGGGTGCAGGGTTTCTTTGGGAGCCCCCTCCTGGACCCGGTGACCCAGGCTCCACACTCTGAGTCCAGCCGCCTATTTGGGCTTTCTGGGAGTTATCTGGCTGGAGGGACCGTCAGGGGGCAAGTCCTGGGAGCCCGTTTCAAATGCAGATGCTGGTTTTGTCTGTTCCTTGATCCTGAAGTTCACCCCAATTGTCCCGGCCTCTTGGGACACTGGGTTGAAAGAAGTCTCTTTTCTGCAACTGCCAATGCAGGCCTTTCCCCATCCTGCCCGCCAGCCTGCTGCCCCGGCAGCCCTTTCTTCACCCACATTTGTTTACTATCTCACATCTTCCTTTCATGTTCCTGGAAGCTTCAAATGCTTTGCTGCATCGTGACCAGAAAGAAAACACACATACCAGAACAAAACAAAGCAAGGTCATCGTGGTCAAGACATCCTTTTGCAAACGACCACTCTTGGCCTACAAAGATTCTAATCCATCCTCCCTCCTAGGTGCCTCCCCAGCCCCGGCTTGGAGAGCTGACCCTGTCCTCACCCCACTTTCTCCCCAACACCAGCACATCACCTCTGTACCAGGCAGGAGGAGCTGTGTAGGGAGGTGGACTTTATCTCTCCGGGTTTAAAAAGGCACCCACCCTCAATTAGGGCTGCCATCACCAGCAGGCAGATCCATGCAAAGAGGGTGTCAGGGCTCCATGGAGGAGGGAGGTGGGGGCTGATCTTTTAGGTTGGGCCTCTCTAGGTAGGTGTCTGTTCTTAACCCGGCTGCCAGTCCTCAGGAAGCACACTCACCCAGAATCCCATGCAGAGCGGGGTTCTCCTTCTCTAGAAAGTTCATTGCTTGTAGCCCATAATTCTCCATCCAAAGGAAGCCCTGATGGGGTGTACTCAGACCAGAGAATGGAGAAGACTTGCTGAGACCTCGCACCACAGGTCTCCACTCTTAGGCAGAACTGAAAATAGAAAACAAAACATAACATAACACACAAATAAACAAAAAAACATGCTTCTCTGAATCTTTTTCCCATCCCCTTCAATTCCAGATGGCTTCTTTCTTTAAGTGTGTTAGTATTACTGATTATTCCTGGGCTGTGTGTTTGCGCACATGTGTGTGTGTGTGTGTGTGTGTGTGTGTGTGTGTGTGTGTAGATAACACATGCACACGGTACAGAATTCAAAAGGGACAAATGGATATTCACTGAAAAACAAGTCACCCTCCCACCCTATTCCCAGAATGCCAGTGTTTGCTTTTTGGTTCCTGCTTGGCCAGAAGGAGGCCTAGGCTTCCATCTGTCACTGGGCTTCTGTCTTGCCTCCAGCTGTGAGACGGTGCGAGATCCTTCTCACTGAACTTTGGCTGCCTCCTCAGAAAGACAACATACTCCATGGGGTTGTTAGGGCTGAATGAGGTTGTGTGAAGTGTTCCAGGCCCCCCAAGGGCTGGGTGCTCAAAGCTATCACTTTAGAAACAAAACACTATTCTCATTCCCCTCACCTTGTCTAGCAAGGTCTGAGGGGATAGGTGTGAGTACTTTGGCTGAGAAAAGGAATGATTGGGCAGCTGGGAGATTATAGGCTGGTGCAATGCGGAGGCAAGCTAGAGTTAAGAAAAAATGGGCAGAGGAGGCTAAAGGGAAGTGTGCCAATCAGGTTATGCTGGCACAAAAAATGTATATGACGAGGAGAATTTCTTTCTTGCCCAGCATCTGCAGGCAGTGGCTGCTCTGCTTGAGGCTGTAGATTTGTTGGGTGTCTGGGGCACTTCTGTTCCATGGGTCAGTTCCCTCGGTTACATTGTTCTGACAATGACAGAAGAATGAGATACCAAGCCAAACTATACAAACACAATAGCTGCTAACATGTTATAGCTCAAAATAAGCCACACAGCCCAATGCAAAGTCAAGGGGGATGATATTCATCCTACCCACCCTGAAATAGTGGCAAAGGTATGTATTACTGTGGAGTAAAGAATTGGAGGTAATATTTCAATCACTTATCTCTACATTCTCCTCCTGGTAACACCCATCCCCACAGCCTTAAATACCAGGCATGTGCTACAGATTCCCTAACATACATTCCAAGCCACAGCTGTCCCCTAAGTTCCAAACACCTCTTGAGTTCCTACAACCTCCTTTCCCTCTAATATCTCCACTTGCATATCTCAGACACTTCTCCAAGTCATTCACAGTTCCCTGTCTCTACCTCAAACCCGACTTCAGCAGTGGTCTCTCCTTCTACCCTCTTGCTCAAACAAGGGGCAGAGATAAAGACAAGCCTGGGCAAACTGGGATGGCCACCATACACGGAGCAGACCTTATCCTCTCCTTGCACCCATTTTCCTCCCTTCCCACCGCTCCACCACATTCAACTCATTACTATGATGCTGCCTCAAAATGTGCCTCTCCCTGGTCCAAATCTTGAGTGTCTCTCACCTGGTTGAGCACCACAACTTCATAACTACTTGCCCTACTTTGCCTCTTCCCCCTTCAGTCTTTGCTGAACCCAGCAACAGAGCGATACTCATAAGCTCTAGATCAGATCATGTCACTCCCCTTTCCTAACCTCTGATGGCTCCCATCACAGAGAAAAGTCATTATAAGGCTCCACAAAGTCCTACAAACCTGCCCTCACTCCTCCACCTCTCCAACTTCTCTTCCTAATATCTGGCCCTCACATATCCTGTTCCAATCACCCTGCCCTTCTTACTGCTCTGCAGATGCTGGGCAAGAAAGAAATTCTCCTTGTCATGTACATTTTGTGCCAGCATAACCTGACTGGCACACTGCCCTTCTTACTGCTCTCACACACACTGGCCTAGGATCGTGGTCAGCAAACTCCAACTCATGAGCCACATGCGGCTCTTTGGCCCCTTGAGTGTGGCTCTTCTACAAAATACCACAGCCTGGGCGAATCTATTTTGAAGAAGTGACATTAGAAGAAGTTTAAGTTTTAAAAAATTTGACTCTCAAAAGAAATTTTGATCGTTGTACTGTTGATATTTGGCTCTGCTGACTAATGAGTTTGCCAACCACTGGCTAGGGTCTTTACATTTGCTGTTTCCTCTACCTGGAAAGTTCTTCCCCAAAACTTCCACATTGCTAGTGAACTTGCTTTACCTTCCCAGGAAAATTTCCCCTAGCCACTATATCCAGAACATTATTACCTCTTACCCAAACTTTCATTCTTGTCACTGTAAAACCAATGATACAATTTACCTGTTTGTTTGGTTTGTTTGCCATTGCTACTGGGGATAATGTATGCTCTATGTGTGGTGGCCATCCCAATTTGCCCAGGATTGTCTCTATTTCAGCACTAAAATCACCATGTCCCAAGAAATCCCTGGAAAACTAGATGGTAGGTCACTCGCAAGGGTAGGTATTTTTCTCTGTTTTCTTCACTCTCTATATCTACTCCTGGTGCTTAGTATATTACCTGGTTTTCAATAAAAAGTGGCTGAATGAATGAATGAATGAATGAACAGCCAGACGAATTCCATCTCTCCTATGCTAAAAAGCTTTCAATGGCTCCACATTGCACTTGAAGCAAAATCTAAACTCCTTACTATGGCCTATGAAGCTTGGCTCTGCTGGCCCTTGCTTGTAGCATCTGAGACCTTCTCTTTCTCCACAGTCCTTGAGCTCTGGAAAGTCTGACCCACTTCCAGCCTCCTCAAGTATGCCATCCCTCTTTTTACCTCCAGGCCTTTGCAGTTGCTATTTTCTTGGCCTGAAATACACTTCCCTAGGAGTCATCCTTCAAGACTTAGTTCAAATAGTGTGTCCTCAGAGAGGCCTTCCTAGGCTTCCCTTTCTAAGAGGCGTCCTCCCCTCATTTATGTCCTGCATGCCACTCAGAACTAACTGTGATCACTCCTGTTTATTTGTTTGTTTATGACTTATTTATGTAACACCACTGTCGAGAATACACTGAGGGCTTTCAAATATCTGGTGTAGCATGCTTTGTGGTCAAAAAAGGAGAAGAGAGAGTTGAGAAGTTTTCATGCCCAGAGTGAGAAGTTAATTCACTGGGGAACAAATGGGCTTTTTTATTTTATTTTTTTTTAATTTAATAAATCCTTATTGTTTAGATTATCACAATTGTTCCTCTTTTTTCCCCCCATAGCTCCCCTCCACCTGGTTCCCACCCAACCCTCTGCCCTTCCTCCCCTTCCCCCCACACTGTCCTCATCCATAGGTGTATGATTTTTGTCCAGCCTTTCCCGCACCCCCCACACTCCTTTCCCCCAGAGAATTGTCAGTCTACTCCCTTTCTACGCCCCTGATTCTATTATATTCACCAGTTACTCTGTTCATCAGATTTTCAATTCACTTGATTTTTAGATTCACTTGTTGATAGATATGTATTTGTTGTTCATAATTTTTATCTTTACCTTTTTCTTCTTCTTCCTCTTCTTAAAGAAGACCTTTCAGCATTTCATATAATACTGGTTTGGTGGTGATGAACTCCTTTAGCTTTTTCTTATCTGTGAAGCTCTTTATCTGACCTTCAATTCTGAATGATAGCTTTGCTGGGTAGAGTAATCTTGGTTGTAGGTTCTTGCTGTTCATTACGTTGAATATTTCTTGCCACTCTCATTTAGCCTGCATAGTTTCTGTGAGAAATCAGCTGACAGTTGTATGGGTGCTCCCTTGTAGGTAACTAACTGTTTTTCTCTCTCTGCTTTTCATATTCTCTCTTTGTCTTTTGCTCTTGGCATTTTAATTATGATGTGTTTTGGTGTGGTCCTCTTTGGATTCCTTTTGTTTGGGTTTCTTGCACTTCCTGGATTTATAAGTCTATTTCTTTCACCAGAGGGGAAGTTTTCTGTCATTATTTCTTGAAATAGGTTTTCAGTATCTTGCTCTCTCTCTTCTTCTGGCACCCCCATAATTCTGATATTGATACGTTTGAGGTTGGCCCAGAGGCTCCTTACACTATCTTCACATTTTTGGATTTGTTTTTCTTTTTGCTTTTCCAGCTGAGTGTTTTTTACTTCTTTATATTTTAAATCTTTGACTTGATTCCTCTAGTATGCTGTTAGATCTCTGTATAATATTTTTTTATTTCAGTCAGTATATGCTTAATTTCTAGTTGGTCCTTTTTCATCTCCTCTTGGGTCTCACTAAATATATTGGCCTTTTCCTGAAAATTCTTGAAAAACTTTATAACCGTGGTTTTGAACTCTATATACAGTTGTTTGCTTCCCTGCATTTCTTTCATTTGTGATCATTTCTTTGTCTCCACATTTTGGCTGCTTCCCTGAGTTGATAGAGTGGCCTTCTGTGCTAGGTGTCCTATAAGTCCCAGTGGCTCAGCCTCCTCAGTTACCTGAGGTGGACATTCTTGGTGCACCCCTTTGTGGACTGTGTGCACAGTCTTGTTGTAGTTAAGCCTTGATTGTTGTTGGTATCACTGGAAGAAATTGACCTCCAGGCCAATTGACTGAGGATCAGCTGTGTCTAAGCTGGGAGAACTTCTGTGCTGGAGACACCCTTATGAGATAAGGGTGCAAAAGCCTCTGTGCTTAGCTTGGATGGGGGCGGAGTCTCAGGGCAGAGAAGACAGCATTGGTTTCCTGTCAGCCCTGCCCTAAGAGGCCCCTGTGTCTCAGTATCCCATGGTAATCACTGCAAGTACCTCTGAGAGAAAGCCACCCTCGAATTTTGCCCGCTGCCAGACAGTCCAGCTTCTCCTGTAATGAGTCTGTATCCCCAGAATCTCACCTGGAACTGGAGTTCAGTGTAGTTGGGAGCTTTTGTCTCCCTCCTGCTTGAGAAAGGCAGCTGCACACTCAGTTGCCAGTCCTCTTTGCGCACATCTCAGTACCTCTGCCTCCTGCAGCTCCTCTGAGTCTCAGTGTGCTTTCCTCTTTCCTTCTAGTTGTAGAATTTCCACTCAGCCAGCCTTCCTGTGGTTCTGAATGATGTCCATTTTGTCTTTTAGTTGTAGTTTTGAAATTGTTGTGCAAGGCAGCAGTTTAGGTGTTTACCTATGCTTCCATCTTGGTTTCTTTCCCAAATGGACTTTCTGAGCAATGAAGGAATTCTTTGGACCTTGTCAAGGAATATATTAATTATAATAAAATGATACATACCATTTATTCAGCATGTAACATGAGCTAGAAAAAGTGCTGTAATATATATATACCTAATCACCTAATTTAATCCCACAACAGCCTCATTATTATCTCCATATTCAGGTAAAAGAACTAAGTGTAAAAGACACTACTTAATGTCCATTCCCCACATAATCTTTACTAATACAACCTAGGTTTTGTATAGGGTGAGAATGGATCCAGCTCTCCATGATATATCTGAAAAATTCTATTCCCAGAATCCCTTGCAGCTGGAGGTGATCATGTAAACCTATTCTGGAGAATGCAAAAAAAGCAGAGTCCACTGTGGGACAAGCATTCTGATGGGTGCTCCTTCCATATCCCTCTTCCTGCCTTCAAGTGTTAAGTGGTCTGAAGCCCTGGCAAATAAACCCCTATTTGTCGAAGCCATCATTAGCTAAATTCACTGTTACTTGCAATTGAACACATTGCAATAAGAGACTGAGACTCAGACAAGTTTGGAGAGAGTCAAACCTAGAGAGGAATAATTGAGTCAGAAAGCTATGACTGTAGAAGACCAGTAAGGTAATAAGTGGGAGGTAAGCCCAGATTTTGTTGTGATTGAAACTAAACAGATCCTGAAGATATTGCTTTTGAGACCCCTTAAAAAAGAGAAGTGGGAAAAAAATGAACAAGTAGCATTTATGCACTCACTGTTAATGAGGATAGGATTATGGAATTTCTAATAACGTCAGAGGGAAATCTACAGGGAAGTTTAGGGATAAAAGATACAAGGTTTTTTGCCCCAGCTGGTTTGGCTCAGTGAATAGTTTGTCGACCTACAGACTCAAGAGTCCAGGGTTTGATTCCAGTCAAGGGCACATGCCTGGGTTGTGGGCTCAATCCTCAGTGTGGGCTGTGCAGGAAGCAGCCAATTAATGATTCTCTTTCATCATTGATGTCTCTATCTCTCTCTCCCTCTCCCTTCCTCTCTGAAATAAAGAAAAATATATTTTTTAACAATATACAAGGTTTTGTCCTAGCTGGTTTGGCTTAGTGGATAGAGTGTTGGCCTGCAGACTGAAGGGTCCCAGGGTTGCTGGCTTGATCCCCACCCCAGGAGGTAGCCTATCAATGATTCTCTCTTATCATTGATGTTTCTGTCTTTCTCTCCCTCTTCCTTCCTCTCTAAAGTCAATATATACATTTTTCAGTTATTATGCTCTAGGAACTGTGTCAGAAATTTTATATTACCAGCTCAATTGCCTTGAAAGGCAAAAATTATCATCTCCATGTTTCAGAGGAGGAAACTGAACCGTAGAGAGAGAGAAAAATATATATCTAAAAGCTATAGCTTCAAAACAATCTCAATCAAAAGCTCAATAGGCATTTTAAACAATAAATTATAAGCTGATTCTAAAATTCATTTGGAAAAACAAAAACAACTAGAATACCCCAAATAATCTTGGAAAATAGTTGAAGGACTAACACCTGATTTCAGAATGATTATAAAACCCACAGTAATAAAGACAGTATAGTATTGGTGCAAAGATAAATAAATTGCTGAAACAGAATAGAAAATCCAGAAATAAACCTATGTGTATATGAATAATTGATTTTTTTTTATACAGGCACAAAGTAATGCAGTGGGGAAAGGACAGTCTTTTCAATAAATGGTGCTGAAATATGTATATGCAAATGCAGATTATGAAGGAGGAGGCAGAGGGAGAGGAAAAGAAGAGGAGGAGAGGAAAAACCAGCTGGTCCCCACCCAGTTACTTTGCACCATTAATAAAAATTAGCTCAAAATGGGTCATAGACTTTAATGTAAGAGCTGAAACTATGTAACTCTTAGAAGAAAGCATAGAAGTAAATCTTCATAACCTTGTGTTAGTTATTGGTTTCTTAGATATGACACCAACAGCACAGTCCATAAAAAATTAAGTGAATATATTTGACTACATCAAAATTAAGAACTTTTGCTTTTCAAAAGACACAGTTAAGAGCAAGAAAATAATATTTTAAGAAAGCCAAAACACTAATTTAAAAGAACATATGCAGCCCTATGTTCATTGCAGCATTATTTATAACTAGAGGCCCAGTGCATGAAATTCATGCATAGGGGGGTGTTCCTCAGCTCAGCTTGCACTATCTCCAATCTGGGACCCCTCCAGGGATGTCCCACTGCCCATTTAGTACTAATCCCAAGACTGCTGGCTCCCAACTGCTAGCCTGTCTGCCTTCCTGATTGCCCCTAACCACTTCTGCCTGCCAGCCTTATTAGCCACTAACAACTCCTCTGCCAGCCTGATTGATACCTAACTGATCCCCTGCCAGCCCATTTTCCCTCCCCTGCAGGCCTGGGTGCCCCCCCAACTGCCCTTCCATGCAGGCTCGGTTGCCCCCAACTTCCCTCCTCTGCTGGCCTGGTCACCCCTAACTGCCTTCCTCTGCAAGCTTTATCACCAACAACTGCCCTCCCTTGCAGGCCTGGTTCCTTTCAACAGCCCTCCCCTGCTGGCCATCTTGTGGTAACCATCTTGTAGCCATATGGGGGCAGGATCTTTGGCCACATGGGGGCAACCATCTTGTGTGTTGGAGTGATGGTCAATCTGCATATTACTCTTTTATTAGATAGGATAGAGGCCCGGTGCATGGGTAGGGACCAGCTGGTTTGCCCTGAAGAGTGTCCCAGATCAGGGTGGGGGTTCTCTTAGGGTGTGTGTGGGGGGGTGGCGCAGCCTGGGTGGTTTGCAAGCCAGCCACACCCTCTGGTGACCCAAATGGAGGCCCTGACATCTGGGATTTATTTATCTTCTACAACTGAAACTTTGTAGCCTGGGGTGGAGCCAAGCCTTCTGTTCACTTCGTGGTGGCAGCCATTTCTGTTGGGATTTACTTATCTTCTACAATTGAAACTTTGTAGCCTGAGTGGAGGCCTGGGTTGGCCAGGGTGTGCAGAAAACTTGGCTTCCTCCATCATCAGGGAAACCCAAGCCTCCCTCCTGCTCTCTGTGTGGCCGCAGCCATCTTGGTTGGGTTAATTTGCATACTTGCTCCTGTTTGGCTGGTGGGCATGGCTTGTGGGCATAGCTTGTTGGTATAATGGAGTGATGGTTAATTTGCATATTACTCTTTTAGTAGATAGGATAACTGAGTTTTGGAAGCAGCCCAACTGTCCATCAGTAGATGAGTAGGTAAAAAAGCTGTGGTACATTTACACAATGGAATACTACTCAGAGGTAAAAGGAAATCTTACCCTTTGTGACAGTATGGATGAACCTGGGTGAGCATTATGGTAAGTGAAATAAACCAGTTAGAGAGAGACAAGTACCATATGATTTTATTTATATGTGGAATCTAATGAACAAAATAAACTTACAAACAGACTCAGAGAACAGACTGACAGTTGTCAGTGGGGAGAGAGCATTGTGGAGCTGGGTGAGAAAGGTGAAGGAATTAAGAAGAAGAAGAATTTTTAAAAATACACCTCATATACACAGACAACAGTATGGTAGTTCCCAGAGGGTAAGAAGGGTAAGGGGAGGTAGAAGAGGGTATAGGAAGGAAAATGGTGATGGAAGGAGGCTTGACTTTGGGTGGTGAACACACAATATACAGGTGATGTATTATAGAATTGTACAACTGAAGCCTATATAATTTATTAACCAATGTCACCCCAATAAATTTAGTTTTAAAAAACAGCAGAAAACAAAGCTACAGACCAGAAGAAAACATTGGCAAAGCATATGTCTGATAAAGGACTTATATCCAGAATATATAAAGAATTCTCAAACTCAACAATAAGAAAACAACCTCATTTTTAAAAAAAGAGGGCAGTATATTTGAACCTGCTTCACAAGAAGATATACAATTGGCAAACAAACACATAAAAGATGCTCAATAACAATAGTCATTAGGAGAATTCAAAATAAAAGCACAGTGAGACACCACTGCACATCTAGTAGAAGGGCTAAAATTAAAAAGACTGGTCATACCAATATGGATGAGTATGTGGAGAAAGTTAGACCCTCAAACATTGTAAGAATGCAAAATAATACAACCACTGGAAAACAGCGGCAGTTTCTTTAAAAGTTAGACATATACCTTCCACGTTAATCAACCGTTCCTCTCCTAGGTAACCTTGCAAGGGAAAGTAAAACATATGTCCATACAAACACTTGTGCATGAATGTTCATAGCTGCTTTGTTTGTAATAGTCAAAAGCTGGGGTGGGGGGACAAATTTCCATCAAGAGATGACTAGATATACATGTTATGTTATATGCATACAGTGGAATACTAGCTAACAATAAAAGAAAATGAACTACTGAGACACACAGCAGCATGGGTGCTAAGTAAAAGAAGCCAGATCAAAGGGAAAAAAGAATGCATCCTGGATGATTCCATTTATACAAAAGTTTTTAAAAGACAAACTGATCTACTGGAATAGGAAACAGATCAGGAAGGTGGTTGAAGAGAAGGATTATAAAGGGACAGGAGCAAAATTGGGAAATGGTGGATATGTTCACTATCCTGATTGTGGTGACCATTTCATGGGTGCATATATTAAATCAAAACTTAGCATGTTGTTCAATGTACTTTATTATATGCCAGTGACACCACAATGGCATTGTTCTTAAAAAGTACCCAAGAGCATGCAGGGGCCAGCAGAGGAGCCCAGGCCTTGGTCCAGGGCTTGAGAGCAGAGCTCATCCCACCCCCACAGGCTGCACCCAGATGGATAGCATCTCTCTGTTGGCAAGAGCTATGTATGTGCAAACTACAGCTGGAATAGTTGGAATTCTTCATATAAATTCCAGGAAATCCAGGGACTTCTGGGCACCATATGAAAACATAAGAGAAAAAAATGGCTTATGTTCTGAGAAAAATGAAGCATACTTTATGGGGTCATGGAACCTCTGAAACACCACCAGCAGCTCTTTTCCTGGCTTTGAGCTGGGGCTGGGGGTGGGGCTGGGGCTGGGGCTGGGGGTAGGGCAGAAGAAAACCCCAGTTTGCCTGCCTTTCTCAGGCAGAGAGATCAACACTCATGCAGTTACAGGAAGGGATGGAAGAGGAGATGAAACTTCTACAGGATCCCAAGAGTAGGGTGCAGAGGTGCAGGCTGGTACAGAGCTCCAGGCTGGCAGAAACCCCAAACCCAGAAATGTGCGAAATTAGTCTGTAAGGGGCAGGAGGCAATGTGACCCCAAGGGACACTGTGTTACCTGCAGCTTTCTCTGGTGCCTAGATTCAGGTGGGGGTTGTTCCCAACAAGGGCAAGCTCTTCTCTGTATTTAAAGACACACACACACCCACACACACACACACTTTGCAGCTGCCCTGGCTTTGGGCAAGGTAGCAAATCAACCATCCCAATCCTCCTAACCAGATCAAACTCTCGATTAGTAGACTTCATTGCTTTGTACCAAGGCCTCACTCGTGTGATTCGCTCCTTCCAGTCAGCAGATAATAAGCATTTACTGGTACTATGTGCCAGGCCCTCTTGGAGTCTCTGGGAATCCCCCACCCTTGCCCTGAGGAGCTTACGTGCCAGTGGAGGAAACAGACTATGTGCACGACAAACAAATAAGCACACCATGGGTCAGGAGGCTGTTGGTGTAGTGGGGAAAAATAGAACAGAGACTGGGGACAGGGGGAAGGATGGGGTTGTGGGCAGGACTGGGAGTGGAAGGGGATGGCTTTGCATAGACGTTCTAGTGTGACCCTGCCCTCTTTCCTGGGATGGTGTCCCCCTCATCTGAACAGGCCACAGAGAATCAGGGTGAACTTTGTTGGTCCCCTGGCAGCTGTATCCACTCATCTTTTCGGCAGCATCTCCCCGACAGGAGGCAGGCTTCTTGGCGGCCCATCACAGGCTGTTGCTGGGGCTGCTCATCTTTGGGCACAGGGATGAGTAAACCACCCCAAGAATTGAGTACTCGCCACTTCTCTTTTGCAAGAACTAGTCCTGCTGAAGAGTCAATCCCTCCTAAACTTACAAAGGTCCTGCCCTTCAGTCTCTCCTTCTCTTCTGAGCCATTACCCCTACCTTCCATTTATTTATTCAGGCCTTCTTCTCTGCCCGTAATCATGCGGCACAAATTTCCATTTCTGTGCCCTTTCTCCTATGCTGCTCCTCACCTAGAATGCCCTCCTCCTATTCAAATACTTTTCATACTCAAAAGTGAAGCTCCAGCCAACTGGCATGGCTCAGTGGTTGAGTGTCAACCTATGAACCAGAAGGGCACATGCCTGAGTTGTGGGCTTGACATCACCACCCCCTCCCCTGTGTGGGGCATACAGGAGACAGCCCATCGATGATTCTCCCTCATCATTAATGTTCCTACCTCTCTTTCCGTCTCTTCTCCTCTCTTAAACTATATTTAAAAAAAGAAAAAGAAATAGCAATGAAAATCACAGGGCATAAGTGGACTTAATAAAATCTAAGTTTCCCTCTTAAAAAAAAAAAAAAGTAAAGCTCTAACCTACTTATTTCCAGTCTCTCCCTGTCCATGGCAGCCCTATGAATCCCCTTTTCTTGATCTCCAGCATCACACACACCACATCTGAGCCTCATAACTGAGGCAATGCTGTGTCTGTTTCACTGCTTTCTCCCTTTTGTGCATCTGGTCCCTTCAGCTGCCTTGGGTGTTCCTCCTGTGTCTTTAACTTCTTCTGTGTCCCTGAGATGCACGCTCTCATGCTGAGCATACAAAAGGTATATACACCACATATGTAGCTCATTTCTTCCTTACAAATAAGCCTTTGCCCAAATTTCCTCCTCTCTATCTGAGATATTGAAATGGTTTGGAAAATTCCAGTATGGGAGTGCTCAGCCTTATTTGAATTGTGCAAGTGGGAAAAAATGTGCTTTTCCCAAAATTAACAAATTCCCCAAGCCTTTCCTCTGACAGCAATTCACTAACCTCCAAGGCCATATGTAAGCTCACCAGTTTCTCCATTTCTCCAAAGAATGAATTAGCCTCCTATTCATATGTCATAGGCACACATGTGTTTTCGAGTGAGCAAGGAGGATAGAGTCAGAGTATAAATTAACCCATCTTGAAAATGAAGCATGTGACAAGTGGAAAGTGGAGAACTCTTTGATGCCCATGTCTCCTGGATTTCCAGTGTATTGAGGAAACCATGTCTAAACAAGCAGCATCCCCTACCTGGGTATATCCTCCCCCTCTATTTGGATAAATAGTTCGGATAAACTCATTCATTCACCCATTCAACCAACACTAATTGGAAGGCCGATGTGGTTGGCAGTTTCCAAAATGACTCCCAAAGTCCCGGTTTCCTGGTACTAATGCATACTTGTGCAGTTCCCTCCCCTCTGTGTGTACTGACCCTATTACCTTGCTTCTAATGAAGAGAATACAGTAACAAGTGATGGACATTACACCCAACATTAGTTTCTAAAAGACGATAGCATTCTTCTTGCTCACACTCTCTCTGTGACTCCCCTTGTTTAGTCACTCTGATGAGGTCAGCTGCCACGTGGTGAGCTGCCCTTTGGAGAAGCCCATGTGGCAAGAAACAGAGGGCAGATTCTGGCCAACAGCCAGCCAGTGAGGCACGGAGCCCCTCAGTCCAATAGCCCATGAGATGCTGAATCCTGCCAACAACCGTGTGAGCTTAAAGCAGATCCTCCCCATTTGAGTATTCAGATGAGGCTGCAGTGCAGCCAGCACTTTGAAGTATGCTGAGCCAGAGGACCCAGACAAACTGCACCCAACTAAATGTTGTTTTAAGGCACTATATTGCAGGTATTGTTTGTCATGAAGCAATACATAATATATACACTAACTGTGTGCCAGGCGCTGTTCTTGGCTCTGGGACACTGCAGAGGATAAAACGTACACCTATCATTTCCCTCATGTAGCTGACCATCTAGTGAAGGGAGGCAGATGGTAAGTAAAGTGTGGTGACAGGGGAAAATAAAGCAGTGAAGGGAATGGGGGGTTGCCAGAGCTTGGGTGGGTGGTGAGGTGGGGGTGACAGTGGTTGCATCTTTACATGGGGTGTTTGGAAAGGCCTCCCGAGAAGGCAGTATTTGAGCAGAGACCTGCAAAGAAGAGCACGAACCATGGGCTATCTAGGGGAAGAATGTTCCAGACCGAGGAAACAGTCCAGAATGAGTTTTTGTTTTGCTCAGTAAAATAAAATTTAGAGAAGGAAAGGCTCCCAGGTTCTCTCTTTGGCCTGTAGAAAAATAACTAAATGCAGGCAGCCCACCAGAAATGCATTCCAACTTTCCTCCCGCTCCCAGAGAGAGCTCAGAGTCCACACAGAGGTAAGCTTGTTTCTGTTTTGTTTATTTCCTGTGTCCTCGATGTAGGCAGTTACTCACCTTGGCAGGTAGGGCTTCTGTGATTTGTGGGGGGAGGAAGGAAGTTGCCCAATGTCCCTTCATCTTGCTCTCAGCCATGGTGTGGCTTTCCTGCTTGCTGCAGAGTATGGTATGTAGGCATGCCATCTGGAGAAGACTTGAACTGCCTGATTCACTCTGGGCTCCTCAAGGCCACCGATTCACATTGGGCCAGACCCTCTCAGGGTAAAAAAAAAAAATCCTGCTACAGCGGCTCTGACAGTTGAGAATTGGTTGGTACGTGGGCACTGACGACCACTCACTTCCATCTTTCCAGGGCTAATGCTTATCTGAGGAGTTCAGGGGAGGGGGCAGTTTACAAAATGATTTTTGAATTGCTCTGTGAAGAAAGGAGGCCCCATAAAGTTATTCTACTGTGTGCACACCTGGAGATTTGGGTGGACTCAGAGATTCTCCTTCCCCTCAACCCCTGCCCAGCGTGAGGCTGGATACTGAGGCCTGGACACCATAGCTGCCAAGTGGAGAAGAAAGATTGTGAGAGGGAGTGCCAAGAGTAGCTTTCCTTTTGAAACTGGACCGGAGCCAGATCTGATCCTTTGGCCCAAATCAGAGTTGAATAAGTAAGTGCCTCTGACTTCTGTCAAACACTGACTCTACTTGATGCCTCTCACACCCAGGAAAGAGGCTGTGAACTTTCCATCTAGCCAGTGAGGTCCAGAAGGACAGCCCGGCTCAATATGGGCCTGACCTTGGCAGCCAAGTGTACTCTGCTTCTGCACACACACAGGGGAGGAGGGAGAAAATAAAAACATTTTCCATTCAATAAAAATGAGCAGCTATTATCATCTGCTAGAAGAGAAAGATGACCCTAAGTGGAAGCATGCAGATGAAGGAAGGAAGGAATAGAGAGCAATGAAAGGGGTAAATAGATGAGTAGACTACATGAATATTGATAATGTATAGGAAAATAGTAATAATATCTTGTAAAACTTAAAGTGTATATGGAATTAACATACATGACAACAAGAACACAAAAGATGGAAGGGGATTAAATGAAGTTAAAGTGTTCTAAAATCTTTATTATTGTCCTGGAAGTGGCAAAAGTATAAATTTACATTAAGCTTTAATGTCAAGGTTATCTCTTGCAAATTTAAGATGACCACTAAAAAATAATAAAGTAATGTATAATTAATAAGGGAAATGGAATGAAATAATCAAAAGTACTTAGAAAGCAAGAGGGGGGAAGGAACATTAAGTAAGTGAAACAAATAGACAAATAGTGAGAATTAGGTGGATTTAAACCTAAATGTATTAGTAATTTCATTAAATATAAATGGGCTGAATGTTCCAATAAAAAAATCAAAGGTTATCAGATTGGATATTTTTATAGGAACATTGACCAAGAGGGCATCCACCCTTTTGCCCAGCTCCCCTAGGGTTGTAACCCGTGGAAGGCTAACTTGATGGTGGGAATGGCAGTGATCAATTTACAGGCAGAAGCCTGAGCCTAGGGGCTGTGGCCAATGGATGCACAAGCAGAAAGATCAAAGGAGCCTGGGACACTCACTTCTGCGAGTCCCTCAAACAAAATGTATGGCTTCCTTCCTGCCAGACTTTTCAGATTCTTCACAGGTTGATGCTAATGTGGATCTCTAAGATAGGAACCCCTGGCACATTTGAGCACAGGTACGGTGGCGCATGCTACAGGACACACCTGAGAGCCTGTGCACAAAACAATCCACACATGATCATGCCTCCCAATTGACTCTCCAGGCCCTGCCCAGTCAAATAGTAGAACCTTTCCAACAGATGCTCTGCCCTCAGAAGGCAGCTAAAGGTGGGCCTGGGAGAGACAGTGTTCTCTCCTTCACTCTCTCCTGTGAATGGGTGAAGAGGAAAGAGGTGAGACCTGAAGCCAAAGCCAGTGTTTCCCTGGATACCCAGATTTTGTGAAGATAAGGTGGTTTCTGAAGAAGGTGTCTTGCACCTCCTACCACTGTGGGCTCAACCCCTGGGCCTCTAAAACCCAAGCCTCCTGTCTTCCTTTCCAAGGTCATTACTGCAGCCCCTGGAGTCCCAAGCACCATGTATCATCCACAGTAATATTGGCACAGAAGCATCCCCACCCCAGCCTTATCCTTGGCGGATGTATGGGAACCCAGCCCGATGCAGGGAGAGCAAGCCCTGAAGTTGTAGAACCAGCTGAACAACCCTGAGTTTGCCAGCTTCCTGTCCAAGTGCCCACACCAGTCTTGACAAGGTCTGGAATGAGCCACTTCAGTGAGAAAAACTAAGAGGAGGCTGAATCTGGCTAAAGGAGGAGGAGAGAACAAAGCCTTCACCCTGGCTCCACCCCAACCTGCCTACTGGGTAGGAAAGAGATAAAAGGAAAAAGCCTAACTCATCAATGAAAGAAGGCAGGAGAGAAGAGAGCAGGAAAGTGATGTCAATAAAATTCTGGAAAACAGAGAGCAGGCAGATGAGGTTATAACTTTCTCCCCAGCGCTGAATGTCCGGGGAGGGGAAGAAGCAAGCTTGGCAGAGCCTCAGACAATCTTAGCAAGTGGAGCCAGGTGAGTTGGTTGTAAACCTTATGAAGAAGAGCACACTCTGAGATCCCCGTTTCACCACATGAAAAGATCAGCACCTTATTCCTTATCCCTGCCCCCCCACCCCTCTGCCAAGCTGGAGAGTTACCATCTGAATGTAATGATGGTAGTGGTGGGTCAGGCAGAGCCCACTCCCCCAGCCCCCTTCTGTTGGAACACACTGGCAGCCAGGCTTCTGGACTCCAACATCAGAACCAGAACCCTATCCTATCCTTTTACTGTGAGACCCACCAAGAAACTAGCTCTGCACCCACATGGGGCTTTCCTCAGCTGTGAAATGCCTCCCTCATAAGTAGGACTAGAGATTCAAGAACCAAAGTCATTTGAGGAAAGCCTTAACTACGAAAAACAGAGAGCAAAACAAACAAACAGAAAAAAAAAGAGCTCCAAGGAAACAGAGATAATGTGGAGATTGAAATAGGAAAACAATTTTCATTATAATTACATCTCCCAGAGGGATAAGAGAAGATAATTCATGAAACAAGAAGATTGTGTTAGGAAAGAAAATATTAAATAAAAAACTGCTCTTGAAAATCAAAAATGATAGCAAAAATACAGAAGGGTTGAAATATAACGGGGTGGAAATTTCTCCCCAAAATGAAAGATAATAGGAAAAAATTACTTAAAAATTAGAGAATCATTTTAGGAGTTCTAATATCCAAATAATTGTAGTTCCAACAAAGGGAACGGTTGAATTGGAGAAAATAATCTCAAAATCATATGAGAAAATTCTCTGGCACTTAGAGATGTGAGGTCCAAATGGAAGGGTCCACCAAGAGTCCAAAACAAAGGCAGAGACATATCAAAGCACATCACTCAGAAATTCCAGGGCGTCAGACACGCAGAGAAGATCCTAGACGTTTCCAGAGAGAGAGGAAATAGTTTATATCCAGGGATCATCATTTTCCCCAATGGGCAGCATTAAAAGCAAGAAGACAATGAAGCAACTCTTTCAAAATATGGAAAAATTAGAAAATTATTTCTAATCTAAAATGTTATACCCAGACAACTATTAATAGTGTATAAGAGTAGAATGAAGATATTTTTAAAGACACAATTATTTTTTTAAATTTGCCTCCTACATATCCATTCTTAAGAAGCTACTAGAAGATGAAGAACAAGGAGTCTGGGGAAACAGTGACTCAAACAGAAGAGAAGTTGGGGAAGGGCCTTCACGGACATGAAGGGATTTCTCAAGATGAAAGCCGTTTGATGGGACCAGAGAGTAACCTGTCCCGCCTTCCCAGGAAGGATGCCACCAAGACTAAAACGGACCTGCTTAAACACTAATGGGTCAACATTTATTGAGTTGAATTTTAGAGTCCATTTGGGCACAAGCTAATGCTAAATATATAGCATGCCAGGAAAATGAAAAAAACGGGGCAAACATTTAACACCAATAAAAATAAAAGTTGTATAAGAAAGAAAATCATGGCAAAATAAGTGATTCAGCTGTTAATATTTACATATTCACAATCATATAAACATTGAATAGTAATTTATGCAAAAAAAATGCCATGTAGCCATATCAAAAGGCTGGATGAAGAGAAGTACTAGTACATGTGTATAAGTGTCTTTGGTGTGTAAGAGTGCTCTATCCTAATACTTCATAGTAGAAAATAGGATGATACTATCTAAAGAAACACTGTGAAATAGAAGACTATTTTTCAGAAACTTAGGTCAATAACAGGACATGCCAAAGACTTGAAAGTGGCTGTCTCTTGCAAATGGAACTTTATGGAGAGAAGAGTGGAATGGGACACTGCTTTTTACATTGTAGTACAGTACTGATTAACTCTTTAAATCTTCTTTTTAGTGAGGTATAATTGACTTAAAAAACTTCTCTTATTTAAAGTAC
Organism: Lasiurus cinereus; assembly: GCA_011751065.1. Taxonomy (NCBI): domain Eukaryota; kingdom Metazoa; phylum Chordata; class Mammalia; order Chiroptera; family Vespertilionidae; genus Lasiurus; species Lasiurus cinereus. The sequence continues at coordinate 13,989,683 of JAAGEH010000125.1, forward strand.
ACTATTTGATGTTTTAGCATATGCACTCCACAAAATGTCCCTCTGTAATCCCTCCCCACAATTACTCCTGTAGAGGGACATAGGGGGGCTGGAGGTCAGTAACCACCCATGAATGGCTCAACAGTTCCTGCTTCTGTACTGGTGAAAGGGGTAGGGTTGAGGGGAAGGTCGGTGCTTCCAGCGTAGGTTCTCCAGATGCCAGCCTGGGAAGACACCTTGGCCTTAGCATTCAGCTTGAGAAGCATCACATCCAGAAAGCCTGCTATGACTGCTTCCCTGTGCCCATACTCTCATCCTCCAATATGAAAATCCCTGCTGTATAGTGAACTTGCCTCTTTCTTCTCTGTACCCAGAGACTTGTGAACTCCGCAAGGATGGAAACTCCCTTGGATTCATAGGGCCCGAGTCCAAGTGCATGCTCAGGAAATATTTTTTTTAACGAATACATGCAATATAAGACAAAAAAGATTCATGGAAGGGTGAATAGGTAAGTAAGTACAAGGTATTTTTCTAGTGTCAATGCTTTGTATTAAAGTCATATGCATCTCTTTAAAGACCATGTGAAAGTCCAAGAGAGGCTGAAGTGGGAGGAAAGTCAGAAACACAACGGTAGCCATGAGTCCATTCTTGGAGGGGCTTGGTAAACAACCGTCCCCTGAATAAAACCCTGTCCCTCCAGCACCCTTCTCAGAGACCCAAGATCCACTTTGGGAGCCCTGGGAGCTGACCCAGCAATGAGATTAGGCTCGCTAGGGGGCAGTCTTTTATCACACTGGCCCTGATCTAGCAGCCACAAAACCCTGGGTTCTTTTTTACAAGGAACCTTGCAAACTCAGGCCTCCTCATATTCCCTGCAGCCTCTTACCCAGAGCAGAGGGTCTCTCAAAGCAGCAGTGGCATGTCCACCAAATCAGTTCTCTGTACAAGGGAGCTGTGCAGAGAAGGCAGGTGTCTGGAGTCACATTGATATTGCAAAGCGATCTTACCTTCTTCACTGCCTCGAATGTGCTGATTCTTAGTTCCTCGTCCCCTGCCTGATGACTTGCCCAGAGACGAATCTATAGGATGGGCAGTCCTATAGATTGTCCATTTATTCACCAATACCCATCAGACACTATGCCTAGACACACGCAGGACTGGGGATCTTGGAGGTGCAGGGCAGTTACAGACCCCAGAGCAGTGTTCAGAACTATCCCCCCGCCCCCATTGTGGGATCTCACCACCTGCAGGAATCATCCCACCCCTGGGCCTGTAGGGACCTCTGAAGCCAAGGGCACAGAGGAAGGCCAGGGACCAAAGGGATACGTGCAGCTTGGAAAGTCAGAACTCCTTGAATTTTTAGAAGACCCTCTTACCTCCACCATTGTAGGGCCTAATGTCAAAAAATGCTTCAACTCTGGAGGAATGAATCCCCCAAAGACACAGACCCTGTGAGGCAGCCTGTGCCTGATGGAGATGCTGGGCCTGCTACCTGGAGTGCAAGGAGGCGGTAGCGGTGGAAGGAGAGGATCTGGGGGTGGAAACCTGGGACAGGATTTCCCAGGGCTGGGCTTAAAAGGAGGTGATTAATGGACACAGTGGCGTCTTACAGAAGGAGAAAGAGTAAGGGCCCTCGCTTGGCTCTTAAAACGGAAGCCCTGGAACTTCCATCTCACATGCCCAGGCTTTTGCTGGGAATTTGCTAACCTGTTCCAGATCCCGGTGAGCTTTCTGTCCCCCAGAACCTGTCCAAGGACGTGTCCAGGAGAGGCTGGAAGGGAGAACTTCACAACTAGCAGGGTCTTCCTTTGATGTTGCCAGCTGGGCCCTGGAGCCCCGCCTCCACCAATTAACCGTTTGGGAAACAGGAGGCCATTCCTTTCCCAGCTCCATGGGAGGGAGCTGCTAGGTCTTGCTCAGAACTCACCTTCATATTCCTGTTGGGTGCAGTGGGACACAGCCCAGGCCCAGGCTAAAGAGGGACGAGGGTGTGGGTGCCTAGATCCCTTGCTAAGGCCTGTACACACCTATGGTGCAGTCACACCCCTGGGAGCTGCACTCTCCGAAGCAAAAGCATCAAGCCTGGTTTTCTCTGAGAATTGGGTCACCTCTGCATCTTTCTGGGCAGGATTCCAGGCCCAGCCAGTCACACTGACATCTGGGAAGAGTCATTACTGGCAAGGAGAAGGGGATAAGAGAGAAAGGCAGAGAGGGACAAAGCCAGGAAGAAGAAAGCACTGGCTCACTAGGCAAGCCTCTCTTCCTCTGCTGTAAGCAAAGAAGGTGTATGTGCTAGCAGGCCGGCCTGCCCAGGGCCCATCTGTGCACACCTGCCTCTGGCACACCTGCGCTGTGGTGACCCTCTCACCCAATCACCCTGCAGAGCCAGATGTGGATGCCAGCTCACCAGCTCCACTGAGGCCTCTGGCCCTGCCCTGCCTGGAAGGCCCTGCCCTCCATCTTTGCAGAGAAGAGGAGAAAATAAAACTGTGTGTAAACTTCCCATTCAGGTTTGGGGGTCCCTCTCCCCTTTCTGTTGCTCTGGGACATGGAGGTGAGTAGTCACCAGGGCTGGTGTATGTCTGCAGCACACTTTCCCACTGCAAGATGCTCCTCCTTGACTCTAGCTCCCCCGGGCCCTCCCCTTTCTGCAACCATCTCAAGAATGTTTGCCAAGCGTTTTGTCAGGTGTCCCCCAGTGCCCCAAAGACAGAAACTGTATCATGTGACCTTTCCCCTGATTTTGCAACCCCAGATTGCACACATCCACACCCACTCTCACACCTCCACCAAGTGTTTCCAAGAAGAATGCTGTCCACGGGGTAAGGCCACCTGGGCACCTCTGCTCTCTTCCTTTTCAATTCTCAGATTTCGATCTAGTGTATCTGGTTGAGACAGAAGCATGTTGGCCATAGTTCCTCTTTGTGAGGTGGTCCTTGGATAGCTGAATATCCCTCAGCTTGGCACAAATGACCTATTTTCTCATTTGTCTCAGAGTTGATCACTGTTTGCAGAGGTAAGCCAAATGCAATATTTGGCTTCCAAGTACATCACACACACACACACACACACACACAAATATTTTGGGAGGGTTTTATTAAAAATTAACAATGTCCCTGGACAGTAAATAGCTCTTTAAACTTACAAAATTTTCTTGTTCCTGGCCCCCCTCCAGCAGATCTTAGAATTGCAAACTTCATGGTGCGGGGAAGAGATGACCCAGACACAGGTGGAAGTTAGCCCTGGTTCTCCTGGTGGACAGCACTGACAGACCCTCTCCCCACCCCCTCCAATATGTGTTAGGAGGCCCAGTGTGGTTAGGGCTCAGGAATGCCAAACAGAGCTGTGTGGGGAGGGAAAGGCAGGTGGGGAGGGTGTGTCAGGGCAGGCTTTCTGAAGAAAGGGTTTCCATCAGCACAAATGGACCAGCTTGGTAGGAAGGTGAGAGAGGGAGGGAGGGTCTTAAAGGCAGAAGAGAGAATTCCATCCAGAGGAGAAACAGAAGTGGACATGGAGTGTGTGTGTGTGTGGGGGGGGGGGGGTGTTGGTGACTGGCAAGGATATAGGGAGAAATGAAAAAGACATTGGACTAGAGAGAGGGCAGATGGGGAGAGGTGGGCTCCCAGAGCCTGGCCTGTCCTTCTAGGGAGCCTGGATTATGGTGGCCGAGGAAGGGTTTTGAGAATGAGAAACGAAGCAGCCCAGTGGTTACCTGGCTTCATTCACTGACTCCCTGTGTGACCCCAGGCAATCGAATTAACCTCCCAGAGACTTGGTGTCATTTATAACACAAGGATGGTAACAGAATTCCCTGGCAGGATGACTGGGAGCGGGATGACTAGGAGAAGAGCGGGTGGTGGCACACCCCGCGCTCTGCGCAAAGAGTTGCCCATGACTGCCTTCTTCGGTTAGAGCTGGACAAAGCGCCTGGCGGCAGGTGATTCAGCTGGTTGGGTGGATCACCTTAACTGGTACATTTTCCAACCCAGATGCACACTTCCTGCGGAGACAGATCCTAAAAGAGCTGGCAAAGGTGTTTGTAAACAATAAAAGTGCAATTCAAAGGTCGCCGCGAGCGGTGAAAGCAGTGGGGGATAGGAAAAGGCTCCCGGCAGGAAGCAAAGTCTTCTCTTCCTAAGGGTGCACCGTTCAACCAGGCAGATGTGACTTTACAGCCCTCCTCCCCCCGTATGTACACACACACACACACACACACACACACACACACAATGAGCCCCCACCCCCTTGCCCGGTCGTCTCCCGCAACGACACCTAGACCTTCAGGGACACGCGATGTACATCTCTCTGTGTCATCCCCCCCTTTCCCCCGTAGGATGAAGGGGTGATCGGAAGGCGGAGAAGGGGTTGGGGAAGGTATTGGACTGAGTTGGATTAATTTCTCCCTAGCAGTTCCGAAGGCAAAGCTTATGGGAGCGGAAAGGGGGAGGCGGGAGCGGGGCGGGGAGGGGCGCAGTGCGTCCCGGAGAGTCCGGAGCAGCCCGAGAACAGGGCTCGGGGGCCAGCCCCGCGCCAGGCCCGCAGCGCCGCCTCCCCGGAGGACAGTGGGGGCCGGGAGGAGGGAGCGGGAGGAGGCGGAAGGCGGAGGAGGGCGGCGCGCTGAGAGGTTATTTGTGGTTCGCTTTGATCCCTAGGGGGAACCTGAAACTCTCACATTCCTGGCATAGCAGCCGCCTCCAGCGCGGGCCGACCCTGAGGCTGCGCGCTGGGGCCCGGGCGGCCAGAGCATCGGCGCCGCCGCCGAGTGCACACCTCCGCCGCCGCGCTGAGCCGAGACGAGCCGGGCTGGGTCGTCGGGTCTGACGGCGCTGAGCACCCGCGGGCCTCGGCGGTAAGCAAGGCCGGTCGGCGCTTCAGGCGGCGCACGGGGCCAGCAGGGACGCGCCCGGGGCGAATCCCGTGCCCTGGCGCGGCTCGGTCTCCTCCGGGAGCAGGAGCCCGGCGGACCCAGCATCCTCAGGGCGCCGGGGAGCCCTTTCTAGGCGGTGACCAAGGTGGGCCAGGGCCGCCCGCCCCCCACCAGGGTGCCGCACTGTGCGCCCGAAGTGGGCGAGTTCCCCAAGGCGCGCGGGTCCCCTGGAGCTGGGGAACGCGGCAGCCTCTGGGGAGAGCGGGGTTCGTGTTTGGGTCGCGGGTCGAGGAGAGGGACGCGGAACAGAAGTAGAGGCGCCGTTTCGAATTGAAGTCTCAGGGTCCTGGGGCTGATTTGATTTAGAGGGGGGGCGGGGAGGTGGTGGTTACAGGTGCCTTTGCCCCCCCAGCTAGCCCAAGAATTCCTCTTTGTCTTCCTTGGAAAATCCTCTTCGGAGCCACGGTTTGGCTCTCACTTAGAAAGAATGCAGCCTGCCGTCCAGCCCGGTGACGTCAGCGCTGGAGCATTCGGAAAACAAAGAGGGCCGGCGCGGGAGGGAAGGAGGCGGGCCCGCGACGCCCCAAAGCCCTCCGTGCGCCGCCGGCCACCTCCGCCCGCCGGCTCCAGGCGCACGGGCAGCCCCCCGCAGTGCTTGAGGTCGCCCGGGAGTGCGGGCAGGGCGGGCTCCCTGGCTGCGGTGCGGCTGGAGAGACCCTCCCTCTTGTCGCGGGCGCGCGTGAGCCCAGGCAAAGGCCGGAGGTGCGTGCTCGCTGCGAAAGGAGGGGATTCGGAGCCCCCGGCGCGCTGCTGCAGCCGGCGAGGACCGCGGACGGGGCGGTGTCGGGGGTGGGGACGCCGAGTTTAGTAACGGCTCCGCTAAAAAGATGTGCACCTGAGGGGCTCGGCGAGCACAAACTCGGGATGAGAGGCCCGGAGGAGGTGTTCCCTGCTCCCAGGTACATTGTTGGGGGAAGGAGGTCGGGAATCTGTCCCCTGTCAGGCGGACAGCGCGAGGGACTTAGGAAATGCCCGGCGGGGTGAAAGTCTAGGGCAGCGATTTTCAACCTTTTTCATTTATTGGCACACATAAATTAATTAGTGAAATTCTGCGGCACACCAAATGTGTGTGTGTGTGTGTGTGTGTGTGTGTGTGTGTGTATTTTTCCGACCTGACAAAGAATAGATATAATTTTTATTCATTCTCGCTGGAGGCCTATTGTTGCATTGGCTGTTGTCTTTTTTTTTTTTTAATTTGGCAATCTAAGGGAAAAGAGGTCACCCTCTCTGACTAAATAGTCAGGTATTGCATGTTTTAAAAATTCCTGTGGCACACCAGTGTGCCTCTCTGCAGCACAGCGGTTGAAAATCGCTGCTCTAGGGCGAACTGATTCTTGTTTGTGTTGCCTCTGGTAGCCCTGAAGTCTTGCATCTCCGTGGAGTGTGTAGGGGCAGGGGATGGCATGCTTGGGTGCCAGGAAGGATAGGGACAGAGATGTCCTCCAGACTTATCTCTTGCTCCTCGGCTGTGGGCAGCCAGGAGGAGGGAGGAGTGGACTAGGAATGGCTGCTCTGACAACCTGCCAAGCCCGATGCAGCAGCCACTGGCTCTGGTTTTGTGGCAGAGGAAGGGCCACATTCCTCCCATTCCCCTCCTCCCATGCACGCAGGACCTGTGGAGGTGTGGGTTTTGTTTGGCTTTCCCTGAATCCCAGTTTGGAGGCTTGTGTTGGAGGAGTCTGTGGAAAGGAAGCCTGGTAGGAAGGCCGCCTTCCAGGCATGAGCCACTGGGAGCCCAACCTCCAAAGGGGACAGGACGTAGTCTCCCTGCACTCACAGCCCCCAGCCTCCAGCTCAGGTGCCTACAACCAAGACACACACCCCACTCCTTCCCTGGCTCAACCGGGTGTTACTGATGTTCAGATGCTGAGTGCCCATCTGCCATGTGGCTAGAAGACCATAGGGGGCTTTTCCAAGTAGTAGTAGTAGTAGTAGTAGTAGTAGTAGTGTGGTGGTGGCGGCTGGTGGTACTTGTAAACTCAAAGTCATTGTCCATTTTTCTTTTTCCCTGGAATGCCCATACAGATAACTGTCAACATACACATAGGCTCTGTGACTGACCCACAAACCTTGACGGGTTGCACTTTTTGCCTCATCTCACAGAACCATTGCCCCATTGTAGTGTGTCTTCTTTCACTCCTTATTATTCACCAATCCAGAATCATTTCTCCTTTCTACTTACCTTACAGAGTAGATACCAAGATCGTCCTGTAACAGGGAGGGGGCTCCACGGGTAAAGGGTGGTCAGTTAGCTGAAGCTTGGTGTGCCTCATTCTAGAGGGTGCTGGGGGCTGTTTGCTCAGGACTTCCAGTGGATTGGACTCACTCTTTGTCACCTGCCAATAAAGTGGGGCCCTGTGCACCCCTGGACTGGACAGCTAAGTGGTTTGCTTTGAGCTAGGCCTGTCTTGGAATCTCTCATTGGGCTCTTTGATGGGTGGTTGACTGCAGGAGGCTATGGTTTCTGGTTGATTACCCTTCTAGGTACTGGTGTCTTTCTCTAAGGCATAGTAAGTCCCCATGAATATAGTTATAATGGCATTCCTTTGCCAAAGATTATAGTGCACCAGAACTCCACAGCCATTGCCTCTTTTAATTTGCAACTTCATGCAGCCAGCGTTCTTCTTTCCGTTTTTCTGATGGAGAAACAGGCTCAGAGGTTAGATAACTTGCATTAATCAGGAGGGGCAGCACTGGTGGTTGAACTCAGGCTTGTGTGGAATTCTAGGCCTTGCTCTTTACCATTATACTTTGGACCTAATGGAAAGTTCGTCCCTTTCCCATGTGCCCCCACTCACTGTTCTTCTTTCTTTCTTTCTTCCCAGGTGCCCTGGGGCCACGTGCCTCTGGCCATTGTCTGGGTGGGTGTGTGCAAGCTAAGGAAGCATGAGGACGCTGGAAGACTCCTCTGGAACAGTCCTGCACCGCCTTATCCAGGAGCAGCTGCGCTATGGCAATCTGACTGAGACACGCACGCTGCTGGCCATCCAGCAGCAGGCCCTGCGGGGTGGGGCTGGAGCTGGGGGCACAGGGAGCCCCCAAGCCTCCCTGGAGATTTTGGCACCCGAGGACAGCCAGGTGCAGCAGGCCACAAGGCAAGAGCCCCAGGGCCAGGAGCACCAGGGCGGTGAGGCCCACCTGGCAGAGAACACCCTCTACCGGCTGTGCCCACCGCCCAGCAAGGGTGAGGAGCAGCTGCCCACCTATGAGGAGGCGAAAGCCCATTTGCAGTACTATGCGGCCCAGCAGGCAGGGCCCCGGCCACATGTTGGTGACCAAGATCCCCGAGGGGGCCCTGGAGGCAATCGGAGGCAAGATGAGGCGCTGCGAGAGCTAAGGCATGGCCACGTCCGCTCCCTGAGTGAACGGCTCCTGCAGCTGTCCCTGGAGAGGAACGGTGCCCGGGTCCCCAGCCACATGAGCTCCTCCCACAGCTTCCCACAGCTGGCCCGCAATCAGCAGGGCCCCCCACCCAGGGGCCCCCATGCCGAGGGCCCGGAGCCCCGAGGACCTCCACCTCAGTACCCACACGTTATGCTAGCTCACGAAACCACCGCTGCCGTCACCGACCCGCGGTACCGCGCCCGCGGCAGCCCACACCTCCAGCATGCTGAAGTCAGGTAACTGCCCACCTTGCCCTTTCGAGCTCTTGACTTCCTGTCAGGGTCGCTCTTCCAAGAGAGAGAGCCTCCAGCGCCCCTGGTGTCACGGCTCCTTCCCAAGGCTGAGGAGCTAATGCCCAGAGAGGGACTTAGCCAAGGTCAGAGAGAACTTAGTGACGTCCCTTGGTTTGATTCGGACATGGACACCATGTCTAACTACCTAGAGCAGTCAACTAACTAGAGTTCCCAGAGGGTAGAAGTTACGGCAGGGGATTAAAGGTTAGGTTTCAGAAAGAACTTGCTAAAGGCGGGGCTGGGAATCATTGCCAAACTCTTTCTAAGTAAAGTGGGAAGAAGGGACCTCCTTCTCTGGAGATTTTTAACAAGTGGACAGTGCTTTCTCTGAGTGTTGGCAGGCGTGCCCAACTGGAGGCAGGAAGGACCAAATGGTCTCCTTAGAGACCTCTTCTCCATTCTGCACCAGGCAGAGTGGCCCTGTCTCTACTGTCCATTTCCTTTCATGTTTATCCCTGTGATCCATGTGTCTGCAGCCTGGAGGTGGGGAGGATTCAGGGTCCAGATGAGCCCCTTTCTGAGGAGGCTCTGAGAGGCTGCTGGGGGACGTGGAGTTTCATTCTAAGTGAAGGAAAGCCTGTGGAGGATGTGATGGGCTTACCTTTTTAAAAAGGCCTCTCTGGCTGCCTGTAGAGCGTGGCGGTTAAGGGACAAGCACGGAGCACAGAGAGTTTGCAGAAATATGCGTTCCTAGAAATGAAGTTGACACACTCTTCATTTCACACACCCTGAATCACCCCCTGGGGGTCCAGGATCCCCCTTCCCGGAGGGGCCTAAGGATCTGCACACTCCATTCCTCTAATGACTCAAGGTCCAAGTCTGCGTCTCTTCACGCGTGCTGACTCTTCATTTAGTCACCCACTTTCCCACCATTTGGCCTTTCCTTGCTCTCGAGAAATGAGTGACGTGAGGATGTTGGCATTGGAGGAACCAGAGAGCCTTGTGGGTCCTCCCCAGCCTTTACCTCCCAGGCCCCCTACCTTATCTCCCTTCTCAGGGCTGGGTTGGGGAAAGTTTCGGAAGCTGAGTCGTGGTTTCTTCTTTGGGACCAGCCTTATTGGACCCTGTCAGGAAAAGATAATATCGTGGAAAGGAAGTAGACTGTTTGCAGGAGAACAAAAAAAGCGAGGGAGGGGGCAGGGAAGGGAGAAGCAAGTGTGAAGGGAAAGGAGACTATTCTTTCTGAGAGCTAAGTCACCCCCAAAGAATGCCAGTTGTGTCTGCCAGGCCCGGTGTAGGGGGAGCAGGTTCCGTGAAGCCACCCGGAGAAGGCTGCATTGGGTAGTGCATGGGGCTGGGCATTTCAGTGAGACCCTCTGCTCAGCGCTCACTGGAAGCTCTGCCTTAGCCGATCAGATGAGGACTGTGTGTTGGGTCTTTTTGCTTAGGGTCCTGAGAAGAACAAGGGAGCAAGGCTGCAGGGGAAGGGATGAGGGCAGGGCAGGCCTGAGTACTGAGATGATGGGCCCAGAAGTGGAATTAAATTTTTCGTGGGGTTTCTGGGACTTGGACAATTCCTGGTAAAACTGAGGCAGTCTGTGGTTTTACACTGGGAGTCACAGGCCCCTTGCTCTTTGCTCCATCCCTCCACACAAGACCCTTGTGATATACCAGTGCTAGAAGACGGTCAAGCATTGTCCCTAAACTCAGGCTATGGTGGTAGTCCAGAGGCAGCCTCTCCAGCTAAGAAAATGCAGTGTTTGGGTCACACTTACTCTTTAAACAGAAAGTAAGTTGGGGTCCCCACTAGGAGAGGTAGAGGATGGGCCACCGTTATGGCAGCACCTGCCTCAGGCCCGGCACTCTGCCAGGCCTGTATGTCCCGGGGAACCCCCTTGAAGCCAGAGAAGCCTACCCTCAGGAGTGAGAAGAGCCATGCTGGCCCCTTGGGGATTTAAATGCCTACATTGTCAGACGGGAGCTCAGACTCATTCTGACCTCTGTCTCGCCACTCTAACCTTAGTCACCGTCTTCTAAAAATGCTTCTGCAAGGGACCCGAACTAGGAGGGAGAAACGTGTCTGCTCCACCGGCAGGTGCTAACGTCACGCCTGACACTTAGAGGCTCCTAACAGACACCCAGTAGCTGCTGGGGCTCAGCCACCAGGTAGTCCAGGGGACTGGAAGGCGGTGTGCTCAGTCAGGATGGATGTGGCCTCCAGACCCAAAAATAACCTGCCTTTGAGTAGAAGGTTCCAGTGTATATTTTTAAAGATGCCTTCTTTAAGCACTGGTTGTTTAGGAAGCCCAGGCTAATCCCTAAGGCCCTGGCCACGGTGAAGCTGAGAGAGAAACAAGTCTTCTGGCCCCAATCCCCACCAGCCCTGCTCTCCTGATCTTTGAGGGTCTTATGCAGACACCTTGTGGAAAGGCCTTTCCCACTGCGGGGAGGCTGAGTGGACTTGTCTTTCCAGGGTGCCCAGGAGGGCTGGGCCGACCCAGAGCTGCTCTGGGGGAGGTCTGTGCAGTCGCTGAGCATCGTCTTTTCTGTTCCCCAGGATCCTGCAGGCCCAGGTGCCTCCTGTATTCCTCCAGCAGCAGCAGTACCAGTACCTGCAGCAACCCCAAGAGCACCTTCCACCCCCACACCCAGCTGCTCTTGGCCACGGCCCACTAGGGTCCCTCAGTCCACCTGGGGTGGAGGGGCCAGCAGCAGGCAGCACCCAGGCCTCCTCGGCCACTTCGGGCAGTGCCCAACTGGCCCAGATGGAGGCTGTGCTGAGGGAGAATGCCAGGCTACAGAGGGACAATGAGAGACTACAAAGAGAGCTGGAGAGCTCCATGGAGAAGGCTGGCCGCATGGAGAAGGTAGGCCCTGCTGGGGCCTCAGGGGCAGGGGGAGGACGGGACCCGACGGCTGACTGGGGAGTGGGCAGTCGAAGGGGAGGCAGCGGAGTCTGAAAGTTTGTCTGGTTGGGCTTTCTACCCGTCCCTGTGCCCCCCACCCCCTAATCCCTCATGCACCCTTCCTGGCTGACTCCAGACAGCTGGGGAGCAGCCGCGAGGCCAGCAGAGCAGGTCTGGAGCATGAGCAGTTGCTGGCCAGGGGTGATTAGAAAGAGCTCATTCACCAGCTCCCTGCACACTCGCACCCTTCCTGTCCCGCGGACACCTCCCACAGAGAGCCCTTTGTGTCCCCTACACAACAGCAAGTCTGTTCTAGGCCAATCCTGGCCAAAGAGAAAGCCCCTCCTCTTGGAAAAAAACGAGTGACTTATTGGAATCACAGGCCAACTAGGAGCACGTGTGGAACCTGCCAGCAGCCGAGTGGGAGGGGCAGTGGGGCCGGGCTGGCCCTCCACAGTGGATGGTGATGGCCAGAGGAGCAAATACTCTAGGCAGAGGTGACTCAGACGGGGGTCCAGTGCCCCATTCCTTAGTGAGAGTCTCCTGCTGTGTGTTCAACGTTAGCAGGCGGCCTCAGACCTCCCGGGGCTGTCCTGTGGTGTCTCAAATAGGTTCACCTTCAGAACGTGGCTGGAATCTTTTTGTGCCCGCTGCTGGACCACTGGGCTCAGATAGAAAAGCTGTGTTTAATCACCCTGGAGGTACTTAGTCCTGGGTTCACTAGCCATCTGGACCTTAGGAAGGTTGACAGGACCCTGGCTTGCTGGTCCCAGCAGTCTGGTCCACGGCCCAAGGCTGCAAGCTTCTGACCCTCCCACTATTGCCACCTAGATTTTTTTTTGCTCTCGTTTTTTGTCCTCTCCTCTCACCTTCTCTCATGGAGAGTGGGTCAGCCAGGGCCTGTGGAGGAGGGGGCTTTGAAGCCACACACACCCCAGAGCTCTCCCCTTCAGCTCTGCTGTCTTCTTCTTGCAGCTGGAAAGCGAAGTCCAGCGGCTCTCGGAGGCCCATGAGAGTCTGACGAGAGCCTCTTCCAAGCGGGAGGCCCTGGAGAAGACCATGCGGAATAAGATGGACAGTGAGATGCGGAGGCTGCAGGACTTCAACCGGGACCTGAGAGGTGAGAGCCGGTCCCCCAGCCGGGTATGTCCTCTGCATAAAGGAGTGTAAATTGACTCCAAGAGGGCCAGGTTGAGACCCCTTGGGGGCCACCAGGGTGGAGATGCTTGTTCTGAGTTCTGGACCTTGTAGCCCCTTGTGGAACTCATTTTTGTGGCCTTCGCTGCTCCCTCCTGCACTGATCCTGGGGTTCCCTATAAGTCCTTCCCTACCTTGGAGGATGCAGCCCCACAGATAGGATTCCAGGGGACAGACACCTGGGTAGGCAGCTTCATTGGATACTCAAGCATCTTCCCTTTACTTCAAACAGAGAGGTTGGAATCTGCAAACCGCCGCCTGGCAAGCAAGACGCAGGAGGCCCAGGCCGGCAGTCAGGACATGGTGGCCAAGCTGCTTGCTCAGAGTGAGTAGGGGTCCCACTCAGAAGCCTGGCCAGATGGATGGGTGGTGGGGCTATGGAAACCCCTCTGGACAGTAAGGACTGGGTCTTCCCCTTGTCAAACAGTCCTTTGAGCACAGGTTTACTAAATGCCTAACTATGCACCGAGCACTGGACTGGACAGGGGGCCAAGGGGTGCCTTCCAGAGAAGAAGAAGATTTGGTTCTCTCTTTATTGGGGAGATCAATGGGTACAAGAAGGGACAGCTGGCGGTGTCCTTTGGAAGCAGAGATGTAGAGGGCAGTGGAAGAGGCAGGATCGCCCCGGAGATGGTGAGAGGAAAGAGAGGAAAAATCCGAGTTTCCCCAAAGTTTCGGGCCAGAGAAGGGTTGCAGATGCTCAGTGTGCAGGTGAGAAGCTGCAGAGCATGGTAGCACCTGAAGACAGCAAAAATGGGTTCCTGGAGCTTAACCAAAAGGGGCTGGGAGGCTTCTCTCAAGCAGTTGGTCAAAGCCGCCTTGAAGAGATGAGTTGATAATTGGCTATTCTATTCAGTCTTTCATTGGCTCCTCAGCTGCACTGGTGCTACGCAAGCCACCTGCGCCACCTGCGCAGAGGGTGAGAACAGGCCCCAGAAGGTACTGTGGCAGGGAGGTGAGGAGAGAGGGGCTAAACTTGAGGAACAGAGTAAAGGAGCCACAGTTTCAAAAGAACCAGGGTACCCTGGCCCTGGAGACCAGTGATTAGGGGGCCCCCAGTGGCCGGAGAGAGAGGCTCTGGGAATGGCAAAGATGGAGAGTGGGCCACAGGTGAATAAACAGCTGGAAGATTCAAGGAGAGGTGCATGGGGTTGGGGGTGGGGACAGAGGAAGCCCTAAGCTCAGCAGGGAGCTGTAGCATTCTAAGAGGCATTTATTGAGCTCCTGCTGTATGATCCTACTTTGTTTTATGGTGATATTTGAGGGTGTGCAGAGAAGAAGTATGGGGTCTCTTGTCTGGGTGAGGATGGCCTTGAGGAAGGAACCTTCAGGAAGCTTACTGTAGTTGGCACGGCTAGAAGTGGGTGACCAGAAATGGTGGAACCGCTGGAGGAATGAGCTCTGACTGGCAGCACCTCCTTTTTCCTGAGGGAGAGTTCAGGGCCTGGAATGGGTGAACACAGCACTGAAAGGGGTGGGGTGGAGCAGGAGGTAGGCTGGGCTGTACTGGGGGGGCAAGGGGAGTTGGCCATGACTGTCTCTAGGAGGGAGGTGATGGGTGGTGAGGGAGTAAGAGGAGGCTGCAGCCCTTGGAGAGGACCAGTTGCTGGGAGGTGGCAGAATAGGAGTGTCCAGTAGGAAGCCCACTTCTGGGCCTTGGATCTGCCAAACAAAGGAAGTCATGCGAGTTTCTGGGAGCCGGCAGAGGAGGGGCGTGGGGGAACCGGCCTGGAGGCATTTCCGCTCCCTGGGGAGTGAGCGCCAGGCTGTTCTTGGCTCCTCGCTGGAGCCAGTAATCTCGCAGCAGCGGCGGGTGACCTGGATGCCTGGCATTCCAGAGCCGCTGGGCTGTTCTGCTCTGGGCCGTCCCCCCTCTGCTTCCTCACTGCACACACAGCCCTGCCCCCTTCACCTGGCCCTTCCCCGCCCGCTGCTGCTTTGGGAGGAGAGAGTGGGCACAAAGGCAGACTGGAGTGTGCAGGTAGGGGGTGGGGGAGGGCCTCTATTTCTCACGGTGAAAGGGCACCCCCCTGCTCCCTCCACAGCTTGTTCTGCCTCCCCCCGCCCTGCAGGCTTCCTCCACCCAGAAAATTCCCTCCTAGACTGGCAGGCCCATGGTTTTATCCTGGTAGCTGGGGATGGCCAAGGCCTGAGAACTTCCAACCCCTGCTAGGGCCCTAGAGATGGTGCTAGGCGGCAGGAAGCTACTGGAAGCAGAAGGCTAAGACTTCCCACTCCTCCCCCAAAGGCTGAGGAAACTTAAACAACTCTTCCTTGCTCCTTAATAGCCACGGGGAAACACAGAACTCGCAGGGAGAATGTCTCTGGTTGACCTCAGCCTCTCTGCACCCCAATAGTAGGGAAGTGTGATTCCTTTCACCAGGGCCACTGCCTCTCCTACCAGACAAGCCAGCCACACAGACCCCAGCTCTACCTATACTGGTTGTGCCCGCCCCTTTCTGGGGATCTGGTTGCAAGCCCTGCCACTTGGTTCTCCTAGCTCTATCCCCCGTGGCAGTACTTGAAGACAGGAGGACAGGGATATGACTGGGATGAGATACAGGCCTCCTGCAAACACTGTAAGCAGGAGGCCTGTATCTCTCCACGCAGGAGAGGGTCCTTGTCTCTAGATCCAAACTCTCAGTCTGCTGGCCTGGCCTACCCGCTCCACCCCACTCACTGAATGTGAAGTGGGCCCGATAGGAACAACTCAATTTTCAATAATTTTGAGCTTCCCCATCTTTTCCCCTCACTCCAAGGAAGGAGGCCGGCTTTGGGTCCAGCCTCCGGAAATCCAAAGGGAACCAGAGCTGGCCTGAGTCTTCTGTGACCTCCCTCCTCTCCCAGGGCCCCAAGTAATTGAATCCTCCTTTCTGTCTGCCCAGATCCCAAGTGGCCAGTCTTCTGTCCCAGAACCCGTACTGCCCTTTACAATAGTACTTAGCTACACGTGACCCAAAGATTAAAATTAAATAAAATGAAAAATTTAGTTTCTCCCTCCAACCAGCTCCATTTCAAGTGCTCGCTGGCCGCACAGGCCAAGTGGCTACTGCACTGACTGGCACGGTATAGGGCGGCCTCGTTATAGCCGAAGATTCCACTGTGCTGTGATAGTGCTGCTCCAGTGCCCCTGGGTGCAACAAGCAGGGCCCGGGCCCAAACCCCCTTCTGCCCGCCAGCAAGGCAGGCAGTAGACACGCTTGCCCTGGGGAAGAAAGCCTGGGAAGTGGGTTTAAGCCTAGAGCATCAGCTGAAGGATTCTGTGGCCTGGCTCAGGTCTTGCTTGGCCCAGCTAAGGGAGCCATCTGAACTGAGCTCTCCTGAACAGTGAACAAGATGATGTGAAAGTCAGGGTAGCTGGAACCTCAGACACAAATCTTTGGACCATCATCTTTTTCATTGTGCTCCAAAGTTTGCATTTCTTTATGAGCCCGGTTGCCCATATCTCAGTGGTGTCCCCAGGCCATGGAAAGTAATGGGGCTGGAGTGGGGGTTGAGGGAGGTGGGGGGGTATGCTGGGTCTGTAGAATGAGCCCTGGAGTATACTTTGGGAAGTCCTGGGTGCAGGGTTTTAAGCCAGAAGTAGCCGGGTTTGGGGAGCCAGGCTGACTTGAATGTTCCCATCTGGCAGTACCATTCGCTTCTTCTGTTTCTTCCCCTGTAAGTTGGAGGTCACAAAGCTGTTATTGGAGGCTTCAGCAGAATAGGAGAGGTAGATGCCTAGCTTGTAGGGTAGCTAATGGTGGTGCTCGTCCCTGTTCCTTTGTCCTCCCACTTGAGCGATGTCCATGTCACAGTCCACCTGAGCCTCTGTTTTCTCATCTGTAAATGGGCATCACAGTTCCTGTCTGGCCAATCTCTCCTGCCCTTATAAGGCTCAAGGGAAACTGTGAATGTATTTTAGAAACCATGACGCCTGATACAAGTGGACAGTGTTTGGGGCTGTCCTTTGGCAGGGCCATATCCCAGCAGAGAGACAGTGTAACCTCGAGAGACAATTGCAAGGGCCCTAGTCCTGCATGGCCATTGACTCCTAACTTAACCTGAGCCCCAGTTTCCTCACCCATAATGGGGTTAATAATGGTACCCAATTCTTAGGGTGGTTGAGTGGATAAGATGCAAGTGTGCTCACCCAACAGTCAGCATGGATCCTGGCCCTCAGTGGGTGCCCCTAGGGCCAGCCAGGGTGGCCGCTGTCACTGACCGAGCCCCCCTCTCTCCCTGCAGGCTATGAGCAGCAGCAGGAGCAGGAGAAGTTGGAACGGGAGATAGCAATGCTGCGTGGTGCCATCGAGGACCAGCGGCGGCGCGCCGAGCTGCTGGAGCAGGCTCTGAGCAATGCCCAGGGCCGGGCGGCGCGAGCCGAGGAGGAGCTGCGCAAGAAGCAGGCCTACGTGGAGAAGGTGGAGCGGCTGCAACAGGCACTCGGGCAGCTGCAGGTTGCATGTGAGAAGCGGGAGCAGCTGGAGCTACGTCTGCGCACGCGCCTGGAGCAGGAACTCAAGGCCCTGCGTGCACAGCAGGTGAGCGGGGAGCCCTGTGGAGATGACAGCGCTAGGGCAGCTCCTGGGGAGGGCAGTTTCAATGTCCCTGGGAATCCCTGCACAGAGCAGGCCAGGCCCCCTCGGAAAGCAAGGGTAATCTCTGCTCTACCCTGGCTGCAAGGCTCCTCCAAACCTCCAGTCCCAGCAGAGGCTCTGCCACTGGGCCATATGCCGATCTTGGGGGTTTAAGACTTGGGCTTTGGTCTCTAGAATAAGTGGTTCCGGATCTTTGATATAGAAGACCAGTCACTCTTATGTGTCTCTCCAAGATCAAGGGATACGGTCTCCCAGACCCTAAATCTTTGCCCTTACTTTGGACGGTGTAAATAACTCTGGTATTTATGAACCAGATAGAGTTCTGTCTCCACTCCCAGCCTTACGCTTCCCACAGAGGTAGGATGACCAAGCCGCCGGGGATGGCCAGTGCTGCCCTAGTTTACACCCGTTACCCAGTGTCGTTATGAAGAACAGCACTCCTTTTCCCTGTTTAGAGGATAATGTGTGTGGTCACCTGTGCAGAGGCAGACCTGGTCTTTCCCACACCCTTAGCCACTGGATTTGGGGCAGAGATGGGGGGACCTTGCCACCTCCTTTGTCTCTGGGTGGACGCGGGATGGGAGAAGAGTGTGCTGCGAATGGCTGAACGAGCACAGGCGTAAGACAGAGTCCTTTGGTGGTGAGCCCCAGTGGCCGGCACACCCCAGCCTCCATCCTTGACCACAGTATTCCTGGCTTTGCAGAGACAGGTCAGCACCCCCAGTGGTGGTGGCAGTGGTGGGTCCCCAGAACTGAGTGCCCTGCGACTATCAGAGCAACTGCGGGAGAAGGAGGAGCAGATCCTGGCGCTGGAGGCTGACATGACCAAGTGGGAGCAGAAGTATTTGGAGGAATGTGCCATGAGGCAGTTTGCCATGGACGCAGCTGCCACAGCCGCTGCCCAGCGCGACACCACTCTCATCCGACACTCCCCGCAGCCCTCACCCAGCAGCAGCTTCAATGAGGGCCTCCTGGCCGGCAGCCACAGGCATCAGGAGATGGAAAGCAGGTTCGGCATTGCAGGCCAGGCCTGGGCCCCCCGGGTGGGGTGGGAGGTAGCAGTGTCCAGTCCTTCATTTCTGATGAACAGTCCTCTCTCCCCGCCTGGCTCAGCAGGCCCTCCTGCTTCTGAGCTGGCCCTGTGTGGTGGCCACACCAGGCGTTGTAGGCATGTCCTTTCCCAGAGCTAGCAACTGAGCCCTGGACCTGCTCAGGAGACACCCTGGCTGTGGAGGTGCTGGATGCCACAAGGCTCAAGGCCTCTACCTGCTCCCTTCCACCATGTATATGAAATGTAGATGAAAATCTTCTCCTGTTAGAGGAAGGTCTCTGGCTTGGGGTAGCTAGCATTTTCTCTCCAAAATTAATGCCAGAGGCCCCTCCATTTCTTTTGTTCTGTGTTTGACTCAGAGGCACAAGCACATCGACCGAGCCCATTTGATGGTCTCAGCTCTGGGGTTGCATCCCAGGGTGAGGGTTGTGCCGTTGCTCTCATCAGATGAGTCCAGAACCCGCCCCTGATGGCCCGCCTCTGCTGATCTAGGAAGGGGTGGTTTTCAGAGCGTTGAGATGCGGAGCTCTGATGACCTTTCTGCAAGCCCCCTCCTGGCCCTGCTGCAAGGGCACTTGGGTCCAGCCTGGCTATAGGAAGGGCTTTCCCTCCAACGTTTACCAGGTGGGAAAGGTGGGGGCTGCTGGATCTGTGGGCCTAACGATGTGGGCATGACCTCTCCCCTCAGGTTAAAGGTGCTCCATGCCCAGATCCTGGAGAAGGATGCGGTAATCAAGGTCCTGCAGCAGCGCTCCCGGAAAGACCCTAGCAAGGCCCCCCAGGGCTCCCTGCGGCCCGCCAAGTCCGTGCCATCTGTCTTCGCGGCTGCAGCAACAGCGACCCAGGGCTGGCAGGCGCTCTCCTCTAGTGAGCGGCAAATGGATGCCCCTGCCTGGTTGGCTGCAGGTGAGCAGGGCCTGGTGGGTCACATAGGTAGAAGGGTACTGGTTCTTAGGCCTTTCCTCCCAGAACTGAAACTCAGAGGAACCAGGGCTTCCTGACCCCTTGCCTGGGAGTCAGCTTATACTCTGACTCCAACGACCCTGCCTCCCACGGCTGTCTTCGCCAGTGTGAAGTGGGGTACTGCAGCCCCCCTCTCCATACATTTCATCACCCTCTGTGCCCAGCCACTTAGCATCTAAGTAAAAATAAAGCTCTCTGTGCAAACCCACCTTTGAGGCAAGCCTCCTATACTCACTCCTCCTAAGCAGAAGCCTTAGAAATTCTAGAAGCCCTGTTGATTTTAAGATTTAATCTACAAAGAAGGGTTCCATCACTCAAAACCTTTGGAAACCAATCTAGCCTTATAGTTATTCCCATTTGGAAACAGCAATATTTGGTCCTAATTGAAGGTTTTGCCAATCAAGAGCAACCTGCAGCACCTTTTGCTCAGCATAGGTGCAGTTAACTTGGGGTGTCCTCCTTCATGGGCCCACATCTTGTGGACGAGGCACTAACTATCACCCTTTACCTTTCCAGCAGACAGGGCTCCGGTGGAGGAGCCAGTGGCCACAGCCCCCCTTCCTGCACATGCCAAACATGGGAGCAGAGATGGCAGCACCCAGACTGATGGCCTCCCGGACAGCACCCCAGCCTGCCTGGGACTGGAGCCCGACAGCCTTCTAGGGTGCAGCAGTGGCCAGAGGACAGCCTCATTGGGTAAGTCCCCACTTGCTGGCTGCTGTGACTAGCAAGGCTGAGGACACATTGGGGTGCGAACTGCAGTCAGTACCACACTCCTTCCCAGAGCCCCTATGTTCATTGCCTCCATTCCAGGAGGGCCCTGCACAGCGCCTGGCCAGCAGGGCAAATGGCCCACCTCCGTGTGGACTTGAGAGCTGGTTGGGTGCATGAATAGAGGAACCGAAAACCCCAATTACAGACAGATCCAGGGTTCAGAAAGAAAGCTACCCCATGGGAGACACTTTATCTCCTCTTTCCTAGTCTTCCTTACGCCTTTAATTGCCGATCTAAATACCCAAGACCATGGAGATTGGCTAATTATCCCGATGGCACTCTCGAGTTGGAAGACTTCATTTCGAAAGAGTCCAGGAAGGAGAAAGTTGAGAAGATGCCATTTAAATTTTTTGCTCCCTTTCACATTAGCCTTTGCATATTTGCTTGTGCCTCATGGCTCAGAAAACCACAGGCATGAAAAGAATGCAGCAGCCTGCCTCCCTCAGGGCCCTCCAAGGAGTTCAAAGTTATAAACAAATGTGTCTTCCATGCAGGAGGTTGGGAATCTGGTCAGAGAGCTGAGAGGGAGCAGAGCATTGTGCCTGGTTGGCCAAGTTATGGGAACCCAGGTCCCTGGGAGCTGAGGTGGGGAAAGTTGGTGAAGAAAGATCCTATCTTCAGAATGTACCAGAGTTGAACAGAGTGGTTTGGAAAACGTGCTAATGTGTGTGCCTGTGCTCTTGTCTCTGTAGACTCTGTTGCTGCATTGCGAGTCCAGGATTTGTCAGACATGGTGGAGATACTGATCTGAAGGAGTGGATGCCGAAGGGATTCAAAACCGTTCCCTGCTCTCCTCTGCCACTGGCAGCCATTCCAGCAGCCCCTCCAACTGCTGCTCTCCTACTTCCCCGAGCTGGGCACTCATTCCCCATTGACTATCTGGTCCCAGGAGCTTAGGAAGGATGCTACGGGGAGAGAGGGATGTACCTGTGCCCCCAGAAGACCCTGCTTCTTAGCCCCACATTCTTCCCAGGCTCATGCAGAATGAGGATTCAGCCTTTACCTGCTGCCCAAGCCTTGCTGCTGGGGTATTGACTGAAGGCCTAGAAGAGAGCTGAGACCCTGTGCATCCCCAGTTGACAGTCAGGGAGGAAAGGAGGGGATATATTGGTTTAGGGGCTGACTGTCAAGGATGGTGCCCATGGACAATAGGTAGGCTGGTTCGGTAATGGAGTTGGCCATGGTGTTCCCCTCTGGCTAAGTGTGGTCCCAGCCAACCTCATCTGCTCCTCAGCTACTCACTGCCTCCTTGGGACCACTAAGACTTGCTCCTGTGGGGGACGTTTGGAGGTGTTAGTCCTGCAGAAGCCACAGCACCATCCCCTCACTGGGAGTGGGCAGGGGCTGATCAGTGGTCTGGGGATCTGCTGGGTAGTTTGTACATAACTCCCTAGTTTGTGGAACAGAAGATTGAAGCGTGCTGCTTCGGACTTGTCCCTCCTTCCGTGCTCTCATCCCTGCTGCCACGGTTCCTGGAACTTCTGACCAGCCTCCCAGTTAGTTCTCAAGTTCTTGGCCCATGGATTTTGATACCCGTTGATCCACGGAATGTTTCGCTGTCTTTTCCTCCCATCTTGAGCCGTTTTAAATGCCCAGGGGACCCTCGCCATCACCAGCCTCTTGCAGTGGCTCCACAACTCCTGTCCCTGGGACAGCCTGTCGGTCTAGTTATGAACCCTGAACCAGATGAAGTGAGCCACCACACGTAGACATCTGCCATGGAGGGCTTCCCTTGCACCCAGTTCTCGAAGAAAATGAGACATTGCCTTGTTCTCATCAGAGTCTTCGATCCCACCTGGAAGGATTGAGAGAGGGAGCTGGTGAAAACTAGTCGATGAGCTGTGGGATGTGACTCAGTTCTTTGAAGGGAGCCCCCATCACAGAATGGCACCTGTGAGGCTGGATCCTCTCACCACTGGTGCCCGGCACCTGGAAGCAGGGCCAGTGCTTGGAATTAGAACGAGCAGCCATGTGGCAGCCTGCTGGCAGCACTGACTTAGACTTCTAGTCTTAAAGAGTATCTATCTACTCCCCTGCCCCAGCTCAGCCCCTGGAGCGATTGATGGGCTTGAGCAGTTTGTCTGGACTCTTTAGTTCTTGAATCTTCATTTTTTTTCCTTTCTTGTTTTTAAATTCTGTATGTGTTATTTTATTCCCATGGTTCCTTTTTGAATATTTGCATTTGCTGGACAATTGCATATTTTTTTTATAAAAAACCCTTGTCCTCTTAAAGCTGAAAAATACATTTGGTTCATGTGCATTGTTTACAAAGCAAAAAGAAAAAAAAAAGGAGGAAAAAAGGTAAAAAAAAATGTATTGTAAAAGGAAAAAAAACACACAACTTAATATATTTTGGATTAATATTTGGTATTTCTTTTAAAGTATTTTTTTGTGCTGTGAACATTTTCTGCCAAAGACCATGATGTGTGTCTGTATGTTTAAGTTATCGTAAATATTTAAAATGTAAACATGGCTGTTTTGTTATGCCACCCTGTACCAGGATTGCTGCTGCATTCCACTGGGTATTACAGTATTTTAATAAAAAATAAGAATTGAAAGTGGTGTCTGTACAGGTGGGTCTGCACTGCAAAAGAAGGGAAGCAAAGGGGATGGGGATTGGAGGGGGCCATGTCATTGTGTCTGACCACTCAGTCCTGAACTGTGCCCTCACACCTTGCCTCTGTGCTCCTGTGTGCCTTGTCATGTTGGCCAGAGCATATCCATACACAGCCAGCTCAGGGTCCCTGCCATTCCTCGTGTTGAGGAGTGAAAGGTGCCAGTTTCCATGTTCCAGCTGGGTGATCATCTTCATTTGCAGAACTAGGATGGCACACAGTATAACCTCTTCAAGGATCCATCAGTGTCTGGAATTTTGTGAAGCTGCATTAAGGAGAGAATTGGAGTGAGGCTTTTTAAATATATATGTTTTATTGATTTCAGAGAAAAAGGGAAAGGGAGATAGAAACATAAATGATAAGAGAGAATCACACCTCCCCCTGGGGATCAAGCCTACAACCTGGACATGTACCCTGACCAGGAATCAAACCCTGACCTCCTGGTTCATAGATCAATGCTCAACCACTAGGCATGCCAGTCTGGCAGGATGTTGGCATTCTTTGCACCTTCACAGAGAACACTTCAGCCTTAGAGTGTTCATTGCCTCTAATAGGGAGGGCTCCAGGAAAGATGCAAGGCTCAGGGCCTCTACCTGCTTTGTCAGCCTCTCCAGGTGGCTTTGTCCAACCGGCTTTGTGTGGCCACACACATGACCACAGTAGGAGTGTGTGCCCAGAGGTGGATTTGTTGTCCCCTCACACTCCTGTCTTCTCTTCACCCCAACCCATCACAGAAAGTGCTCTGGGACCCTCAGAGAGACTGGGCACTGTGCTTGCCCTCGCCTGGATGTGGGCAGAGGGTGTTGTATGACATGTTCTTGGGTACTGCCTCTCTCCCTTGCTGTGGCTTCACCACTCTTGCCTCAAGCTCAGGAAAGTATGTCACTTCAATCCAGAGAAGAGAAAAAACACTCTCAGTCTCAGGTGTTGTATCAGAAACAGTACCTACCTCCATGGGCCCATTGACACCAAGGTTCCCAATCAGGATATGGGCTGGCAAGCAGCCAGGCGGGCTGTGGGCACCTGATGGGAACAGCACTGGGCAGCTCTGGGCAGAGCACTTTCAGGGCAGGTGTGGGGACTCAGCAGCCATGTTGGTGAGTGATTAGTAGGACCCTAAGAATATGTCTTCCTGAACCAGCCTCTCTGCCCACAAGAAATGGGAGTCAAAAGTATTGGAAACCTCCAAGGACTTTTTTTTTTTTTTAGCAATTTTGCAAATGGTAATGGGGCCTATGGAACGGGGAGCTCTCCATGCAGGATTCCCCACCCAGCACAATCAGAGGCCACAACCTCCACCCCCTGGTCACCCCAGTCCTCTCCAAGCTGTCTTTACCTGGCAGCATTCATGCCACCTTACTCCTACCAGGCCCTGGATTGGATCTGGCCATCTGGCTAGGTTGCCCTCCCAGGATGCACTAGGTGGCCTGGACGGCAGAACTCTGCCCCTGCTGCGCTTCCTTTGGCCGCACTAGTCCTCGGCTACACAGTGGTGTCCAAACAAAATGGCAGTGCCTGTGGCATTTTAAAAACCAGCTTAGTGAAGAAGTTCCTGTTCACTTCCACCTGCCCCCTTAAAGAGCCCTGGGAGGGCAGCTCAGACCCTGGCAGCGCCACCCACCCTCACCTTGGGCCAAGGACTTCCGAAGCATCTGTGTCTTTTGCAAGAGCTAGTCTCTCAGGATTCACTTTAATATTTCCTTGGCACAGACCCGGGGAGTAAAGAAAGCAATCCAGCCTGCCCAACATGTATATGTGTGTTTATGTGTCTGTGCACATGTGTGCCTGAGCGTGTCACAGTACAAGAGGTGAGGGGCGCCCAAATCTCCTGGCTGGTGCCCTGGCAGCCACATGGTCACGGGTGGGTCTGAGGAGCCACTTCCCAGAGCACTTTGTACGTTAGCCTAACAAAGCTCCGGAACCGGGGGAGAAGCAGGTGGAGCTGAAGGCCCTGGTGGGGTTGGGCGGGCCCTGGGTATTGTGCTTGGGCCCTGGTGATGAGGGGGCCTGGGCTCTGGTGATGAGGGGCCTGCTTGCCAGCCCACATCCTTGGGTCTCACAGGTGATTCTGCTGAGTCCTTTGGAGGCTGAATTTCTCTGCCAGGGGCAGCCCGGTCCTGCCTGCCCTGCCTCCACCAGGGCTGGGGGTGTGGCTCAGAAGAGGCCCAAGTGCTCCAGAGGCCAGAAGGGTACCTGTGAGTGTGTCCAAGCTCTCTCCTCTCTCTCTCCTCCCGGTTAATCATTAACTCTGCCCCTGGCTCAAACATCTGTTAGCTCAGAGGGCTTGGCAAAAGTGCCAAGATAAGGGCAGCAAATGGGGGCCTGGTCTCCCGGAAGTGGCTGAGGCTACCCACTGCCTTCAAGGACTCCAGCTGGACAGCAAGCTTGTTCGAAATGTCACCATTCTGACTCCTACCTTCGTGAGGACCCAGCCAGGATACAGTGGTCCCTGAACAGGCTGTGCTGTATGTGACAGATGCCTGGAAACTTCAGCACCAACCAGTGTCTCTATGAACCCACCACAGCCGGATCAAACACACAAGGAAAGCACCACAGGAGCCAAGCTCTCGGCATCCTTTTCTAAAAGTTGATATATCATTCTCTCACCATTAAATCTACCCTTTTAGCCCTGGTCGGTGTGGCTCTGTTGTTAGGTGTCATCCCCTGCACTGAAAGGTCACGGGTTCAATTCCCAGTCATGACACATGCCCAGGTTGTGAATTTGATCCCACAGGGGTGTGTGTGAGAGGCAACATATCTCTCTCCTGCATTGTCCTTCTCTCTCCCTTTCCCTTCTCCCTCTCTTTTCTCCTCTCTCTCTAAACATGAATTTAAAAACTATTTAAATCCACCCTTTTAAAATGTACAGTTTAGTGATACTTTGTCACACCATCCATGTGAAGCCAGTGGCTGATCGTGGGTGATCACCAGATGCACCGCCAGCGAGCCATACAGACACAGTTATAAGTGGTATTTGATCACACTTGTTGGCCCCCCTCAAAGATGCCCTTTGACCTTTCTATAGCTGACAGTTTCCTTCCACCTAGCCCAGCCCACCAGCCCCAGCAGTTCTCCTCTGGCCCCCAAAAGGACGCTGTCTGCTCTGGGCTAGAGCCCTCTACCATCTGCCCCCAAGTTGCCAGGCAGAAGTCTTGGCCAGATGTTCAGGAAGGAGGGTGAGCCCTGACCCCCTTCCTCCAGGCACCTACTTTATATAAGCTCAGGCCCCACAAACCTGAACCCACTGTCTGCTCAAGGTTTTCCCAGCTCAAGGAGCATTGGCAGAGGTGGGTTCAGTTTTGTGGGGCCTGAGCTTATATAATTTGGGGGACCCTCTTTAAGAAAAAGATTGCAAAATGGCAAATACAAAATTATTAGGTCTCTGAAGGGGCTTGTTCAGGCCCGCAGCTCGAGGTACAAGCTTCATTAACTGACAGTATATCTGCGTCTGGGGATGGGCGCTGTGTCTCCCCAAAGGAATGAAGCTCTGGGAGGTGCCCAGGACTGGAGCTCATTTCTGTCTCTCCCAGGTGGAGGCTTGGAGCTGGAGGTCAATAAAGCAGTTTTTCTCCAACTGGGGCAGATGGAATCACTGCTTCTGGGTCTCCATTATAACACTCCCAGGAGGCTGAGGCACCCACAACAGGGGCCCTAGAATCCTGGGAGGCAGATAACACCACAGAGCCTGGACAGCTGGGTTGGCCAGCCAGCCAAGGACCAGATCTGTGGCCAGTGCATGTCTGCACCCTGCTCTCACCCACCAAGCAAATCTCCAGCCCCAAATAGAGTTCGGGCGTTGGGGTGAGAAGGGGACATCTCACAATTGACTCTCTGGGTGTCCTGGAGAGCCACACCACTCGACTGTGGCAGGGACACGTTTCCCTCTCCTCTGTCTGTCAACTTTTGATTCCAAGGCGGACAAAAGTCACGAACTGTCCTCAGATAAAGGCCTCATGCGAGTCCAAAGGCTCCTACCTGGGGCACATTCCAGGTGTGCTTGGGCAACACTGGGGACAGTTCCCTGCATGGGTTCGCCTCTCCTTGCATCAGTCTGGCCTTCTTTCTCTAGCTCCAGGAGACCCTGCCCAGTCTCTCCTCTGCAGCCTTTGCTTGCTCAACACAATGCTCTGTAGAAATCCTCACAGCATGTTGCATCAGCAGCCAAAATCTCACCCATAGAGTGACGAACTGCATAAGCCACAAGCTAAGGTTGGCCCTGAAAACTGAATAACCTTCTTTGACTTAAAGAAAGACAGTTTCCCTTCCCAGGCACTTTTCTCTAAGGTTTGGGTTCTCTGGCCCACCAAGACTAACTTCTCTGTGAGTGGCCTGTCATCATTCATTCATTCATTCATTCATGTTACCTATGCTTATTGAGTTCCTGCCATGGGGCCAGCACTGACGCAGGTACTAAAGGTATAAGGACAAGCAAGGCATCTTTATGTTCCTATCACAAAGTTTTCACAAGTGTTGGCTAAATGAGTATTCTTGACAAGAGCTGGCCCCTCGTCTAGTCTACTTTTCTGGCTCTGGGTTCCCTCACCTTCCCAGGCACATCTAGCCATACAAACCTCAGATGGGTCGTTCTAAATGCACTGTGGTCTCTCAGTGTCTGTGCTTTGGCCTCTCATGGGGGACACGCTGGTCCCTGCTGTGTGAGAAGGTGGTAAGAGCTTTGGGGGGGAAAGCAAAGGAGAACAAGAGAGATGAGAAAATGACAGCAAGGTGAGAGGCTGGGGAAAGAGGTGCACGTGCCATTCCTTGTCTCTGGAATGCCTTTCTCATTTCTTTTCTCATTTCTTTTGAGTTTTAACTCAAAACCCATCCATCAAAATTCAGTTCAAACATCACTTCTTCCTAGCAGCCTCCCCTCTCCTTTATGTTCCCCAAGACCATGAGAGGGAGGAGAGGTGAGACTTGCCAATGGAGAGGACCTTCGTTAACAGACAGTAGTCTGTGGCTCTGCATGATGGAGAGAGGGCAGGAAAGGAGCCGTAACTCACCTTTTCAATTACACAAAGGTTACACCTTGTCTCTGTGCTGGGGTCACAATTGTCAGGACAATAACTTCTTAGGCTGTTCTGGCCAGAGTGTGCCCCTGCCCTTCCTCCTTGGCCAGACCCCCAGGGTTAATTGGCAGGAAAAGAGAACAGAAGAGATTCTGTGAGTAGTCTTGAGGTCAGAAAAGGAGAAGCTGAGCCTGAGGGCTTGGGTCAAGGTGGAGAGGAATGGCTGGTGTGTGAGCCCAGAACCAGCCCGGCTGGATGGCTGGCCCATGAAGCAGGCCCAGGCACAGCAGACCACGTGGGCCCCAGCCAGCCCCAACCGTGGGAATGGCTGGTGGAGCCAAACTCCCTCCACCCCCAAGAGAGCCACTCCCAAGTGGCCCTGCCAGCCCTGGGCTCCCTCCGGGCACAGACCAGGCGCAGGAGCAGGGTGGAACACTTTTCACCAGGCAGCAGTTCCCAGCTATGCTTGACGGTACTTGAGTCCCAAGCAAAACTCACAGGGGTTCAGACCCAGAGCACTGTGCTCATTCATAGCCAGGCAGGGATGGGGGACAGGGAGCGTTTGCTGCCTTCTCATATGTGTCCCCTCCTCCACATTCGCTCCTTCAACAACTGTCCATGCAGCACCCACTGGATGCCAGACACTATTGTGGGTGCTGGGGAGATCGTAGGGGAACAAAGCAGACAAAAATCCTGCCCTTGGAGTTTGCCTTCAGGTAGCCAAGGGCTGGGGGAAGATAAATGGAAAACCGGATACATTTTATGGTGTGTATTCAAACAGTGGTTCTTGAACCATCGCTGCTGAAAAGCCAGTTCACCTTTTTTTTCTGATCTGCATTTGGATTTCTTGGCAATGTCACATTGCTGTAGATTCTAGCATATCTATATTTTAATTGTTTACTCTCAATGTCTGTGCTTTGGCCTCTCATGGGGGACACGCTGGTCCCCGCTGTGTGAGAAGGTGGTAAGAGCTTTTGGGGGAAGCAAAGGAGAGCAAGGGAGATGAGAAATTTACAGCAAATTGAGAGGATGGGGAAAGAGGTGCGCTTTTAAAAGGGTGGTGAGTGAGGTGACATTTGAGCGAAGATTGGAAGGAGCTGAAGGAGTGAGCCACACGCATATCTGAAGAAGGTATAGTCCAGAGAGAAGCTTTAATAAAAGGAGTTTTACAAATTTGGACTTTGGCTGGTTGAAGTCTTCTTGAGGGTTGAGGGGCAGGAGGCAGGAAGTGAAGGGGCTTTGTGAGGGTGCATGACATGAAGATCCCTGTGCTGGGGTGACCCAAGGATGACCCCCCTGAATCCTGCACAGCCTGCAGCTCCCTGGGGTGGCCCCTGCCTCCTCGGAGCTCCATGCAGCATCTTAGGGCCTCCCTGGAACCACTGAGATCCTTGCACCTGGTCT
Source organism: Lasiurus cinereus (assembly GCA_011751065.1). Lineage (NCBI taxonomy): Eukaryota > Metazoa > Chordata > Mammalia > Chiroptera > Vespertilionidae > Lasiurus > Lasiurus cinereus. The sequence goes on from JAAGEH010000125.1 coordinate 14,018,705, forward strand.
CCTCCCTCCTTTCAGAACCATCTTCTTTCACCAGCCAGTTCTCTACGCCCAATACAAGGGTCGCACAGAACACCAAGCAAAGGCCATTCCCTTGGCAAAAACACTTTGTTTGCCATACTCGGTGCATCTGCCTCCAGATGTGAACAGATGAGGTGCTTCTAGCCCAGGAGGCTTGTGTCCATGTAGGTGAGGGCCACATCTGTAAGGAAGATCCCATCTGTCTGACTTGTTTCTGCATTTGAACCCAGGCTATGAGGCACCATAACATGTGCTGATTCCTTTCCCTGACTGACCACACTTTCATACTTGCAAATGCACAACCCATCACACACACACACAAGCCATCAAACATCCAGAAATGCACTCAGGGAGTTGGTCTCATGCACACCTGTCCACAAACATCCACCAGAAACCTCAGGTACACTAAAACGGGCATGCATATTTTTCACACACATGCATATGTATACATGCACACATACACACAGTTTTGCAGGCCCACACTCACACCAGACACATAGCCCTGGAAACACATACATGCTCACTGCACATAGGCTCACTCTCCCTCCAAGAGAGTTTCTAATAGGAGCAAACACCCAGCATCTGCGGTTAGTGACAGACAGACAGATGGGACAAAGTTCTCTCATGCATCCAGGTGGCCCTCTCTAAAAAACCCCAAAGGAGCTGCACAGCAGGCTGGTGCCTTCACCACTAGGCCTTCCAGAGGACAAGGCTGAGGTGGGGTCAGGTTTGGGCCAGAGGACATCAGAGTTCCTGGGTGCTGACTCAAGGCCAGGAGCAGACAGCCTGTGCATTCCCGACAAATAGGTCATTATGATGAGAAGAGCTGGAAAAGACTTGGGGAAAACCAAAGGCTCCTGGGCAGCAGTTATTAAATAAGTGTTGCCTTTTAATCTAGTCCTTTGATTAAGTCTCTGCAGCATGGGGGTGCATGAGTCAGGGGAAAGTGCTCTTAATGGGTAAATGTATAGAGAGAGGGGGGAAGGAGCAATGGCTTTGCAGGAGCTCAGCATGGGAAGGATGGAGAGACAAATGGACACATCACTGATATTACTATTGTCGAGCACAGTTGGGTACTGGCATTGTACTGGGTGTTTTTTGTGTATTGTCTTGCAGGATACAGCCCTGTAAGTCAGATAGGATTGCCTCCATTTGACAGATGAGGAAACTAAGGCTCAGAATGTTTCAATAAATTACTCCACCAACTGAATGGGAGAAGATATCTGCAAACAATACCTCCACTAAGGTATTAATAGAAAAAGATATAATGAACTCATATAACTCAACAACAATAAAAATCTAATTAAAAAATGGGGAGAGGACTTAACCAGACAGTTCTCCCAAGACATACAAATGGCCAACAGATACATGAAAAGGTGTCCAATTTCACTAGCTATTATGGAATTGCAAACCAAAGCCACCATGAGATACCACCTCCCACCTGCTAGGACAGCTATCATCAGTAAGACAAGAAATAACAAGGGTTGGAGAGGTTGTAGAGAAAAAGGAATCCTCATGCTCTGCTGGGGGGATGTAAATTGGTACATTCTATGGAAAATGTAAATTCCTATTACTATGGAAAACAGCCTGGAGGTTTTGCAAAAGATCAAGAATAGAGCTACCATGTAATCCAGCAATTCCACTTCTGGGTATCTACTTGAAATATTTAAAAGTATTTATTCTTAAAGATATGTGATGTACCCCTACATTCATTGCAGCATCAGTCACGTGTCCAAGACATGGAGACAACTGAGTATCTCTCAATAGATCACTGGATGAAGAAAAGGTGGTAAAAGTATACAACGGAATACTACCCAGTCCTAAGGAAAGATGACATACTGCCACTGGTAACAACGTGGATGGGTCTTGAGACTCCCATGTAAAGCAAAATAAGTCAGGTGAAAGAAATCAAGAACCATATGATTTCACGCATTCATGGGATATGAAAACAGAAAGCAACAATCGAATAAATAAGACAAACAAAAACTCATAGACACAGACACAGTATGGTGCTTATCACAGGGAAAAGGAGGTGGTGGAAGGCAGAAGATGGCAAAAAGGATCAAATATATGGTGACAGGAGACTTGACCTTGAATGGTGAACATATTGCAATGTATACATGATGTATTATAGAATTGTACACTTGAAACCTATATAATTTGTAATCAATGTCACCCCAATAAATTTGATAGCATTAAAATAAATAAATTACTCCAGGTCCCCAGCAAATAAGGGCAGAAGTAGGATTTGTGTTAAGGTCTGTCTCACTCTTTCTACATCCCCATGTCGAAGCTAAAACGTGCACCTTAAACCGTCACAAGAAAGATAACTAAGCATGCTATGGTATCTTAGATGGGGTCCTAGAGCAGAAAAAGAGCATTAGGGAAAACGGAGACTCTCTGAATTAAGTCTAATGTATGATGACAGTGTATCAATATTGGTTCCTTATTTGTGGCAAATGTACTGTATTCATTAAGATGTTGATAATGGGGGAAACTGGGCTCAAGGTACACAGGAACTCTTTGTATTATCTTCTAAATAATTCTGCAAATCTAAAACTGCCCTAAAATAAAAAGTTAATTTTAAAAACGTTGTGTTTTTGCCAAAAGCCTGAGGCAACAGATAACTCACATTCCAAGGTACAGCCAGTGCCCAAGGTCTTCTGCAGGTGCCTCACTGCCTTCCTCAAAGTGAGGGGCCGTTTTAGACCTCATACCTCTGAGTTCCCATCACCTGCCCAATTTTAAATGCAGGGCTGTTATGGCCAAGGCCAAGGGGCACCAAATGGAGTGAAGGACACTGAGGGAAGGCAGAAGGTCATGGAGTTCTGGGCTCTGCAAACTGGCATGCATCGCTGAGGCTGTGCAGGGAGGTCTGGCTGGGTCTGCCTACGCCTCCCCAGGAATGTAGCCTGGTCAAGCTAATGTCCTTCCAATTTTTCAGTTGTTCCCACTAGGATGTGGCTCTCAGCTGCATTTATTTTGTTAAATTTATTCCTATACATTGTATTGTTTTGAGACTTTTATATAAATATCATTGTTTTCTTGAGTTCATTTTAGGACTACTGATTGCTAAAATTGATTTTTGTGTCTTGCCACCTTGATGAACTTTTGTATTAATCCTAATCTTTTTTTTTTTAGTGGATTCTTTAGAATTTCTCTATATACAAGGTTATGTCATCTACAAATAAAGATAGTTTTCCTTATTCTTTTCCAATCTGGAAGATGAGTAGTTGGGTCATAGATAGGTCTTGTCTGCTGTGGTCCAAGTAGAGACTTCTGGACACTGTGGCAGCCAAGCCTGTCTCCACCGATGGGCCTGCAGTTCAGATGAATAGCTCTGGTTTCAGGATAAACTTAAAAACCTGCTCAGAAGTTGTAGTAAGGCCAGGCCTGGCATGGCGGTTAAATGAGACCATGTATGAGGCATCCTTAGCATGATGCTGGGCATGGAGTAAGTGTTCAGAAAATGGGGACATTATTTTTATGGTAAATTTTATTATTTTATTAATTATTCTAGAAGGAAGTCCACTGACATCTAGGCTCTCTTGTAGCTTCCTTTTGTTCATAACTTTAAAAATCCCTTGGTAGAGCCCAGCCAGCATGGCTCAGTGGTTGAGCATTCACCTATGAGGCAGGAGGTCATGGTTCGATTTCCTGTCAGGGCACATGCTAGGGTTCGATCCCCGAGGGTGGGCAGGAGGCAGCCAATCAATGATTCTCTCTCATCATTGATATTTCTAACTCTCCCTTTTCCTTCCTCTCTGAAATCAATACAAAATATATGTTTTAAAAATCCCTCAGTAGATCCCACTTGGACTGACCCAAGATATAGGGAGCATGAGGTACCTCTCCACCCACACCAGAAGCCACCATCAAGGTCCACCCTCACCCTCTTCCTGGCCACAGATAAAGGCTCCTTTAGGCCAGCCAAGTAGAGGTCTTAGGGGCAGGGAAAACTGCCCTTCCTTTCATCCCCCTATTCCCTCCCACCCCCCACCTCATGCCAGGCTGGCTTTTGACTCCCATAGTAAAAACAGCCCAGTCACAAAGGCAACGGGACAGGAGAGCATCATTGGAAAAAATCTGGGCTTGGCCAGAGTACTGGGGTGAGCCCTGTCGGCCAGCTCTCAGAGTGGATCCCGGGTTCTTTCCCTGCATGTGGTGGGAATTCCTCATCGGATTCTGGCATCAGGCCAGGCTCCTTATCTCCTCCATACCAGTCCTATCAGAGCAATTCAGTGAATCCAGCAAGAATGTATTTGTTGCCCTTTGAGCAACCAGAGTGCTTGCCCAGCTGGCCTTGGGCCCGTCCTTTCCAGGAAGCTGATCAGCAGAGTCTCTGACCTGAAATACCCCCAAAACAGGGGCCAGCTGTGCCCCATAGACTCAGGTGAACGTTGAGCACCTTCTGTGGGTCACCTCACAGACTCTCCTGACAGCATGCATCCCAGTGTGGCCTCAGCCAGAGTAGACAGACCTTGAAGTAAATGGGAGAACAGTAGGAAAAGTAGAGGCAGAACTGAGGCCTCAGGGGAATGGGGGGGGGGGGGTGGGGAGGGTGAAGGAGAGCAGGGTCTGGAAAAGCCGCAATTTGGGGCAAACTCTCATAGCTAAAGATCTCAAGGTTGTCTGTGCAAGGATGTTCATTACAGCGCTGTCTATACCAGTGAACAATTGAAAGTCAGTTCATGGTCCAGCCACAAGAAATTGATAAATATATTATGATTCAGTCATATCCAAGTAAAACCCTGGCAGCTGGGCCGTGGGAGGCAAGAGGGGAATAGGCAGAGCACAGAGGGCTTTTAGGGCAATGAAACTCCTCTGTAGGCTATGATAATGTCATTACACAATTGTCAAAACCCACAGAATGTGCAGTACCAAGGGGAATTGCTAATGTAAACTATGGACTTAAGGTGATTATGATGTGTCGATATAGGTTCATCATTTGTAACAAACGTTCCACTCTGGTGGGGGATGTGGTAGCTGGGAGGCTGTGCGTGGGTGGGGAGCAGGGTATATATGGGAAATTTCTGTGCCTTCCTCTCAATCTTGCTGTGAATCTGAAACTGCTCTAAAATAATAAATTCTAAAAACTAAGAAAACAAACAAACAAAAAACCCTGACAGCTCACAGGTTTTGTTTGGCTTTTAAGAAGAGTGGGATTATTTGTCGTGGTAAAAAAAAAAAAAAAGATTGAGAAGTTTTATGAAAAACGAAATCAAGATGTCCAGCTTCTCCGCCCTCATGGCCACCTGGCAAGGCTTTGGCTGTTTCCCTCAAATGAGGAAGCCCCTGCAGGTGGCCAAGGTTTCTACCAGGTCAAAGTGCATCATGCAGTGTCATGTCATCTCTATGGGCTCAGGGTGTAGATCTCTTGATCATGCTATTCCTTGTGTCTGGAGCCCTCAGCCCTTTGCCCTGCTCATTCCTTTTGATTCTGCAGGAATTATCTTAAATGTCATCTCTTCAGGGAAGACTTCCCTGACTACCCCCGGCTGAGTGAGCTCACTCTGTTTTATGTTCTCATGGCCAGCTCATAAAACTCTTCACTGTTGTCACAGAAATATTTTTTTACAACTCTCCCTTACAAAAGAATTCCACTTAATAAATATAGAAGGAATGAGGAAATGTAAAATCACCATTAGAACACCACATCTCTATAGGCAAGACCCACCCATGGATATTACATGTAGGGGTTAAATGAGATCATGTTAAATAAGATATTTGCGCAGTTTCAAAATATTCTTCCCAAGACAAATCTTTATTTTATTGTATTTTAGAGAGGGAGGGAGGGAGAGAAACATCAATGTGAGAATGATTGGATGCTCCCTGCACGCCCCCAATAGGGGATCAAGCCCAAAACCCAGGCATGTGCCCTGACCCAGAATCGAACTGGCATCTTTTCGGTGCATGGGATGATGCCCAACCACCCCAGCCACATAGGCCGGGGCCCAAGGCAAATCTTTATTCATGACAAAGGGAATGTGGTAACCTTAGTGTGGAGAAACCCAGTAGATTTAACCTGACCTGAGAGGCCAAGCTTAACATTTCAAACAATAAGACATGTAGAGGTCATGTACCACCTGGTAGCCTGCACTGAGAAGGGCATGCCACCTCTGTGGCGTCCTTTCCTATCATGCATAACCTCAATCTAATCGTGAGAAAACATCAGACAAACCCAAATGAAGGGACCTTCTACAAAGTAACTGACCAGCATTCTTAAGAAGTCTCAAGGTGGTAAAAGACTGAAGAATTGTCACATACTGGAGGAAACTGAGAAAGCATGACAACTAAATGTAACATGAGACACTAGATTAAAGCTTGGAACAGAAAAATATCTAGACAAGTAGAAAAAAAAGAATCTGTACTGGACAGTCTTGCACTGGTGTTGATTTCTGGGTTTTCAGAATTGTAACATAGTTGTGGAAGATGTTACTATCAGGGGAAACTGGGTGAAGGGCACATGAGAACTCTAAGTCATATTTGCAACTCTTCTGTAAGTCTGAAATGGTCTCAAAATAGAAATTCAAGGAAGTATGGGTATAATTATTATCTTGATGCCTGTGTCCCTAGCCGGGCGGGCGATACACTTCACAAGAACAAGGACACTTTTCATCATTGCCTCCTGGAATTCTGTAAAAGGTTTGACTCGCAGTGGGTATTCAAAAAATATCTGCTGAGCAAATAGACTTGTAGTTATTGGCCCAGAAAAAGTCCATGACATATTACTAAGCAAAAAAAATATAGGACAAAAAACAGTACATACGTATATCAACATCTGAATGAATAAAGAGACTAAGCATTTCCAAGCCAGTGGTGGCTGTGGCTGTTTCTGGAAGATAAAGGTGAAGTGATGGGTAATTTTTCTTGTCTTCTGTTTACTTTGTTACAGTTGCTGATATTTAATGGTTTGCAAGCCATCTACCACAGGCTTCAAGTTCTGGGAGGCTAAGATGAACAGATCTTGGCATTAAGAAGCAAGTGTAGTTAACTGAAAGTGCTGTGTGTTAAAAGCACAGAAGAAAACAGCAGTGCATTTCCTGGTGTGTGTGTGTGTGTGTGTGTGTGTGTGTGTGTGTGTGTGTGGCAGGTGGGGGTGGAGGGTGGGGTGGGGAATAGTAGGAGGTAAAAACTGAGCAGCCACTCGCCCTTTAAGTCCCAGGTCAAGGGCCACCTCCTCTTTGCCTGGTTCTGGATAATGACCCCCATTTCCTATGTACAAGCTCAGATAATCATTGCTATGAATCACAGTCTAACCCTAAAGCAAGGATGGCATGATCTCAAATCCCCCAAAGAAGTAGTCATGTCCTCATGCTGACTGGGGCAAGAGATTTTCAAACAAGAGAGTTGGTGCAGAAATGGTCTTGGAGTTGACCTTTGGCAGAGTTCCTCTTCCCTCCCTCATAGGCAAACACTTGCCCTTTTCTCCAGTGACTCCGCAGGAGAGGTCTAGATGCCCATATTTATGTGGGAAGAAAGCCTCCTCAAGCACACATCTCATATGCCATACGGAGGTGGAATCCTGGCTGCACTTATTCACCATGTGACTTCAAGCCTGTTTCCTCATCTGTAAAATGTGGGCTCAGAAAGCTTTTGTAAGAGCCCCTTAGAATGATTTGCAAACACTGCATAAGCTGTACCATCGTCTGAAGGATGTGTGTTGTTCTTGGCTCATTCATTTATCCATTCATTCCCTCGTGCAATGTTTAACATTATTTTGTCTGCCCAAGCCATGAGCTTTGAGTGGAAACTGCCATATTCTTCTTTTTTAAAAATACAGATTCTTACCAGAATCAAACCCAGGATATTTCAGTCCGAAGGCCGATGCTCTATTCACTGAGCAAAACCAGCTAGGGTCCATCTTCTTTTATACCCTTTTCATAGTGGCTGGTCCAAGGATGGGCCACTGACCTACACTGAGTCAATCAGCATTCTCTCTTGGAATTTTAAAATGTGAGGTTATAAAGAGGTGGCCTAGTTTCCCCATGAGTTTGGAGCCAGAGAGTGCTGGAGCAGTGTGGCCTTTGATATCAGATGAGGAAGCAGCACCCTGTAGCATTCTGCAGGCTGAGAAGGGAGTTGCTAGGAGGCTGTTACTATGGAATCCTCAGTGACTTAGCCAAGGTGTGACTTCTGGACCATTCAGCAGTGCATTAAGCTGGCAGGGGGACGTGGGAGCCCACTCAGGCCTGCTGGTCTGGGCAGTTGAGTCAGAGATTGGACTCTGGAAGCCTCCCTGCCTTATGTGTTATGTGTGCTCACCTTAGGGCTGGTCCTGCATTTGGTAGAGTCGGTTCGTTGCAGATTTTACAGGAGCCCGGGTAGAGGAGCATGTGAGAGTGGCTACTTGCACAAGAGTGGAGACTGTGCACATTGCTGGCTGCCTTGGCTCACCTGTGCAGATGTGCTTGTGGTTCACCAAGGGACACTCCCCAACAACAGAGTCATTCCAGGTCCCCAAGGGGCCAGCACATTTAGGGAAGGCTTCCAGAAAGAGGTGGCATTTTATCTTGAGGGATGAGTGGGAGGAGAGCAAAGGCACAAAGGGAGCATGGGGGCCATCGGGCCTGAGGCCGGGAAAGGCCAGGAAAGGGAGCTGGTGCCGAAGCTTTGAAGGCTGTCCTTGAGGGACTGAGACTTGGCCATGGGTCATCAGAACATAAAATGTGCTTGAGACCGGGGTGATTTGTTCAATCCACAAACAATTCCAGTCTGGGTTCATTTCCAGCAGAAGAGATTCCCAACCTTCCTTCCTCCTTGTGAGCTCCCAAGACCTAACCGCGCCCCCCCCCCCCTCCCGACACACACACACCCACCACCACCACCACCACCGTGTGACCTCAGTCACTGCTTGTGACTTCCTGTCTCACCCCTGCTGGAGTGGCCAGCTCTGACCCAGCCCATGCCACCTCTTGCGTTGGCCCTTCCCCTTGCAGCCTCCTTGGCCCAGTGTCTCCATCTCCATGGATCCCCAGGATCCTGTGCACACAGCCCCAGGCTGGCCTAGCAGAGAACCTTGCAGTAGGCTCTTTCCAGGTTCCTCCCATCACTGTAGACTCCTCAGCTGAACCATCTGCACCCCCCATCTCAAGGCTCACCAGGCACTGCCTCCCACACATTCAAAGAAGGGCAGTGAGCCCGCCTAGCGTGGCTCAGGGGTTGAGCGTTGATCTCTGAACCAAGGGTCATAGTTCAATTCCCGATCAGGGCACATGTCCAGGTTTGGGGCTCGATCCCCAGGGTGGGGCATGGAGGAGGCAGCCGATCCATGATGCTCTCATATCATTGATGTTTCTATCTTTCTCTCCCTCTTCCTGCCTCTCTGAAAATAATAAAAAAATATTTTTTAAAACTTAAAATTAAAAATGAAAGAAAAGAAGGAGAAAGAAAGAAAGAAAGGAAGGAAGGAAGGAAGGAAGGAAGGAAGGCAGTGATTTGGGGGCACAAAGTCATGGCTGGACATCAGAAACAAACCTATGGCGGCCCTGTTCCAGACAACACAGCATGGCACTCTCTCCTTGACCCAGTCTGCTCTCCATCCCAGCTTCCCTGGAGCCCACCCCTGGCTTTCTGGGAAGGGAGCCCATCAACCAGGGCAAAATCAGCCCTCACAGTCACCATGACTAGGATTTTGGACACTTGTCTCACTCACAAGAGCCACCAGGGAAGGGGACATGGAGATAGAAAATAGGGCTCGACTGAGAGCATCAGGGTTCGATAACCTGCTGCCCGCCCCATCTTTGGCGCAATTAAGGAAGCAGATGTCTGGGCTAAGGTTGGTGTCCACTCTGCTCTCTGGGCAGAGAGGGCTGTCTCCAGGGCTCTGACACATGTCCTTTTTTTCTTCTATGAGTTAGTCCTTCCATTGTGGTCGTCCTTCTGCCTCAGCGAGGTGGCTTTTCTGTTCAATGCTGGGGTCCTGGGACTGGGGGTCAGTTCCTTTTACACAAGCACCCCAGTATGTGGGTGCATGCACAGACATACCCACAAAATACCTGACACTCCGGAGCACCGTTCTGTGTAATTCTCTTTCCCTAAGCTTCCATGAAGGGGCAGAAGCCTTAACCTCTGGAATCCTCTGGAATCCGCTGATGGATTCCCTGTTGGCATGTTAGGCATTTTTACAATTGTCATAAAAATCCCATTATCTCAGCTTTCCCAACAGGCTCAGTGACTCATGGCGGCTGAATACCTGACTGGACACCCAGAGGTCACCTGCTACCCTCGCTCACAGGGATGTGACAGAGAGCTCTGGAGCAGACGCGCTGCGTCTTCAACATACTTTCCCGCCCTGAGGCCAGGGCCCTGGGAAGACGCGATGATAACAAAAACAGCGAGGAATGATCTTGACCACACAGGATAACTGCAGCTACCGGGAGAAGTTTCAAGGAAAAACAAAAATGAACTTATAGAGTTGGGAGGAGTTCGGAGATAAATTTCCTCATTCTCTCCTATCAGCTCTTCCACATTAGTAATTTTACACTTATCTGTGTTACTACTTGCTAATTCGCTCAACAAATATTGACTGAGCACACACTGTATGCCAGGTACTATTCTAGATGCCTGGGCTACCTCAGCAACAAAGCAACCAAGCTGCCCTCTGGGCACTTAGAGTCCATGAGAGGAGAGGGAGAGACCAACAGCAGTAAATGATCCTACCTAATAAAAGGGTAATATGCAAATTAACTGTCACTTCCTCTCCCTCTCTTTCTCCCTCTCCCTCTCCCTCAGCCCCGCCAGAGTCCCCCAGTCCTGGGAGGGGGTAGCCGCTGAGAGTGGGCAGAGTGAGCATTCAGTGCCCAGCCACAGATGGGCCTCTGGGCTGTTGAGAGCCTCTGGATAGCGAGTGTGGAGTGGCCAGCCCCACAGAGAGCTACTGGCACACAGATTCATGCACAGGGCCACTAGTTATCATAATAAATAAGAATATGGCAACAATGTTAGAAGGGGATAGTGCTAGGGAAAACAGAGAAGCAGGCGAGACCAGTTTGGTTCAGTGGATAAAGCGTCGGCTTGGGGACTGAAAGGTCCCAGGTTCGATTCCGGTTGGGGGCATGTACCTTGCTTGCGGGCACATCTCCACTGTAGGGCATGCAGGAGGCAGCTGATCGATGTCTCTCTCTCATCGATGTTTCTGACTTTCTATCTCTCTCCCTTCCTCTCTGTAAAAAAATCAATAAAATATATTTAAAAACACACACACACACACACACAAAACAGAGAAGCAGGTAACCGATGCTGCGGGTGGGGACAAGTTTAACTTACTATAGTTAGCAAAGGAGGCAAAGGGAAGGAGCACACTGGTAGATAGGGCAGCTAGAGTGGATGCCTGTGGAAGGAAGAGGCAGGAGGCCAGGTGGCTGGAACAGAGGCAGTAAAGGGGAGGGCAATGGGAGAGGAGGTTGGGGAACTACAGGGAAGAGGTCACTGGCTCACTTAAGGACTTTGGCTTCCATGAGAATGAAACGGGGAGCACTGAAAGCAGGAGAGAGGCCCCTGTGAGAGCCCCAGAAGGTTAGGGTCAGTCTGCAGCCTCATGCCTAGGGCACAGCACCTGACAAGAGCTCAATAAATACCAAACACTAGTGGAATGAAGGAATGAATGAAGCCAGACATTGTGCTCCTATCTTCCCAGAGATAGAACTGTGGATACTTCTAGACACATATGTTTTCAATCTGGTCATTGTAACTGGACCAGAGATTCATATCCATCTCACTTGGGTTGTTTGTCAAAGTCCTCTTATCCAGATCCCTCCCCAAAAGCCCTGGTTCCCAGGATGGGTATGGCCCAGCTTGGGTGTGTGAATCTCACACAAACCCACTGCCAGGTGAGAAACATAAATCTGGACATGCCTTCCAAATACTCAGCCCCTGGCATCATACCCAGCCCCAGGGCACACACAGAATGAATAAATAAATGTGTGTTGATTAAGCTCATGGATGTAGAAGTGCTTGAAGATGGCTAATCAAGTGCCCTTCTCCATTTTCTACTCAGATGCTTAGAATCCTGTAAATACTGAGTTTTCCAGAGGCTGAGAGGCCAGGTTGCTGTCTGCTGTTTACCTCCTCCACCCAAATGCATGGGCCACTCCTCTTCTCTGGGGCTCTTCCCTGCACTGGCTTCCACCTGATCTGCCCTCACTGAGGGGAGCACAGTGGGCCCTTATTCTTGGAGGGTGCAGGAATTCTGAAAGCAGAGGGCCTTTCAAAACCCTTCTGTTTCTGCGATGCTCCCAGCGGGCAGGGCCTCTCCTTGAGTGAGAGGATTGCCGATGAATGAGGCGCTGCCAGACAGCCGGATGCCCCCAAAGAAAAAGGGTGCTGAGCTGAGGCGTGGAGGCGGGAAGTCAGAGGCTCGGAGGGAGGCCAGCAGTTCACTTCCCTTTCCACCCACATTCCAGGAATGGGGACCAAATTCTTCCTGCAGGAAATGGTGGTGCTGCAAGGACTCCTTTCCTTCTTGCGGCTCCCCATGTCAGCAAGCCCTCCTCCTCCCTGCTCTTCCAGAACCCAAGGCCCCAGCTCAGGGGTTCTGGGTCTCAGATTCCCGGCTGTTGCTTGCAGGTGCTGGCTGCCTGGGATTTTTGCCTATAAGCAGTAAAGAGCCCCTTATTCTCCTGACATTCTTAGAATAAGTAAGGCCATTTTTTTTTCTCTTCCCAGAATTCACAAAAGGCCAGGAATTCCACAAGGCCTCTGACTCAACTCTATTCTCTCTCTTCCTCTGGCTAACCATCCCTACGCTGTGACCTTGAAAGAGCAGCCAGAAACCTGTGCTCTGCAGCCAGGCCTGCATCTGAGGCCATACCTGGTGGCTGGAAGAAGTTCCCTAACCCAAGTGTACCCCACTGAGAGGCAACTTTGCACTGCAGGAGACTGGGAAGTGATTCCCAAAGGGCCTCACACACAAGCCTGGCAGCCTGGGTCCGATTCCTGGCTCCTTCATTTATCGGCTATGCGGCAGATGAGTTCTGTCCCTGGGCCTCTGTTTCTTCGTGTCTGAAACGGATGTATCCCTTGTTTCTTTCTCTCAAGGAGGCTGTGAGGATTAAAGGGGAAAATGCACAGAGTACGCTTCACTAACAATAGCTATAATGATTGCATTTTCATTAGTGTTGAGCACCCGTCATATATTACTTTACAAAGTTCCAGGACCCTGATCGAAATGTTGCAGGCCCTCAGAGATCATTTCATGGAGCAGATATTCAAGGAAACTGGAAGTTTTGGGTGACAGCATAAAATGGGGTTCAAGATAGAGGGGAAGAAAAAAAAAGCCCAACCTGAGTAACTCAGTGCTTGAGGGTCAACCTATGAACCAGGAGGTCAGGACACCCCAGTGTGGGGTATGCAAGAGGCAGCCAATCCATGATTCTCTCTCATCATTGATGTTTCTGTCTCTCTGTCCTTCTCCCTTCCTCCCTGAAGTCAATAAAATAGTTTAAAAAAAAAAGATAGAGGGGAAGGCGGGATTAAACCTCTATAAAGAAATCAAGACAATTTCACAGAAGAAAGGAATGCTTGGGAAGGTTTTGAAGGTTGAATAGGAGTCCTTAAGACAGATAAGGGGAAAGAACATCACAGGTAGAAGAGACAGCACATGTTAAGACTCAGAGGCCCAGCCGGAAAGCTGGGTTTGGAAGTCCAGGATATAGGAATTGAAAATGGGAAGAGGATCCTGGCCAGCGTGGCTCAGTGGTTGAGCATCAACCTATGAACCAGGAGGTCACAGTTTAATTCCCAGTCAGGGCACATGCTCAGGTTGTAGGCTTGATCCCCAGGGCAGGGTGTTCAGGAGGCAGTCGATCGATGCTTCTCTCTCATCATTGATGTTTCTATCACTCTCTCCCTCTCCCTTCTTCTCTGACGTCAATAAGAATATTTTTTTAAATAAATAAATAAAGTGGGGAGAGATAAGGGGGACAGGGAACCTTGCCAAACAGGAAGAGGCCCATCCTAGAAGGCCGTGGAAGCCTTGCCCAAGAGATGTCTGGACCTCTCCCGAAGGGCCCTGCCTTGTAATGAAGGGTTTCCTTTTAGGAAAATCTCTCTGGTTATAGTAGGACGGGGTCAGGGTGCGCAAAACGGAAGAGACGGAGGCTGGATCAGAGTTAGAAGATGGGCATCAGGGGCTGAGGCAGTGGCCCTCGAGCTTCAGTCATTCTCTTGCCTCCTTGGTGTATGTCCACTTGCCACAGGAAACTGCCTCTTTGCCCACCAGGAGCACCTGCCTCAGGCTGTGGGAACCATCAATCCTGCTAGAGATGAGGGGGCCCGAGCCCAGCAGCTGGGAAGGGAGAAGGGTCTGCTCAGGGTATAGTGTCAGCCAGGCTGGTCCCCCAAACCCCTGCTTCAACCTTTATGACTATTGAGATTTTGCTTGCGGACTGGAGGGGCTCAGCTCCATCGCTGCTCTGAAAGGGAAGACCAGACAGGCATCCCCTGCCCTTGGGGACCTGGACTGTAATTGTTAGCACCCCTCCTCACCCAAACATACGGCTCTAGCTCTCTTGGAGCACAAACAAGCAAATGCACTTCCCTGAAAGGGAGAGAGATTGAAGCACAGCCCAGGATGGCTTGGTGGCAGGCCAGTCTGTGAGTTACTGCCCTGTGTTAGTGAAAGCTGTGCGTGGAGATGGAGAGAGAGGAGGAAGAAAGGAAGCTGAGAAGGAAAGGAATACATCATCTGATTTCTCCTCACGAGAATCGTGTGAGGCAGACATTACGGTACCCATTTCACAGATTGGGAACCCGTCTCAGAGACATGAAGCTGCCTGCCAGGTTATTTCTAATAAGAAAGAGAACTTAGCTACCAGTCCAGTTCTACCGGACTTGAAAGCCATTGCTTCCTTTTAAGAGAATAAGGTTCATAATGACACCAATATAGCATAGCAACTATTTTTCAAAAGCCCCCTTTCATTCTTATTTGTGTGCAAAATGTGCATGTGTCTTCCTTTTGTTTCACCTAGCGCTATAGCATAAGCATTTGTAATGTTGCTAAATAGTCTTTACAATAATCGCTTTTACATAATATTCCAGTCTGAGGACGTAACATGATTCACTGAGCCATCACTGAATATTTAGGTGGTTTCAACGTCTCAGGAGTATAATTCCTCCCCACCCCCACCCTTCCCAAGTCAGGCTCCCCTGGGATGAGTCAGAGTACCCACCCGCCCCACGTCTGGAAGGCTATGTAGGTCACTGGGGCCTGATCATGCCTGCAGTGGTGCATCAAGGCATCCTGGAGTCTCTTAAAGGTGAGAACTACTCAGAAAACCATGTCCTCTGCCTCCCTTCTATATACACACGCTGCCGAGTCTGGCATGGCCTTGCCCCTGCCCCTATCCCCCTCCCCTCAGGCCATAACATCGGAGGTGGTGCAGACTGGGGACACCAAAGGCTGGCTGAGGTCCCTTCTTGCTGCTGGTGAAGGCAGCTTCATGCCCAGACTAGGCACCCAAATGACCTCCGAGCTGGTCAGCAATGATCCCAGCACTAAGACACGAGCCAGACCCCTGCAAAGAGCCCAGGGCATTGCTTGGGCCCTATTTCCTTGAAAGGCCCCTTCCAGAGAGTTCTGTGTTCTCTGCCCCCTTGGGGGACACAGCCACGTGCCAGGCTGGCGTCCCCTTCCCCCTTCAACCATTCTCAGATGGACTCTGGAAGCAGAAACACTCTTGGCAGGCAAGCAGACATGCAAACCGCCTAAGGTAAGCGGCAAGGATCGCATTTTCAGGATGCTTCTCTGTTTTATCTGTTTGCAAAGCAGATATTTGGGGAGGTTGGGTTCAGAATTGCTTTGCGGTTGCCAGTCCCGTGGGAAATGGTTTGCATTCTTCACATAGCTGCAGGGCTGTGAGGCAACAGAGATGACGGCCTTGCTCGGCTCCGAGGCCTCCCCGATCCAAGGAAGATGAGCCACAGCCTCGGCATCTTCTGTCCTTGGCCGGGTCTGGTGTGGGACGCGCAAGACGTTCTTTCCAAGAAGGCAGGATGGACGGTGGGAAGTCTCCAGAGGGGCTATTTGGAGAGAGAGTCATCTTGTGACTTATGCAAGCCCGGGACTGGGAGTGCCTGACAAGGTCATGTCCTCCGCACCCCTGCCCAGCACAGCACCCATGCCCAGCACACACCCAGGCCAGCAGAGTCGCCCTGGGAGAGGCTCACCAAGTGTGCACGAGGGTGGCTTTCTTGGGCCACTGGGACCTCCGTTTCTTCTGGGTATGCTGCTGTCTGCATTTTTTTTTCCTCTTTTAATAGAGAATATGTATCATTTTTAAAAAATCAATAAAGTTCTTTTAAAATAAATAGCTATGGAAAAAGGCCCCAGGACCAGGGCATTTGACCTTTCGCCTTGATTGTAAACCCCAGGGTTAGAATCTTCCCTGTCAGAAAGTCCGCGCTGTCACCTCTAGGCACCCTTTCCTGCAGCGGTTCAGCCACTGTGCTGCAGAAAGGAGGGGGAGCAGTGGCCTCCTGAGTCAGACCTGTGACAAGCGCGTTCCTCACCGGGCACGCTGGCCCGTGGCCAACAGCCACACCCACAGGATTCTCTGAAATGAGGAACCGCATTCCTGAGCCCTTTCAGTGGAGGTGGCCTCAGAGGACAAGCTGGGCTTTATTCAGCCCCGGCCCAGTGCCAGGAAACGCGGGGAGAGAGGTCCTCTGGTGTGTGTCCACAGGTCCTCAGGCAGCTCCGCCCAGGCCCAGGGGAAATGGTGGGGTCCTGGACGGGCCTTCTGGATGGCCACAGCTGCCTCCAGGGCGGCTGGAAACACCCGAGAGAGGCCCAATGGCCGAGGGAGAGCCTAGCAGCCTGTGGCCTGGGTGACCACCCTCTGACTGCTTGCCAGGACACTGGCAGAGAGACACCCTCCGGGGAACCTGATGCCAGGTGTGTGAGTGGGATGTGCCCAAGGCCAGGCCCCTCCCCGAGAGGCCCCGTCCAAGAGCAGGAATGCAAGCCTGCCTTAGACGGTGAGGAAGAGCCCAGCAGGTGTGTGCGCCTGCGGCTGACAGGCGGAGAGCTCTCACGCTGCCTGAACTTCCTGTGAACAGGGGCGCTCAGCCCTGGCAGCCTACAGACACCGCCTAGAAAGCTTCTGAAACTCCCAACGCCCAGGCTGCACCCCAGACCAATTCGATCAAACTCTTTGGAGGTGAGAGCCAGCTTTCAGGTGATTAAAATATTCAGCCCGGGTTGAGAACCAGGGCTGGAAAGAATTACCTGATGCATCCCAGCTTCATCAAAGGAAATAAGTAGGGCGCCTCTGGGGTGATTCATGGAGCCACCTTCTCCCTGAGGCCCGCCTCACTCTCCAGTCTCTCCAAATTCCTGTCCTGACTCAAAACCCATCTCAGTCCCTGCCTCCTGCGGGCAGCGCTCCCTGGCTGCCTCAGCTGCAGTGACCACTTTCCTCTGGAGGTCCCTGTCACTTAGGGCTTGAGTCACATGCCGCACATAGCCTTCAGTTGACCAGTGTCTGTGCTGTCTACAAATTGGGAGTCTGTTTCCCTGGGGCCAGGCACTCTGTTGCATATTATGCTTCCTTATCACCCACCAACCTATCACCTACCATCATCCATTCCCCATCTGATATGCTCCCACCAACCTATCACTTACCACCATGTATTCCCCATCTGATACGCTCAACAAGTATGTTGGGGCTGACTTGCATTCTACTGCATTTCAACATTTCAGGCAATCTTGGTGAGAGAGTGGAAAGAATGTCTGATCCAAATTAGTGCTTTTAATGTTGACCAGTGATTGTGATTATAGAGGTATGTGTGGTGGGAATGGGGTGGAAATGGCTGCAGGAAGAATGGCCAAGAAATGCCATCTTCCAGGAATGTATGTGTGGCCCACCTAACCTAGCCCTCACGTGGCCCATCTCTGCGCTGAACATCTTCAAAGACACAGCCGTTCCATGGAGTGGTGGGCAAGGGAGGGGGGTTAACTAATTAAGAGCACTTTGAATATTTACTGCAGTCTCCCTTTTTTTGTTTTTTGTTTTTGTTCATCCTCACCTGAGGATATTTTTCCCATTGCTTTTCAGAGAGAGTGAAGGAAGAGGAAGGAATGGGGGAGGGAGGAAGGGAAGGAAGGAGAGTGAGAGAAAGGGAGAGAGAGGAAGAAAGAGAGAGACAGAGAGAGAAACATCAATGTGAGAGAGACACTTCAACTGGTTGCCTCCCGCACACAACCCAACTGGGAGGCGAGGAGCAAACCCACAACCCAGGTGCATGCCCTTGACCAGGAATCAAACCCACGACCTTTGGGTCCATGGACTGCTGCTCTAACCACTGAGTAACCAGCTAGGATTTTACTGCAGTCTCTTAAGGAAACTAGAATGTGGCACATCTGAGATGCTGATATATCAGCTAGGCCTTGCGGGATGGAGAAAAACAGGAGAAGTGTTCCAGGCAGAGAGACTAGCTATGATGGATGCAGAGGGACACAGTGCCTCCTGGGTCCTCAGAATGGCCAGTGAGTGTGGGAGGAAGTAAAGGATGGTGATGATTAAAGAGAGACCGGAAAGGAAGACAAGAGCCAGTATATGCAAGGTCTGGAATGCAGATGAGGGAGGTAACTTCCAGGTGGCACCACCCAAAGCTTAGGATGGAGAAGTGGTGGATGGGATCACTCTGGTAACTTACAAAGGGTGGGAGGGAGACCAGTCGGCACAACAGCAGGCCCTGGGAGAGACGTCTGGGCCAGAGAGAAGCTGCAGATGAAGGATGGCACAGTCAGTCAACCTGCGCTACCAGGGAGGCTGCATCTGAGCCCTGTGTGCTATGTTCTCAGGACTGGGGCTCCCACACACCTTACGCAAGAGACCCTTCCAGAGGTCCTGGCCTGCCTGGCTGGTCACCCCCAGACCCAGCCCGTCCACTCCATACTGTTCCCCCAGCATTTGAGCTGAGATCAGAATCCCCCCAGCTGTTGGCAGGGCCAGCCTCCGCTGCCTTCACCCACAGGGCAACATTTTCCACTTATGTCCAAGCCAAAGGGTATTTATAGCCACCACCAAATAGGAAGAACAAACAAACAAACAAAAAAGGAGCAAAGCTTTAGACTCAAACAACGTGAAATATATTTCAATAAAAAAATTTAACAGAGGAATGTCAATTTTTACCAAAAGACTTCAGGAATCTGAGCTGCTTGGGTTTACCAGGAAGCTGGTGCTGAGATGAAGATAGGAATGCAGGATGACTTATGGGAGAAGGAGGTAACACCTGGAAAGAGGAGGAAGAAAACAGACTTGTACCACCACCTATTTCAGTCATTGGCCAAGGCCACCCACAAGAGCATAAAAGCCCTCGCCAGTGTTTCTCAGTGGTTAGAACAGCCAGCCCGACCATCAAAGGCTTGCAGGTTTGATTCCCCATCAAGGGGATGTACCTCCGTTGCAAGCCCACATATCTCTCTCTCATCAATGTTTCTCTCACTCTCTGCCCCCTCCCTCCTTCTCTTCCACTCTCTCAGAAAAGCAATGGGAAAAATATCCTCAGGTGAGGATTTAAAAAATAAATAAAAAAGAGCAAAAATGTGGTTCCAAAGCTGAGTAGACCCTCCAGGAGCCAACAGCTGTAGACTCCCAGCTGACCACAGCCTTGTAGCTAGACAGTCCTTTCTTGGAGAGAAATCTTTGTGTCTGTCCTCCTCCCACCCTCAGCTCAAGTGGGCCACACCTGGTGTGCTTGAATCGTAAGGGCTCCCCTGCACTCTCTCCATCACCTTCCTTCCCTCCTGCCTCACTCGGCAGAGGGTATCTCTCTCCAGAATCTGTTCTGAGTTCTCCCTCCCTCCACCTCCCAATCCTGAAGCCTTTTCTTCACTTACCTCCTCATAATACTCTGTCCCAAACTCGCCACAAGCAAAATTAGAATATGG
The DNA here is from genome assembly GCA_011751065.1 of Lasiurus cinereus. Lineage (NCBI taxonomy): Eukaryota > Metazoa > Chordata > Mammalia > Chiroptera > Vespertilionidae > Lasiurus > Lasiurus cinereus. The sequence continues at coordinate 14,038,617 of JAAGEH010000125.1, forward strand.
ATGACTACCTGGGAAAAGATCTGTGTAACTTGAATCACCAAGGACTCGTCTTCCTAACATATGGAAAGCTCAACACAAATCACAGATGTAACCAAAGAGAAAAGTGAGCAAAAGATGTAAGTGAGCGGGCTATAGAAAAGAAAATAAGATGGCCCTTAGATGAAAAGATGCTCAACCTGACTCATAGTTTAAAAAAACCCAAGTTAAGACTACACCAAGATACCATGTTCGCCTATCAGATTGGCAAAGATCAAAAAGTTTGACTCAGCACAGCGTTGGCGGGGAATCAAGCACACTCACACGCTGCTGGTGGGAACGGCAACTGGGAAAACATGTATGGAGGACAATTTGGCAATGTCCCTCTAAGTTACAAATTCCCCAGGTCTTCAAAAGGCAATGGAATGCAATGGTGAAGAGAATGGCCTGGAGCCAGAGCACCTGGGTTGGAACCTCAGCTGTCCAAGTCATCTCTCATCTCCCTGCCTCAGTTTTTCCCCTCTGTAAAATGAGATGATCAGAGTCCCCACCTCTGGAGATTCATGTAAGGATTAAAATACATTAATTATTGTAAAGCACTTGCCACACTGCCCAGCCCTTAGTAAATGCCATGCAAATGTTAACTATCATCATCATTAATTGGCCCAGCAATGCCACTGCTAGGAATTTACCCTACAGATATGTTTGGACATGTGTTAAATGAGTTTACAATGTTATTCATTACAGCATTGATGCAACAGGGGAGAAAACTGGAAATAATCCAAATGTCCATAAACAGGCTAAATTAATTGTGATGCCTGTATCTCATAGAATGACACACACACACACAAAAGCGCTTTAGTACTGATCCAATGTGCACAGAATACTACCGTGAGTTTTTCAATAAGGAGTAGTATAAACACAAGTCCACCATCTCTTATCCACAATTATGAAACTGAAAAATCTCTGAAAGAACAGCAGTTTAAAAAAAAATTTTTTTTTCTCAAACATTTGGTAGCAAAACCCGAATTTAACCGAACTGACTTGAGGCTGATGACAGCTTTAGTTACCCTACTTGGTGCAGAAATGTTAGCGTGTGTTATCACAGTCCCTGCTGAGGTGTGACATACACACACACACACACACACACACACACACACTCCCTTTGTTGTTCCAGGAGTAGAGGGTGCTGTCTCATCACAGGGCTTTCAAGGTAAGAAAGATAAAGAAAGATAAAGTTTGAGCACAGAAAAGGCAGCAGTGGTTTAGCACAGCCTCTGCTGCGGAATGGAAGTTCCCCTGCAGGGCTACCTTTGTACACAAGCTGAGTTCCGAATTCCCAAACACACCTGTCCCCCTGGTTTCAGATAAGGAACTGTGGGCCTTTATCTGCCTTTTTGTGTTTTCCCATTAAAACGCTCCTTGAAGGAAACTGGCTCTAATGAAAGAAGCTGTCTGGCTGGGGGACAGGAACGTGAGAAACAACTTCACTGTGTTTGAATCCAAGCACTCTGAAGAGTCTATGGGTGTCTTACTCACTTTAAAAACACATAAATACCACTGAGGACTTCCGCAGCCCGGCCGCCGGGTCGTGTTGAAGCCTGAATGCCCGCTCCCGGGCATCTCCGTGGCAGGCAGCCTGGGAACGTCAAGCTGGGAACCCGGGCTGCAGGGTGGGGGCCCGTAGGATGGGAGCCTCATCTCTGACTCACGTGCTGGCCTGGGCACGGCGGCCGGCCTCCTCCCTAGCACAGTGGAGATAATGAGTGACTAAGTGGCGAGCACTCCGATGGGCCGATTGGTAGGGAAGCCAGGTTTCCTCACCAGCACCATCTGCACACTTTTCCCATCCGGGAGGGCGAGAGCCACACTCCACAGGCCTCCTCGGCTCCTCTCATCCTAATATCGGTGGGAGGAACGCCAATGCATCTGTGCGCGTAGGGGCCCGCAGATGGAGGCTCAGGGTGGAGAGCAGGGTTCTGAAACCACTGCCACTGAGCCACACCCACCAGGCTCATCACCGTTTCTTGTCACTATCTAAGGAAAATTTATCACTAGTATAGTTCTCTTTCATTCTTTCTAAAGCAGTGGTTCTCAACCTTTCTAATGCCTCGACCCTTTAATACAGTTCCTCATGTTGTGGTGACCCCCAACCATAAAATTATTTTTGTTGCTACTTCATAACTGTAATTTTGCAACTGTTATGAATTGTATCTGTGTTTTCCAATGGTCTTAGGCAACCCCTGTGAAAGTGTTGTTCAACCCCCAAAGGGGTCGAGATCCACAGGTTGAGAACCGCTGTTCTAATGACTGTCTAACATTCCTACCTATGGATGTACCATAACTTTCACAGTCATTTACCTGTGACCGGACATTCAATTCTAATTTTTGGACACTGTGGGAATGCCACAATAATTATCATTATTTGGGACAAATATTTGAGAACAAATACTTGATAAGGAATGGGTTGGTGGTCAAAATGTACTTAGACACATGTAATGTGTATGTTATACTTAATTTTATATAAATAATTTTAATTGATGTTGCCAGATAGATTTTTTAAAGACTGTTATATGTACATTTTTATAAACAATGTAGTATATGAATATCCTTTTCTCTGTGTGTCCACTAGCAATAGGTATTACCAATCCTTTTCATTTTTTTCACTGACTTCTAGAGATTGTTTTTGACTCTTTGAAACTGCTCTTCCATAAATTATCAATATTTCTATTGGTTAAATAATTTTTTTTTGTCAATTTGTAAAAGTTTTTTTGCACCTTTTGTTCAGATTTAAAATATGGTTTCCAAATCTCTTGTCATTGTGTTATCTTTTGCTACAAAAATTTTAAAAGTTTGCCCTGGCCAGTGGGTTAGAGCATCAACCTCTTCACCAAAGGTCCTGGGTTTGATTCTTGATCAGGGTACATACCTAGATTTCAGGTTCAGTCCCAGGTCAGGGCAGGGTGGTTATAGGAGGTAATCCATAGATCTTTATCTCTCACATCCATGTTTCTCTCTCTCTCTCTCTCCTTGTTCTCTCTCTCCTTGTTCTCTCTCTAAAATCAATTTCTAAAATCAACAACATATCCTCGGGTGAGGATAAAAAATAAAAAGTTTAAAAGTTTAATCTAGTCAAATACATTCATTTTTTTTTTCTTTCATTGCTTCCAGGTTTCTGGTATTTGTTAAAGCTTTTCCCCACCTCAAGTCTTCGTGGTCCCAGAAGGCTGCCAGTGCTCTAGCCATCACATCTGTATTCCAGCCATCACACCTGTATTACATCTGTCCAGGATGAAGAAATGAACAAGAAGAGCATCCAACCTCGCTTGAAAGAAGCTTAAACAGAAATTTCCACATGAGAATTCTACTTACATGTCTTTGGTCATAACTCAGTGTCCCAGCCAGAGCTAGGTGGGAGGAAAATACTTTCATGGCTGCCTTTGGGATATGCAATCTGCCACACCGATGCTTAGAACCAAGGGCACGCTGGCTTTGTGGCATTCAGTAGACAAGCAGAGACCACACACCGCTGAGGGTAATCTGGAACCTGGCAGCCCATCTCTTAGGAGAGAAAAGGCCTCTATTTTGTCCCCCACAGGCATCATGCTTAAGACAGAGGCCTACTAAGTCACTAAGACCCTACTAGGGTCTCCTCTCTGAGGCTGTGGAAGCACAACCCACAGTAGCTGGGGGTCCAGAGGTGGCACCTCTGCCTTGGGTCCCTCTCCTGGTGTTTTCCCCGTGGAAGGGCTAAGGTTTGTGGCTGGGTGGGAATAGCTAAGCCTGCTGGCATGCAGGGCTGATGGCTTCCAAACTCTGGGAAGAACCACCAGGCATTTCCAGGCAGATGGGGCTTTAGGGGATGACTTATGATTCATGCCAGTCTGCGGAGTGTGAATGTGCCAGAGAGAAACACACAACATGGCAAATACTTTCTCCGTCACTCAGAAGCCCACTCGTCATTCGCTGCGGGCCTAAAGAGGGGCCAGCCGCATCTGCCCAGATAGTTCTTGCAAGTTTTCTTCCGACAGTTCTGCTCTCAGGTGAGAAAAGCACCAAATGGAAGAGGTAGGTCAAGGGAGGACAGCTGGCCATGAAGAAGAGAGACCTCGTAGGTTCAGCTTGGAAGGAACTGGAAGCAAAAGGCAGCATCCCATGTTCTGGGCCATGTGGATCCCAGCAGGATGGCCTGCAGGCACAGGCCCATTCCACCAAGCCCCAGATGACTACTCTTTTTTAAAATTTTTTCCTAGTCCAGGGTCTGTTTGTTGATTTTAGAGAAAGAAAGTGTGAAAGAGAAAGAGAGAGAGAGAAACATTGATGTGAGAGATGAACATCAATCGGTTGCCTCCCAAACATGTTCCAACCTGGGATCAAACCCACAATTTAGGTATTTGCCCTGACTGGGGATCAAACCTGCAACCTTTTAGTGTCCGGGCCAATGCTCCAACCAGCTGGGCCACCTGGCAAGGCCAGATAGATACTCTTCTCCTAGTGCCTCCACCTCGCTGGGCCCTGGCTTCTCATTTCTAAAGTGGGGGTGGCCATCCTGGCTCTGCCTCCTGGCCAGCATGAGAAGGGTTGATCTGGACAGTCCTCTGGGCTCTCATAGGTCAGAAAGCTCATGCGGACCAGTGTGCTCTGCTACGCTTCTCTCGTGTGTGTGTGTGTGTGTGTGTGTGTGTGTGTGTGTGTGTGTGTTAAAGTAACTTTAATAAAATTATATAAGCATTACATGTTCACTGTTAAAATAATCAGGAAACACAAATAAGAAAAAGGCAATAAGAGAGAGAAAAGAGCTTTTACATCTCTGCATATGCTCTTACAGTTTCTAATACCCAGATACATTTTCAGTAGGAACTTATTTATATATGGTTGCGTTCTCTCATTTTTCACTCAAATATATGCCATGAGTTTCTTCCTGCCAACAAGCAAATGTTCACGGCATATTTTAATGCTTATATGATGACATGCTCCCACAGCCGTGTTCAGTTCTGATCGTGGGATCATTTTTCCTTTGCCTCGGGTCCCACTAGGCCTCGCAGAGAACTGTTACTGACCCTGTCTTATTTAAAATGTTGCTGTTTTGTTCACCATGGGTTGATTTTTATTTCCTAAAATATTACTTACCTGGATCACAGAATTTCTTGGTAACCCTTAGATTCTTCATCCTAGGCAAGTACCTCACTTGCTTCCACCTTTGTCTCAGTCCTGTGTCGTGTGAGTAGTTCGTACATTATGTGACTAACCATTAGGGTCCTAAGATTGTTTCCATTTTTTCCAGTTTATTTGATTTCCAGCACCATGCCCAACAACTGGTACGTACTTGATAAATACTTATCAAATAAGTGCAGGAACAAACGAATGAATGAACGAACGAATCAATGAAGTAAAGAAATCCTACACCGATCCTTCTTGTGGGTAGTGGGTGTCAGGAGAGAAGGGCAAGAGGTTGGAGCCACCTTGTACAGGAAAGCACACCACCCCCGTCTGCCACACAGAGCTGAGGAAAGGAGGCAGCCCCGCCAGGCGGGCAGGGGACAGCCTTCTGGTGGCCTGGGTGTCCTCTCAGGGCATGCACTGCACAGGCCCAACTGAAGGCTCCTTTGGAGGTTCCCCCACTTCCTAACGGAGCCATCCTTACTCTAGCCTGGCCCTGGCCCAGGCGGCTGAAACCAAAACACTGCCACGTCCCCAGGGTGGGATTAGGCCTTGCTCATGCGGAGGCACACACACCCAGCCCCGAGAGCCTTCCGCACACAGGCTGACTCAGGAGCTACTTGGACGCTGGGCTGCAGGCTCCCAGGCCAAGCATCGGGCCTGTGCCCCAGTGTACAGCTGCCTCTCCAGGCAACAGCAGCAGGGATTTTCCCAGCCCAAACAGCGTGTGGAATTTCAGCCGAACAAAGCCAGAATCCCAGGGAGGAAATTCTAAGAACATGAAATAAGTCAGAGCAGCAGAGGGGGGGTGTTTATTTTCCATCCACTGCCTGGTCTTCTGCCTCCCCCTTCAACCTCCCACCCCAAAGGAGGCGGAGGGGTGGGAGGAAGGGGTCCGGATTCAGTTGTCAGCACCACGAATCTAAAGGAAACCCATCTTCCTGTGTTTGCCAAGGAACAATGCTGGAGAGGCCATCCAAGGCCTGCACTTTTCCTCTGCACAGAGGAATGTAGGTCCAGTGCATTCCTGGGAGGCGGGCCGGACAAGGAATTTGTGGATGTAAACATTCCTGTCCCTTCACTCGGGATCATTCGGGACACTCAGGTGGGGACATGTAGGACCTGTGGCCTCCTGTGATCAGATCCATACCGCCCACACCAGGTAAAGGATCTGACCATGGATTTGGAGCCCTGGTCCCATCCAGCACCTGAAAAATTTGGTCTCATCTGCCAGCACTGTTTTCTCTTCTCCCTTCCTCAGCTCTTATCATCTTTTAGCACTCCTTTCCTGGATGCTTGACCAATTCCAGCCTTCCTGGCCCTGACTCTCCTTGCTTCTTCATTCATTCAGGACCTCACGATGGCCAGTCACACCACTCTCATCTTCAGCATGCTCCCCTCCTCAACCAGGGAGGGTCAAAACAACAGGAAGTTCCCTGACTGTGTCCACCTCCCCTCCCCACAAACACCCCCTCAGGGAGGTAGGACTGGACAGCTGCCCTTTTCAGAGGCAGACATGGCTACTTTAAGGGGAAGATAAGGAGTCTGAGAATTACCCTAGCTGGTTTGGCTCAGTGGATAGAGCATCGACCTTCGGACTGAACAATCCCAGGTTCAAGGGCACATGCCTGGGTTGCAGGGTCCATCCCCAGTGGGGGGGGGGGGGGCTTGCAGGAGGCAGCTGATCGATGATTCTCTCTCATCATTGATGTTTCTATCTCTCCTTCTCTCTTCTTTCCTCTCTGAAATAAATAAAATATATATTTAAAAAAAACACACACACAAGAGTCCTGAGAATCAGGCCAAGTGTTGAGACCAGGCAGTGTTTACTGAGCTCCTGTTAGGTACCTCACCTCTCAGTCTCCGTGGTGCTCCAAAGCACTGTGCCAGGTCCCCATCCTCCTCACCCTCCTCACCCTCCTCACCCTCCTCACAGGCCCTTACGCTCCCGTGCCTCCTGCAGAATGGGCTTCATTAACCAACCAAGATCATGGAATTGACGGAGGTGGATGCCATGCATGATCCCTGCCGTGATGCAGTTGGCCACCTGGCAGGTCTGGGTGCCGGGGGGTGGGGAGTGGGGGGTGGAGCGGGATGGTTGGGCGGGTGGAGAGGAGGCAAGCCTAGGCTTTGCTTGGGGACCCTCAGAGCACATGCTCTTCCCTCACTCTCCACACACAGGCTCCCTCGGTGTCTAGCATACGCTTCCCCCATCTTTGGGGCTAACTTCCTCACTGGCCTTTCAGATCCTTTTGCAGCTTCCCCCGAACATCCCTGCTAGATCCCCACCTTACTCCGAGGGGGGTTCCTCGGAGCCCCAGCACCATGCGTGGGCTTCCTCGCTTTCTCTGGGCGTTTCAGCGACACTCTCTAGAGGGTCAGCTCCTCAAGGCCAGGGGTCGCCTTGTTCACCTCTGAGCTCCCAGAATTTAGCTCAGGGACTGGCCCAGAAGCCCGGCCAGCAGTTGTCGAAGGAACGAAATGCTTACTCTTGGGTTTGCAGTCACTCCCTGGCCGGTCAGAAAGCACCCAACCCCAGACTGGATGCTCTGCTCTCCCCTTCTCTCCAGGCCGGGACACCCACCCTGTGTGCCCTGAAGGGGGGCACGTCTCAGGCTCTGAGCTCCGTGTCCCCTGAAGCTGGTGCAGGGGGGCGGGGGTCCTGTCTCCCCTCCACTCTTGGCCGGCCTTCTTGGGGCCTCCGTAGACTGCTTTTGGTTACCCCCACTTTTCTAAACCACACCTGGTCTCCAAGAGCCCCTGCCCGGGCCCTGGTGCTGGGGCCCCGCTGGCCTGTCCACCCGGAGGCTCAGCGGGCTCTGCGGCGGGGGAGGGGGCAGCCCTGGCCGCTGCCCGGCCTTCTCTGACCGGAGGGACCGAACTCGTGCGTTCAGGGCGCGCAGTGAACACCCTGTTCACATTCCTGTGCCGCCGGAATGTGGACAGGGGACGAGCCAAAGGCCGCATTCCTCGCGACCCGCGGGAGCTCAGCCCCGGCCCGGCCCGGCCCGCCCTGCAGGAGGCAGGTCCCGAGCCCGGGAGGGCGCCCCCTGGCGGCGCTGGAGGCCCGGCGCCCTCCGCCCTCCCCTGCGCTCCCACAGTCCGCCCTCCTGGCCTCCTCCCTGGCTCTCCACGCCCTCACCCAGCCCGCTTTTTGGGTCCCCAAATCCCCTTGTTCCTTTTCCCGGAAACTTCTGGGCACTCTATTAGGACTCCTTTTGTTGCTTCCATCTCAGCAACTCCGCTCCACTGTTGTCTTTGTTTGTTGTTGTTGTTTGATGCCAATCAAATCAGGTAAAAAACCAATGGCCTCCAGACCCCTAACAGTAAAATTCCCAACCCCAGAGTGACTTCCTCTCCCGGCTTCCCATCAGGGCCCCGGGAGCCGACCCTGACCTCCTCTTGGCTCCCGCACCACTGGGCCCGCTCCCCGGTGGATGGGTCCCTCTGCAGGAATCTCCCACCCTTGGGTGTCATCTCCTCCCCACAGAGCGGGATGCAGGAGCCTCAGCCGCACCCTGTGCCATCAGGGTGACTACTCCCCCGGCTCCACTGAGGCTTGGGGGAGGGAAATACGGCCCATCCCTATTCCCTGAGACTGTTGGTTGCAAATGGAGAAAATGGGCCAAGTAGGGCTGTTCCTTGGTCCCCACCGGAAAAAGCACCATTGCCGCAGAGCAAGGATCTCAGCTGCTGAAAGTTGAAAGTTGCCGGGCCACTGTGGCTTAGTTGGTTGAGCATCCTCCCATGCACTGAAGAGGCTGCAGGTTCAATTCCTGGTTGGGGCACATGGTCAGGTTTCTGCCCAGTTTCACCTCTCTCTCTCTCTTTTTCTCTCTCTCTCTCTCTCTCTCTCTCTCTCTCCCTCTCTTTCTAAAAATCAATAAAACATATTTTTTAAAGAGGAGAAGAAAGAAAGTTGAATGCCACTGGGCTGAGGTTTTCCATGATGGTGTAGAAACTCCTCAGATCACGTGCACACACAGAACTGCCCCAACATCATAACACCACCGAAGCAAAAAAGTTACTCCTGCCCATGGACAAACAAAGGGGTTCTATGGAAAATAACCTCACAGGGTGATCTAACTGGGCAGGTCATGGTGGTAGCCACACCCCAGGCACACAAACTCCTCAGTAAAAGTTTGTGTCGTTGCTTTGAGCAAGCACTGTCCATGTGTTTGTGCAGCTAGGCTAACACCCCTTGAAATAAGCCATAAGCACCCTCCAGAGAGCACATAATTTTAACTAGCCTGTACTCCAACCCCCGCCTTGCTTTCTCCACCCTCAAGTAATCTTCCATTCCTTCCCTCCCCCCCCCCCCCCTTAATCTCAAATGCATACAAGGCACTGTAAAGGAAGCAGAAAACATTCATAAATGTAGAGACCAGACTGATGGTTGTCAGAGGGGAGAGCGGCTGGAGAGCTGTGTGGGAAAGGTGCACAGGGATTAAGGAATGCAAATAGATAGTCACAAAATATATCACAGGGATGTCAAGTACAGCCCAGGGAATATAGCCAATAATATTGTCATGACTATGCCTGGTGCCAGGTGGATACTTGAATTATTGGGGGGGGAAATCATTTGGTAAATTTGTATAATTGGCTAACCGCTATGCTATACACCTGAAACTAATATAAAATAATATTGAATGTCAACTATAATTGAAAAATAAAGTTTAAAAACCAAACACTGCAAAACTGTCATTCGCCAGAGCATTTGAGAAATTGTTCCGAAGCGTATGTCATCAGTTTTGGCTCAAACTCTTTTTTTTAAAAAATATATTTTATTGTGTGTTTTTTTTTTACAGAGAGGAAAGGAGAGGGATAGTTAGGAACATCGATGAGAGAGAAACATTGATCAGCTGCCTCCTGCACGCCCCCTACTGGGGATGTGCCTGCAGCCGAGGTCCGTGCCCTTGACCGGAATTGAACCTGGAACCTTTCAGTCCACAGGCTGACACTGTATCCACTGAGCAAACTTGGTTAGGGCTGGCTCAAACTCTTATAAAAATTCTCTACAGGTGTGAACATTTCTTATGTTGACCACCCCTAACAGGACTGGGCTGTACCTGTTTAAGTCACTTCCCACCCTCTAGGGACTTGAAGGAGAGGCGTGCTCGCCTCCCCAGACACCTGGTCACTGGGAATGCCGGGCAGTGCCGGGAAGGCCTGGACTTCCACCATTTTCTGAGCTGGTTGCCGTGTGTCAGTCTGAGTGGGAAAGAAGCTGCCGCCGCACAGTTTGCATATAGGAATTTGCATGTTTATCAGCCCATAGCAGCCAAGGACTCTCCCTGTGGTTCCAGGGACACCTGGGAAGCCAGTAATGAAACCAGGCATGCCTGGAACTTGCATTGCTCACCCTCCGGAAGGGCTGCGAGTGTTGCCAGGGAAGGTGGGAAAGCAGAAGCCAGCTGCTCATTGGCCACGGACCGTGCGTCCTTGGCTGCAGGAAAAGGCGAGGAGTCGGGAGAGCTGGCTTGGAGGTGGGGTTTGGTAGCTGGTTCACCCTGCTTGCTGGGTTTCTCAGCCTCTAGGAGGAAGCAGACACAGCGGTCCCTTCCTGCCCGGCAGGTGTGTACCTCTGGAGGTAGGTCCAGAGTGACAAGGTGGCAAGAGGCCACGCGGCCCTGGTTTGAGGTGGCAGCCCTGACTCCAGGTTTGCCTCCTCCCCATGACACAGAAAATGGACATTCTGGATGTCTCTCACTGCCCTGACTTTGTTCATCAAATGGCTGCCGGGGCTCCGTCTCAGCGGGGTCCCAGGACGCTTGAGGTGATAGTGACTGAAGTTAGACACGAGAGAAGCTCCAGCGATGAGCCCGTCCATTTTACAAATGTTTACTGAACCCAGGCCCTACCTCCAAGAGACTTACTGTCCAGGGAGGCAGACACCCAGCATGGCCCGTATAAGGAAGGCAGGGTGATAAGTAACAAGATCGAAGAAGGCCCAGAGACAGTGGGAGGATGGGGAGTGGCACCTGCCCAGCCTGGGACCGAGTGTGGGCACAATGGGTCCCGTGGAAGGGGCTGTTCTCCAGGAAGCCCTGAAAGGGCTGTGATCGACCAGGGGGTGGGGGCAGGAGGCGGAGCTCTGATTCCCGCCTGGGCTCTTCAGTATCTGAGGCCAGCAAGCCCTTGTACTGATCTCTGGCTACAGGATCTCTGTGGGTTTTGCTGATCATGTGGCTGGACTGGCTAGCCTTTCAGTTGTAAGTTTTAAAGTCATGCTCTGAAGATGAGTGGGATTCCACTGGGCCCAGGTGGATCTGGTTTCAGGGATGAATTTGCCCCAGAAATCCACCTCCTTACCCTGGAGTTCCTTCAGACCAGGGTCCTCTTCATTGCTGCGTGGAGCATCATCTCACTTCCAACCTGAGTGTCCAGTTATTTGGGGAAGGATGAGCAGGGAGGGCCAGGTCCCACCTGCTGCTAACACTGTCACACACTTAGGTGAATGGCTGCTGGTCTCCCTTTCTCTACCCCCATCACCCCCACCCCCCCACCCCACTACCACCGAGCCTCAGTCCACCTTGTGCTGCAAACCAATTGAAAGCTGCCAGGCCTTACTTTTCCCATGTTAAAAAAAAAAAATGAGGTAAGAAACTCTTTTAAAAACTTTAGTTTTTGCAGAGACCACTTTGGCTCAGTGGATAGAGCGTCGGCCTTTGGACTGAAAGGTCCCAGGTTCGATTCCGGTTGGGGGCATGTACCTTGCTTGCGGGCACATCTCCAGTGGGGAGCGTGCAGGAGGTGGCTGATCAATGTCTCTCTCTCATCAATGTTTCTGACTTTCTATCCCTCTCCCTTCCTCTCTGTAAAAAAATCAATAAAATATATTTTTTAAAAAACTTTAGTTTTTTACAGTATCATTAAACAGAGCAATGTTTTCTTAAAATTCGGAGTGTGCTCCAGAATGACCAGTTGGTGGGCAGTGGGAGAAGGGTTTGTTTAAACTGCATTTTCCTCGGTCTACTCACAGATTCTGAGTCAGGAGGTTGCAGACGGGGCCCGGGAATCTGCATGTTTAAAGTTATTCTAAGGACTCCTGATGCCCTTGGTCTTTGGAAGGCACTTTGGCAAGAAGTGACACAGATGACCTTACGCCTGTTCTCAGTAAGTTCACTTAAATGACCTTTGCCTCTGTCAAGCTTTGGACAAATCCCATGAGATTTTTAAATCTTTTGCACCTGAAAGGAAACACATAGAGAAGGGGCTGAGAGGGGGGCCCTGCATGTGCAGGATGGGAAAATGTGCAGTGAACCAGGGTGGACCCTCAGGAACCCACAAAGTAGACATACTCCAGTGAGCAGGTTAAAAGAAGGCTGCCCTTTCCTCCTCCTCCTCGACCTCCTCTTTGCCCTCCTCCTCTCTGACAGGAATCAGACACTCATGAAGCAGACCAAAACCAAAGAAAACCACCCAATTTCAAAACTTGGTTCAGGTTTGAGAATCTGAATCAAATCCCAAAGGGTCCAAGTGCCAATGTCTGGCACCAAAACAGCATCAGCTACAACCTTCACAAACCCAATGCTTAGGCCCTTGGCCCACAACCAACTCGAAGAAATGTCAGGACAGGGACGCTGGACTGATGTCAGCCACACACACCCAGCGATTTCCACATTCTTTCGATTGGCACCTCCGTCTCCAAACAGGCCTTTGCTGGCACCCCCGATATACCACTGAGTTGAACTGTCTCACTTGCTACTACTGCTGGTATCAAGGCACGGCTATTTTTGATATTACAGTAAGGCCCATCCTAAATGATATTAGATACACTTTTAAATAGCTTCGACAGGCCTGAGATTGGGAGTCTGATGCCTTGTCAGATCTGTTTTTATGTCAGAATGCAGCTCAGTGTTCATGCAGGAGTGGAAGTGACAGCTCAGACATTTATCTTCTCTGGTTGAAAAGTGCAGGGACTTGAGGTGTTACCTTCAAAGCTCGGTTTCTTCCAAGGAACCCTTAAAAGCTACCTGTCGGTGCTGTGAGGATTACTTTAGCCAAACTGTGCCGTAGGCTGCTTAAGTCCACCAGGGCACGTCACCGTGCTGGGTTGGCAAGGCTCCCCGATTCCCCTCTTAGGACACCACGCACACTTGCTGACACAGGGCTATTGGGCATACAATCCGCATGGGAGAGTCAGCACTAATCTGGGTATCAAATATTCATGAAGCCACATTCGCATTTTTAGGTTAAAAATATAAATACATAAGTAAAAGTTTGGTGTTTTCTTCCTGTACTTCCCACAGGCCATCTAACACACCCCATATTTGGAGACCACTGACCTAACTGGGACCTCCTACACCAGGGGCACGCGTCTCTGAAAGCCAGCCCTCCTCTCGCAGGAAGGGGACTCAGCAGTTAGCCTGATCCCCTGAATCAGGCAGGCAGGCCCCTACCACAGGAACAATGCTGACAGCGCAGAAAAATCATGGCCCAGTTCAGATTTCTATGGTGGCATCTGTCATTGCCCCCTTTTGTCAGGTTCGGGGGCACACAGACTGAAGACTGTGCTGAGGACCCTGGGAAGATGGGGAGGGCCCCATAGGGTTTGGAGGACTCCCTGAGGGTCTCTGGTTTCAAGCAGGGGACTGCATTCTTAGAGGCCAGCCAGGTTCCTGAGTTGAGCATGGGGAAACAGCGGCCCCTGGTGGCTCAGACATGTCCTGCCTCAGAATCTCAGCATCCCTTCTGCTTTCAGTGTTTCTGCTTTCTTGCTAATAATAATAGTGCTACAGTATGAGAACTCTTTGGCAAAGTCCAGTATAGCTGTTCTGCATGGGGGTGGGCTGCAGTGGGAGAGAAGGACTGGGAACCACCCACCATAAAAAATAAAGCTTCGGTGGAGACATGCTGAGGTCAGACGACAGACTCCTAAAGTTTCAGTCCGGGATTGCCGTGGACTGTCCTCCCCTCTCTAGGCCCCAGCCTTTTCCTTCCTCTCCTCTCTCCCTGACACCCTGGTCTTGCCTTTCCTGGCTCTGTCCTCAAACCTCAAGAAGGAGAAAAACAATCTGTGGAAAAGGGCTCCTCCAAATTCAAGTCTTTTAAAATTCCTTTGGGAGGGTTTAGAAGGCCTTAGTTAAAGGTACATATAAATCTAAGTAATAACAACAATAATAATCTCTAGGAAAATCATAATTAACATTTTTTATTGATTGATTTTAGAAAAAGAGGAAGGAGAGAGAGAGAGAGACAGAGAGAGAGGGGGGGGAAAGGAAGGAACATTTATTTGTTTTCAATTACTTTTCCATTCATTGGTTGATTCTTTTGATTCTTGTATGTGCCCTGACTAGGGATAGAACCCACAACCTTGGCATATCAGTATGATGCTCTAACCAGCTAAGCTACCTGGCCATAATCAACTTTTTAACTCAGCCATGAACTACACTAACGTATTAACACCTCCTGCCCCCCATAACTAATAATTTAACAGGAAATTGGGATATAACTGCGACAGTAGGATGGAGAGAAGGGCAGTGGGGTATGGAGGTAGTATTAGTGATAAATCTTCATCTCCCATAAAGGAAAGTCAAAGATAATGCCTAGTTTTGAGAAATACAGAAGTTCTCAGAAAAAAAAAAAAAGCTAAAAAATTTAATAATAGGTATCAGGAGTAAGACATTGCAGAACAGTGCTATCTGTAAACAGTTTAACCATACTTTATTTAAAGTGTAACTCTCATGCACTACTTTGACTTTTTAAAAAACCACAGTAATCTAAAAATGTTATAAAATCAAGCGAAATGTCAGAGCAGTGTTGAGAAACATTTCCTTTAAGGCAGAGGGAAAAGACCAACAGATGGAAGATGTGAGATAAAAACAAAACGACAGGAGGACAAATCCAGATGTCTGGATGCAGGGGTGACAGCAGAGGAGAGAGGTGAGGGACTGTTGAGGAAGTATCTGGAGGACATTTTCCTGAAGCAAAGAAAAACACAGGTCATTGGAGAAAGGATCCCTTGAGGCCAAGAACAGGAAAAAGAAATCCAGATGGCCAATAAACATAAGAAACAATACCAAGCCATACATTCCACTGAAGAAATACCCCCAAAACACCAATATTTTCATCTCTCTAGATTGGCAATACTTAGAAAGCTTAATATCTTTATTATCTACATAATTGTTTTAAAAAGATTCACTTTTCACTATATGTCAGTATTAATTTTTTTTTTTCCTGGATGGATGGATACCCAATGAGCCAATATAGATGGGTAGATGGACTGTAGCTGAGGACAAAGAAGAATTATACTTTCATGTTCCACTCTTTGCATGATACTGTATTATTTTATGCTTTAAAAATGTTAATTGGAATAAAATGTTATTGGGTGGTGACAAGATTGACATCTTTGTTTTCCTCATAATACATTATGTTTGGTTTTGGTTTTGCATTCTATTAAGGAACCCACTGAGGGCCAATGAGAATGAGTAAAGAAATGGCACATTTAAATGCACTTGGGTAAAATTTCAGTAGTTAAAGCAGAAGGGGAAAATCATGTGAGTTTACCAAAAGAAAAAAGCAGGTTACATATGAAAAAATGAGATTCAGCCTAACATCAGATTTTGCAGGAAATTCATTTGAATCCATAATGTTATCACCAGCCCAATTACCACTCAACATGGAGGCAAAATAAAGACATTTTCTGAAATCCAGGAGGTCAAAAAATACACCAATCAAGCTCTGCATGCAAAGAAATCACTCAAGATGTCCTACCAAAGTCATACAACAAAGAATAAGAGAGGTTTTTGTTTTTTTTTAATGGAAGCTGAGTAAAGAAGAAATATAAACATAGAGAAAAAAAAAACACAATGAATGGATACTAGTTTAGACTTTTATGTCTGGAGTATGTTTGTCCTTTGACCTACAGATGTTTAGTAAGCAATATAAAGTTATTTTCTTCTTAAGTCATACTACTTGATTCTGAAGCAAATAATATTTATACAATCACGTTAATTATATGTTATAATAATGTTATTTATGTGCAGTTTACTATCTTAGACTCAATCTGTTGACAAAACATGTAAGGAACAGAACAGAATATAAGTGGTTTAAACCTTGATAACGTAGAGGGGAAAACAAAAGCGCCTGAAGGCCAGGGAGCTAGAGCTTCTCAATTCCTTTAGCTTCAATAAGGGTATGAAAAGCCATGCCCCGTGCCCCTCTCCTCAGAATGGAACCAGGGGGCCTGGGTATATGGGTGCGCCCTTGCCTCCCCCCCCCCCAACTCCAGTGGGTACAGTAAGGGCCCTCACATACCCGATAACCAGATGGCATCTTGGGGAGAGAGAGTGAGAGGGACAGAGCTGAGAAAGACAGTGAGTTTTCCAAGTGTGGGAAACCAGCCACACGAGGGAGTTCATCACCAAATGGACGGAATGCTTATCCTGAAAGGAGGCTTGCTCAGTGTACAAAGACCAGTCTATTGTTAAAGGGCAAGCCCGGGCTTTCCCACTGCACACCACGGCGAGACTGCCAAGGAAGATCCTAATCTCTGCAAGCCTGGATGTGGTGTGCACATTTGCAAGCCTGCTGCTACACTTTCTGTCTGAAATACCCTCCTTCCTGCTTTCTCTTCCTTCCCTTCATCTCCTGTAACCCTTCGACACCTGGCTACCTTCTCACCTTTCCACACTCAGCTCAAGTGTCTCCTCCCCCAGGAAACCTTCCCTGGCTATCTGGGTAAGTGAGGGCCCTTACCGTACCCACTGAAGTTGGGGGCGGGGGAAGCCCTCATACACCGAGGCCTCCTGGTTCCTCTGCTGCTCTCATCACAATCCACAGCCACCTAATTTCAGGACAGCACTCTGAGTGACAGCAAGCTGAGGACCACCGGCCAGAAGCCGAGGCCTTCCTGATACTCCCTCACTCTCACTGAGCCTGTTTCTCCATCTGGAAAATGTGGGTGATAATACCAGACTCGCCCACTTATAGGATTTTAAAAATTAGTCTATGATCTGGCTAGTTAGGCTTAGTGGTTGAGCGTCCACCTGTGAGCCAGGAGATCACAGTTGGATTCCCAATTGGCACATACTCAGGTGGCTGGCTCCATCCCCCAGTGTGGGGCATGCAGGAGGCAGCCAATCAGTGATTCTCTCTTGTCACTGATGTTTCTATCTCTCTCCCCCTCACGCTTCCTCTCTGAAGTCAATAAAATATATATATATATATATTTATTTTAAATAACAATGAATGATTGTTTTTCAAAAATTAGTTTATGAACACCTAGTACCCCATTCAAAAGGCCTGTAAGGGCAGAGCGTGGGAAATCACTCTCCTCCCCAGGTCTCTCCTCCCGGGTCTCAGCTCTCTTCTCCAAAGACAATCCCAGCCCCAGTTTCTTTAGATTCCCTCAGAGAGACGCCACGTGTTTTAGAGCAGTTATATTGCACGTCATCACCTAGGCAGCATTTCAGGGGAGACTGCATAGCCAGAATCTGACTGTGAGGAATCATCAGACAAACTTAAACTGAGGGACATTCTATTTTTAAAAAAAGTTACAAAGCGTCAATACCACAGAACACGGTGATAGGCTGTGGATGTGTTTGTTCCAGAATTAAGGAGAATGGTAGATTAGATAAAAAGCATTGTATACATGTTAAATGTACCAAGGTTGATAAGTGTACTGTAGTTATGAAAGAACCCCCTTTTTAAAAAAATATATATTTTTATTGATTTCAGAGAGGAAGAAAGAGGGAAAGAGAAATAGAAACATCAATGATGAGAGGGAATCATTGATCGGCAGCTCCTTCAATCCCCCTAGTGGGGATTGAGCCCGCAACCCAGGCATATGCCCTTGGCTGGAGTTGAACCTGGGACCCTTCGATCCATAGGCTGATGCTTAATCCACTGAGCCAAACCAGCTAGGGCAAGAATCCCTTTTAAAGGAAACACACACTGACATATTTAGGGGTAAAGGCTCACAATGTATATAACCTACCCTCATATTCAGGAACAAGTGTGTTTGTACATGGGAGGGGGAGGGTGGCTACATGATTGCTAAAGCAAAGCGGATGAAATCTGGGTAAACTGTTGAATATTCATGTACTAATTTCTATTTTTGCGGTTTATGTCTAAGGTTGAGATGATTTCCCCTATAAAGCTGATGTTCATATTCACAGTTTCATATTTGCACATTTGTCTACTGCTAACGTTTATTTGTCAACCCCAAATCAATGCTCGGGGCACTTTCTCAGGCGTAAGCAAACTTGTGCAGAGCAACGAAAAATTCGAGTCCCCCAGTCGAGGTCAAATGAGGCCACGCTCTGCCTTCCCCGTTCAGCTCTGGTCCTGTAAGTGTCCTGTTTGCAGTCTATCTAGTGCCACGTTCTTCTCATTTTTGTACTTTTTGTTGATTTCCCTGTTTAGAATGGCCTCCAATCATAGTGCTAAAGTGCTGCCTCGTGTTCCTAAGAACACAGGGAAGCTTTGATGTGCCTTCCGAGAAAATGCATGCATTAGGTGAGCTTTGTTCAGGCATGAGTTACGTGCTGCTGGCTCACGTAACTCATGCGTTCAATGTTAATGAATCAACCGTAGATGTGAAGTAAGATGTCTTTAGAAGAAACACACATAAAGTAAGGTTATATATATATATATAAGCATTGATTGGTTAGTGAAAATACTGTGACCAGAACCTCATGGAAACCCAACCTTGCATTTCTCCCGGGAGCCATAGCTCAGTGTCTGCTCATTCAGTGTTCCTGGCAACTTCATAGAACGCAACTACCCTGAATAAAAAAAACAACAACAACCAACTCTGTGTGTGTGTGTGTGTGTGTGTGTGTGTGTGTGTGTGTGTTTCTGCACAAATGATAGAATATAATGCCCACTGTTCTGTACCTTATATGTGTGTTTTTTTTAATAATTGTAGAAATCATGCTTTTAGTTTATATTTATTCACTTGAACAGATGCCTGGAATGCCCTGTGTGGCTATATCCTAATGGATCCAATTAGTCCTTTAATGACACACATTTAGATTTTATCTTCTCAAAATGCAAATCTGATCAACTTGCAGTTCTGTTTCATTTAAAGCATTTCTATGGCATCTTCTGGCTCGTGGGATAAAAATTAAAGCCCTTCTGTGTGACCTGCCAGACGCCCTCACAGCCTCCTGCCTCTGCATTTCTCCCCTCCAGTCTTCTTTCAGGCCCTGGTGCTATCCACACTCCCCCTCACCACAGAGCATCCGCACAAGCCTTCCTCACGACACCTGGCCCATCTCTCGCCCTTGACCTGGTTAACTATTCTTTTCCTTTAAACCTCAGCTTCACAGTCCAGTCTTGGTCCTGCCATGCATCCCTGGGCCTGGCACAGAACTTGGCATCTAGAAGATGCTCAATGTACTTCTGTTGAACAATTGAAGGAATGAGGCAGGAGGCAGGCAAGGAGGCACGCCAGCTGGTAAGGATTATGTGGGTCTCTTTTGACCCAACACATGGTCTTAAACTCTTAGTGGAATAAAAACGGTACAGCTGCCTTATCTTCTCCTCTCAGCCTCTCAGCTCATCAGCACTGAAGTGATTTCTGTTGAACTAGACAAGTGATGATGATGGGAAAACAGTGAGTCCTGTAAAACGACCCTGAGGAAGTTGCCATATCTCTCTGTGCCAGGTCCTTGTCCGTGAAAAGGGTGAAAATATCTGGATCCGGCTTAATGTGAGTCACACACCAGGCACTTAGACACATTGCCGGGCTCTCTTCCCTCTCTCCATCGCCAGCGATTTGTTGGATGTTGACCCTGTCCTTGAGAACATCCTCAGCATATTGACTCCAAACAAAAGATCTGAAAAGAAAGATCTAGTTATAGGTCACCATTCTCAAGCCAAGAGATGCCTGGTGGCTACAGGGGAAGGAACCTCAGAGGAGGTGTCATAGCCAAGTGTGCTGCCATCTCCCCAGAGGCTGGTCCCCTGGTCCCTGGGCAGGGAGGGCAGCGCTCTTTCAGAGCTGCCACCTGAGCTTTATCCCCTTTCTACCTTGGAGCGACTCATTCTATTCTCCTGGGTTCTCTGAAACTATATGAAAACTGTAGTAAAACCCATATCCTACCCATATACCAAAAGGCCTCCAGCCACATCCTCCCAGTGACTATCACCCCTTTCCTTCTGTTTTGGCACAAAATGAATCAACCTAGCTCACATAAAAAGAGAGGGAGGGAGAAGGAGGGAGAGATTACACAGGAAACATTATATACCCAGAATCCAACCTGCTACTTCTCACCACTTACCATCCACCTCCCAGGTCTGATCCATCCTCATCCCTCACCTGGTCTATGGCAACACCTCTAGATGACCTTCCTGCTTTCACCTTGATGCTCTAAATCTTTCTCCATATTTAAATAACATTCAGGATACTGAGTTAAGTTTACATTTCAGATGAAAGATAAATTTTTAGAATAAATATGTCATAAATATATGGGATGTTCTACTAAAATATTCATTTCTACAAAATGCAAATTTAACTGGACATTGTGAAGTTTTGTTTACTAAATCTGGCAACCCTATCTATGTGGCAACCAGAGTCGTTCTTTTAAAATGTAAAGGGGCTCATAATATCCCTTTGCTCAAAATCCACCAAGAGCTTCCTATCACTGAGCAAAGTCCTTACCGTGATCTGCCTTCCTCAGTTCTTCTTGGGTCTCATCCCCACCACTCTCCTAGCCACCTCTCGATCCCGCCATACACATGGCTTCCTTGCACTTCTCCCAGATAGCTGCATTGCTAGCTCCTGCTTTAGGTTTTTGCTCTGTATTACTTTCTCAGCAGGGCCTTCTCTGACCACCCTTTAAAAATGGGAGCCACCCTACCTTCTATCACCGCTCCCTGCTTTTTCTCCATCTCATGTGTCCCCTCCTAACACACCACCTTACACATAGTTATTGGTTTACTCCCTGTCTCCCCACTAAAATGTATGGTGCATGAGAACAGGTACTGCATTTTGTTCAAGCTGAATAGCTGCACCAGAACCCCGCTTGGTACATAGTAGACACTCAATAAAGATTTGTTAAACTAATGATGAAATCCATAATGTATGGGTAGGCACTTAGATTATTTCCAATTTTTCAATATTGTAAGTATAATCAGCCCTTCCCGGTTTCACTGTGTTTATTATAGTTGGGGCCACACTGACATTGATACTGCTTATTGTCAGAGCTGAGCCACCGCCCATTCATGCAGTGCCTCAGCTCCTGTCCCCACCCGGATCAGCCCCAACTGTTTCCCCGAGTCCTCAGGTGGGTAATGGTAACCACTAAAATTCGTTTACCCATTCAGAAAGAGGCACTGAGTGCTTGTTGTGCGTGAGATACTATGTCTGACGTACATCTGAAGATACAGCAGAACATGAGACAGATGTAGTCCCCACCCTCACATACTCTGTTTATGCTGTTCTTCTCTGTCCATACCACGTCTGCTTCCAAGAAGCCTATGGAATGCTGCTGAGAACTCTGTGCCCGGACGGACCGTCTGCTGCTGCTCTGTGGTAGAGTGGAGAGGGGAGGAGATGCCCCTATGGTTGTTCTGCATGGCACTCCACCATAGGCTCTGCAGCTGCACTGCCTGGATGAGGACTCTCATGGCCCTTTTGCTAATTCTGCTCCTTCTGCTTTTCCCATGAAGCATTAACACCAGCGAGGCAGCCAGTCCTAGGGTGGAGACGCAAACCCTTCCCCCCTCCCTGGTCCTCATCTTTATCTTCCCAAGGAAACTTTTCTTCATTCTTAAACTACAAATCCAAAGTTGCTACATATGTCAACTAATGCAAACACACCCTTGTGGAGAGGGGTGTCTCCAGTGCCACCCACAAGGAGCATTATAGTAGACTCAGGGCCAGGTCTTTCAGACCCCCTTGAGATGACAGTAACACTCAGTGGACATCACCAAGAAGATTGCTTTCTTTTAGATTATTTCCCTAGGATAAATTCCCAGATGTGGGTCAAAGTATTAAGATACTTTTTATGGCCCTAGCTAGTGTCGCTCAGTGGATAAAGCATCAGCCTGCAGACTGAGGGTCCCGGGTTCAATTTCGGTCCAGGGCACATACCTGAGTTACAGGCTCCCGGCCCGGGTTGGGGGCATGTGGGAGGCAACCAATCAGTGTGTCTCTCTCACATCGGTGTTTCTTTTCCTCTTCTTTCCACTAAAAATCAATGGAAAAAATATCCTCAGGTGAGGATTTAAAAAAAAAAAAAAGGTACTCTTTATGGTTCTTAAATCAAGTTGACAAATTGTTTTCCAGGATTTGCATGGAGGATAAGCACTATCTACTGTCATAGCAGTTTCTTGCACTGTCACCAGGATTAGAAATTATTGTTTTAAATTTTGTCACTGTGATGGGCAACCATCATTTTTTTTCCTTCAGTCTGTAATTCTGTGATTACCACAGGCTTTAATCTTGTGCCACATTTGTTTATGGCAATGTTTTCACTTTGGTTTGTCAGCACAGCTGTTGATTCATTATTTATTCCAGCCTTAATTTCTTAAACCAATTTTTATAAATACTTTTATAAGGAAGATGTTAGTCTTCTGGTCATGGTAACTGCCTCTTAGAGCCTCCACCCTACCGCCCCCTTTCTGGTCTCTTTGACATTTTGTTTTGGTTATTTTATTTTCATGGCTTTTGCAGAAGTTTTGCATCAGTTTTGCATTATTTGTGCAGAAGTTTTACATTTTTACTTAGTCAAATTCATCAGTCTTTCCCTTTGTGGTTGTTTCTTCTTTTTTCGGTCTTTTTTTAAATTTTCACTTCAATGCTTACAAATATATATATTTCCTTTCCAGAAAATTGATCAATACTTGATTCTATTTTCTTCTAGTTTGTCTTTTATGATTTTTTTAAATATTTAAATCTTTAACCCAAATGAAACTTACTTCAGTGCTGTGCCATTTGTTTTTTCCAACAAGTAGGAAATGTAAGACTTCTTACAATTCTTTGAGCTAAATGAACACATTAAAAAAAAACACAAGCACATTAATAAAAAAATAAAAATAAATAAAAGAGAAGTTTAATCAAAAGTACCTTGGGCTGAGACTGGTTTGGCTCAGTGGATAGAGCATTGGCCTTCGGACTGAAGAGTCCCAGATTCGATTCTGGTCAAGGGCATGTACCTTGGTTGTGGGCACATCCCCAGTGGGGGGCGTGCAGGAGGCAGCTGATCGATGTCTCTCTCATTGATGTTTCTAACTCTCTCTCCCTCTCCCTTTCTCTCTGGCAAAAAGATACAAACTGCATACAGCAAATCCTATCTAATAAAAGAGTAATATGCAAGTTAACCATAACTCTGTAACAAAAATGGCGATCCCCATAGCCACAAGATGGCGGTGCCCAGTCCTCTAAGCCCCGCCGGGGTCCCGGCAGAGTAAGTGGCCTGGCAGAATCCTGCCCAGAGGGCCTCCTGACCTTTTATT
>JAAGEH010000125.1:14079749-14144544 GCA_011751065.1 Lasiurus cinereus
AAAAAAAATAATGGTGTTCTCACGTTGGGACTTTGTGGATTTTGGAAATGACCCCTCAGAGGAAGGTCTGATAGAAATGGTCGTCCCAAATGGGGAGTTTTTGATAGTTGCAGATACTTAGACATTTACTTTCTTTTGTGTGCTATTTCATCTCAGGTTTGTGGTGCATCTGAGGATCGATTATCAGTCAGTTTCATTTTTTTTTTTAAAGTTGTAAGACCTTGAGGTCTTTTAAGGAATTGCTTCTAGCAGACTGTTTAGATATTATTGCACATTAAGGGTTTGCAGTCTTTAGAAGAATGCTGTGTTTTTATAATGTCTTGCATTCTTAATCCTCTTTCTAGTCTAGCTGAATCAACTGAACTTAGTTTAGCTGAATTAAAATTGCAAATTGGGTTAATACTTGGAACATAAAACTAAGGTTTAGGAAAAAGTATGAATACTTATAGATCTGCTCATCTCATTAATTTTTAAAAATTTTAATGTATTATGCCTGGTGTTGTAAAGTTTTTTTTGTTGTTGTTGTTGTTGTTAAAAGCATGTATATTACTTGTGACTTTGTTTACATGTTAGAAACCAGTCTGGTTGGGGGTAGAGGAAGGGACAACCAGAGGCTGACATTGATTGAGTGCCTGTGCCATATACCTGCCCCTACTTGTTTTATATACATCATTTCCTCTACTTTTCTTATGACCCAGTGAGATAGGTATTATTATTCCCATTTTAGAGATGAGTAAAGTAAGGCTTTAAGTAACTTGCTCAAGATCACACCATTTATTATCTTTTTAAAAATCGAATCTAGCGTTGATATAAGCTGCAAAGTTTTATTGAATGAAGAAGATACTGTTTATTCTATAGCAGCTTGATTATGGCATGGTGGAAAAATAA
This sequence comes from Lasiurus cinereus, assembly GCA_011751065.1. NCBI lineage: Eukaryota > Metazoa > Chordata > Mammalia > Chiroptera > Vespertilionidae > Lasiurus > Lasiurus cinereus. The sequence continues at coordinate 14,080,638 of JAAGEH010000125.1, forward strand.
TGACCGTTAATTAATACTTGAAATGATGTATTTGTTACCCAATTGATGAGCAGCATGGGTTGTTGGGAGCAAAGAGGGAGATTTGCCTTGCTGATGTACCTTGTCCACCTTGGGCCAGAGGGATCTCCAGCAGTATTTTCTCTAATGCAAACAGAGTTGACCTGTTACAGTGGTCTCCTGACTAAACACCCTGCCAGATCCAGGTCCTCTCCTTCCAGTCCCTTCCCATGTCCCTTCTACATTCTACCTTTAAAGTATTCCTTGTATGCACCTGGGTGCAGAAGAGCAAGTGGGTAGGACTGAGGTGTATACCAGACATCCTGAGTTCTTTGAATGCAGTTATCCACGGAAAATCTTATGGTATTTACGATTACTTGAAATAATACTTTGTACCATATTTTTGTATCCTTATGGGTTAAATGCCTTCAGAAAGCCGACTCGGGAAGCTAACCATCATTTTATAATATTTCTAAGACAATGAGTTTGGAATTCTGAGTAGAAAACCGATAAATGAAGTTGATAGTGACAATGTTATAAGTTGAACTGATTGCCTAGATATGAGACTAAGTCGTTGTTTTAGTCACTAACAATCACATAATTTATAAAATAATCAAATAGTGCTAAAAAGTTCAAAGTGAAAAACAGCAGTCTTCTTCCTACCTTTGGCCTTTTAATCCCCCAGGCTCTACTCCAATGGAAGCTACTATCCTATCTAATAAAAGGTAATATGCAAATTAACCATCACTCTGTCACAAAGATGGTGGCGCCCAATCCTCTCAGCCCCACTGGAGTCCCCCTAGTCCAAGGGTGGGGGCGGCCACCAAGAGCCGGGCAGCATGAACAGCCTGGTGGAATGCTTGCTTCATCACTGTGGCAAGGAGGCAAGTATTCCACCCTGCTGCAGATGGGTCTCTGGCCAGGCCGGGGCATGGAACGCTTGTATCATCACCCTGGTGACAAGGCAAGCGTTCTGCACCCGGCCATTCATGCACAAGGATGCTACTCTTAAACTAGTTCTGCTTATTCCCTGCCCCTTATTTTTTACTTTCATATTTCTAAATCAATGTATAATAAGCATTTGACTTTCCAGTATTGTAACTGAATACTTGCCCTCTTCTCTTCCTCAACCCCCAATATAGGTATATAATTCATGCTTAGGGGGTGGGGTCCCCTCAGCCCAGCCTGTACCCTCTCCAATCTGGGACCCTTCTCACAATCCTGGACTGCTGGCTCCTAATTGCTCACCTGCCTGCCTGCCTGGTTGCCCCTAACTGATACCCTCCTCCTACCCCCTCCCCCCCACTCCGCCGACCTGATTGCCCCTCATTGCCTCTGCATGCTGGCCTGGTCTCCCCAAACTGCCTCCTCCCTGCCTGCCTGGTTGCCCCCAACTTCCCCCACTTTGCTTCCCTGATCACCCTAACTGTCACCCCCCGCTGGCCTGGTTGCCCCCAACTGCACCTTTCTCCTCCCCCACCAGCCTGATTGCTTCCAACTACCACCCCTGCTGGTCTGGTTGCCCCTCACAGCCCCCTCCAGCCAACCTGGTTGCCCCATGCAGACTGCTGTTCAGTCGTTTGGTTGTCCCTCACTAACCCCCCTGCCAGCCTGGTCTAGGCAGCCATCTTGTGAGGACGTGAGGGTTAATTTGCATATCACCTCTTTATTATATAGGATTTTTGGTAAAACCAGCAGTCAGTATTTACATTATTGGGTATATATTTATTGCTCATTTATGAGTTAAATAGTGGTTATATTTTTTCCCCTCTATATTTTGATCTTTCCTGGAGTAAATAATTAATTGCCTTTTAATTTAAAAATATTTTTTTTTCATTTCAGAGAGGGAGAGAGAGATAGAAACATTAATGATGAGAGAGAATCATGGATCGGCTCTCTCCTGCATGCCTCCTAATGGGGATCGAATCTGCAACTAGGGCGTGTGCCCTTGTCCCGGAATTGAATCTGGGACCCTTCAGTCTGCAAGCCAACATTCTATTCACTGAGCCAAACCAACTAGGGCAATTAATTGCCATTTAAGTTTTTGATTATTTTTTTAGATGTACCTATGGCTACATTCCCTCAGATATTCCAAGAAATATGTTAAATGCCTTTTGATTTCCCCCCAGGTAGCACATCAGATCATTTATCAGTTCCCCTTGGTTTCCCCCTACAGACTTGTCCCTCCAGAGCCTCCCACCCTCTTCTTATTCCAATCTTGTTTTTCCTGTGACTTCTGTTCCTTTTCTCTCTTGGAACCTGTTTCATAGATCTCCTGTCTTCCTTTCTCTTGGTTTGGTTTGCTTTGTTAAAGTGCACCCGCTTTAGAAGGGGTGCATGGGAGGTAAATTATTTGAGGCCTTGCATGTCTGAAGGCATCTGTCTGTCTCCATGCTTTATAGGTAACTTGGCTGAATTTAGTGTATTAGGTTGAAAATAACAGCCCCCCCCCCCCCCCACACAATTTTGGTGGCATTTTCACACTGTTTTTGGCCTTAAGAGATTTTCTGATGAAAACCCAAAGCAATAGATTCCTTTTCTTTTCCTTTGTTTATGTCTTTAAATTTTTTTCTCGAGTGTTCTGAAATTTATAAGCTTCTGTGTGGGTCCTTCTTTCTTTCTTTCTGTCTGTTTCTGTCTGTCTGTCTGTCTGGGCCCTTTCAGCCTAGAAGAGACTCATATCCTTCAGTTTTCAAAAATGTTGATTACTTCTTTGGTAATTTCCTACCCTCTACTTTTTGTTGGTTCTTCCTGAGATGTATATTGGTTTTGTGACCGAAATCTTCTGTAATTGATGTTCAGGTTTTCTTAACTTATGTTGCCTCTTATTTATATTTGTATATTAGAGGTGATAAAAGGGGAGAATTTCTTAATTTTGTTTCCCAAGTATTTATTTTAAAAAATGTAATGATAGCCCTAGTTTCTTTTGGCTCAGTGGATAGAGCATTGGCCTGTGGATAGAAGGGTGCCTGATTAGTTCTGGTCAAGGGCACAGCCCTTAATTACAGTGTCTATCCCCAGTCCTGGCCAGGGCATGTGCAGGAGGCAACCAATCAATGTGTCTCTCTTACATTGATATTTCTCTCTTTCTGTTTCTCCTCTTCCCTTCCACTCTCTAAAAGGCAATGAAAAAATATCCTCAGGTGAGAATTAACAAAATAAAATAAAATTTTAATGATGATGTTTTTAAATTTTATAAGCTCTTTTTATTCTCTTTGTCCATTTCCATTTTATTCTTATTTTATAATGTACTAGAGGCCCAGTGCATGACATTCATGCACTTGGCCGGGAGTCCTCAGCCCGGCCTGCCCTCTCTCAAAGTCCAGGAGCCTCTGGGGATGTCTGATAGCTTAGCTGTCCCGGAGGCAGGAGAGGCTCCTGCATCGCCACTGCACTCACTAGCCATGAGCCTGGCTTCTGGCTGATGGGAATGCAGAGAGCACCAGGGTGCAGCTCCTGTATTGAGCATCTGCCCCCTGGTGGTTAGTGCACATCATAGTGACCAGTTGTTTCGCCAGTCGATTTGCATATTACTCTTTTATTATATAGGATTATCTTTCCTTATCTTTGAGGTGTGTGTGCATGTTGTTTTTAATTTTTCTATACATTTAATATGTTTTTAATATTCTACTTCCTCCAGTGTGCTGTTAATTTAAGGGTTCTTTTTAAGTTTGTTAATATCATAGATGTCTGCTGACCCTTGGCTGTCTCTATTAAGAGCGAGATGCTGAAAAGTTGAGTAGGTAAGAGAAAGCATGTGTGTGTGCATGAGCACTAGTGGTCTAATTTAACTACTCTTGGGGTGCAAGTGGAATCTACCCCACATATCAGCACTTCCACGTCTTCTTTGGGACTAGTGTCTACTGAGAAAACACCTCCAATTTCCTGCCTCTGGTATATTTGACAGTACACCAGCAGCCTGGGTGTGAGTCAGATTTTGACTTCTGTTTAGAGTGCTCCTGCCAACATGGCTCCATATTTTTCAGAAACAACTTTAGGTCTCCTGTTGGACCTGGGGGCCCAGCTGCTTTGAATACCTCCTTCAGAAGCTCCCCCTTTGTCAGGCCTTTGGTGGCTCCATTGCTGAGCCCCTCAGGAGTCCTGAGGGACAGTGACCATTCCTTCAACTGCTTAACTTCTTGCAAAAGTTGTTGAAATGTATGATGTGCTGTTGTCTTCTTTTCCTTCTGTTTGTCTTTGTGCTTTAATGCCTTTATGATTTCATTGCTATCATTTTAGGGGCGTTTGGGGAGGAAATGGGGATAACGGCTAGTGGTCATTCCCTAATGTGTAACTGGCACTTAGGGTTGGCTTGGACTATTGAAGAACTAACTGGTGCTGTGTAGCAGTTTTTTGTAATAACACTATTAAAACTAGTAGTGGTGGCTGAAGTAGCAGCCAAAACTTTAGAAAGCTGCTGACCAGGGAAATCTTTTGTCTGTGTCAGGTCCTAAGGCGGTCACCGTGTTAGGTATGTACTGTTATTTCTGCTTTACACATGAGGAAACAGACTTGGAGGAGGTATGTGACCAGCCCAGTTCCTTGGTAGTGGACATGCAGTCCTGCTGGAAGTCAATTGGTCTGGAGACTCCAACGCCTCAGGAGCTTTTCATCAGATGTGCCCCAGGGCCCTGTTTCATTGCTCTCATTTACTCTTCTTAACACCCCGCATTCTAGGCATCCATTTTCTCCTTTTACTGCTGAGGACTCTGATTCTGGGCCAGGAGAGTGTCAAGTCTTGACTAAGTCCTGCCTGCGTCCTGAATCCCTTTCGTCGCTTTGTCAACTCTAGAGGAGCTAGTAACCAAAATACTACTCAGAGAGTACAATCTGCAAGCCTGCTGCCATGTGTGGTTGCTGTAATCTGGATCCTTATCTGCATCCTCCTGTGGTCTCTAAGTGAGTTTCTGAAGTCCAGAGCTTGTGAACGTGGCATGTGGCTGGGTCAATGCTAAGGTTTAGGAAGAACATGCTGGTGAGTGGGAGGTATGGAATAAACTGGTCATGACAGCAGTATTGGTGGTGATAGGGAGTATCTGTAGTGGTCAGAGGGACTTCTAAGAATAGACTCTGCTTTCCACCATTTATAATTTCGCTTTGGACAACTTGCTTCCCCTGGAAGAGTTAAGCATTCATTGTTTGTATCTTATTTAAAAATCAGGTCAATGCTAGTTGAGGTCATTGCTCTCCAAATCAGTCCAGTGAAGAATTTTGAAGCCCATATTGTGGTAGAAAATGGTGATTCGAAATTATTAAACTTTTCTTGAGGAACTTAGAATTTTGTAGGGAACACTTATATCTATAAGTGTAACACTGAGATAAGAGTTACATTGCTGATTGATATGTTATTGTAGATGACTTTTGACTATAGAACAGTGGTTCTTAACCTTTCTAATGCCGCAATTCTTTAACACAATTCCTCATGTTGTGGTGACCCTCAACCAAAAAATTATTTTCATTGCCACTTCATAACTATAATTTTGCTACTGTTACGAATTGTAATGTAAATATCTGTGTTTTCTGATGGTCTTAGGCTCTACAACAGCAGTTCTCAACCTGTTCACGACCCACAGGTTGAGAACCATTAGCAGGGACGCCTAAGATCATTGGAAAACACAGGTATTTATTTACATTACGATTCATAACAGTAGCAAAATTACACTTATGAAGTAGCAACGAAAATAATTTTATGGTTGGGGTCACCACAACATGAGGAACTATATATTAAAGGGTTGCAGCATTAGAAAGGTTAAGAACCACTGCTATAGAAGGAGGGGAGGGGAGAAGCTTAGAGAGTTTCAGGAAAGGTGTTCCAGGAAAGGAGACATTTGAGTGTCATCTTGAAGGATCAGTTAGATGGGCAGAAAAGAGAAACAGTTCATGCTAGGCAGAGAAAAGAGTATGACCAAAGCCATAGTTCTGTGGAATCAGAGGTGTGTGAAATCAAGGAGTGGAAAGCCCCTAATGTGGTTAAGATGAAAAAAAAAAATGGCCAAGTCAGAGAGTGGTAGAATATAAAGCTGGAAGGCAGGTTGAGATTGGATTGGGAATTTGAATTTTATAGGTAGTGAGGAGCTGTTGAAGAACTTAGGAAAGGAGTGTGCACAGTCAGGACTGAGTTATAAAAAAGATAACTTTGGCCCCAGTGAGAATGGTGGTTTGTAGACTGTAAAACTGGATCTGGGACCTGGGACAAAGCCAGCCTTGTGATAAGGGGATCAACTAGGGCAGTTGAAGGGGTGGGACGGATTTGTGAGGAATTTACAGGGAGTTTGTAGGAGACTTAGTGGAGACATGAGGGTTAAAGAAAAGGGAGGAGTCAGAGAGGAATCCAGGGTTTCAGATTTGGGCAGCTGAATGGAAGGACTCGTTCTTTTTGGGAAGTGGTTGAGGGAAAGAAAAAAGAGATGAGCCATGTGTTCCTCTTCTCCCAGCCTCTTTCTTTCCTCTGCAACTTCAAGCCAAGTGCTTGGTGTGGGAGGGCATGAGGGTGTCCTCTCTGCTGTTGAGTCTGGCATAACGTACCACTGCTGAAACCCTCAGGAGATGGGTTGCTGGTGGAGGTGGGTTAGCATCCTACCGCAACCTCTTCACCCTGGGCCTTCTGGGTGGGGTTGGTGGCATTGACGCAGCATCAATTTGAATCCATGTGTTCTTCATTGGGAGAGCAAGGCTGAGTGAGACATTGTGCAATTGTGGGTTTTGAGTTATTTTTTCCTTCTTCGTGCTACACATGTGGGAGAACTCTATCCAATTATAGCTAAACCTGTCCCCTATGAGTCACATCCTGAGTTGACTAGTCAGTTCTGAAGGTGTTGCCTAAAATACTTTTCAGATTTTAAGAGTCACTTTAGAAACAAATGAAAACATGGAGGTATTCTTTGAGCACATAAACTGAGGGGTTCCACAGCATTACTTTTAATGCAGTTATGCCAATGTTCTGGAAAAACTCGCCAGCTCTACAAAAACTAAAAACTACAGCACACAGGAACTTGGACATGAAACAGAGCCATTAGTTACTCTGAAATTATATCACACTTAAAAGTATGGTTTTTTGTTTTTTTTGTGTGTTATTCTTATTAATGTACATCAACTATAATATTTCTAATTAGAATGATTTTAAATAGCTTTCATTTATGAAGGGCCTCTTTAAATGTACCAAAAACAAAAAACAAAAAAACAAACATGCGTATTGCTGAGTTATATAATACATACTTATCGAAGGATTCTTTTTACTGTGCCTAGCGAGGGACGGTGTGAATTGTAGAATATTTCTGAAAAGTAATTTCATATTCGTAAGAGAAATAAGTTATGTCTTGTTCATAAATACCTATGTTCTTGTATAAATATGTTTGTTTTAGTGCACCTCTTGCTGGGTAACAAGTACTTCACATGTGTTCTCTTTTGTCAACTGTAGGAGTTAGGTGGCATTGACATTTTTGTACAGATAAAGCTGAGCCTCTGGGGAATTACAGAATTTCCTGGAGGTCACCGAGATGTCTGGAGCTGTGTGACTCCAGAGCACATGCTTTCTCTGTTGTGCTGCCTCTGAAGGTTAGTGGTTTAATCTTTTATCTGGCCAGAATCATCCGAGGGATGTAAACAAAACGCAGATTCCTAGACCTACTCTGAGCAGTTTGTTTAGGAGATCTGAGATGGGCCACAGCTAATGAACCTTTTGAATGCCCTGTTTCATTGATTGTAAAATGTGTAGTTTTTCTACATTTGAACATCTCTGAAATTGGAACTATTTTATAGTCAATGGAGAGTCATCAGTTAATTGACAGTTTATTCATTTTTTAGATTAAAGGAAGCCTACACATAATTTTCCACCCTTTTTTTGGGTGCCTATTACAATTTCCAGAGTTCTGAAATTCACTGGTGATATTTATTATTTGCTTACTACAGGCCTGGTGCACAAAATTCATGCACTGGTTGGGGAGTTGTCCCTCAGCCCAGCCTGCACCCTCTCCATTCTGGGACCGCAGTCTGTCCGACTGCCACTTTATGCCTGATCCTGCAGGGACTGCTTGCTCCTAACCACTTGCCTGCCTGCCTGCCTGTCTGTCCCTAACCACTTCTGCCTGCCAGCTTGATCATCCCCTAATCGCTCCCCTGCTAGCCCGAATGCCCCCAGCTGCCTTCCCCTGCAGGCCTGATGGCCCCCAGCTGCCCTCTCCTGCCAACCTGGTCATCCTCAACTGCCCTCCTCTGCTGACCTGATCTCGCCCCCAACTGCCCTCTTCTGCCAGTGTGATGGTCCCCAGCTGCCCTCCCCTGCTGGGCTGGTCACCCTCAACTGCCCTCTCCTGCAGGTCTGTTCACCCACAGCTGCTCTGCCAGCCTGATCACTGCCCTCCCCTGCTGGCCATCTTGTGGTGACTGGGGGGGCCATCTTGTTACGACATGAAAGTGGTCATCTTGTGATGATGCAAGGGTCACCTAGCCTTTTATTAGTATAGATGGTAATGGCTGTGTCTTTTCAGGGAATCAAAATGACTGCAGTGTGATATTACCATTAGGTTTAAAAGCAAAAGCAGTTCAGTATTTAGCTAGGAAGTTGTTGTCAAAGGTAATGTCAATGGTTCTCAACCATTTTTTGTGTGAAAGCTTTAGGGTCTTTTGCTAGACAAAGGCATGGGTACCCCACATAATAAGCACTTAATACGTAAGTTTTGTATACTGTGTATGGGATTCTTGGACTTTGGGGGCCTTGCAGGGACACCTGTTGAAAGCTTATGGGTGCATCTGAGTCCTATAAAAGCTGGTTTTGGAAAGGGGCATCTGTTACATTCTGTATTTCATCCTGGATTCACTGACCTCCTACAGCAAGCATGTCAAATTCGCATCCCTCAGGCCACATGCGGCCCACAAGGAATATTTTTGCGGCCCAGCCAATATAATGATATGTAATAAATGTTTTAATAAAAATTTTGTAACTTAATTTTTACAAAATCCTGTTATACATAATTATTAATAACAAACTACAATGTTTGCTAATGATTGATTACAATAATCCTGTTGCATTCATTTCCCATATGCCCCTTACGTGCAGGCACACTGTTTCTCTCCACTAACACTAGCAGCAAATATTTTAGCACCGATTGCTATATCATTAGTCTTGTATGACTTGTTTGGTGTGCACAACAGGAAACATTTTGCTTTCGGAGAACAAGAAAAATAGGTTTATTTGTGTTGCACTTATTAATTTGTGCAGTTATTCAGTGTCTGATAAGTTAAGTTCAAGAAAAAATATTACTTTTTATTAAAATGTCCTGTTATGTTAACAACTAGTGACTCAGTACATGAAATTCATGCACATTAAAAGGGGATTAATTAGAGGAAATAATTTAATGTTGCTATTTGCCCTTTCTCTATAATACAAGTGTCAGAGATGAAAGAAAATTAGTAAAATGTATATGAAAACTTTCCTCCTGTCAGAGTCTGGGGCTCACCATGGGACCCAGAGTCAAGTCCCTGCCCACCTCATGCACCTCAAAATTGCATGAGACTCAGACCTGGCTACCCCTCCAGCCCCCAAATTGGGCTAGATCCAGACCCAGCCAGTCCCACCCTCGTTAAGCCCTACCAGGCAGGGGGCGTAGCCTCAGGTCCCCTGGCCTGGCCAGCATGGGGGGCATTGCTTGAAGTTCTCTAGCCCAGACCAGGGCGGGGACATGCCTTGAGGTCTTCCATCAAGCCCTACGTGGTGGGGGACAACAGCCTGAGATCCCCTGTCAAGTCCCGCTGAGCTGGGGGCATGGCCTGAGGTCCCCTGTCCAGCCCCGCCAGGTACGGGGACACAGCTTCAGGTCCCCCATCAAGCCCTGCTAGGCGAGAATGCTGCCTGTTCCCCCGACCCAGCACTGGGGTGCACCTTGAGATCCCCATCAAGCCCCGCTGGGTGGGGGGCACGGCCTGAGGTCCCCTGTCATGCCCAGCCAGGCAGGGGTCGCAGCCTCAGGTCCCCTGGCCGGTGCTGGGGTGAGGGGCATGGCCTAAAGTCTCCTGTAAAGCCCCACCAGGCGGGGGGAGCAGCCTGACATCCCAGAACCAGGATGGGAAGTGCAACTTGAAGTCCCCTGTCAAGCCCTGCCAGGTGGGGGGCACGGTCTGAGATCCTCTGTCATGCCCTATTGGAGTAAGAGAGGGCATAGCCTCGGGTCCCTGCTGATTGCTTGTTAAGGCTCCTTATGGGAACTTGGTCTCAACTGTGGGTGCAGCCATCTTTGTGACAGAGTTATGATCAATTAGCATATTCTTTCTTTATTAGATAGGATTACTCATTTATTTTAGCCCTTTGTATTCAGCATGTCTCTATTGAAATAAACCTATGTTTCTATGCAAAGTGAAGCTTTTTTTTTTTTTTGGTGCCCCCATAAAGTTGATTAAACCTTGTTTATTTGGTCCTTGTTAGCCTTTGAGTTTGACATCTTGTCCTGTAGAATTTTTTAAAAATTTGCATTCTTTAAGGTTCTTAATGTTTTATGGATTTTGATGAATTTACAGTGTCATGTATCCACCAGATTATCATACAGTATAGGTTTTCTACCCTAAAAAAACCCTTAGTAGGGGGCATTTATATTTTTAAGTACTTCCTGTTATTTTAAATAAGTTTGCTTTTTAAAAAACATATGCATTATGGAAAATCTCAAACAATAACTCATGGCCAATTTTGTTTTGTCTATACCACTCGACTCCCCAATCCACTCCCTTGCCCTCACTTCCCCATTCTTTTTTTTTAAAATATATTTTATTAATTTTTTACAGAGAGGAAGGGAGAGATATAGAGAGATAGAAACATCGATGAGAGAGAAACATCGATCAGCTGCCTCCTGCACACCCACTACTGGGGATGTGCCCAAAACCAAGGCACATGCTTTTGACCGGAATCGAACCTGGGACCCTTCAGTCCATAGGCCGACACTCTATCCACTGAGCTAAACTGGTTTCGGCAACTTCCCCATTCAATTATTTTGAAGCAAACCCAGACATACAACTTTGTAAAACTTTTTATTATGTATCTCTAAAAGATAGAGACTTTAAAAAAATTTATAATAATTACACCTAAGAAATAAACAATAATTGGTACATATCAAACATATAGGCTGTTCAGATCTTCCTGGTTTATAAATGAACTAGAGGCCTGGTGCATGAAATTCATGCACTCGGAGGGATGGTCCCCCAGCCTGGCCTATGCCCTGTCATTGCTAGAGCTGCACAATCAATCAGCCCAAAGAGGTAGGCCCTGCCCACCCATCCAGGGCTCCTTGATGGATTGTCCCAAAGAAGTAGGCTGGAGCTGGGAGTCCCACCTTTGTGCCTTGTAGAGCCTGAGGTGGGACCCCCAGGACCCCAGGCAGGCCTCAGCGTGTGGAGGTGGGACCCCCAGGCAGACCTCGTTAGACCCGAGGCAGTCTTGCCTCACAGAGCTGGGGGACCCCCAGGCAGGCCTCACCAGACTCCCAGGCAGGCTCCATGCTCCACATGCAGTGTCAAGCCCAGCCCTGCCCACCTGCACGTGCCTGCTGTGCGCACAGCCAACTTGTGACAGCGTGAGGGCATCATGGCGTGATGACCACTTAGGCTTTTATTAGTAAGGATGTTTATATTGAGACTCTTGCCTGACACAGGTTTCCTCTCCTAACCCTGTCATGTGTTTAGTTATCCGGTGCCACGCTCCTTCTTACCCTCGGGTCTGCATTAGGTGGTTGCTCTGCCTCATATACTTCCCTAGATCTTTACATGGTTAAAGCCTTCTTGATCTTAACTGAAAATGGCACTTTCTCAGAGCCTTGCTTTTCTAGGTTTGTGCCATTCTGTTCTCTCACCTTGTTTTATTTTAAACAATTAATACTTTCATTGTTTCTATAACTCATCCCTCCCATAGGAAAGTTTATTTTCTTTGAGTAAGACCTTATTTATATTTCTACTCTATATCCCTAGCACCTAAAACCTAATATGTAATATAATTTCTAATCTTTTCATCTGAAATGCATAATCTGCTGTTAATTTTATCCAGTGTATTTTTTTCATCTCATAACTTTGATGTATTAGATGCTCAGTAAAAAGATCAGTGAATGAATTCTACCTTTTTTTTTGGATTTACTATCTTGTACCTTACTGAGGCCATCATCCTCTTGATCATTTCTCATTGTCTGATAAGTCTCAAAAGGGAAATTGACTGAACTTATACTTATGAATGGAAGTTTAAATAAATTAGTTTTTAGTAGCTTATTTTCTTTGAAGTTGCTTAATTTCCCCAAGTCTTTGTCCCTTGTACCCCACTCACTGGGTAAGGTGCTCCCCATCTTGGCTTTCATATTTCTCTATATCCTCTACCAACAAATCCCTGTCACAGTACCCATTACATTGTCTTTCCTCTATTGCACTAAGGCCACCTCATATCTTGGCACATAGCAGTCTCTCAGTAGACTCTTGGTACATACTCCAGTTAAAGGGTGTGAAGTATTCAAGACAGATTCTGTTTTTTTTTCCAATAATTAAAAGATGGGAAATATAATTTCTAATCTTTTCATCTGAAATGCATAATCTGCTGTTAATTCTATCCAGTGTATTTTTTCATCTCATAACTTTGATTTGGGGCTTTTTATATCTTAACTTTTGATCATGTGGATGGATTACAGTTATAATAGTTGTTTCAAGTTGTTTAAATGTCCTTGTCTGCTCATTCTAACATCTGTGCCAGTTCTAGGTTGGTTTCAATTGATCTATCTTCCATGCCTGGTAGTTTTTGACTGGATGTGACACACTGTGAGTTTTTTTCTGGTGGGTGCTAGATATTTTTTGTATATATATATAAATAGTCTTGGCTTTTTAAAAAATATGTATCTTTTTTTATTGATTTCAGAGAGGAAGGGATAGTGAGAAAGAGAAACATCACTGATGAAAGAGAATCATTGATCGGCTGCCTCCTGCATAACCCCTACTGGGGATCAAACCATGAGCCCCTGGTTCATAGGTTGACATTCAACTACTGAGCCACTCCAGCTGGCTAAATATTCTTTGTTTTTGTTCTAGGTCTCAGTTAAGTTACTTGTAAAAAGTGTGATGCTTTGAGGTCTTGCTTTTAAGACTTGTTAGGTAGCACAGGAGCAGTGCTCAGTGTAGGGCTAATTATTCCCACCACCTAGTCAAGTCTATTCTGTGTCCTTTCTCCAGTGACTTGTGAATCATGAGACTTTCCAGTCTGGCTGGTGGGAATAGGCAATGTTTCAGATCCTATGTAGGTGCTTATCTTTTGTCCTTTTTCTGTGCTTGCTCTGATCAGTACTCAGCTGAAGGCAGGAGGGTAAACCTCTGCAGATCTTGCAAGTTCTCTCCTCTCTGGTTCTTTGTTCTACATATTGTAGCTGTCTTTTTCTTTATAAATTCTTATATATTTTGCTTGTTTTTTGGTTATTACAGATAAGAGGGTTAATCTAGTCCTGATATTCTATCTGGTCCAGAATTGGAAATAACCAAGGATTATCTTTTTTATTGTTTGCATCTTTCTCACAGTTGTTTAACTCCTTAAATTATTTGCTAAAGGAGAGAATGTAGTCCAATTTAAAGAAAAAGATTCCAAGGCTTTGTATGTATGCATGCATGGGTACATAAGTATAGATATATAGTAGATAACATGGTGTAGGACAATAATGGACTTGGAATCAGCATATTGAGTTTTAATTTTCCTGCTATTTGTGTAGGCAAGTAATTAATGTTTCTGAGTGTAGGTGGGTTTCTTCATATTAAGTAGCTGTTCAACCAACAGTAGGATGTGTATTACCATAGTTGCTATGATGTATATGAAAATGCTATATAATTCTCAAAACAGTTTATTTTAGTGATTGGTGGGGGATTTGCATGTTTTTGGATAAAAACTAGAATCATAGAATGTTAAAAAGAGAGGTCATTTAGATATCACATGATTGATTGGTTGCCTCTAGTAGCAACATTTATCACTCACTCACTAAACAATTACTTATAGAGTATATATACCAGGCAGTATTTGGGGGTTATGGGACATATTCTGGTGAATAAAACAAATAAAGATCTTTGCCTTCATGGAACTGACTTCTAGCAGAGCACTAAGTGACTTGCCTGAGAAAATAATTCAGGTAGTTTTGGATCTGGACTCCAAGTTAGCACTTTGCAGTGCTTCCTGTTGCTGGCAGGGAGAAATGTGTTTGTGAGTTTTCCATTGTGCTTTGAGACCATGAACATAACAGTAAACTCTAAGTTACTAATAGCCTCCACAGCTGACTGTGGAACATGCTCCTGTTAGGAGTTGCCTGTTAAAAAAGTTGAATGGTGATTATGTCAAACTATGTGCAAATTGCTGCACTCTGTTATAGGGCAGGAACCAATGACAAATTATTTCCCAGTATCTATCTATCTATCTATCTATCTATCTATCTATCTATTTATCTATCTATCTATCTATCTATCATCTATATATAGACTTCAGAGAGAAAGGGAGAAGGAGAGAGAGAGAGAGAGAGAAACATCAATGATGAGAAAGAATCATTGATTGGCTGCCTCCTGCATGCTCCTTATTGGGGATTGTGCCCTCAACCTAGGCTTGTGCTCCTGATTGGAACTGAACCTGGGACCCTTCAGCTCGCAGGCCAATGCTCTATGCAGTGAGCGAAACCAGCTAGGGTTTTCCCAGTATCGTTTTACCAGATAGTGAAGCATTCTGGCACTATAGCAAGGCATGCTTCATATTTTATGTTATAGTGCTGGAGATCTGAGTTATGTTTTTATTCCTTATTTTCCTTGGACTAGTGGCCCAGTGCACGAAATTTGTGCACATTAAAAGGGGATTAATTAGAGGAAATAATTTGCTATTTGCCCTTTCTCTGTAATAGAAGTGTCAGAGATGAAAGAAAATTAGTAAAATGTATATGAAAACCTTCCTCCTGTCAGAGTCTGGGGTGCACCACAGGACCCAGAGTCAAGTCCCCACCTACTCCACCCCCATTGGGCCAGATCCAGACCCGGCCAGTCCCACCCTTGGCAGGGGGTGTAGCCTCAGGCCCCCTGGCCCAGCAGCAGGATGGGCGGTGTGGTGTGAGGTCCCCCAGATGGAATGGAGGGCATGCCTTGAGGTTCCCCATCAGACCCCTCCAGGTGTGGGACATAGCCTGAGATCTCCTATCAAGCCCCGCTGGTTGGGGGACATGGCCTGAGGTTCCCTGTCAAGCCCTGCAGGTTGGGAGGCTCAGCCTGAGGTCCCCTGTCAAGCCCAGCTGGGTGGGGGCATGGCCTGAGGTACCCGGTCAAGCCCAGCCTGGCAGAGGGGTACAGCCTGAGGTCCCCTAGCTTGGTGCTGGGGCTGGGGGAGCAGCCTGAGATCCCCTGTCAAGTCCTGCCTGGTGAGGGACATGGCCTGAAGTCCTCTGTCAAGTCCCACCTGGTAAGGGGTGCAGCCTGAGGTCCCCCAGCCTGGCGCTGGGGTAGGGGGGCAGCCTGAGGTCCCCTAGCCCAAAATCAGGATGGGAAGCACACCTTGAGGTCCCCCATCAAGGTCTGCTGGGCAGGGAGCATGGCCTGAGGTCCCTCGGCCTGACCCTGGAGCAGGGGGCACAGCCTGAGGTCCCCTAGCCTGATGCCAGGGCAGGGGGGCACAACCTGAGGTTCCTTGTCAAGTTCTGCCAGGTGGGAGGGTGTAGCCTGAGGTCCTCTGTTAAGCTTCACGGGGGCAGGGAAGGGTGTAGCCTCAGTTCCCTGCTGATTGCTCTGTTAAGGCTCCTTATGGGAACTTGGCCTCAGTTGTGGGTGCAGCCATCTTTGTGATGGGTTGATAGTCAGTTAGCATATTACCTCTTTATATTATCCTTGGATAGGATTTGGGAATCACCTTTAACATCTGTGCAGTTGTGGTACATCTTTGGGAGAATTCTTTTATGGGTTTTTAAAGAAATGACATATATTAATTGGAGGTGAAATCTTGTTTCCTGGTCCTGTATTTTAGTGTCTAGCTCTCTCATTTCTTCTCCAGTTGCTGTAGTATTTTCTCATAGGGAGGTGACAGTGCATCATCCAAGTCATCCATTTAAAATAACTAGTGACATTGCTTTCCCTCTGATTTCACATAACTTCTTCCAAAGATGACATTATCACAGGTATTAGGGAGGTGGACAGCTTTGGACTTCCATTTTCAGGGATCTGAAATGTAATTTCTGGAAAAGGAGAGGGCAGGTGCAGAAATGCTTACTAAGTGGACCTTTGCACCCTGTAGCTTGGTTTGTTAATGCACTGGTAACTAAGAGCCACTCCAATGGATGTTTTTAAGTGAACTATTGATTTTGACCTCATATCATGTTTTCTTCCTGAAGTGGCCAAGTGAGGAAAGGTGCTCAGAGACTACAGATGCCTGGCTTTTTGGGAGGATCAGGGGATTCTCTTCCTTGAAGCTGACTCCTTATTTACCTCTCAGGGTCTAAAACGGTGTGGGTCCTCTTGCTTTTCCTTTGAGGAGGCTAGTCCAGTCTTAGGAAGGATATGTGGAGGCATCCTGGAAGAAGGGCATGGAGAGTGGTGGCATATTTAACTTGTCTTCTGTTGTTGATCCTGAATATCTTCTTTTTCTTAGAAACTCACTCTAATTCTTTTTTATACTCTCTGTGGGTACCTGTATACACCTCAACCCAGCTCTGCCAAGGCACTTTAGGTCATCTGAGGATAGGAGGCCAATGCTGAATGGACAGAGGATTACATGAAAAATTGTATCTAATCTATAAGATTATTGTTTAAACAGCTATAGCGATTGAAGATTTACATGCCTTTTCTTTTTTATATATGAAGAAATCCCCTTTCTAGTTAAATATTAGGTCTCAGGCTAATATTCTTGATATAATTTGACTATAGATTTATTGGATTCTGATGGACAAATTATTTTTATTATATTTCTATAGCTTGTTAGTTTTTATAAATTAGAAAAATTTGAAATAAGAGCTCCATATTTATTATCTTTTAGTGTTGGTTAAACTATAGAGTATTTAATGATTTCATATGTATTGAGTGATTTTGGCTTTTTTCCACCTGGCTCATATACCATACTGTCCTCAGAACCTAGATCATTTTGACTAAATACATTGTTTTACTTGAGTTTGACTAGCATTTGGAAACCATGGATGATATCATAGAATAATGGAGTTTTGGCTGACATTTGGAAACCGTAGATGATATCATAGAATAATAGGATTTTGTGGCTGGGGAGGGACATTAACATCATCTGGTTTACCTCCCTTGTTTTAGAATTGAGAAAAATTGATTCCTGGAGAAGGTGGTTAAATAATTGATTGCCAAAAGTCACTCAGCTACTGATTAACAAAACTCTGCTTTAGTTCTCTTTCTATGACATCACTTTTATCTTAACTGATTTCTGAATTTAAAGAACAGACACAGAAAATCCATTTCATTCAATTCATCAAAATCCATCTTTGATGTAGTTGACTTTTACCAACAGCCAGCCATTCAAGCTTCTAACATTTGAGTAGCTACCAGTTATAAGATTGAACCCTGCTTGTGAGGTATTGGGGAAGACAGACATGTGAATAATTCCCTGGAATGTATTTCATCAAGTGCTATAAAGGTAGCTCTTTTTATAAAGGGAGATGGCTTGCTCAGTGACACTAAACAACCAATGTTGTAGCTTTGGGAAATAAGTAGCTAACTTTTAAGATCATTTGAAAAAATTTTAAACTATTAAATGATTTGAACTTGATCTAGACAGGCCAGGTCATGCAGAATAAATACATGCCTGAATTAAGTTTGAACTTAAGATTGGGGAAAAAAGAATTTTTCTTAATGGGTGTTGAGTTTTGCAGGAATAACTTTGGTTTTTCAGCTTGGATTTTGGATGTTTGAAGTTATGAACAAAAGTCATATTTTCTAACAAGAGAGCAACATTCCTACTTTGCTGGAATTGGCAGTCTGGTGATGGTAATTGAACAATTAGGTTAGAAGAGAAAAGTTCTGTGCTTTCTAATAAAATGCTACCTCTTCAATCCACAGCTGTCCACTCCTGTTGCTATCTGCCTTCCAGTAGAGGCCTTTTCTTCCCTCTACCCACTCTGCTTCACCTGCTCTGTCCTCTTTCTTGCTGGTCTTTCACTGTTATCTCCAGAGCTCCAGTCTTGTTTGGAGGTCTCCTCTGACTCTTTTCATAGTGCTGCTTTAGCTCTTCAGTTTAACTGAAACCTGATTTTCTCTCGTAAGTGATAGTTTCTTCATACTCCTTTCACGTCTCTGGAAGCTGGTTTTATTACACTCTCTCCCCATTTATGGGTCAGGGGTCAACTCTTTTTCTTTTCTTTTAAAAACATGATAATTTTTTGAAGTCAACATAAAATTAATCACTTTAAAGTGAACAGTTCAATAACATTTAGCATATATATGTATAGTTGTACAACCACCAACTCTATTTAGTTTAAAAACATTTCCAATGCTCTAAGTAAAACTCATTACCCATTAAGCAGTTTCTTCTCACTCCTCTTTCCCCCAGCCTCTGGCAATGACCAATTTGCATTCTACCTCAATGGATTTATCTATTCTGTATATTTCATATAAATGGAATCATACAATATGAGACTTTTTGTGTCTGCCTTTTATTTAGCATAATGTTATAGAAGTTCATCCACATTGCAGCATGTATCAGTATTTCATTCCTTTCTATGGCTGGATAATATTTCATTCTATATATATGTACCATAATTTGTTTATTCATTTACCTGTCAATGGACATTAGGACTAGCTCCACATTTTCCCTAGTATGAATAATGCTATCATGAGCACTGTATAAATATATTTGAGTACCTTGTTTTCAATTTTGTATGTATACTAGTATCTAGGAGTGGAATTGTGGGTCATATGATAATTCCTGGTTTAACTTGTGAAGAACCACTAAACTATTTTTCACACTGGCTGAATCATTTTGCATTTCCAATAGCAAGCAGCGTACAAAAGTTCTAATTTATCTGCATCCTCGCTTACACTTGCTATTTTCTGTGTTTTTTTTTTATTAATAAATCTTTATTGTTCAGATTATTACATTTGTTTCTCTTTTTCCCCCCCCCATAGCTCCCCTCCACCTGGCTCCCACCCCACCCTCTGCCCTTACCTTCCCCCACATTGTCCTGATCCATAGGTGTACGATTTTTGTCCAGTCTCTTCCCGCACCGCCCTCACCTCTTTCCCCCTGAGAATTGTCAGTCCACTCCCTTTCTATGCCCCTGATTCTATTATATTCACCAGTTTATTCTGTTCATCAGATTTTTTATTCACTTGATTTTTAGATTGACTCGTTGATAGATATGTATTTTTATCTTTATCTTTTTCTTCTTCCTCTTCTTAAAGAGTACCTTTCAGCATTTCATATAATACTGGTTTGGTGTTGATGAACTCCTTTAGCTTTTTCTTATCTGTGAAGCTCTTTATCTGACCTTCAATTCTGAATGATAGCTTTGCTGGGTAGAGTAATCTTAGTTGTAGGTTTTTGCTATTCATCACTTGGAATATTTCTTGCCACTTCCGTCTGGCTTGCATAGTTTCTGTTGAGAAATCTGCTGACAAACATATGGGTGTTCCCTTGTAGGTAATTAACTGTTTTTCTCTTGCTGCTTTTAATATTCTCTCTTTATCTTTTGCTCTTGGCATTTTAATTATGATGTGTCTTGGTGTGGTCCTCTTTGGATTCCTTTTGTTTGGGGTTCTGTGTGCTGCCTGGACTTGTAAGTCTATTTCTTTCATCAGGTGGGGGAAGTTTTCAGTCATTATTTCTTCAAGTAGGTTTTCAGTATCTTGCTTGCTCTCTTCTTCTGGAACCCCTATAATTCTGATGTTGGTACACTTGAAGTTGTCCCAGAGGCTCCTTACATTATCTTCACATTTTTGGATTCTTTTTGCTTTCCCAGTTGAGTGTTTTCTGCTTCTTTGTATTTCAAATTTTAGATTTGATTCTTGCGTTCCTCTAGTCTGCTGTCAGGTCTCTGTATAATATTTTTTATTTCAGTCAGTGTATGTTTAATTTCTAGTTGGTCCTTTTTCATATCCTCGAGGGTCTCACTAAATTTATCCATCTTTTCTAGGAAATTCTTGAAAAACCTTATAACCGTGGTTTTGAACTCTATATCCAGTCACTTGTTTTCCTCCATTTCTTTGATTTGTGATCAGTTTCTTTGTCTCCACATTTTCGCTGCTTCTCTGAGTTGGTAGCGTAGCTTTGTGTGTTAGGTGTCCTATATGGCCCAGTAGCTCTGCCTCCCCAGTTACTTGAGGTGGACTCTCTTTGTGTACCCCTTTATGGACTGTGTGTACAGCCTTGTTGTAGTTAAACCTTAATTGCTGTTGGCAGCACTGAGGGGAATTGACCTCCAGGCTAGTTGGCTGTGAGGATCAGCTCTGTTTGTGCTGGGAGAACTTCTGTGCTGGAGTCAGCCTTATGATACAAGACTTGCAAAATTGCAACAGCCTTTGTACTCAGCTTGGATGGGACAAAGTCTCAGAGCTGAGCAGACAGCCTTGGCTTCCCATCAGCCCTGCCTTATGAGGGCCTTGGGTCTCAGTGTCCTTCGGTAATTGCTGCAATCCTCTCTGTGCGCACTCGCGCACGCACCTCCAGTCCTCTGCCTTTCACAGCTCCCCTGAGTTTCTGTGCACTTCAGGGACCCATATGAGTTTGGGTCCCCAGGGTTTCACCCAAAATGGATTCAGTGCAGTCGGAACTGGAGTTCAGCGCAGTCGGGTGGTTCCGTCTTCCTTCCACTAGAGAAAACCAGCGGCACACTTGCACGCATGCCTCCAGACCTCTGCCTTTCGTGGCTTCCCTGAGTTTCCATGCACTCCTCCCTTTTCCCAACAATCCAGATTCCCCCATATGAGTCTCATCTGGAACTGGGGTTCAGTGCAGTTGAAACTGGGTTTTAGTGCAGTTGGGAATTTCTGCCTCCCTCCCGCTAGGAGGAAGCCAACCAGGCACTCTGCCGCCCATCCTCTTCACATGCGTGCCTCCATACCTCAACTTTTTGCAGCTACTCTGAGTCTCCGTGAGCCCCACTCTTTCCTTCTAGTTGTAAAATTTCCACTTAGCCAGCTTTCCTGTGATTCTGGATGATGTCTGTTCTGTCCTTTAACTGTAGTTTTGAAATTGTTGTGCGAGACAGGAGTTTAGGTGTTCACCTATGCCACCATCTTGGTTTTTCCTATATTATGTTTTTTATTTTTTTAATAACAAGATCCTAGTGGGTGTGAAGTGATACCTCGTTATGGTTTTGATATGCATTTCCGTAATGATTAATGATGTTGAGCATCTTTTCATATGTTTGTGGGTCATTTGTTTATCTTTGGAAAAATGTCTATTCAAGTCCTTTGCCCATAATTGAGTTTTCTTTTTAATATTTTTATTAATTTCAGAGAGGAAGAGAGAGAAACTTCAGTGATGAGAGGGAATCATTGATTGGCTGCCTCTTGCATGCCCTTTACTAGGGATTGAGTCACAACCCAGGCATGTGCTCTGAATGGAACCATGACCTCCTGGTTCATAGGCCAATACTCAACTATTGACCCATGCTGGCCGAACTGAGTTGTCTTTTTGTTGTTGAGTTATGAACTCTTTATATATTATGGATACTGGGCCTTTATCAGATACAGTAGAGGCCTGGTGCATGAAATTTGTGCACTAGGTGGGTGTTCCTCAGCCCAGTCTGCCCCCTCTCACAGTCTGGGAGCCCTTAGGGGATGTCCTACTGACAGCTTAGGCCCGCTCCCTAAGCCACAGTCTGGCCACGGTGGCTGGTAGTATTCCTCCCTGGGCAGGTTCATGGGTCCGCTGGTCTTGGTCCCAGCTGTGGTGGACCTTGGAGCATGCCTCCCTGAGTGGGTCCTTGGGTCTGCTAGGGGCCTTGCTCCTAGGGCAGGCAGCGTGGTATGCCTGGCCATGAACCCCTGGTGGGAGTGGCCTCAGAGCTGGGCAATGCTGCACTCCCACCAGGGGCCTTGCTCCCAGGACAGGAAGGCTCCCAGGGCAGGCTACATGATGTGCCTGCCCGTAAATCCCTGGAGGGAGTGGCCTGGGAATTGCGTGGCGCCAGGGCTGGTGGCAGGCTCCGAGTGGCCACAGCGCAGCTTGGAGCTCGCCCCCATCCCTGGTGTGTGGTGTGTGTCTGCTCTGAGTTGGTCATGACGCAGCCTCCCAAGCTGATTGTGATGTCCTAGCCTAATTTGTATATTTCTCTCTTATTATATAGAGTAATTTGCAAACATTTTCGTCCATTCTTTAGGTTGTTCTCACCTTCTTGCTAATGTTGATGCACAGCAGCTTTTCATTTTTATGAAGTCCAGTTTATCTACTACTTTTGCTCATGCTTTTAATGTCATATCTGAAAATCCATTGCCACATCCCAGGTCATGAAGCACTAAGTTTTCTTCTAAGAGTTTTATAGCATAATATCTTATATTTAGGTTGTTGATCTATTTTCATTAGTTTTTATTTATAGTATTTGGTAATGGTCTGAATTCATTATTTTGCCTGTAAATATCTTCCCCCAGCACCATTTGTTGAAGAAGCTATTCTTTTCCCATTAAAATGGTCTTGGCATCCTTGCCAAAAATCAACCGACTAGAAATATATAGGCTTATTTCTGGGCTTGGTGTTCATGTCTTAGTTATGTTGGCACCACAGTGTTTTGGTTTCTGTGGGTTTGTGGTGAGTTTTGAAATGGAGAAGTGTGAATTCTTCAATTGTGTTCTCATTTTTCAAGATTCTTTGGCTTTTGGTGGCCACTTGCAATTCCATATTAATTTGAGAATCTGCAAAAAAAAAAAAAAGCTCGTTAGAATTTTGATAGGGATTGTACTGATAGATCCCTTTGGGTAGTATTGCCATCTTAACAATAAAATAGTAAGTCTTCCAATACATGAAGATGGCCTGTCTCCATAATTTGGTCTTCTTTCCCATGTTATTCTCACTTAAATAGTGAGCATGGGTAGTCTAAGAATTTTCTTCTCAATCTTGTTGTCAGTGTGTAGTGTTGAAATTCTGAGTTTTCATGTTCTCCTTCAGTTTATAGTGCTTTGCCAAATTTAACTTTTAGTATAATTGGGTACTTTAAGGGAAAGTCAGAGGAAAATTTTAATAACTTATTATTACTACTGTTAATCTTGATATATCAGAGATGTTACCATTACCAATGTAATGGTGTGATATTTTTTTTAATTGTGTTTTGTTGTTTGAGGGCTTTCTCTACCTCCTACTGGCCTTTATTTTAGGCAGTAATTGGATTTTTATTTAGTTAATTGCTGCAGCTGTATGTGTATTTTTTTAAACTTTTTTGAAAACGATTGTTTTCAGTTAACTTAGCTTTCATAGAAAAACATGAAAGCTAAGAGAAGAAAAAAACTAAAGCATGCAATAAAAGTTACTCATAATTCACCATTCATCATTAACCACTGTTAATATTATTTCAGTGTTTCCTTTCTTTTTTGAGAAATGGAGCACACACATTATACATATACATATACTTTTAACTTTAATCCACTGGACATTTATTATTACCTGCTATGTGTAAGAACTATTCTAGATCAGACATTATTAAAAACTAGAGGCCTGGTGCATGAAATTCATGCACGGGTGTGTGTGTGTGTCCCTCAGCCCAACCTGCACCCCCTCCAATCTGGGACCCCTCGGGGGATGTCTGACTGCCAGGCCTAATCAGGCAGTTGGACATCCCTTTCACAATTCAGGACTGCTGGCTCCCAACTGCTCACCTGCCTGCCTGATTGCCACTAACCAATTCTGCCTGCCAGCATGATCACCCCCTAACCACTCCCCTACCAGCCTGATCAATGCCTACCTGCTCTCCTGCTGGCCTGATCGTCCCCAGCTGCCCTCCCCTGACAGCCGGGTTACCCCCAAATGCTCTCCCCTGCATATTCCCTCTTTATTAGAGTTTTTTCTTTAACATACTGGACATCCCTAACTGGTTTGGCTCAGTGGATGGAGCCACAGCCTGCAGACTCAAGGGTCCCAGGTTTGATTCCGGTCAAGGCTATGTACCTTGGTTGGGGGCACATACCCAGTGGGGAGTGTGCAGAAGGCAGCTGATCGATATTTTTCTCTCATAGATGTTTCTAGTTCTTTATTCCTTGCCCTTCCTCTTGGAAAAAAAATCAGTAAAATATATTAAAAAAAAACATTTAAGATTCCTCCATATCTGCCTGGCTGGTGTGACTCAGTGGCTGAGACCCCAGGCTGGTGCTGGGATGGGATCCTTCAATGGGGCCGCGCACCCCACCCAGACTGGGGCTGGGACGGGATCGCTCCATGGGGCCCTGAGCCTCTCGCAGGCTGAGGCCTCAGGCTGGGGCTGGGGCAGGATCGCTCTGTGGGGAGTGAGTTTTTTTTTTTTTTTTTTAAATAAAAGGTCAGGAGGCCCTCTGGGCAGGATTCTGCCAGGCCACTTACTCTGCCGGGACCCCGGCGGGGCTTAGAGGACTGGGCACCGCCATCTTGTGGCTATGGGGATCGCCATTTTTGTTACAGAGTTATGGTTAACTTGCATATTACTCTTTTATTAGATAGGATTTGCTGTATGCAGTTTGTATCTTTTTGACAGAGAGAAAGGGAGAGGGAGAGAGAGTTAGAAACATCAATGAGAGAGACATCGATCAGCTGCCTCCTGCACGCCCCCCACTGGGGATGTGCCCACAACCAAGGTACATGTCCTTGACCTGAATCGAACCTGGGACCTTTCAGTCCGCAGACGGACACTCTATCCACTGAGCCAAACCGGTTTCGACTGCAGTTTGTATCTTACCTGTTTTTATTTAACATTGCAATCTAAGCAAAACCCAGTTCATTAAAATTTATTATAGTAGTGCTATTCATGGCTTCCTGGTCTTTTTCAGTATTTTTTGGTCCTTAAAGCCTGTCTTTATAGGGGAAGCTCAATATGTCACTTAGATGAACAGGGCGAGATTTGATTGAAGGGATATAGTGGATTGGGTTACCATCTCTTCTCCTCCAAAGAAGAGAAACTGTGAAAACTATTGTTCTCTGTTATGAATGCATTATAGTTTATTAATCAATGCTCTAATGCTAGTCATATATATTCTTTTTTTCTTCAATTTTAAATATTTCTTTGATTAATATCTTCTTATGTAGGAATTTGTATCTATATTTGATTTCATTAGGATTGATTTTTAGAAGTGGAATTACTGGATCAAAGAGTATAAATATTTATAGAACTGTGATATATATTCACAAATTGCTTACTTACCATACCCTGCCTAACATTTAATATTATATTTAAAGAATATAAGTGTTTCTGTTACTACATCACATACATTCCTTAAAAAAACACACCTTTAAGATTACTTATTCATTAAAAATAACAGGCTTTATGGGAAAAATAAGGTTAAGGGTAAACCTCTCAAGGCCTCTGCAATTTTCAAACAAGTACTAACAAAAGCATAATTGGTACCTTATGAGATAACTTGGATAGCCCAGTCAAGCCACTGATAATGGCTGAGGCTGCCTCAGAGGAGAGTTAAAGATATTAATACATAACAGGATGGAAATTGCTGGCTTGCATCGCCTTGGAATAGTGCAGCTGAGGGGTACCTTTCTAAGCTGATGGGGCTGCATAGAGATGGCACAGGAGGAAGTACAGCTTGCTGGGATCCAGGATCCTTGCACAGGCCGGCAGTGCTCCTCTAGCGGGGAGCTCTGAGTTCAAGTGCTCATTTTTAGTTTTCTTAAAATAGGGCTGAGCGGGCTCCTGCCTGCTAGTATCTGAGCTGAGTAAGGGTCTTTTCCTTTCCCACTGAAAATTGTAATTCTTTACCAGCTTTTCCAGTTTCCCTTGCCTGGGAAAATTCAAATGGTAACCCACACAATTTCTATATTATATTGGGCAATTGTTATTTTATTTACTAACCACTTATAAGCTAATTGGTGTTCTTATGACAGAACAGACTGTATTTGCTAATTTGATAGGCAAAACTTTGCATCTCATTTTAATGGTTTCTTTGAAAAATACAAACCCTTTCCAATTAGGAGTTAACTACCTTAGTTAATAAAGAGTGTTGATTTCAAAACAGTGTCCTCAAAATCTGTAGTCAGAAAACAGCAACTTGTTTAGCGATTGCATTACAATTTCAATACCTCAGTTGCAGTGAATTTCAAATTTTCAAAATATTTCGGTGGGTCAAAGGCTCCAAACACTCAGCAGCTGGTAAATATTAATTTATTTGCTGAGGATAGTAGTTATGGTTTTGTAGTGACTCTCATTTGTGGGAATGGCTTCATCCAGGATTATGCAGCATTCAATTACTAGTATACCACCAGAGAAAACACTGAGTAGGGTAATCAAGTCAGTTCAAAATTGGGTGTTTTTATGGTGGCATATGCTTATCTGGCATAGGCTGGTGGGGAAAAATTGAAAGTACTGATAAGTAACAGAAGTAATTGATATTGAGGTTGGTAAGAAGAAAATGAGAAATTATTGGTATTATACAATGGGAGAAACGAGGATTATAGACACTTGAGAAATGAGCCTAAAGAAAAGCTAGTGTCACAACAATAAAGGGAAGGAGCTAAAGAGCTACTAGCTGTGGAGATATTTAGCTCAAGATTTTGGAGATGGAGCAATTTACATATTGTTACTGTTCATAGAAATGGATTGCTTTGGTTTGGATAAAAGTTGTTGGGAATTGAAGAATAAAAGGACCATTGAAAGACAGTTTATGAATGAGTTGGTCTCAGGGACATTGGAGTCTGTCATAATAAGTCACAGGAGAAGGATGTGTAGAAACCTTATAAATTGGTTCCAGAGCCCTTAATGAACGAGGTAGCTAAGATAATAGGAGGATAGAAGGTGGCATAGTTTGATGGCATGTATCTAAATGGAAACAGGACTTTTAATAAGGGTGCTCAGATAATCATCTGAGGAGGTCATAGGGACCCGGGGCAGTGGCCAGTGAGGGTAGGAGAATGGGTCATTCGGTCTCTACAGGACCAGTGATGCTTCAAGAAGGTGAGTGATTGTGGAAGTCACAGTGGCATTAAGGGATGACAGTATATAGAAGGGTCGTTGATGAGAAGGGATCATGGATGGATGACCAGGTAGTAAGCATGCCAGCAAAAGTTGAAGTCCAGATAGGTTTTGGAAGGTTAAGGAAGTTACAGACTCCAATCTTTGCCTAGCCATCAATTAGAATGGTGTGAAGTTGTTTGCAGTTGTTCCAAAGAATGTTTACGAGTTAGGAACCATGGTTTCTATCCAGAATTTGAGTTGGTAGACCAGGAGAGACCTTGAACAATTTGGGAGAACAGATGTCCCCAGGATGTTGGAAAGGGAATTGGCTGTATCCCTCAGTTTCACGAGAGTAAGAATTTAGAGAATTTCAAGAAGGACATAAACCACAAATTATTAAATGACTGAGTAAATAGCTTGAGGATGTGTTCTCTTTTTGTTCTTTATTTCTTTTCTACTTACAGCTCTTTTTAACCTAGCTATTTAAGGCACTTGAATTTACAGAACTCCTATATGTTCTTGATACTTTAAACTGTGTCTGGAAAACTTAAATATTTACACATTGTTGTTGTTATTACCAATAATAACATTATAACTGCTATTTATTAGGACCAGAGTTCTTTTTCCTTGTGAAAGATGTTTGAAGTGTAAATTCAGAAGTTGTTGATTATGTAAGATTAATTAGTTTTCCTAAAACTTTTATATTAGTGCTAGTAACATTCTGTGGTATGTAAACTTTTTAAGGTTAGAACAAAGAGGTAAAATCTGTTGTTGACTCTTTTCCCCCCATCTTTTAAAAATTTTTGGTAAACTTTACATGTAATGAAATGCTCAGATTTAACATGTATAGTTGTTTGAGTTTCTACCTCAACTAGAAATAGAGCATTTCCATCACCCCAGGAAGTTCCCTGGTGCCCCTTTGCAGTCAGTTCACCAGTCTTCCTCCCACCCCGCTTCCCAGGTAGTCACACTTATCTGACTTCTATCAGAATAAATTAGTTTTGCCTGTTCTAGAACTTTACATAAATAGAATTATATAGTATATGCTCTTGTATATAGCTTCTTTCTTCACTCATATAGTCTTTGAGATTTATCCCTTTTGTTACAAAGCCTCAATAGTTAATTTTCTTAGCAGAATAGAATCTCATTGTACAAATATACCAAAGTTGGTTATCCAACATGGACATTTGTATTGTTTCCAGTTTGGGCTATTCTGAATAAAAGTGCTGTAAACATTCATGTACAAGTATTTTTTGTGGACATACATTTTCATTTCTTTTGGATAACTACCTAGGACTGGAATTACTGGGTCATAGACTAGTTGTATGGTTTAACTTTTTGCTTTTTGTCTTGTCTTAATACATTGACTAGGACCTCCAGTACAAGGTTGAATAGAAATGATGAAGTGGACATCTTTGACTTGTTTCTGATCTTAGAAATAAGAATTTAATAAATCAATTATGTTGATTTTTAAAGGATAACCTTTTATATGCACTTGGTCATGATGTTTTATCCTAATATATAAAACTCTGGGTCATAATGACCAATAATGACTGAGGCTAGACTAACCTGCAGTCAGTCCTGCAGTCAGTGCTATGGCAACCCAGTGCTTACTGCTTCTGTTGAAGGCATGGTGCCCCAACACTGACTACTGAGAGGGCTGCGAATCAGGGCCAGAGAGAGGCCTGAAGAGAGAAGCAGGGACTGATTCATTGTCTCTGAGGCAGCTTTTGATCAGCACTTGCCTCTCTCTTTCTCTCTCAGTCTGGCCAGCAGCTGCACCTCCATTTCTCTCCAGGTCTCCACCAGGGCTGCTGATCAGCCTCACCTTTCTGATCAGGCCCTGTTGATAGTCCCAGAGATGCTGAGTGGCATAGGAACAGACCAATCAGAATCAAATATGCTGTGAAGAACCAATGGCTGTCTAGGAGGCAGAGCTCCTAAAGCTGACTATCATAGATACTGACCAATCAGAACCAAATGTGGTTGCTGTGGGGAGCCAATGGCTGCCTAGGAGGTGGAGATTCTGGTGCTGACTGGCATAGAAACCAACCAATCAGAACTAAATCTGGGTGCTGTGGGGAGCCAATGACTGCCAAGGAGGCAGAGCTTTTGACACTGACTGTCATATAAACTGACCAATCAGAATCAAATTGGCCAGCAGAGGAAGGCAGTTGCGGGCAAGATCAGGCCTGCAGGGGAGGGCAGTTGGGGGCAACCAGGCCAGGAGGGGAGGACAGTTGGGGCCAAGACCAGGGCAGCAGGGGAGGGCCATTGGAGGTGAGATCAGGCCAGCACGAGAGGGCAGTTGGGGGCAACCAGGCCAGGAGGGGAGGACAGTTGGGGGGGGCAAGACCAGGCCAGCAGGGGAGGGCTATTGGAGATGAGATCAGGCCAGCAGGAGAGGGCAGTTGGGGGCAATCAGGCCAGCAGGGGAGGGCAGTTAGGGGCGATCAGACAGGCAGGCAGAGGCAGTTAGCAGCAACCAGGCCAGCAGGGGAGGGCAGTTAGAGGTGATCAGGCTGGCAGATAGAGGCAGTTAGGGGCAATTGGGCAGGCAGGCAGGTGAGCAGTTAGGACCCAGCAGTCCCAGATTGTGAGAGGGATGTCTGGCTACTGGTTTAGGCCTGATCCCACAGGGTCTAAACTGGCAGTTGGACATCCCGCAAGGGGGTCTCCAATTGGAGAGGGTGCAGGTTAGGCTGAGGGAACCTCTCCTCTGTCCACGAATTTTGTGCACCAGGCCTCTAGTAATTTTAAATATTGCTGGATTCAGTTTGCTAATGTTTTATGGAGAATGTTTATACCTATGTTCATTAGAGATGCCTGTCTATAATTTTATTAAGTTTTTGTTAGGTCTTAATATTAGTGTGATGCTGACCTTATGAAATGAATTAGGAAATATTTTCTTCAACTGTTTTCTGAAAGTTTATGAAAGATTGGTATTATATCTTTTTTAAATGTTTGATAGAATTTATCTGGGCCTAGAGCTTTTTAATTATTTGGTTTTTTAATTCTTTGTCAGTTCTGGTAAATTTTGTTTTTCAAAGATTTTTCTGTTTTATATGTTATTGAATTTATTGTCATAAACTTTATAATTATTTTAATCTTTTTAACATCTGTAGGATTTGTAATGATATTCCCTCTTTGTTCCTAATATTGGTAATTTGTATTAGTTTTTTTTTCTTAATCAGTCTTGCAAAGGTTTTACTATTTAATTGATCTTTCCAAATAATCATCTTTTGGCTTTATTGTATTTTATGGTTAAATTCTTTATCATGGTATTTGCTCAGAGAAGGTAACCTGTGTTATTTCTAGTTAGAATCCATTGTTTTTAATGTGTATGGTCTAATTCATTAAATGCCCCCCCTCCTTGTTTCTTGTCCCACATTGTATTGTTCAAATCATATATTCACACTAAATTATTATCTGTTTTGATCTGTTGTATTCTGAGAGTTTGTTAGTTTCCAACTATTATTGTGAATTTATTTGTCTGTTTCTTCTTGATTTTTTTTTTCCTATCAGTTTTTGCTTTCTCTATTTGGAACTCTTTTGTTAGTTGTACTACTATATCTTATGTTTTTACTAATTAGACAACTTTCTTATTAATAAATTTGATATTAGTGGATTTATTGATGTAAAGTCTTTTACCTTAAGTTCTAGTTTTTCTCATGTTTATCAATAGTGCCTCATCTACTTCTTCGCTTTTTTATATTTTTTAACCTATCAAAAATATGCTATTTGCAATTATTGTGATTGCTGTTTTTTTTTGTTCCCAGCTTTCTTGTTGCTTTTCCTCCTTTCTCCTATCTTATTACCCTCTTTCTCCTCCTTTTCTCCCTTTCTGTAGTACCTCCAATCCTCCCTCCAGATGTTTGCTTGCACTTTCTGTCCTGCTAGCAGGCAGAGCTTTTTGCTGAAGACTTCTAACCTTCTCCCATTGCCTTCGGTACCCTCTAGATTCTAGAGTCTAGAGCAGCAGTTCTCAACCTGTGGGTCGCGACCCCTTTGGGGGTCCTTCGACCCCATCACAGGGGTCGCCTAAGATCATCAGAAAACACAGATATTTACATTACAATTCACAACAGTAGCAAAATTACTGTTAGGAAGTAGCAACGAAAATAATTTTATGGTTGGGGTCACCACAACATGGGGAACTGTATTAAAGGGTCGTGGCATTAGGAAGGTTGAGAACCACTGGTCTAGAGGATAAATAAAACAGTGCTACCCAGCCAGTGCAGCAGCTTTCCTCTGTGGAAGCCTCAAATCTTATTTCTGAATTGATGATTATATTTAATTTAGTTCAGAAATGAGACAACCTAATTTTATAGGAACAATGTCTGTAGTAGTTATTTGTTTCTCTGCTCTCTTAAGAGGTGTGAGATCCCCATCTTGATTCCTCTGCATACCTGGAGGTGTGAGACCCATGAATAGGCTCAGGCTCCGTACATATGAAGTTTACGTTTCATTTGGTTTACCTGTATCTTTTTCCCTCCAATGCGTGAAATACATATGTCATGCATTACTAGAGGGACACCTGAACACAACTTTAAACAATAATAAACCAACTGAAAGTTATTCCCTGCTCTTATTCTTTCAGTTATTTTGGATTATCATGGATAAGTCTGCATTTGATTCTTTACCTCTCTTAAACACTTATTAATCCCTCCCACCCCGCCTTTTGTAAGGGCTCAAGCTCACTTCTTTGATGGACACTAGTATTTAGCTAGAATTTAGCAATGTTTGATTATTTTAATTGATTTTTGGGGGGTTTCCTTATATATTTTCACAGTTATTACTATTTTTTTATTCAAGAAAGTGATGAACTTAGGCTTTTAAATTTTTTGTTTTAAAAGTTGAATCAATTTTAAAGAAAAAATATTAAATGCATGAAGGATGAAGGAGTATGACAAAATTGGAGAAGGTGGTATGTGTTGGACGTTGCATGTGGCCCTGGATAAGAATGTGGTGTGGGAATGAGTGAAATTTGAGTGACTTCCCCAGCATTTCTCAGGTGTCCCAATTATTTCTCCTTTATCTGCAGTACTAACTTATTGTTTAACCAGTATTTGTTGAACATCTACTTTGTGCAGAAAACTGTGTGAGAAACATGGTTTGCTTTAACTTATAATCCAGGTGGCGGTGGGGGGATGTATATTTGTGCAACAACTGTGGTCAGTGCTGCCAGAGCCGCCAGGCTGGGGGGCTTGAGGCCTTGGCTCACACTAGTGTTCTCACCCAGATGCCTTTCTTCCTTCCATTTGACTCTCTCTCCCTAAATCCACATCAGTTCTGGGGGGATAAGGGGCTTCGTTTGTAGGCATTACTCTGAGAAGCACTGTGTCCAAAAGGAAGAGTGTCACATTGGCCCACAGAAGACAGGATGGTTACCAGAGTGTTGGTTCCAGCACCCTGTGTTTAGCCAGATAACTACTTAATTGTTTTGAACCCCAGTTTCTTCACCTTTGTGGGTGTTGATGAAGCCTGGTGTCCTTCCTGCTTTATAAGGCAGCACAATGGGGGACATTTGTGATGTGCGTTTGTACATCAGTTTTATTTTCACTCTGTTATCTGTACGTGAAATACTGATGGTTAATGATTTTGAGAGTATTTTAGGAGTTTAATTATTTTTTCTTTATTTTTTTTCTAGGTCTCGATGCAGAACTTTATTATGTGAGAAATGACCTTGTTAGTCACTACGCTCTATCCTTTAACCTATTAGTACCCAGTGAGACAAATTTCCTGCACTTCACTTGGCATGCAAAGTCCAAGGTAAGAGCGTGGTCAACCAAAGATGCCAGCCTAGGCCCACCTAGGCCCAGTGGCTGAGGCAGAGGCTATATCGGAGGGGTGGGCTGCCATCTGCACAAAGGGTCAGTGGGTGGAAGGCTGTAGCAGTACTAGATCTTTTCAGATTTTTATTTTAAATCTTTAGCCTATTCCTCTAGGCTTCCTTAAGTCTTTTAAAATGAGGTAGCCATCATTTATGTGCCTATCTTATGACAAAACACATCCCTTCAGGCTTTTCAAGCAGGGATGAAGGTCTAGTTTGCAGGGACATTTGCACCTGCTAATGGCTATGCTGTTATGGAGAAGCAATATGAGTGGGGTGGGAGAATTGGTGAGATAGATATTTTTGACATGTTTGATATAATGGATAGAGTTCTCCCATCTATGGAGAAGCGGTGAAAGTGAGGTGCAGCTGATTCAGACACTCATATGTGCTGTGGCTAAGCTCCCTTAACTGTAAGGCACATCTTGCTTGGTTTGCTGAATTCTTCACATTTCCTCAGACTCCTTGAATACAAATTTTCTCAAAAGTCAAAGAGTGGGGGGCTCAGTGTGGAGCCCACCTCCTCCATTCAGCTTTATATATAGGCTTCAGAGTAGGATTTTATTTGGGAAATAAAAATAATTCTGCTACTTAAAAACAAATAAGAATACCTTTTGTCAGAGTGTGTTTTTTAAAAAATATATTTTTTTATTGATTTCAGAGAGTAAGGATAGGGAGAAAGAGAAAAGGGAGATGTGCGGGGGAGAGAGGAGAGAGAGAGAGAGAAAGAAACATAATGATGAGAGAGAATCATTGATCACCTGCTTCCTGCACACTCCCCACTGGGGATCAAGCTGAAACCTGGACATGTGCCCTGACTGGGAATCGAACCCTGACCTTCTGGTTCATAGGCCAATGCTCAACCACTGAGCCATGCCAGTCTGGCTGGAGTGTTGTTTTTTTTAAGTATTGTAAAGTGGTGGCTGTTCCGTATTTTTGCAAAGTCTTTTAAAATTGACCACTTTAATATAGATTTTTATTTCTACTTGTAAAGCAATAGTGGTTTTTGGGAAATTTCAAATATTATAGAATTGTTTTAAGAACTTTTAAGACTTTGTAGATCTGTACCCAGAAGTAATAATTGTTTATAGTTTGGTATACTTCAAGGCTCATTCTCCCCCCACCCCCCTTTTTAAACAAAAAGGGGATTTTATGACACATGTGTTGTACAGTATTTTCCCCCTACCTAATACTATATCTTGGCATTTTTCCATTTCTCTACTTATAGATTTAACTCATTCTCTTTAGTGGCTTTGTAATATGATATTGTAAGGAAGTATAATTTATAGTTATTTAAGTGCCTCATTGACACATGGATTTTTAAAAGCATTTTACTATTTCAAACAGTGCTTCCTTTCACTCCTACAAATAGTTTCCTTCACTTCATTTGGCAGGCAGAATCCATGGTAACAGGATGAAAACAACTGGTAGTTGCTGTTTCTACCTTTGTTATTGATAACTGTAGAAACTTAGGAAAAATATGTGTGTGTGTGTATGTATATGTGTATATATGTGTGTATGTGTACACATTAAGAATATCTTTGTTCAGAAATTTTTGTGCATTTGTGGCATTATTTCTGAATAGTAAATTATCACTAAGAAATGATTAAGTCAAAAACATTTATGTTAAAAAATTTTTGATTGACAGTGCCACATTATTTCTCCCTTTCCTCTCCCAAGATGGTACCAATGAACCAATATTCCTTACAAAGTGAGTAAGTATAAATAAAAGTAGGCATATATTATTATTATTGTATACTAGAGGCCTGGTGCATGAAATTCGTGCACAGGTACGGACCCTAGGCCTGGCTGGCTATTGAATCGTGAGTGTATGTCTCCCTGCTTCCTCTTTCCCCTTAGTCTGCTCCTGACACAGAAGCCAGCAGGTCCTCCCTCTGCACTCAGGGGATGCCAGGTTCTCACAGGCTCTTGATCCCTGCAAGATGTGCTCCCTGACCCAGCCTTGACCCCCTTCCTGTTTGGCCTCTTGCTCGTCCTGCTGCCCCTTCATAGGCTTTGCCTTCTGCCTGATGCCCTTCTCCAGGCATCCACCTGGCTCTCCTCCCTCAGTCTAGTTTCCCTCAGTGAGTCCCCCTTTGCTCCTCCCTCAGGGAGCCCCTATGTGGCTTCATTCCCATGTTTTCATGGTGCCCATGCCCTCTAATAACTGCACCTCATGTCTGTCTGAGGCTGTTCCCTCCTTGCATTCCTGTCCTCTCCTGGTGGAACACATACTCTGTAGGACAGGGTGGCTGGCTCCTTGCTGCTCTGCAAGCACCTGGGCAGAGGCTAGGTAATGGAGACGACAACAGGATTTGGACCACAGGAACCACCGTATCCACCTGTCGTCTCTCAGACTTTCTCCGCGCTCTGGAGAAGGTGGGGCGGAGGCTTCTGGCAGCATCAGCTTCGGAATGGGCCAAGGTTTGCAGTGCTAGCTCTTTAGACACCGGAAGTGCTGTAGTCTCTTCCTCTCCCAAGCTTGCCCTGAAAGTTCTCTGTGTGCCTCCCATCCACGGCAAACATGGCAGTGGACTTGGTGAAGGAATTGCTATTTTTTAGATATTTTTAAACACTCCAGCAGTGAGGTAAGATTTCGCTTCTTGATTCTGACTCTGCTTCTTGTTTGTGGGACATGGTGACCAGGACATTTTTCTGCGTTATCTTAGGCTCCTGTGTCTTTGGTTGAGTTGGCTGTTCTGCTTGCTTTGCTCCCCTGTCTTCTTACCCCTGTCAACTTTGGGCCTTGAAAATGTCTTGGTTCTCGGGTTTAGCTCAGGCTGTGTTTGACAGCACTTCCGGAGACGGAGCGGGTCACGATGGCTTCCTGATTCCTAAATCCCTCCTCCCAGGTCCTTTTTCTAATGGGAGTTAGGTTGCCCAGATGTGACACTCATTTGATTTAGGATTCATCCATTAGGACATGACATATTTACACAGAATAGCTTTTGCATGGAGGATACCAGTGAGGAGGGGACTCTGCGGTGAAAGGAACCAATGGCGAATTTGGAACCCCCAGACAGGGAACGTTGCTCACTCACCACATGTCTCCCCACTGCACTCCCTGCATGTCTCCCTCAGCGCCCAGTGATGAAGGAAGCCAAGCCTCCTGCCTGCTCTGCCGGCTCCGACAGATGCTACCATCTTTGTGGCTATGGGCACCGCCATATTTGTGACTATGGACCCTGTCATTTTATTGTGGAGTGATGGTTAATTTGCATATTGCCCTTTTATTAGATAGGATACCCATGCATACTTTATAGAAACAGTAGACACATACAAATACATGCACTAAAACATGGCTGTAGGAGTGTCATGGTTAAAGTTGTTAGTTGGATCCTGGGTAAAGCATGTATGCCTTACTACCTGGGGCATCCCAGCTGTCCAACATTGTTGCCTTGGGGTATTCTAATATGGGGGGGTGCTTTTTTAGACGTGGATAGATGCAGAAACAGAGGTGAAGAGAGAAAAATTAATGTAAAATAATTAAGGCCATTTAGTACATAATAACCTGGTGTGGTATAGAAAATTCAGAAAAAAATTCACTTGAGACATTTTAATCTGAATGTGTGGGTTTTAATGAGTGTGCACCTGAATTCTTTAAGGAAACAGGCTTACACATTTTTCAGTATTCTTGCATAAAGATTATGTGGAGGGGGCTGGTAAACTTAATTTTGACTATTTCACACATAAAGAAAAATTATAAGTATAGTACAAAGAATTCTCATATATTCTTTACGCAGATTCACTAGTTGTTACTGGTTTGTTCCATTTACTTACTTTATCATTCATTCTATCTTTCTTTCTCCCCACTCTCATGTGACCACACTTTTTCCTCCTTGAACTATGTGGAGGGGAATTGCAAACATCATATTCCTTTAACCTTAAATACATCAGTGTATATTTTCTAAGAACAAGGACATTCTTCACATACATGGTCAAAGTCAGGAAACTTAACACTGATACAATAATATTATTTTACCTCAGGACTCACATTTTGTCAGTTATCCCAATCTTTATAGCTCTTTTTTTCACCCAATTTAGGATCATGCATGCAATTAGTTGATGTCCCTTTATTCCCCTCTTAAACTGGATATATCTGTCGCCTTTGTGTTTCTTGACCTGACACTTCAGAAACATACCGGTTAGTTACTTTGTAGGATCTTGTCTGGGCTTCCTCCTGATTCGATCGATTCAGGAACATCTCTGGCTGTAAACGCCACAGAAGGGCTGTTCTTTGCAGTGCACACACTGCCAGCTTGTTCCATTGCTGATGCTGTTAGCTCTGATCACAAAGTTTCCCAGGTTTTTCACACTGCAGTTTTCTTCCTTGTGTTGGATAAGTAATTGTGGAGAGAGAATTTGAAATTGTATTTAAAAAATCCCATTCCTTACCACACTTTCAACCACTGGTTTTTGCATATCTGCTAAAAATAGGTTTCACTTTCCCGCCAGTGCTGTCATGGAGAGTAGTGTGTTCCCTCTCAGGCGAAGCAGCCAGATCTGCACTGGGCAGCCACGTGGTAGAACTGTTGTAGAAGGAATTCAAGCATTAGTGGAGTGGCGGGTCTTGGATTTTAAGTTTCCCTGCAACTCTGAGATCCACTTTCTGTGAACAGCTTTCAGGCAGAGAAACTTCTATGTTCTCCAGAAAAAAACTGATAGGTAATCAATTCTTCGTTACCTTTTCTATCTTTAATGTTGATGAATATAAAAACAAGTAACAGGTGTGTTTTTTTAAATAGAGAAAATCTAATGAAGTAGTAGAGATTCTATTCTAGGTACTCTATTAAACTTGAACAAGGTGACTATTTCTGGGCCCACTTAGGAAAAAAGAATGCTGATATATTATGAGACTGTTTCCTGGGTAAGTGTATGGGGGAACCTGTAGCTAAAAAGACAGTGTGGGATGCCACAGTTACAGTTGAACTAAACTAAACTATATGGGGGGGGAGGAGGACATATTTAATACTTTCAACAATAAAGATTAACATATATATATACACACATATGTATACACACATACTCTCTGATGATTTTATTTGGAATTAGTTTCAGAGATCTGACATCACTGTTAGAGGGTGCATGAGGAGTTTTTAGGAGCCTGTCCTGGCAGAAACTTGGAGAAGAGCATAGATAGAAGAAGGGGCTCAGATGAACACACGTTTGAATGGGAAGCAGTGTCAGTCTGAGGTACATGTTGCATAGCTCTATTGTACATCCATTTTCTTCACATTATTGTGTGCAGCATAATTTCTAAACTTCTGTGGCAGATATTAAATACTATCATTAGTGCACATTTGGGGTGCTATTGCTGGTAGGACGTCCCTGGATCTGCAGAAGTTCCCTGACTTGTTGGAGGATGTCACCGTCTAGTTACATGGCTAGGCCAGAAGCCCAGACAGGATCCTAGATTAACCCTTTTAGACTTTTCAAGTCTAGTTGCTTCTTTCTCCTAATTACACCTTAAATTAATTTCCTCCCTGTGTTGGGACCTAATGCCTCATCCTTAGTTTGGACCTTAATTTATTTCTTACCTACATATGCAAATAATTGTGTGAATAGTCTTGCCTCTGAATGGCCTTTTGGTACACCCAGCACAAAGCTGCTCCAGGTTCTCAGTTGCCACCAGAATCAAGTTTTGGTTTCTTAGGAAGCCTTCATGATCTTGTCCCTGCCTTTCTCTTCTGTGTCCTCTCCAGCTAATTGGTTAGTGCCATTTTGTCTGTTCGGCACTAACTTCTTGAATGTCCTGTGCTCTATTACATTGCTGCTATTGGATCTGCTAGAAATGTGCTTTCTTCATTCTTTATCTCATTAATTCCCACTTATCTCATAAAACCATAAGACTTGGTGTCACCTCTCCTTGCCCTTTTCTGTACCCATAATATGGTGCTCTTTCCTTCCTCATAGCCCTCATCATGTTCTAGGCGTGTTATAGTAGTGATTTCTTTTCTGCGTTCCTCCTTGCTGCTCAGCATCTCAGGGTGGGAATCCCTTTCATATTTCTCTGTGTCCTCTGTGTCTGGTGTGACACCTGGTACTTAGTTACAGGTGCTCCTTGACTGACTGCAGAAGAGATGCTGGGGGTAAAAGCCACAGGGCCCAGCTCATCAGACAGGGAACTTGTGAACAGTAGAGCTTTTTAGAATTATAGTGTGCTACCTTAGGAGCTGTGAATTTCCTGTTTCTAGAAGCATGAAAATATAGCCTGGATACATTTGACACCATTGGCACACATGGGCTTTTTCAGGTGTTTTACTCTGAATACAGTTGCAATTGTGAATAAATGAATGGAATTCATAGCTTGATTATATAGCTAAACTAATTTCACAAGTTCAAGTGTAACAGGTATAAGAATTTAGAGAAAAGTAATCATCTTGTGTCTTAAAACATTTTATAATTAAAAAAACAAAGAAGTGTGTGTGTGTGTGTGTGTGTGTGTGAGAAGTGTGAATCTTGTTTCAGGCTTTGGCCACCATTGCAGCTCATAATTCTAGTTTCAGGTCATAATCTCTGGTGATTTTAGCACAGTTGATTAATTGAAGTTTTGTATTTTCAAAATTAATCTTTTAAATATTCAACATATGCCCATACTATAAAATTCAAAAGGCATAAAGGGGTATATAGTGAAAAATAAGTCTCTTACTCCTTAGTACCACCCCAACCCATCCAGTCACCTAGTCCCCTTCCTTGTGGCAACCACTGTTACTTTATTCTAGCCTCCCCTTCTAGAGATGATCTGTGCATGGATAAGGAGTATATGTGTGTGTGCATTTTTGAAAAAATAATATACTGCATATTTTCCAATGTATCCTGGTAAAGTGTCTCATTGCTTATAGAGTTTAACTTTTCCCCTCTCTAGATGACTGTATGGGACACTATTATATAGTTGTACTTTAGTTTATTGATCAGTTATTATAACAGGAAACTAAGACTCGTATTTGGGAGGAAGCAGGAAGTAGAGTTGACTTGAAATGGGAAAGTCATGCATGAAGACAAGAGGGACATAGAGAATGTTCTTCACCTGGTCATGTTGGCCCTGGGATGCAATCGTGAGCTTTCAGAAGGAGGGCAATGGCTCCCAAGCTCTGACACTTTTATCAGAAACTCTTGGTTCTTGCCTTTTAAGACTGTGCCAGAAGATGCAGTGTTTGCTTCCAAAGATATCCGGGCTCGTTGGTATGTCAGTTCACAATGTAGAAATTTTAACATTCATTTTCACATGTCAAAGTTTTTGCTCATAGTGCTGTTCTTCAGTGTTTACACAACTCTGTTTTGTCTTGCCAAACAGACTGGTCTCCTCGGAGGCTGAAGCTGTATCTTATTTTCGGTATGTGTCACATTGCCGTAGTGAGTGGTGGATAAATACCATTGGCTAATTGCATTTCCAGATGGGATGAGAACTCTGACATTGCTTCTCTTTCACAAGGCCACACACTTTTAACAAAGCAAAAGCTACTGGGTTGTTTTAACAAATAGTTTCTTCTGTATTCCGAATGTTCTCCTATGTCCAGAAAAAAAAACCCCTGCTTTTGTTAAGTGTCTATATTTTAGATGGTTGAAATGCAAAAATATATGAAAGGGTAGCAGCATACCTCCCCTACACATGCTCACCCCATAGCTGTTCTCTGGTTTCAGGAATTTTTCATCATTGTCAAGAGGATTTAAAGGAACTCGTCTAGAGTTCCAACAGCAGCCCCAGGGAGCAGTCAGTGGTGTCCCCAGCAGAGTGGGGCTTCTGTGAGAAATTCAGAGAAATTAAAAGGCTATTAGGCTGTAGGCAAATGTATTCACTTTAAATCTGTACTATGTTTCAGAAGGAAATGGCTTTACTCATCGGCTGCCTATTTGCAGTAGCCATTCATTTCCAAGTAAGGGAAGATTTCCAAAAATGTTTATTTTTTAGCTTATTCAAATATTTGTATTTTCTCTAGTTTCTTTTCTGAAGTCTTTTTTTCTAAAATATATTTTATTCATTTTTTGCAGAGAAGAAGAGATAGAGATAGAGAGTTAGAAACATCAACAAGAGAGAAACACTGATCAGCTGCCTCCTGCACACCCACTACTGGGGATAGTGCCTGCAACCAAGGTACGTGCCCCCCATCGGATCGAACCTGAGACCTTCCAGTCCGCAGGCTGATGCTCTATCCACTGAGCCAAACCAGTTTTGGCTCTTTTCTGAAGTCTTTTGATTCATTCTTTTTTTCTGACAAGCAACTGCTGTTCAGATTTCCTCTGTTGCTGTAGATTATGAATGTTAGGTGTAGAACATATCAGTTTTTCAAAGGATTATTGGCAAGTGTGATTCCGTAAAGATCAGTACATGCCAAAGTACAGAAAATGGGATGTAGCAATGGACAGTTTCTTCCCTGACCCCAGAAACAGCAGTTTTAAACTGTATCTTAAAGATTCCAGAGGGAGAAGAGAACTGCCTAATGAAAGCCTCACATGTTTGAGGGACCCTCAAAAAGAGAGCCAGCAAAAGGCAGGCTTCCACACCTTCAGACTTATTCTGCCAGGCTGCGGTTCTGGCAACAGGGTTGTCCTTCTTAAACCTGTTACTGAGCCCCTTCACCACCTCTCCTCATGTCCCTCACTCTACTCACAAGCTCACTTCCCTGCCTCTTGCCGTTCTCCCCACTCCTG
The DNA here is from genome assembly GCA_011751065.1 of Lasiurus cinereus. Classification (NCBI taxonomy): domain Eukaryota; kingdom Metazoa; phylum Chordata; class Mammalia; order Chiroptera; family Vespertilionidae; genus Lasiurus; species Lasiurus cinereus. The sequence continues at coordinate 14,122,158 of JAAGEH010000125.1, forward strand.
TCCTGGGCACTGTGGTTAGAGCCCTGACCCCGTGTGCTGTTCTCTGCTTCCTTAGGGTTCTGGTCCCTGGTTAGCTATGCTTCTGCTTATAATAACTGATTCCTACAGTAAAGGAGAAAGTGCATGTAGGGAAATATAAGTTTGGCTTTGAATCTGTTAAATTTGAGGGCTGTAAGGTTGTTAGGTAAATGTGTTTAGTAGGTAATTGGGCACATGGGAGAGATTGAAGATAAAGGAGAGTGAGGAAGACTGGTTGTAACACGAGATCCCCCTGGGCTAGAACCGAGTGTGCTAGATAGAAGGGTTCGTCATTTGGAGAGGAGAATAGATCTTTCCTTGGGACTGGGTACAGAGGATGGGTGTTCTAACAGATGTTCCTGGTGCTGAAAAGGCAGAAAGGGGGCTGCTATGTGCCCACCAAAAGGGACAATAACGTTGCTGAGTGAGGAAGAAGGCAGAGCAGCAGGTGGTAAAGCATGAGGTCCTGTGAGGTTTGGACCGAGAAAACTAGGGAGAGAGGGTTGGTAAGGAAGGATAGCTGAGCAGGATTAAGGGACTACCCTGAGCCTGGAGTCTTCGTTAGAGCGCTTTTCCCTCCTGGGATGTGATCGCCTCTGGCAGTGCTGGGTAACTAGAGTAGAGGGAGGGGCATCAGGAGCTGGGGCTGCCCCTAAGGAGGCAGGGAGTGAACCTAGGGTGTTGATAAGATTGTCAGTGACATTCTCCTCTTTGGTGTGGGAAAGAAGGAGGTGGTGCCACCAGGAGGTGCTAGCAGGTCACTGGCTGGGTTGGAAAGAAGGGAAATAATTGGCTCTTGCATCTCAGCTGTGAGCAAAGCCCTTACTTATAGATGTGCTTCATAAACATTGACTGAATTAGAGTCGAGAGAAAGAACTAGTTATGTAGGAGTCAGAGGTAGTGATGGGATCTTTGTAGAGTGGATTTTTGCATTGTTTGGTAATGGAGCAAGTTCTTTAGTAGGTAGAAATATTAAATATTGAAGCCACCAGGAAGATGGCAGGAGATAAAGTGAGCCAAGGGCCAAGGCCTCTGCAAAGACCAGTGTCTGTTGTTTATGTTGATGGCATAAGAAATAGCTGTTAGGAGAAGAACTTTCGAGCTTCAGATTGTAGGTGGTTTTGCTTGAAGAAAGGTCCAGAAAGGACCTAATGACTCTAAAAGAATGCTGCCCCTATTGCCTGGGCTCTGAGGTCAGGTGTTGTAGGAATTGAATGATAAACAGTGGAGGACAGAACTTCTGAGGAAAGCCATGTTGGGGGACATTTGTGAAGAGGCTGAGTGTGAGGGCTGTTTAGAATAGTGGGGTTCTCAGGGTGGGGGACAAAACAGAAGAGCTGCAGCAGTGATCTTGGCAGGGCACAGGAAGGCTGGGTCAGGATCTCTAGGGTCCAGGAGTAGGCTGGTGCTTATGGGAAGTGCAGTGGGACCATAGGGTAGCTACTCTGGAATAACTACTGATGTCACTGAACTCATCATTCATCAAGGGGGACCTGTGCCACACTGACAGATGTGCTGCATTAATTGTCATGTTTGATCTTCATAATGGGTTCCCTTATCTTCATTTTGCAACAACTGAACTTGGAGAAGTTAATAATTTTCCTAAGGATTACATAGTCTAATGGTTCCAAACCCAGTTCTTGCTGACTGCCAATTTATGCACTTGTTCTCCATGTATGGTCCTGTTCAGAGATAGTGTGGATACAGGGATACAGTGAGTCCATTCTCTCAGTCAATGGGAATTGTTGCAAAGCCTGCTAGCACTTCCTGGTGGCAGTGACTGTGTGGTGGTATGCTAAGGTGAGAATGAACACTTTTTAGCCAAGGCACCACTAAGTCAACTGATGTGCAGCAGCAAGAACATTTCCTTTATGAACAGTTGCACTTATCAAATATAGCCATTAACAGTTATTGTACCTGCAAAGCAGTAGTTTAACATTTGCATCTTCCTACAGCATTCAGGGACTTTCAGATAGAGTGTGAACGGAGAGTTAAGTTCATTGGATTGAGTCCCTTTTCTTATTCATGGGTAGACAGCCCCTTCCCTGGAGCCATACCAGAGGCCAGCCCTTTCTCTTAACAGCAGGGGTGGGGAACATCATCAGGCCAGCAGGCCATATAAGGTCTGCAGAATCATTTGGTCTGGCCTGCCAAGGCATTAGGAGTGAATTCATTAAATGTTTTACCAAATATAGCAGGCTAATTTTTAAGTTGATAATTTTGTATAGTTCTTGAATGGTGTTATAAATATCCAAATGGCCTTTGGCAGAAAAAAGGTTCCCCACCCGTCTTACATATGGAATGATACTCTTTCCCAGTTTTCTTTCATCTTTATGATGTCCCATTTCATTGGTTTTTTTCATTAGCATATACATTTGAATACCTCCCATTGATAAAAGAAGACAGAAAAGCTTTGGGATTCAACCCCCCCCCCCCCCCGCACCCCCACGACCTGGTTCCAATTGTTCCTTGTTGTTTCTTAAAGATTTGCAGATTGCCAGTTATAAAGTACAGTATAGAGAATGCAGTCATTAATGTCATAATAACTATGATTTCAGATGAGTACTAGACCTATTGGGGTGACCACCTGGTAAATTACACAAATGTCTAATCACTGTGTTGTATACCTGAAACGAATATAATATTGCATGTTAACTATAACTGAAAAAATAACCTTTTTTTTAAAGAATGGGTTCTCAAACCTCTTTCCTGCTACTCTTTTCCCAACCTACTGCTCCTTGGCTTCCACCAAAGCTGCTCTTGTGACCCCTGAATGGAAGCAGGTGTTAGTCTTATCAAGACCTCATAGGCCCTGGCTAGTGTGGCTTATGGTGAGGGCATTGTCCCAGACACCAAAAGATCATGGGTTCGATTCCCAGTTGGGGCACATACTGAGGTTGCGGGTTCGAACCCCAATGGGAAACAGCCAATTGATAGTTCTCACTCTCACCCTCTCCCCCTTCCCTTCCTCTTTCCTTCCCTTTCTTTCTCCCCCTTTTCTTCTCCTTTTCCTCGCTCTCTGGATTCAATGAAAAAAATGTCCTTGGGTGAGGATTAAAAAAAGAAAAAAGGCCCCATGGGCAGAACAAAGAATAATGAGATATATAAGGCCTATTGAAGGTGGCAGCCATTCTGAATTTCAACTATTGCTTTGCAGTTTGAGCTGTTTCTTCAATGAACACCTTTCTAAGCAGCAAAAATATTTATTGATGCTGGTTAGTTCTTTTAAATCATACTGTGTAGGACAGGTATTTGATAGATAAATATTGGTATTCCAGAGATAACTTCTTAGTCACCTTTTTTCCCTTTTGGATTCTGACACACTTGAGAAACAGATTCCAACCATGAATTTGCTTAATGGTGAATGTTGGATTAGAGAACGTGGCTTAGATATTCTATTAGAAATTCCTGCCTTGGAATTTGCTTGTGAGAGTGGGTCTGCCAGCCACATGTAGTCCATCAGAGCTTGGCTTTTATCAGCTAGAGAAGGCATTGCTGGCTAATCTTGGTCTTTGAATTACATATCTGAGTGGCTCTTCAGGGCTTCTTTTTCAATGGTTGTGTAGTTCTCAGTAGAATTTCTGAAATCTACATGGCAGATTTTACAGTAGTGTGGTGGATATGAAGTAGACAGTGGGTTATGTTATGCCCAGAGTTTGGGGTCCCCAATAATCAACCACTAAGGAGCCTTTTCCGATGCAAAAGCAAAGAGTCTTTATTCAAACCCGGGTTTGGCTCTCAGCCTCTTTCTGGCGCAGCAGTGAGACGAGAGAGTGAGCAGGGCGGGAACAATGAGTTATATGGGGTAGGATAATTGGGAGGGCTTAGGAAAGTGATGAGGGTTACAGAGATTGGTCACTTGAATTAGGGTCTTTCTGTGGTTTAGTCTTATTAGTACCCTTGCTGTGTTCCTGGAGCTTCATTGGTCCATTTGGGTGGTGGTCGAGGAAGCTGGCACACCTGTGGCCACTCCCAGAAAAGGGAGGGGGTTTAGGCAGGGGGCCTAGCCCTATAGGACAAGATGGAGGGGAGCTCATTTCCTTTCAGCTTACTGGACTGAATTTTTGTCCAGTTGAAAATTCCTAGGACTGTTTCTATTTGCATTTTTTAATAGCTAAATTGTACATCTGAAAGGCACACATATTCATTAATGAGCCAAATCAGTGAAATCAGTTTATCAGTGTTCTTTCTGTTATCACAGGTCCAGTTTGTTTATTTCTCCATTTCACAGGTTGAATATAAGCTGGGATTCCAAGTAGACAACTTTGTGGCAATGGACATGCCCCAGGTCAACATTTCTGCTCAGGGGGAAGTTCCACGCACTTTATCAGGTGAGCCTCAGAGACAGTGTTTAACTACTGATTACAGCAGTGTCTCCCATATCCCAAAAAGACAAGTTATATTCCATACTGCTGTGTAGTACATCTTACTTGATAGGCAGAAGATATATAAGTACTTTGAAAAGTAATTTTTATAAATATTGATGATTGGTACTGAGTTTTAAAACATTCCCTCTTTTTCATCACCTCCAGAACTATCTGTGCTCAGCTCTTCCTTACCTCCTTTTCTGCCTTGCTGGCATTGACCTCTGTATGGGTCCCCGTGTTTGTATCTTGTTCCTCTGGGAGTAATTCCCACACCATGTCCCCCACCTCCATCAACTGAATGCATCCCAGACGGTCCAGCCAGTGTGCTGTAGGGTGACTGTCTGCCCCTGCCTGTCTGGCCTTGTTGCTGCACTTGCCCAATGTTCCAGCAGCTCCACATCCATGCAGTTCTGATATCCATGTCTTTGCATGTTCTGGTCTCTGTATTTGGAACCATCTTTTCCTCTTGTGAACTCCCATTCACATGTAATAGTCTACAAGTCTCAAAATCTGCACTGTTCTTTTCCTGCCCTCTCCTCTCTCTCCAATCATTAACCCTTTCTTCTGTTCTTTCTTCCCCATAGAATCTTTATTTACTTCACTATTTTTGAACAGATATACATCATCTTGTAATTCTTTGTTTGTTTTTTTCTCTTCCTCCTAGCCTGTGGCCACCCGAAGAGCAGGTGCTGTCTTTTTCAATTCTCTATCGTTGGCACCTAGCATAGCATCTGGCCTGGGACAGGCACTCAGGGCTTGTCCGAGTAAATGATTGAGGTGTGATATTTACAACAGTTTAATTACTTTTGGACCAGCCTTTTGCAAAAGGTTCCTGAAGATGTGAAATTTTAAGAAAATGGAAATTATTTAAACTTGGAAGTATAAACCACAGAGATGTTGAGAAAGACTTCCTGGCAGTCTTACTCACTGTTATATGTTTTTATTGATTACAGAGAGAGAATGGGGGAGGGAGACAGAGATAGAAACATCAATAATGAGGGAGAATCATTGATTGGCTGCCTCCTGCACAACCCTCACCGGGGATCGAGCCTGTAACCCAGATATGTGCCCTGACTGGGAATTGAACCTCCTGCTTTATGGGTTGATACTCAGCCACTGAACCACACTGGCCAGGCCACACAGCTTTATATTTAATTTCTTCATTAAGAGCGGTGCATATTGCATTCAGGTGGTGACTTGTCTTTCCTTTTCATCAAGTAATGTTTATTGTTGATGTGGCTGGTAAGGTGGCAGGGTTTGCTTTATGTTTCTGTAGCTTAACTATATCACAGTAAGAGAACATATCAGACAAAGTGATACTAATATCATGAGCAAAAGTTGAAAATGATTTCTTGGTTAGGTCTTTAACGCTAACTTTTACATCTGTAATAAATGAAATAATGTCTCAAGCTAAGTCTTTGGAAAGTTTCTGCTTAGAATTTTATGTAAATGTATTTTTAGTTTTATTAAAACAAAAATCAGATAATTTAAAGATATTTAATGGGCTTTAGTGTTGAATTTTATAAAATTAAAATAAACGTTTTTCTTTTTTTTTAACAGTGTTCCGGGTTGAGCTTTCCTGTACTGGCAAAGTAGATTCTGAGGTTATGATTCTAATGCAGCTCAACTTGACAGTAACCTCTTCAAAAAACTTTACAGTTTTAAATTTTAAACGAAGGAAAATGTGCTACAAAAGTAAGGAATTTGTTTACCAATTTATGTATTCTATATAGATTGTAAGAAGTGAAAAATAGATTTTTCTATTATAATTGTAAATGGGGAAAGAAAGAGCACTGCCAAATGAAATTCCAAAAATATCGCCAGGACATATTAGAGCCAGGAACCAGCCCCTGCTTTCTCAAATCTTTTGTCATAATTACTAGGGAATTTTATGTTAGGAATGTGAAGTAGTACTGTAATAGTTGAAGACTTAAAGAAATCAGGTGATTCTGACAGGGGCCCTGAGTAAAGGAGTATTTACTGTATTTCTTTTATAAAGTTACTACTGTACAGAAGCATTGCCTGAAGTCAGATAGACCTAGGTTAGAATTATGGCTCTGCTCTTGGCAGAAGTTTGGGACAAATTACTTAATCCAAATCTCAGGAGTTTTTTAATCTGAAAATTGGGCATAATAACCTGTTTCAGAGGTGTGTTTTATTTGTTTTAGATAGAATCTAACCTAGTGTTTTGAATACTATTTGTGGGTACTTAAATATTAGGTATTTTTGCTTTTGAATAATTTGTTACTCAAATTATTATACTTACAATGTTATAAGTACTTTACAGCATTAAACCCATTTATTTTATTTTACTACTATTTTTAAAAAGTATATTATTGATTTTGGAGAGAGAAAGGGAGAGGGAGATATAGAGAAATATCAGTGCTGAGAGAGAATCTTTGATTGGCTGCCTACTGCGTGCCCCTTACTGGGGATATAGGCTGCAACCCAGGTATGTGTCCTGACTGGGAATCGAACCATGTCCTCCTTGTTCATGGGTCGACACTCAGCCACTGAGCCACCCAGCTGGGCACAGAAACCCTTTTTCATTGAGCATCTATCTATAAGAAACATCCTTTGGTTATTGATGATTATAGTGGTGATTATTATAATAATAATATATCACTTATTATCTTGCAACAAATATCTTAGTTCAGGCAGTGTTCTGCTATAACATAAAACTATGTTAGAGAAAATTTAAAAAATGTAATTATAATATTTAAGGATTTTCACGGAAAATAATTTCTAAAGCATTTTCTTTCTCCTTTTTTTAATTCAGAACTTGAAGAAGTAAAAACTTCAGCATTGGACAAAAACACTAGCAGAACTATTTGTAAGTGTTTCTGTATTATCCTTCTCCTTCATTAGGGATGAAAAATGGTGATTGGAAATGAACATGATTACATGAAGCTTGGAGGCCTTGTGGTTTCCAGTTTGTCAAAAGATAAACACCTTGCTGTTTAATTTGCTTTTTTGTAGATTGGTATAGTCAGATGAAACTACTAGAATACTAAGCATTTCCTGAAGTAAAATTCATATCCTATATAATAAAAGCCTAATAAGCTAAGTGTTTAGTCATTTGGTTGGCCATTCAACCAATCAAAGCATAATATGTTAATGATATGCTAAGGCCACTCAACTGCTCACCATGACAGGCACTGACCACCAGAGGGCAGTTGCTCCAACTGGTAGGTTAGATTGCTGCTGGGGTCCAGCTGATTGGGACTGAAGGAGATGGGCTGGACACGCACAGGAGCCTTCACGTGATCCCTCCCCAGTTGGCCAACCTTTCTCGTCCCTCCCCGGCCCCGAACGTGCACCAATGCGGTCTCTCAGCCTGGTCTGCACCTTCTCGCAATCTGGGTTTCATAGGATGTCCGATAGCTGGTTTCAGCTTATCCCGCAGACCAGGCCAAGGGACCACACTGGTGCACGAATTCATGCACCAAGCCTTTAGTATTTCATAACAAGTGATCTAGAAAAAGTTTTAACCAAGAATTCGTATCACATTTCAAATAGTTATAATTAAAGTGTGAATGTGAAATACGTGTAAGATCTTCATCTCTTTAGCAGGTTAGAAAATCTGATTTGTGACCTGGACCTAACCCTCAGCTAATTTCTTCCAGGTGAACATGTCAGCTTAAAGACAGATGCCAAACTATTTAAACCTACAGAGCAGAAACTCAAAGTAGATTTTTGTTTTTATGGTAATGGTTGTATTTAGGTAGTAACCCGTTTTCCTTTTCTGACATGGACACATCATTGAGACTTACACTCCCTGAGGCAGTTTTAAAAGCAGTACCTTAAAAGATTAATAGATTGTACTTGTGCAGTCAGGTCTGGAGGACCAAGAAGCCATTCGGTCTCTTTGCATTAATCTGCTCTGATTTCTTGTTTATGGACTCCAAGTTTAAGTTTTAGAAAGCAATCTTTTCCCCAAGGGCTTGAAAACTTTAACTTTTACCTTTTGTCCCAACTTATCCCCACACTTGACATTTCCACATAGGTGTGCATGAAGTATTCTCGGACAGAACAAAGCTCTGGATTCTCCTCCTCTGGCCTGTTTCCTCTTTGTCTTTGTAAAGGTGCCATTCTTCACCTGATTCTTTAAGCCAAAGCTTTGATTCCTCTTTTTCTTTTCACTTCAGTATAATCCATGAGGAAGGCCTGTTAATCTGCTTCCCAATCCATTCACTTCTCTCTCCACTCCACACTCTTGCTCCAGCCACTGCTGTCTCTTTCTCGGACCTCTCACTCTCTGCATCTGCTCTGTGGCCCCCACAGCATTCTCTACACAGCGTGCAGTCAGTTGTCTTTGTTTTTTCTTCTACTGTAATAATGTGTGTCATTCTTTTGCTTAAACCTTGAAATGATTTCCCATCTCACTTGGGATAAAACTCAAATTCCTCAGGCTTTATTCAGTGGAATTACCATGTAAGCACTCATCAAAACTTACTTAAATCTCTAATCATGCCAGTTCTATTCTCCGTCTTCCACTCTGTTCCTCATCTTCCAATGTCTCGTTCTCAGTTTGCTTCTCTCTGTGTGTGTCTCTGTCTGCTGAATTATTTTCTCTATCGCTGAGGCTTCCTTTCTCTCTCTTTTTTGTATAATATAACTCAATATTATCTTATTTCATGAATAGTCTTGTTTTTCTGCTTTTATCTTTAAAAACAGATAAGCAAAATAATTTGTTACTCTCAAAAGAGGAAAAGGTTAAATGCTTATTGTTGTTTTTAAACATATGGGTTGCTGTGTTATATACTCCTTCTCTTGGGAGCAGTGTGGTTGGCTCATCTGCCTACTTCAGTGTCACTACTGAGGGAGTATGAGGATCTAGAGATCTGTGCTGTCCAAATGATAAGTCCTAACCACATGCAGTTATTTAACTTTACGATGAAATAAAAGTACTTATTCAGTTGCACTAGTTACATTTCAAGTGCTTAGTAGCCACAGGTGGCCAGTGGCTGCTGTATTGGCCAGCTTACTTAGAATATTTCCATCACCATAGATAGTTTATTATATGGAGCCACTGTGACTTGTATACTCATTAACCAAAAGTTCTACTTAAAATTCCTTTCTAAAAAGCTACAACAAAACATTTAAAAATTTTGTGTGAGCTTATATCAACACACTATCGGTAACTAATCTTATCAGAAAATGGACACATGAAATGAAAACCTTTTTTTTTTTTTACAAAGAACAGGATTCTTATAGTCTATATTAAGTCACAAAGCAGTTGGTGAATTTATTTAAAAAGCTTGATGTGCTTTTCATTTTTGTTTCAGATGATCCTGTACATGCAGCTCCCACCACTTCTACGCGTGTGTTTTATATCAGCGTAGGGGTTTGCTGTGCAGTAATATTTCTCGTAGCAATAATATTAGCTGTTTTGCACCTTCATAGTATGAAAAGGATTGAACTGGATGACAGGTATTGTACATACTTTGGGAAAGTAAGGAAATAAAAGCAATTATCTGCATTTGCCTGGGAGCCCACAGACATCCACGCACACTGGTGTGCAGTGGTGCAAGGGAGGGAGGGAGGATAATCAAGTCCCTAAGCAAAGGAAAAATTACTGTCTCTGATTGCTGTCATTGTTTTTCTCTAACTTTTTTTTAATTTGTGAACTCAGAAATTACAGTTTATTAGTTGGTAGAGAAGTCGAGATCAAAATTTCTGCCTTATCCCCTTTGATATGATCCTATAGCAGACTCCTAGGTACCTTCTAAAAATAGCCCTGTTACTTCCTCTTACTTTGTTCCTCCGTCATTATCCATCCATCCATCCATCCATCCATTAACATTTCTTTAAAAAAATGTTTTTAGTGATTTTAGAGAAAGGGATAGAGAGATACAAGCATTGGTGAGAGGGAAACATTAATCAGCTGCCTCCTGCACGTCCCTTACTGGAGATTGAGCCCACAACCTGGGCATGTGCCCTAACCCAGAATCAAACTGGCGACTTCTTGGTTCATGGGTTGACGCTCAACCACTGAGCCATACCAGCTGAGCCCCAGTAAACATTTGTTAAGAACCTGCTATAATTTAAACTATCGGTTCTCACCTTGGATGCACGTTAGAATCATGGGTAAACTTTTAAAACATACCAGTCCTTGGGTCCTATCTTCCAGAGAGTCTGACCTAATTGGTCTGAGGTGGTGTTTGGGCATCATTTTTTTTTTTCTTAAAGCTTCCTGGATGGTTTTTAACATGTAGACTTTGAGATAAACTAGGTTATATATGCTAAGCACTGGGAATAATAAAATTAATGATATAGCCTTAGCTTCAGGTGTTTAATCTTTGACATGAACCATAATTACGAAGTTTTATGAAGTTGATGATTATGGCATGTGTACAATGGTGTGGGATACAAAAGGTGCTGGTCCTAGCCTGGGTGAGTCAGAGATGACAAGGAAGACATTACAACCAGGATAGGGTAAAAGGTCAAGAAGGAGTGATAGTTTTATTTTTCCAAGACACCGTTCTTGTTTCCCGCCTCAGGGATTCCCAGTTGCTGACTGAAGACATCCCCAGCAGCATGGGTTGGCTGTCGAAGCTCTGCTTTATGCAGAGATGTATCTCCCATGCTCTTTGAACCTTTCTTACTTTCTTTCCATGTTCTTTCCAGCTGCTCTAGTCAGGTGATTACTTGCCCTCACTTTAATCCTTCACTCTGCCCTTCAGGACTTTTGTTCAGTTTCCTTTTGTCCACAAGGCTCTCTACACTTCCAGCAGTCCAAACTCTGTTCATCCTTCACATTTCAACTTTATTGCCATCTCTTTCATGAAGTCTTTTTCTAAGCCTCCCAACTACCCATTTCACTCTCCTCTCTGTCTCTCCCCCCTTCCTTCCCATGAGTTGGTCCCAGTTCTCTCTAGGTTCCAGGTGAATGTTTCCAGACATTGCCTGAATAAAAGCAACTTACACTATCACTTGTTTTTAGAGCATAGCTTAGTAGTTAACAGCTTGGCCTCTGGAGCCAGAGCATGTCTGAATTCTATGTAGCTGCTTACCAGCTTTCTGGCCTCAAGAATGTTATGTCGCCTCTTTATGTGTCAGTTTTTCTAATCTCTAAAGCGGAGATCATAGTGGCACATCCTGGGGATGTTGTGAACTTACATACAATAAGGGCCATTATTACAATTTTGTTTTCAGAACGGTTCAGTGTGTTAGTAGTAATGGACTTATTTCTTCTGTTTTTTTCTGTTCTAATAGCCACTATTTCTTATGTGCCTTGCAAGTTAACAGTGGTGACTAGAAAGTTCCCATCCAGTAATCCAGTAGTATTTAAGAGACACATACTTTTCCGTCTGCACAGGACCCACTGAGATCTCAATGGCTGCCGTTGTGTTGAGTGTTTTCTGTTGACTAGGACTATACAAGCACTTTACAATATATTATCTGATTTGACACTCACATCACCTGTTGGTGTGAAATTGTCCTCATTTTAAAGATGAACAGGCTCAAAGAGATTAACTTTCCAGGATAGCAGTGCTAGCACCAGGGCAGAGCAGCGGGATACATTATTGCAGTAGCTCAGTATTGTAATTGTACAAAGCGTTTGTTGCTTGCCAGGCACTGGTTACACATGCTTGACCCCCGTTAACTCCCCTAATCTCCTAACCTGCAGCCCTGTGCGGTTTGATGGGACCTGTGGCTCCATGGAATTTCTGGGACAGGGATGATGGAAAGTTCCTCGATTCCAGGCATTCAGGAGCTGGGTCCTGCTGTACACAGGGTTTCCTTAGAGGCAGAGAATAAACTTCCTGGGCTAGGCTCCTGCCAGGGCCACTGGGTCTCATGTGTGTAGCTGTCACTGTCCTGATAGCATAAGGTGATCTTTCCATCTCAGTGCTATGCCAGGCGAGACTGTCCTGAGAGGCAGAGCTTCTTACCACATTCGTTCCGGGGCCCTCCCACAGTGTGATGTTCTGCACCCTGTCCACACTGTGATCTTCCTCTTTTGTGGGGTACTTGACCTTGCTATTTTGCATGTCTTCATTTTCCACTATCTTCAGTACCCCAGCACCCTCATCATTACTAGTGACGAGGTCACCTATATTTCTTTTTGTTTCTATATCTAATGTCTGATAGGTCTCAGCTGAATGAATGTCGGATGAAAAATTAGTTGATTGAAGAATGAGTAGAGAGAGGCAAAAACCACTTTATTATATCAGGGATGGGGAGCCTTTTTTCTGCCAAGGGTTATTTGGATATTTTATAACATCATTCATGATCCATGCAAAATTAACAACTTAAAAATTAGCCTGCTATATTTGGTCAAACATTTAATTACTCACATCTAATGCATTGGCAGGACTGAGAGAGAAATGAGGTAACAGGAATGAGGCAGGGCCAAACCAAATGATTTCTCGAGCCTTATACTGTCGCCCACTGCCTGGACATTCCCAACCTCTGCGTTATACCAATAATTCTTTGCACTTTCAGTATATGTCACCAACTCATGTCAGAAGCAACTGTTCTATCTTTCTGTTACAGGGAAGTATGGTTTTCTCTGCTCTGTGATCAAGTCAGTAGTTGTTCACTGAACTGACACTGAGGCTCAGTTGGGCCCCCGGGCCTGCAGTGCCAGGCGCTGGCTTCAGGGCTGGGGAGGAAGGAGTGAACAAGCAGGCACTCTCCCAGCTCCAGGGCCTGATAGCGGCCTGGGCAAGGCAGACAGTGAAGAAGAAATCCCTGCTGTCCAGATTCACGAGGGGGGTCTTCGTATGTTATGTCCACTGCGGGTCTCCAGCACAGCATCTGGCATGTAGTAGACACTTAACAAATATTTGTAGAATGAATAAATAAAATTACAGAGAAACACAAATTATAATAAGTGCTGTGAAGGAAAATGCTCTTTGCCCTAACTTCTAACTTCAACTCTGAAGCAGAGTTAATATCCCCATAACTAATCCTATTTGCTTATAAAAATCAAATTAGGTACTTTATTTAGATTGGTTTTAAACTATTAAGTGCTAGAAAACGTACATTTTTATCCCATTTTCTACCGTGTGATACAGCTACTGTATATAGATTATGGGTTTAATAGTTACCAAGAGTGGATCCCCAATTGTTGCCTGCTTCTCTTGACAGTAAGTCTGGGGTTTAAAAGTTTGTTTAACCACTTAACATAGTGCTTTACTCATTGTAGGGACTCACTAAATATCTGTTGAACAAACAAAAAATTGGCATGGATATACATACTCATAACATCTTGGTATGCCCACAGTATTTTCAAGAATTCTGAGTTGGTACAAGACTGCCACCTACTGGAGGTAGTAAATAATTTGGAATCTGCGCATTCTCCCACTAGTGTATGTTGGTTTCCAAGGGAATATTTAACTGGTGTTTTCATATATATTATACAACTTGAGCCTCAGAATATCCTGGATGTAGGTTTTTCTTCATTCCGTTTTATGGGAAATAAATTGAAGTTCCTTATTTACCCACTTTGGGGTGATGGGGATGCTTCTTTTCCCTCCTTGTTATTGAATCCTGGACTTTTAACAACTTTGTTTTCTAGTCTTTGAGTAGCACTCCAAAAATGGGTGCCTTGTGCTTCCTTGTCATTCTAAGGCTTGGGGATGCATAATATTAATAAATACAAAAATAATTGGTGATAATAATTTGCAAATGCTCTGTTACTCCCTCATCTATATGCCATTTGATTTTGGACCAGCATTAAAAAAGACTTTTCTTTCTGCCTTTTCTTAAAAACAAACTAATTGAATGGCATAGGCTCTTTTCGTAAGAGGTGATACATAGTTCTGTAACGTATTGTTTATCATGGTATGTGTTTGGGACGGCTATTATCTGTGGTGTCTTAGGACTGGCACTTACATTTCTGAATGACTTTGATAGGTGAACCTGCTTGATGATTGTGGACATAGAAGGGAAAGAAAACATTTAGTTTTGTATTATGAGGTAGTTAAAATTTTCAATATGAAACATTTGTGATGGAGATCCATGCATTGTTGCCATCTCCATCAGGACTTCAAGCTAGTTATAATGTCTACATGCTTTTTGTGTGTATGGAGAAAGGAAATTTCTCATTGAAGCTGACTTGCCAAATATTTCTCTTAATTGTTTGCAGCATCAGTGCCAGCAGCAGTTCCCAAGGGCTGTCTCAGCCATCTACCCAGACGACTCAGTATCTGAGAGCCGACACACCCAACAATGCAACTCCTATCACCAGTAAGAGTTAATTTAATTCTAAAGTTGATTTGCTAAAGTTGTTTGTAGTCTATCTGTCAGTGGTCCTGTGTGGTTAGCTTCTTATAGGATATGTGTACCACAATACATACTTAGTGTCTGATTGCAGAATTAGGCTTGATCCTCAATTTTTGCTTTCTAGAGCATTAATGAAACATTCTGCAATTGGAATGTGAAAAATAAAATTTAAGTTTAATTACTATATTTAGTTTCATGGAGATTTCCATAGATTAAGTATATTGAAGAGCTATAAAATTACTCCTATAGAAATTCGGAAGGAAGGTTTTTAGGTATTTAGATAGTATAAGACATTGAGCTGCATGAAGACAGAGATCTGGATTTTAATACATTGTTTGATGGTCTTATGGGCTATGGTAAGGACTTTACATTGTTTCCTAATTTGGATAGGACACTAGCTGCTATTAGAATTGAGAGCTCAAGATCTGATTTCCTGTTATTGAATAAAGGTTTTGTTTTGTTTTGTTCAAGTTCACCTGAAGATATTTTTAGAGAGACTGGAGGGGGAGGGAAGGGAAAAAACATCGATGTGAGAGAGAAACATCAATTGGTTGGCCCTCCCACCCCCCCCACCACACACACACACACATCCCAACTAAGTCCAGGTTTTGAACCTGCAACACAGGTACATGCCCTTGACCAGGAATTGATCCCATTACCCAACAGTGTGTGGGCCAATGTTCTAACCACATAGCAACACTGGCCAGGGCTTGAACAGGATTTTATAAAAGTTTTTATACTGAAACATGTAGATGGGAAATTATCATTCATAGAGTATAAGGTAGACAAAAAGGAATCAGTCACCATAAAAATAAGGAGCATTTATTATCTTAACATTAAGATAGACGCTAGGTCACAAGTCAGGGCTCCACTCATTGGTGCTGTTGATGAATTAGGTTCTTACAGATATTAACTGTTACCTTCCTTAGGCTAGCATTTTTCTTTAGTAAACTAATACTAAGAATATCTGTTCTTTACCCACTGCTCTTTCAATACTGTTTCCCAATAAAAAGAACTGGAATTCTTTGGCAAAATGCATGGTTCCAGGATTGAATCAGGAACGGACCAGATAAGCCTGTTGCTGAGCCAAAAATCAAGGGAGCTACGAAACACTGGAAGAGCTCCCACATGGGCTCATTTGAGCATCTAAAGCGATGATGACCGCAGTGGACTTTAACATAAACTGTATAAATCCAAGAGTTCATAATGACACCTTTTTAACAAATTGATCATTCTCAGGTAACTAAGGTACCAGCAATACCTTACTGTGACAGCTGGCTCCATGAACTGTATTTTATTTCAGAGTAACCAGATAGTGCTGGTTCATGAGGCAAAATGTTTCCTCACAGGAGACTCTCAGCTGATAAATATGGAAGGAATCATAGAATTAGAAATTGTATTTGTAATCCCAATAAAATGTTTGATTCAGTGAAAGATCATCAGTATTTAAAACCCTGTGAACAAAGGGAAATGGGAACTTTACCCTTTGAGGGATCAGTTTGTCACACCGGAATCCACTCATGAATCTAGCATCACAAAAAGTAGGAGAAGTAGATATTTTGCATTCACAGTTGTGAAGCACCAGCCCTGGGCTTCTCTTGTTTCTCTTCCCACCCTCAAGAGTTAACCTGGACCTAACCAGACCTAATCAAGGCTATAGAACTGATTTGTAATTTACGAAATATACAGAAGTTAAATGATATTCGAAAAAGCAGATGCCAGATATTCTCTAGAATAACTGACGGGGTTTCTTTAATAAAATAGTGGCAAGAAAAAAAAAAGGGGGGGAGGGTGATGGCTAAGGGGACTCTAGAGCAGTGGTTCTCAACCTGTGGGTCGCGACTCCTTTGGGGATCGAACGACACTTTCACAGGGGTCGCCTAAGACCATCGGGAAACACAGGTATTTACATTATAATTCATAACAATAGCAAAATTACAGTTATGAAGTATGGTTGGGGGTCACCACAACTTGAGGAACTGTATTAAAGGGTCGCAGCATTAGAAAGGTTGAGAACCACTGCTCTAGATGAAAATAAATTTAAAAGGAATCACCACCAACAAAAGAAAGAAATATGTGCTCCTTAGGAAATATGATGATCGATATGAAAGTAATCCAGACTATTCAGCATAAACAAAACATTGCTTTTACTAGTAATGTTCACATGTCAGCCTTTGCTCTTGGGAGTTAATTTGTGATTGTGGATATAACGTTAAAGAGGCAGATAGTTCAATTATTGTATAAACTGAAAGCAAAATACTTTTTTAAAAAGTTAGTGGGAATACATTTATTTATTAAAATACTTTTTTAATTACCATCAATAACAAATTTCCTTATTTTTTGTGGCTATAACCTAAGTAGATAGATTATTTATTTATTATATATGATAAAATAAATTCTTTTTTAAAAAAACTCAATGGAAATACATTTGTTTATAAATTTAAAAAAGAAAAGAAAAAGGAGCAGAAAAAAATATTTGAAGACATAATGGCCAAGAATTTTCTAAAATAACAAAACACAACAGATCACAGGTCCAAGAAACTCAGAACTCTAGGCAGGATTAAATAGATACAGATACTCACATTACACTCACACCTAGGCATGTGTTGGTCAGGCTACTGACAGTATAATCAGGTTGTCAGGCTAATCCATCCATTATGAAGTTCCCTAAAGCCTTGCATGTCGTTCTTCTAGCAGCCATTGATGACCACTGTCATCCACTAATATTTTTGGGATTTTTCTTCCCAGTATCTCCCAAAGCAAATAAACCATTGGAGATACCATTCTAATTTCCCCTTGCTAATACTGGATCTTGCTTTAATTCTAACTTTTTTTTTTGGGGGGGGGCGGACATGAGAATTTTAATTTATGGCTAGATTTTTTTTTTCTGTCATGTTAAAAAATAAGTGAGCGTTACGGGAACTGAAAAATATGAATCTCACAACGGTGTCGTCTCACAATGGTGGGGCTAGGTTCTATGGATATCAGAATGATTAAATTGAGTATACATTTTGTTAGACATTTTTACAAACATCTCTTCCTTGGAAAAGTTATTTTGTTAGGAGATTATATTAGAAAATCTTTTGTGAAGCAAACAGTCCATAAGATGGATTAAATTGAATTCCATGAATCAAAGCTTGTTTTATTTGGCTGAAAGGCAATTGAAGTGGCAGTAAATGGTAATATTATTTTTAATATTTTAATTCTTCATTTTAAGATTTTGGGATAGGTGAAAAAGTTTTGCTTTAAAATTGAGTATTGCCTACATAAATAATTTCCCCTGTTCATGTGTGTGCATATTCATTCATTCCTGCAACTGGAGTCCTGAAGTCCTAACCGACCTAGTGACCATGATGCCATACTTAGGGTATTTATATTTCTTGGTTTGGCTTTGTTGGCTCCTCAGGTTATCCTACCCTGCGAATAGAGAAAAACGACCTGAGAAGTGTCACTCTTTTGGAGGCCAAAGCTAAGGTGAAGGATATAGCAATCTCCAGGGAGAGGATAACTCTAAAAGATGTACTCCAAGAAGGTATTTATTGTCTCAAAATCAGGTTTTCACAGAATATTTAATGTTAACACTAACACATTTTTTGTTTCAAATTTTAAGAATTTGATTTTATGTCTAAGGATAGGAAACAGTGCATAATTTATTTCCTTTATAAAACTGATTTTATTTTCCCTTTCTTTAGATCTTTAATTCAACTTAGTACAGCTTTGATGTAATTCTTGATTTTCAAGTATATTGAAGCATTTATATTCTTGATTTTCAAGTATATTGAAGCATTTATATTAATGCTTGTTTCCTTTAAAGTATATTTTCTTTCTGTTTAGTTCTTGGTTAAACATGATCACAACCTAGCAGGCTTCTTTGAAATACTCTAAGTAAGTTTCTCTGTGGTATATAGTGTGGGGTTCCAGCAGAAGGAGTTAATACCCAATTTCCAGTTCCATTCCTACAACCTTGGAGAAATCACTTCATATATTCTGCGTCCAATTTTCTCTTCTGTAGATTTGGACTACCCAGTCTAATCTCAGGCTAGTTACGATGAAATGATGCACATTAAATGAACTAACATGTTTAGGTGTTTGATAGATATTAGTGCCCTTTCCTTCCCCACTGTTGGTCCTTGCTTTGAGTTTTAGGATATTGATTGGAGAGATGCTGAAAGAAGAGGACAGAAGTTAATAATAAATACTTTGTTGAGCTCTTCAAGTTGCTAAATAAAGTTACATTCTCACCACCTCATCCCATAATTCGGTTAGGAATGTTTTGGATGCATGAGTCATTTAAATTTATCTATTGGTTGAGATCCAGTAAGTCAGTCACAGCTAATTGGGGATCTTGAACTGTCCCCAGTGACAAATAGTAATTAACAGAAGCAGATTTTTTTGTGTATGTTTTTTAATGCGTGAGAATAATCTATTTCTCTCCTTTGTCATTGTGTTGAGGCTAAGCCCAGAAATTCAGATCCCTCTGCTGAGCTTCAGTGCTCCTGGCTGTATTACTGGTTTATTTAGGATAATTTTCCTAAGTTAAAAGAATTCTCATGTACTTGTGAGATCTAGTATTTCTGAGAGCAAATTATTACTTTTAAAAATATATTTTTTTATTTATTTCAGAGAGAAAGGGAGAGAGAGAGATAGAAACATCAGTGATGAAAGAGAATCATTGATTGGTGCCTCCTGCATGCGCCCTTACTGGGGATCGAGCCCACAACCTGGGCACGTGCCCTTGACTGGAATCGAACCTGGGACCCTTCAATCTAAAGGCCAGTGCTCTATCCACTGAGCCAGACCAGCTAGGGCAAAAGCAAATTACTTCATAGTAACAAAGAACTTCTAACAGTCATTTAAAAAACAAAGATTTGGGTCTTCTTACTCCAAGAATATAGTAATGTTGTTGATCACATATACCCTTGTTATGTTTAATTTATATTGTGCAAGAAAGTTTTGGACTTACAATTTTATGGAGGTTAGTTTATGATCTCTTTCATTTCTTTCCCGTTTAGGTACTTTTGGGCGTATTTTCCATGGGATTTTAATAGATGAAAAAGATCCAAATAAAGAAAAGCAAGCATTTGTAAAAACAGTTAAAGGTAGGAATTTTTTCCATACTTATTTCCATAATGCTTTCCTGTCTATGGTGGCTTATGCCAGCTAACTTCTGCCTTAAATTCTCAGTGTGTGCCAGACCTTTATAAATCAGTCCATGTTAATTTAGCTCATATGAGACTATTAAAGAGTTTTGGGTAGTTCTCATTAATGTATAGAAAATAGAAGTCTAATAAATTAAGATCTTAAACATTTATTACATATTACTCAGGCTTTTAGTTAAATTGTAGCCACTTGACTTCATTATTGCTACATATAATATTGTAGTTTTCCTAAGTTAAAAGTCTTTGGTTTTCATGATAAACCCACCACTAACATCATACTCAATGGGCAAAAACTAAAACCATTTCCCGTAAGAACAGGAACAAGACAGGGATGCCCACTCTCATCTCTCCTGTTCGACATAGTACTGGAAGTATTAGCCATTGCAATTAGACAAGAAGAAGAAATAAAAGGCATCCAAATTGGAAAAGAAGAAGTAAAGCTGTCCTTATTTGCAGATGACATGATACTGTACATAAAAACCCAAAGGATTCCATCCCAAAACTAATTGACTTAATAAATGAATTCGGCAATGTAGCAGGATACAAAATTAATGCCAAGAAATCTGTGGCATTTCTATGTCCCGACCCGCAGGTTAAGTCAACGAGGACCCTAGAGGGGGAGTGGGGATGAAAGGGACAAGAGACACAAGGAATGGAGACAAGACAAAGTTCTGATCAAGTCTTGTTTATTCAACAGTAGATCGGGGTATTTATGGGAAGAAGGAGGAATGAGGAAGTTAGCGAAAATTCCTAGCCCTAAGGCGAAACGCCTGGCTTTCGGGAGATAGGGAAAGAGATAGGGTTTGGGGTAATAGAAACCTAGCCTGAGGTTAGTGCTAATGTGGCTGGCGCTTACTACAAAATGGCTATCAAGCACAACAAGTTTCCCACATTTCTATACACTAATAGTGAAATTATCGAAAGAGAAACTAAAAAAAGCAATCCCATTTACCATTATACCAAAAAATTAAGATACTTAAGAATAAACCTAATTAAAGAGGTAAAAGACCTATATGTAGAAAACTATAGTACACTGAAAAATGAGAGAGGAAGATGTTAACAGATGGAAGAGCATATCATGCTCATGGATTGGGAGAATCAACATCATTACAATGTCCATACTACCCAAAGCAATCTATAGATTCAATGCACTAACCCATTAAAATACCAGCGACCTAGAAAGAATTCTTCATAGATTCATCTGGAATAAAAAAAGACCACAGATAGCCACAGCAATTCTGAGAAAGAAGAATAAAGTAGGTGGGATCTCAATACCAGATTTCAAGCTATATTACAAAGCAACTGTTCTCAAAACAGTCTGGTACTGGCACAAGAACAGACATATAGATCAATGGATAGAATAGAGAACCCAGATATCCACCCAAATCACTATGCTCAACTAATATTTGACAAAGGAGGCAAGATAGCCTCTTCAATAAATGGTGTTGGGAAAATTGGACAGATACATGCAAAAAAATGAAACTGGACCACCAACTTACACCAAATACAAAAATAAATTCAAAATGGATATAGGACTTAAACATTAGAAGGGAAACCATAAAAATACTAGAGGAATCCACAGGCAGCACAATCTCAGATATATGCCGAAAGACCTTCTTCACTGATACTGCTCCAAAGGCAATGGAAGCTAAAGAAAAAATAAACAAATGGGACTACATCAAAATAAAAAGCTTTTGCACAGCAAAAGAAACCATCAACAAAACAACAAGAAAGACCACTGTATGGGAGAACATATTTGCAAATGTTATCACTGATAAAGGTTTAATCTCCAACATTTACAACTTATACAACTTAATAAAAGGAAGATAAATGATCCAATAAAAAAAATGGGCAACGGACCTAAATAGAACCTTTTCAAAAGACGATTGAAGGAAGGCCAAGAGACACATGAAAACATGTTCAAAGTCACTAATTATCCGAGAGATGCAAATCAAAATGACAATGTGATACCATCTTACACCTGTCAGAATGGCAGTCATCAACAAATCAACAAATGACAAGTGTTGGCAAGGATGTGGAGAAAAAGGAACCCTTGTGCACTGTTGGTGGGAATGCAGACTGGTACAGCCACTGTGGAGAACAGTATGGAGTTTAACTAAAAAAACTAAAAATGGATCTCCCATTTGACCCAGCAATCCCACTCTTAGGAATTTATTCTAAGAAATTACAAACACCAATCAGAAAGGATTTATGCACCCCTATGTTCATAGCAGCACAATTTACAATAGCTATAATTTGGAAACAGCCTAGGTGCCCATCAGCAGATGAGTGGATCAGAAAACTGTGGAACATCTACACAATGGAATTCTATGCTGCCATTAAAAAGAAGGAATTCTTACCATTTGCAGCAACCTGGATGGAACTGGAGAGCCTTATGCTTAGTGAAATAAGCCAGTCAGTGAAGGAGAAGCACCACATGATCTCACTCATTTGTGGATAATAAAGAACATTGTAAACCGATGAACAAAAGGATAGATACAGAGGCAGTAAAGCATGAAACAGACTGTCAAATTATAGCAGGAAGATTAATGAGAGGTGGGGTAGATAAGAGATCAATCAAAGGACTTGTATGCATGCATATAAGCA
>JAAGEH010000125.1:14144644-14170399 GCA_011751065.1 Lasiurus cinereus
CAATGGGCGATATGTATACATGTAACACAATAAAAAAAATAAAAATAAAAATGAATAATTAAAAAAAAAGTTTGGTTTTCACCCTTAAAAAAACGTATTGTTAGAGATGGTAAGGGGGGAGTTGAAAAGATCATAGGGGGGATAAATGTTGACAGGAGACTTGACTTGGGGTGGTGAATACATTGTACAATATACAGATGATATGTTATAGAATTATACACTTAAAACAAGTTACAAATCGGTTTACAATGTTCTTTATCATTTTATTAACCAGTGTCACCCCAATAAATTCAATTTAAAAACATTGTTAATAATTTTCCCTCCTCTCTTTCCACCTGCCCAGTACTGAACACTATAAAGAAAAAAGATAAGCCCTGGCTCAGTTGGTTGGAGCATCGTCCCATGCGCCAAGGGTTGTAGGTTTGATTCGATTCCCAGTCAGAGCACATATTGCAGGCAACCAATTAATGTTTTTTTTTCTCTCTCTCTCTCTCTCTCTCTCCTTTCCTCTCTTTCTAGAATCAATAGAAATATATCCTCAGGTAAGGATTAAAAAAAACAAACAAAAGGATGGCCCACTGTGCCTTATGTGAATTTCCTTCCTCCTGCCCCTGCCTTTGCTACATAATGCTATAGAAAATATCCATATCCATGTAGCCATGTCTTGGTTTAGTTTTGCATGTATAGCTGTAGTTGGACTTGTCTGGCCAAAAAATACTACATTTAAAATTTTGAAAGATATTGCCAGATTGTGGTCTAAAAGGTGTACTGTAATACAGCTTATATTTTCATAAATATATTAACCACTTGGAGAAATGTGATACCTACTTTTTCAATTATTTATATCAAAATTTTAAAAGATTTTTTAATTGAAAATTTTTAGAGAGAGGGGAAGGAAGAGGGAGTGAGAGAAATATCGATGTGAGAGTGAAACATTGATCATGCAACTGCCCCTTGCATGAACCCAACCAGGTATCAAGCCCCAAACCTGGGCATGCGCCCTGATTGGGAACCGAACTGGCCATTCATCAGTGCAAGGATTGGTACCCAGTCAACTGAGCCACACTGCTAGGGCATGGTTTACATACACTTTTTAAATAGAGATTTTCTAACAAAATATATTAGAATATTATTTATATATGGCTGATTCCCTAATATTAATAAATTAAATACCAGTAAGACTTTAAAACATTAGAATTTTAATTATTTATCATTGATATTTCTAAGAGCTTAAATAATTCTTAGTATTTAAGAGAAAGAAAAATGTAGTAATTTATAAGGTGCTTAATGTCTGACACTGATATAGATTGAGATGATAAGATATTAATTTTGAAAAAACAAATTTAGCATTTTGAATGCAGAAATTGAGGGAAAAATTCAATTCAATTTTATGAGTAGGAGATGACAACTTTATGAAGTTTACAAAGTTGGTTTGTAAGAACTTGTTTCTAAATTTACTTAAAGGGATTCATGGAAAGCATGTTTATTATTTCTAAAAAGTTGGATTGTACTAATCTAACAAAAATGCTTTGGGGTTTGAATTTGATTCTTTGAATTTAGCGAAGTTGCTTGTTTAAGAGTGGTACAAACACACAATAACACTTTTATCTTTTCTAAATAGATGGTTTAATTCACTATATTAGTCAGTGTTTATATTATTCACCTACTTTTTCTAGCCCCAAAATAATTTTAATTTTTTAAAAATAAATCTTTATTGTTCAGATTATTTCAGTTGTACCTCTTTTTTTCCCCCTTAGCTCCCCTCCACCCAGTTCCCACCCAACTCTATGCCCTTACTTCCCTTGCGCCCACCACACACACTGTCCTCATCCATAGGTATATGATTTTTGTCCAATCTCTTCCCATACCCCCCACACCTCTTTCCCCCCAAGGGTTGTCAGTCCACTCCCTTTCTATGCCCTGATTCTATTATATTCACCATTTTATTCTGTTCATCAGGTATTTTATATACTTGATTTTTAGATTCACTTGTTGATAGATATGTATTTGTTGTTCATAATTTTTATCTTTACCTTTTTCTTCTTTTTCCTCTTTTTAAAGAATACCTTTCAGCATTTCATATAATGCTGGTTTGATGTTGATGAACTTTCGCTTTTTCTTATCTGTGAAACTCTTTATTGGACCTTCAATTCTGAATGATAGCTTTGCTGGGTAGAGTAATCTTGGTTGTATGTTCTTGCTATTAATCACTGAATATTTCTTGCAACTCCCATCTGACCTGCATAGTTTCTGTTGAGAAATCAGCTGACAATTGTCTAGGTGCTCCCTTATAGGTAACTGTTTTTCTCTTGCTGCTTTTAATATTCTCTCTTTCTCTTTTGCTTTGGCATTTTAATTATGATGTGTCTTGGATTCCTTTTGTTTGGGATTCTGTGAGCTTCCTGGACTTGTAAATCTGTTTCTTTAACCAGGTGGGGGAAGTTTTTGGTCATTATTTCTTAAAATAGGTTTCAGTATCTTGCTCTCTCTCTTCTTCTGGCACCCCCATAATTTAGATGTTGGTACACTTGAAGTTGTCCTAGAGGCTCCTTACACTATCTTCCTTTTTTTGTATTCTTTTTTCTTTTTGCTTTTCCAGTTGAGTGTTTTCTGCTTCTTTGTATTTCAAGTCTTTGACTTGATTCTTGAGATCCTCTAGTCTTCTGTTGGATCTTTGTAAATTATTCTTTTTTTCAGTCAGTGAATGCTTAATTTCTAGTTGGTCCTTTTTTATATCCTTGATGGTCTCACTAAATTTATCGGCCTTTTCTAGAAAATTCTCGAAAAAACTTATAACCGTGGTTTTGAACTCTATATCCAGTAGTTTGCTTTCCTCCGTTTCTTTCATTTGTGATCTGTTTCTTTGTCTCTGCATTTTGGCTGTTCCATGGGTTGATAAAGGGGCTTTGTGTGCTTGGTGTCCTATAGGGCTCAGTGGCTCAGCCTCCCCAGTTACCTGATGTGGAAACTCTTGGTGCATCCTTTTGTGGGCTATGTGCACAGTCTTGTTGTAGTTAAGCCTTGATAGTTGTTGGTATCACTGGGAGGAATTGACCTCCAGGCCAATTGGCTGTGAGGATCAGCTGTGTCTGCACTGGGAGAACTTCTGTGCTGGATACACCCTTATGAGGCAAGACTTGCTTCAGTGGGGCTTTGATGCTCACTGAGTCTGCCCCTGAGTGTGTCCCTTATGGATCTGAGGAGTTGTAATCTGGATGGTCCCACTCTAACCCCTGGGTACACTGGCTCTTGGATCTCCAAGGAGGTGCTAATTTAGCCTCTGCCTGAAGCCACCCAGCAGGAGCTGGGGAGAGATCTGCAGATTCCTCTTCTTTATTTGGGGTTTGGAGGTGCCCAGATGAGGCCCAGCTGTGAAGCAATGCAAGCTGCTATGGGGCCTTGAGCCTTCTTTGGGATGTTCTGGGCCTCTCTGACTCAGCTGCAGTTTGTTAGGTAATTTTAGATTTCAAAGGACCAGGCCATTCATATGCAAAAGCGTCTGTGACAACTTGGATGGGGCAGAGTCTCAGGGCAGAGCAAACAGCAGTGGCTTCCCATTAGCCCTTCCCTAAGAAGCCCCTAGGTCTCAGTGTCCTATGGTAATTGCTGCAGCCACCTCTGAGAGAAACCCACCCTCAAGTTCTGCCCGAAGCCAGCCAGTCCAGTTTCTCCCCATATGAGGTTGGTTCCCAGAGTCTCATCTAGAACTAGAGTTCAGAGCATTCGGGAGCTTCTGTCTCCCTCCTGCTTGAAAAAGCCAGTCACATGCTCAGTTGCCAAGCATGTGCTCAGTTGCCCGCGCACATCTCAGTACCTCTGCCTTTACTTTCTCAGCTCCTCTGAGTCTCAATGTGCTTTTCTCTTTCCTTCTAGTTGTAGAATTTCCACTCAGCCAACCTTCCTGTGGTTCTGCATGATGTCCATTTTGTCTTTTAGTTGTAGTTTTGAAGTGGTTGTGCAAGGCAGCATGTTCAGCTATTTACCTATGCTGCCATCTTGGTTTCTCCTGCCCCCAAAATAATTTTAAAGGTTAACATTTAAATCAGGTCCCACCGGATTTTCTGCCTAGTGCCTTTTTTTGTTGTTGTTGTTTGTTTGTTTGTTTTTGAAGGGGGAGTGTCTTTATTGATTAAGGTATTACATATGTGTCCATATCCCCCATTCTTACCTAGTTTTGAGGGATGGTGTACGTAGTATTCTTCGTAAATATGTACTCCAAATTTGAACTCTAAATTTAATAACCACTGCCTTTGGTTACACTTTCCCCATTTTTTAAGGAAACATTTCCCCTTAATTATACTATTTCTTCTGGGCTTTATAAATATTCTTTGGACAGTTTAGACTGGGCAGTTATTAATTTGTTCTGAATGAATCTTGAATTAACAAAAGAGATTTCTGTACAGAATTGGGTTGATATAGGATTGGAAGAGGAGAAAGAAGGAAATAATAGTGATAAGAAAACACAATGTGGATACTGGGACTGTTTCACAAGATAAGATTTCTCTTTCAGTATATACTTGAATTGGAGTCACTTGCTTGTTTCTACGCCTAACCACTGTAATGACAATGTTCTTTTTGAGCCTGGCGGAAACAAGAGAAAGCACAGTGAGTCCTCAGCCAATATATGGTCATGATTTGCTTGGAAACAAAGAGAAAGTACTTTGACCACAGCCCTCGCTTCCAAATTGTTAGAGAACTTCACATGATTTTCTTTGTGATTTATTTTTTTACAATGTTATGTTTATTTCTTAATCCTATATGTAATTGAAAGTACTTTCACAAATCTGTATGCTTTTTTACATGCTACACAATTAAAAGTGCAGCTTAAATATAAAAATACATGTTTTGAAATGATCATTGACCTTTACCGTAGGGCAAACTTTGGCTTAAAAAATTCATAGTTTTGCACAGACACTTAATAGATATTGCAATATAAATTTCTAGAGATTAGTGTTAGGAATCTGAATATTTCACACAGGATTGCAAAATTGAATTTAATAAAATAAATGGATTAATTTTAGTTTTTTGTGTTAAGTTCTTACATAATAGCTAATCTTTTGTAACTTGTTTTTTTTATATCATTTTCTCATAGTTTTTACAATGTACATTATTTTATGGTATTCTTTTCAAGTGTATCCATCTTGAAAATAGATCTTTCAGTATGTAAAATTAAAAGAATTGGACTAGACTGGAAAAGGGATTCAGAAAAATTATTTTTTCTTGATAAATGGGTAAATTATTTTTTCTCTAATCAGTATTTTCTTATATCATCATTCAGTTCAGGTATCTCTTACTTAATAGAACATGTTTATATCAAAGTTAAGAACTGGAAAATGTTATGCATAAAATGACATAACCTGAAGTTACCTTTTGTTTTATTTGGTTCTCTGTACTAGTTAATGGGAAAGTGGTATATGCTTACCAAATGGTATGGGCCTCCAATAATTACTAGCTTTTGATCCTAAAAACATCCTGGCAGCCCAATAGGCTGGCTATAATTTTGTTAAAAATTATTTAGATTACAAAAAGACTAATAATAAGACACATCCTATCATGAATGATCCTAAATGTTTAGCAGTTTTTAGACATCTAGAGTTTATTTCACTGGACATTGGTGTGGATCACCATTTCCAAAGAAGTGCCAACCGTTCCACAGCCTCGGCTTTTTGTCCCCGTATTTGACATTCCGACAAAAGTCTTAACTAAGTGAAGCTTCCTGGAAAGGGGACACTATAACAAGTTGTGGGAGAGGGAAGAAAATGAAACATCTGTTAGAGTTGGAAGTAAATAAAATTTGCAATTTACCAGCTTTAAGGAGTCGAATGTGACATGTAATCCTAGTGCCTGAGCTCTGTGGTCCAGATTTTACTTTTGGTTCTGCATTTTACTAGGTAGGGCTGGATGTGGATCTTGACTTTGCCAATCTTTATATCTACTCTTCCCTCTAATACTGCATTGGTCAGAAGCTTTATAAATTATTACTATTTTTACTGTTGACAGTAAAAATTGTTTTTATGGTTTCTTTGAAAGTGTTTTTAAGGATATACTTTTATGTTTTTGGCATGACACTTATTTTTAATTTTATAATGAAAATATGCTTTTGCTTACTGGAAATGTTCTTTTCAAAGAGTGGAGAAATGCCTTCTCTTTAATTTTTTGTTTTTATTATTAATGATTTGTATAAACTTTTTAAAGAAGGGGGACAGAAAGGAAATTAGCCTTATGTGGTGCAGATATTCTTCCAGTGTGTTATTAACTTCTCTACTTTGTTTATAGAACCTTTATTTCTAACTTTTATGTAATCAAAATTATCTCTAATGACTTCTGTTAGTGATGACCTATTCAACAAGATACTACCTACTGCATTAGAATTTTAAGCAAGACCTATTTAAATTCACTTGAGACAGTTATTTACTAGTAATGCCATATGTGTGTGTGTGTATATATATATATATATATATATATAGTATTATCATTCAAGATAATGTATTTTTCTTGATGTAGATCAAGCTTCTGAAATTCAGGTGACAATGATGCTCACTGAAAGTTGTAAGCTGCGAGGCCTTCATCACAGGTGAGAAAACAAACCACCAGCACTTGCTAAGCATGGTGGCATTGTATTTTTATTTTTATTTTAAGAACATTGTGATGTGTTCTGAATTTAATAGTGTCTTTTTGGATAGTTTGGTTTGTTTTTTTTCTGAGTATAAAAGGGAAATACATGCTCATAGCATAAAATTTAAAAATGCAGTGAACTCTATAAAGAGCATGTAAGCCCACATCTGGTTAGTCATAGCTAAGCATTGGAGAGTTGATACATATTTAATGTGCATATTTCCCTTTAAAAATAGAATAATGATAATACATGTTCTAAAAAACTTTGTTATGAAAATTTTGAACCTAGAGAATGCTAAAGTCAAGAATAATAAACATAAAATGACTGCCTCCTAAATTCATTGTTAGTTATTAACATTTTGCCATTTTTATTTGCATATGTACATATAAGTGTATGTGTAACATTTGTCTAGATAGATGATAGATATTTGTGAGTGTGAAAGGATTTTAAAGTAAATTGGACATTTTAACACTTTTGGTGCATTTATATTTTTTGATTCTTTACAGAGAGGAAGGGAGAGGGATAGAGTTAGAAACATCAATGAGAGAGAGACATGGATCAGCCGCCTCCTGCACGCCCCTTACGAGGGATGTGCCCGCAACCAAGGTACATGCCCTTGACCGAAATCGAACCCGGGACTCTTCAGTCCGCAAGCCGATGCTCTATTCACTGAGCCAAACTGGTTTTGGCAATTTTGGGTGCATTTAAAAGAATATTTTTCTATATAATTATGTACTATTATTATCCTTAGCAAGGTTAACATGCTTCTTGGCATAACAAAACAACATCTAACTTTTCATGTCAGTTACTATAAATTCACATCCACATTTAAAAAGGCTACTAGTAGTTCATTAAATCAGTGTACTACTACATTTTATTTAACCAGTCTCTTGTTAGGTCATAGTATGATTTTTTTGTTGTTATTGTTGTTAATCCTCATCCGAGGATATTTTCCATTGATTTTTAGGGAGAGTAGAAGAGAGAGGAAAAGATAGAGAGAAACATCGATGTGAGAGAAACACATCAATTGGTTGCCTCCTGCAAGAGCCTCGACCAGGGCCTGGGCCAGGGAGGAGCCTGCAACCAAGATACGTGCCCTTGACTGGAACCAAACCCGGGACTCTTCGGTTTGCAGTCCAATGCTCTATCTACTGAGCAAAACTGGCTAGGGTGGTCATAGTATGATTTTTAAAAAGATACTTATAGTTATATATGAAGAGCTTTTAAAAATATATTTTACTGATTTTTAGAGAGAAAAAACATTGGTATAAGAGTAGAACATGATCAGCTGTCTCCAGGATGCCCCCTGCTGGGATCAAACCTAAAATCTGGGTATATGCCCTGACTGGGAAGCGAACCAGCAACCTTTTGGTGCACAACATGACACCTAACCAACTGAACTGGTGTGGCTAAAGAGCTGTTTTGAAAGCTTGATATTAGTCCTCTTCATAGAGCTAAAACAAAAAGCTTTTACCTTCTGAACCAATACAATAGCTGTTGGTGTGAATGAATCAAAATTACTTTTTTTTTTTATCAGATCAGCAAAAAGTGTTTTTTTGGGATGCTGAGGAATTTCAGTAATTTATGTGTGCCACGAGGTGAAAAGGTTGAGCATCACTGCCTTCCAGCTCTGACTCTGCAAGGACACTCAGCAAGACTGAGAGCTGGATGCAGTTCTTGTCTAAGTTTCCACAGAATCCACCCTTCTTCCACCTTCTTTTTCTCTACGGCACCTCCTTCTGCCCTCATCCACTGTTCTTAGATCCCAGACTTTGCTCCTCATCCTCCTTTACTTTATGAAATGGGTGCAGTGAAAAACAGCCATATGTACCTTGAAACATTTTCATGC
The DNA here is from genome assembly GCA_011751065.1 of Lasiurus cinereus. Lineage (NCBI taxonomy): Eukaryota > Metazoa > Chordata > Mammalia > Chiroptera > Vespertilionidae > Lasiurus > Lasiurus cinereus. Next base: position 14,153,110 of record JAAGEH010000125.1, read on the forward strand.
CACTTGTTACCTTCCCCAGATGAGATTTTAATCCTCTGATAATAGAAAAATGATATGATCTCCTCTAGCAAACTTGCTGTGCCTGGATAAATGCCTTAAACTCTGCTCAGGGAATTTCAGTCATGAGAAAAGGAGCAGAGGAATAATTTTGGGGGAGGTAGTGGAAAGAGTTCGGGCTCCTCTTCACCCCTGAAATGCTCATTTAATCCTGAGTGCAAACTTGCTGTAGTCACTTCAATGTGCATGGGATTTGCAGGAGTTTTCATCTCCCCTCTGCTCCCTTTTGTTCCCCTGGGAGGAAATGTCCAGGGAAAAGTATGAGGATTTTGGAATCAGATAAAGATTTGCCTTTTATTCTTTTGTACTTGCTTTTTGACCCTGACAGATTACCTAACATCTCTCTTCACTTCTGCCTGTGAAGTGGACTCATCGTCACTGCCACTCTCAAGTGTAGTGCAAGCAGAAGCCTTACGGAGAGGTTACCGCACACAGGCTTACTTACCGAGTCCACATTTCCCCAGCTCCTCGAGCCAGTGCTTTCCCTGCTGGGAACTCCTTCACACACAGGGGAGCCCACAGCTTTCACGTGCACACTGATGGTCAGGCCACAATTATGTGATGGTGGATTTAGAGGAGATATACATATGCTCATTTGAGACAGTTTAGGAAATGCAGAAAAGCAGGTTAGAACTGATCCAGAGTCCCACACTCAAAACAACAATTCCTTAATTGTGGCATCTTTCTGTGCAGTTTTATACCACCACCGCCCCTCATGACTTTAATTACCCTGCAAACAGGTGACTTTTGTGTCTTGCTTTCCTATGAGATCAGCTTTTACTCACGTTCTCATAACAGTTTTTGTTGACCGTTTTCTTGGTACATACTCTTCTATTGTTTGGGTGTACTCTCCTTTACTTACTTTTTGGACATTCAAGTTGTTTGCAACTTTCTGCAATTAATATTAATTGTCCTTGCTCTTGTAGCTTTTTTTTTCTTTATTAAACATGTTTGTTTGGAAGCAGATTATGCTAAGTTAAGGAACAGGAATGTTTTTAAGCTATATTATTTCTGTGTTCATCAACTATTTATTAAATGCTTGCTGTCTGTGATATAAAATATAAGGCATGAGGTGTAAAAATAAGAGTCTGTGTTAATTTTTGCTTCCTAGGAGTTTTTAGCTTAGTGGGAAAAGTAAGGTAATTATATAAAAAGTTACATAACTGTGGGAAAAATTAACGGTTATTTCCAGATATCAAATTAGCCAATAAGGTGAAATGTATTTTTTGTGCCATAGAAATTAAAAAGGGAGTAAGATTGTTTGCCACATGCTTAACTTTGCATGTTACAGCAACGTTTTATGGTTGGTGGGATTCCTATGTTAGAGGTATGGAAACTAAGGCCCAAAGAGATGGTCACACAGACAGTTAATAGTAAATTATGGATTTGGAAATTGAATTCTAACTACCACGTGACTAGCTAAGACCATCTTTTGTGACAGTTTCAGCCCTTTAAAGGCCTTCTTGATTGTCATATTCTTGTCCACAGTGTGCATCAGAGTTGTTTAAGTGTGATGATGGACAGAATCGAGTATTATCAGAATATGCTCATAGTCAAACATTTGTCTCTAATTATCCTTTAGAGTAAAGATTTAGTGTGGCCAGATGTGTCTTCAGAGAACCCAGTCCACAGGAAGTAGCTTTGAGCTTATAACTTTCCCTATCAAGAGACTGCATCTATGGGAAATGTTGAAGTCTAGTTTAAAGGAGTATTTATAATTTTATATTTTTAATGGTAATCATGTTTCTAAGTACATATGTTAGAGATAATTCTTATTTTATGTTTTCTTTATTTTATTGCTTTTTATTACAAATAAGCCCTGAAGTTTTAAGGTTCACTTGAATTTCTCCTGATTTCTGATTATTTTATAGAAATCTTCTTCCTATTACCCATGTGTGTATAGAAGAAGGAGAAAAGCCCATGGTGATATTGCCTTACATGAATTGGGGGAATCTAAAATTGTTTTTACGGCAATGCAAATTAGTAGAGGCCAATAATCCTCAGGTGAGAAAAATTTCCAAATACTAGTTATTTGCCAGTAGTTTCTGATATTGTCTTTGAAAGCAGATGTTTACATTCTTAACTATAATCTGTGTGAAGACTTGCAAAAAGAAACTCAAAATGAATCAGATGATGTTTATAACCTGTTGGTCTGGAGGAAGATTGCTTTATGATTCCTGCCTATAGGTGTAAACTGTGCAGATGCTGAAGTTTTTCTTTGTATACTCTTTGTTTGTTTATTTAGAATCACCTCAAAATCTCTGTAACACCCTCCAGTCATTTCTCTGATAACTCTTGAAGGTATTTGAACTAGGTCTCCCTTCTAGTCATGGAAACAGGCCTATTTAGTCCATATTCAGAGCCATCGGTCCATATTGTACCAAAAGCTGGTGATGACTGGAGGGTGTATTTTTAATATGCTTGGCTGTAAGATGTTAGTCATGTAAGCGTTTCTTTCTCTGCACTGCTTGTGCCATAGCTGTGAAGCATTAGTCAGATTGCAAACGCATTGTGATGGTAGTGGTGCTAAAACCTAGTAGGTGTTTGCTGCCACTGTATCTTGTAGCCCCATTAAGTTTGTTTCAAGATGTATAATAATTTACTTACTACAGTTGCCAGGAGAACATGGTTCAGAGGCTGCATTGAGTATTTGGCTTAATTCATTTGACATGCTTTGGAAACAGATAGGATTAAAGCTGGTTCCTAACCAGTGGATGGAGGTTGAAGCCCCAGCATCACTTGGGAAGGAATGTTGTTCCTCCACGCACAGTACTTGCATCCTGGTTCCAGGGAGCACACCAGTGTGGAGAGAGCTGTAGGCTTGTAGTCGTTTGAAAATGATCCCTAGAGGATAATCTCCTTCTAACAACTATTTGAAAAGAAAAGAACTGGTTATTGAGTAATAAGCATCTGAAATGTTCCCTGTGTGTTCAGCATTGAGCAGACACTTATGAGCAGCTAGCTGCTCTGTGTGCTGGATGCTGGGGAGATATACCTAACAGATGAGAGAAGTAAATGGTAAATTACTTTACAGAGTAAGGACTATAGTAGATATAAGTACAGGGAATATATTCTTAGTAAAAATATAGCTTTAATAAAAAAACAGCATGTAAGTATTAAAAGTATTTTGGGATAGAGTGGGATTATGGAATAAAATAAGCAGCTGCCATCATAATTTTTGTGCTAACTGCAAACCTTGTTATTTTCTGTTCCTACAGGCAATTTCTCAGCAAGACCTGGTACACATGGCTATTCAGATTGCCTGTGGAATGAGCTATCTGGCCAGAAGGGAAGTCATCCACAAAGACCTGGCTGCTAGGAACTGTGTGTAGGTGCCATGGGCTCATCACTCTCATCCAATGTTTAGTGTTTCTTGGATTTGGGGTTCTTTCTAGAAATCACATTGGGAATTATGTTGTATTTAAGAATAACTGTGACTTATATTTTTTAAATACTCTGATTGCATTTGATATTTGTATCTTTACTTTTCAGCATTGATGACACACTTCAGGTTAAGATCACAGACAATGCCCTCTCCAGAGACTTGTTCCCCATGGACTACCACTGTCTGGGGGACAATGAAAACAGGCCAGTTCGGTGGATGGCTCTGGAAAGTCTGGTTAATAATGAGTTCTCCAGCGCTAGTGATGTGGTAAGTGCTGGGGACCAGATTTCAACAAAATGGAAACAAGGCTTTCTGTTTTTTTATTGCTGCTGCTGCTGCTGCTGCTGCTGCTGCTGCTGCTGCTACTACTACTGCTTCTAGAGGCCTGATGCACGAAATTCATGCAAAGGGCTCGGTCCTCGCAGCAACGGCTTCGTCCAAAAGGTTGTCTGGATGGTCGTTCTGCTATTCAGTCTAATTAGCATATTAGCTCTTTATTTTATAGGATTGTTATTATTGAAATCTAGTAACTTTTTTCTGAAATTTTTCATTGACAAAGCAAGTGAAGTTAGCTCAGTCAGCCAATTTATGGAGAGAAGCTGTGACCTCAATCATGGTCCATCATTGTGTGCATCTCACAATAACCCCTTGAGGAGCTCTGTTAACACTATGGGGTAGGCAGCTATGATGATCTCAGTATTAAAGGTAATAACATTGAGGCTTAGAGAAGTTACAATATTTTATTATTTTTATTTTCTTATTGAAGTCTCAGAATGACCAAGGGGTTCCAAGATCACAAAAATTTACTGCTTTCTTTTTTAAAATGACTTCTAAGTATTACAATCTGTGTAATTTATAATTCCTCAGATGTCATTCTTTCCCTCTCTCAGCTTCTGGGTAGTCTGCCCACTCGAGCAGATCACAAAGTAGGTGGGATCCTTTATACTTAGTAATGTTCAGTTTCAGAAGTCACTGGGTATTTTGCATGCATTTTTAAGTTCTGTCACTTTTTAATCTCTTTTGAAAGATGAATATATTTTCCTGTCTCTTTATTATAGTGAATATGCAGAGGTTAGCTTTAAACGGTAGTTAGGTTAGGTATAGTCACAGACGTTATGGAAACGTATTTTTGGTCACAAAGTAGCTTTTTAAAACATTCAGATTATAGGTATAAAGAAATATTTTGGGATAGAATGGATTGTGGAATAAAATAAAGAGTTGTACCTGACTGGTGTGACTCAGTGGTTGAATAGTCGACCCATGAACCAAGAGGTCATGGTTTGATTCCCAGTCAGGGCACATGCCTGGGATGGGGGCTTGATTCCCTGGGTTGTGCAGGACATAGCTGGTCAATGACTCTATCTCATCATTGTTGGTTCTCTCTCTCCCTCTTCCTTCTTCTCTAAAATCAATAAAAACATACTTTGAAAAAAAGAAGCAATTGCCATCATAATTTTTGTGCTAACTGTAAACACTGAATGATCAGTGATATCTGTTAATGTTACATGTAAAATCTTAATAGAATCATTTGTTTCAAGGTTACAATTGTAAAAAATGGGCTTACTATATCATTATATATTGTGTCTTATTTTATTTATAGTAACGAGTTATCTTTTTTACTTCTACTAGTGAGTGTGTGTGCTTTAAGGATTATTCTTTTAACGCACTCTTCCCCTCAGTGGATTAGTGTCCTGTGGCCGCTGTAACAAATTACAACAACCTTGGTGGTTTGCAGTGACAGAGATTTATGCTCTCAGAGTTGAGTTCTGGAAGCCAAATGTTTGAAATCCAGATGCAGGCAGGGCTGTGCTTCCTCCAGAGGCTCTCAGAGGCAAACCTTCCTTATCTCTCCCAGCTTCAGGGGGCCGCTTCCTGGTTTGGGGCTGCCTCTCCCTGCTGCATAATCAGATCACTTTCTCCTCCCTGTGTGTTTGTCTCTCAAAACTCTCTCTGCCTCTCATAATGATGGATATGATTGTATTTAGGACCCAGCTCCATAAGCTAGGATAAGCTTCTATTCTCAATGTCTTTAACTTAATCACTTTTTTTGCCACATAAGATAATATTTACAAGTCTCAGGGGTTTGAATGTGGACATATCTTTGGGCCATCTTTCAAGGTACGACATTCAGTAATTGAAATTATTTAAGACTTCTGTATTGAAAACCTGATATTTTAATTTAAAATCCTTGACATTAGAATGAGTTGATAAGGGGAGAAACCCTCTCTTGTTAATTAAAATCTGATTACCTTTTTTTCTTTTTCAGAGGTAAGGTTAGTTATTTGATAATAGAGTGCCTTTTTTATATACCAAGTGTCTTGATTAAATGTGTTCACTTGATGTGAGTGAACAATTTACTTACATTGTCTTGCCTTTTTTCTGTTAAGGTCTTCTGTTGTGCATATCTTTAAACTTTGTTTTAACTTAATTTAAAATCAACCACTCTCAGGGAAGAAAAATAGCGTATCTGACACTTGTCATAGGGGCAGAGTAAATATGAGTAATGATAAGGAAGGGAGGTTTTTCTTTAGAAGCAGCTGCACACGTTCACATTGGATAAAAACTTGCTTCTTGTTGCCAGCCAGTCTCTTAGATCTGAGCCCTAAGGGCTCAGCTTGTATAGCAGTGGGGAGTTAGGCCTCCTCTGTTTTCTCAGAGCTTTCTTAATAGAATAAAGCTTCTCTAACATTGTCAAGAAGTTACAATTTCAAGTAAAACCGTACAAACATGCAAAGCATCTAAGGAAATGTGGAACTTTTCTTTAGGGGAGAAGGTTGCTTTTTTGTTTTTTATTTTTTCAAATAATATAAGAAGAGAAAATAGAATTGGAGTTTCGTCCAGCACATAGCTGCTGTATTGAATGACAGTAGGACCAACTGTACTTGTTTTTAGGGTGCTTGTTTTTAGGGTTACCAAATCTTTAGTCAGGAGTTCTGAATCGTAGCTGGAATTCTTCACCAGTTTCTACATTAAGCAAAACTTTGTTTATAGGATGTGGGGGAAAACAAGTTTAACGTTGGCTTTAAAAGGTAGTCTTGTTGTTTTGTTGTTTTTAAAATCTTACTGATTTCAAAGAGGAAGAGAGAGGGAGAGATAGAAATATCAGTGATGAGCCGAGACCAGTTTGGCTCAGTGGACAGAGCATCGGTCTGCAGACTGAAAGGTCCTGGGTTTGATTCTGGTCAGGGACATGTACCTTGCTTGCGGGCACATCTCCAGTGTGGGGTGTGCAGGAAGCGGCTGATCGATGTCTCTCTCTCATCGATGTTTCTGACTTTCTATCCCTCTCCCTTCCTCTCTGTGAAAAATCAATAAAAATATATTTAAAAAAATATATCAGTGATGAGAGAGAATCATCAATGGGCTGCCTTCTGCATGCCCCGACTGGGGATCAAGCCTGAAACCCAGGCATATGCCCTGACTAGGTATCGAACCCTCCTAAATATATTTTGCCTTAGATAATTGAGGTTTAAAGGAAAAGGAATACCCTTCTGTTCGCTAAGACTATGATTAGCTGTTAGTGTAAAAATTCTGCTTTTCAATTTCATAGGATTGAATATTTTTTGAATTCTTATATCAGCCACATCAATGATAATAACAGTAAAAATTACTTGATAAAAAGGTAAGATAATTCACCATCCAAATGCAATATGTACTGCTCTTAATGAAGAGATTAAATATAAAGCTGTGTGGCCTAGCCAGTGTGGCTCAGTGGTTGAGTGTCAACCCATGAACCAGAAGGCCACGTTTGATTCCCATTCAGGGTACATGCCTAGGTTGCAGACTCGATCCCCTGTAGAGGGCATGCAGGAGGCAGCCAATCAATGATTCTTTCTCATCATTGATGTTTCTGTCTCTCTCTCCCTCTCCCTCTCTGAAATCAATAAAAACATTAAAAACAAACACCATGTTTTAAGAAGAAAAATGTGAAACAAATGAAACAGAAATAATCCCCTAGATACAGAGAACAAACTGATGGTTCCAAGAGGGGAAGTTAAGTGGGAGGATTAACAGAAAAGGGGAAGGTAATTAAGTACAAAATTCCAGTTATAATTGTTTGGGAGTGTAATATATAGCATAGGGAATAGTTATTAATAATATTATAATATCAGCAAAGTTATTAATATTGTAATAACTTTGTGAGGGACAGATGGTTACTAGACTTATTGTGGATCACTTCATAAGGTATATAAATATTGTGTCACTGTTTTGTATACCTGAAACTAATATAATATTGTATGTTAACTATAATTCAAAATATATTTTAAAAATAGTAGTATAAATCAGAAAAAAAATGTATAGGTATAATTATGTTATTGTTTTTTTTCTTTATGAATGGAATTGGGAGTTTAAAAGCTACATTTAATTTTCTGCGTTTGGGCTGAAAAACATCATACAGATTCACATGCAAAACCTGTAATATAACCTCACTCCCACCAGAGTCTCTACACATGTAAAATACATATTTTGGGTATAAATGTAACAACTAATTATATTACTGCCTTGAAGGGGTCATTTTCTTTGTCCTTTTAACATTTTTGTATTTTTTTATAGTTAAAAACTCTACATGATTTTTTTAGGAATATAGTAATGTTTTCCATTGTACAAATAATACATTGTATCTCTGGATTGTGTTTTCACAATTTTTAATGGAAAGATTCTATATTTCATTCTGTCAAGATTCTTATAAAGCTAATATCAGCTTCTAACTGTTGAACTTAGGAAATGCGCACAACTAGATTTGACTAGTTATAAATCTCTTTCAAACATTATTTTAAGCTATGATGTCATCATGGGCATTCTTAAGAATTTCTGGATATTGTTTTTATTCTGTTTTCATCAGATGTGAATTCCATCAGATTTTTTGGTGACTTTCTTTTCCTTTATTTGAAAATAATTTTTTGATTTATATCTTCTTTGAATTATTTAGCTAATTATAGTAGCTAACATTTCTGTTAAAAGATTATCTTTTATTAAGAGGCTAAATGCAATCAAGAATGCACAATTAAGAGTTTCATTCTTGTTGGTTTTCTTGTCTTTATGGTATCACATTGTGTTTAAAAAGCATTTTCTTGGGATAAACAAGTCAAGGAAATGGTTTTATTGCTAATCACATCAGTGTGGTTTATGGCCACAACGAGATCCTTCAAGATATTTGAATAGTTTTCAGGATGCAGGGCTTCTATACTGCTTATTTTGTAAACATGAAACCATCCTAGAGAAGGAAAATCTATAAAGTTATCTAGGTAGGACATTTATAGCAGAGCAGAGTGCTTCTTATGACTCGTAAGCACTGCCCAGTCCCTTGGAAAGTCATTGCCATGCCCTGAGCTGACCTGAGCAGGAGAAACTCATATTCATAACTTACCCATGAGGATTGGTCTTTTGACCTAGAACTATTCTAATATCAAAGACAAAACCATACCTTTCAGACCATCCTTTTTCCCCCATCACCATGATCTCTGCTATACCCTTCTCCACCTCCCACCCCACACAGTCACCACACTGTTATCCATGTCCCTGAGCTCTTTCTCTTTTTTCCTCAATCCCTCTCAAAAACTATTTGTTTTATTCTTTTTTCTTCATTATTAATCTTAGAATAATGCTAAGATGCTAACTATGTATTTGCTGCCATTATGGTTGCAGATTTTATACAACAATCTTATACTTACTGTTTAAATATTAAATTTAGGTTAAGAGGAATTGATATAAAGATATTAAGGAAAAGCTAAAGAGGTAAGAGTATCTTTCAGACACTAGAAAATAAAGATTTGAAGTTTAAAATTAAGATATTGTTTAGTTTTATTTAAAAGTATTTATTAGACACAATATTTCCTGGGAATGAGAAATAAATGGATTTACTTCAAGAACAGTTCATATATTTTCAGAGGTGACTAGTTGCTATTTTTTTGATTGAGTAATTGCCTTTGATGTATTTCCTGTGTTTGGCTCTTCCTAAGAATAGATATTTTCCTTAAGAGATCTTATTAACATTCCTGCCCTGCCCTTTGTAAGTAACGTTCCCTTCAGATAAACCCAGTGCTCTGGTGGAGCAGTGTCTAAGCATCTGGGACAGTGGAGGAACATGTCATAAATAGCAAACATGTATGACGGCCTGGTAGGCATCCACTGTTGTCTCTTCTGTCTTCCCTAATCACAGATCCTGGGACAGATTTGCAGCATAAGGAATATCTTCTCAGTTACATGCCTGAAGATAGTTGATTTTTGAAGTTGTGTTAGAACATGTACTGAATTTGATATGTGATGCAATCAATGCATTTTATATAGTCATTGTACATCTGGATATGTTTGTTTAGCTGGAATAAAAAAATATTAGCCACAGTGATAAAATCTAGAGGAGTATTAAGAGTTTTAGTTAATAGCTAACATTGAAGAATTATTAAAAGGACCCAATCCCTTCAAGGGTTACTTGTATAAATATATTGGATCTTAAAGTTTAAATAGTAAAACCTTTTTATAGTAACATAATCCTGTAGGTGTATACCAGGTATTTCAATTATAGTTATTGAAAAGGCCTAGAAAATGTGTCTGAAAAACTAAAATTCACAGAATAACAAAATTTTAAAAAATTGGATATTTAGAAGGGTTATCCTGACTAATGAAGAGGGAATATACTAATTGACCCTCATGCCATTGCAAAGGTGGCAGTGCTCACAGCCGATAAGAAGGGGATATGCTAATTGACTGCCACACCCTCAAAGATGGCAGTGCCTATAGCCACAAGATGGCGGCACCCCGTCCCCCCACCCGCCTAGGGCTGGCCTAAGATGCAAGCAAGCCTCAGTTGGTGGCTGCCTGAGGCTCAGGTAACTGGGGCCGGCCAAGGCTTGTGCTGTCGGCAGTGGCAGCAGCAGAGGTGTGATGGGGTGTCGCCTTCCCCTGATTGGTCACCTCCCACCCCTGGGGGCTCCTGGACTGTGAGAGGGGGCAGGCCAGGTTGAGGCACCGCCCCATCCAGTGCGTGAGTTTTCATGCACAAGGCCTTTAGTATATTAATAAAGCCTGTATCTTGTACAAAGTGGAGTGTCAGATTTGAAAACTTGTGAAAATTGCTTAATGTTAATAAGTCCAGTAAATTCACCACTGCTAGGAATATTTCTTCATGATGGTTTGATCTACAAAGGGAAGGCTTGAAGATACAAACTCCTTCCCCTGTGTTTTAAATCTATTGCATAAATGTCTACTGTGCCTTTTTTTTAAATTAAATTTTTATTATTCAGATTATTTCTCTTTTTTCCCCTCCATAGCATCCCTTCACCCAGCTCCCACCCCTCCCTCTGCCCTTAGCTCCCTCCCATTGATCTCATCCATAGGTGTATGATTTTTGTCCAGTCTCTCCCTGTACACCCCTCACCCCTTCCCCACTGAGAATTATCAGTCCACTCCCTTTCTGTGCTCCTGATTCTATTATATTCACCAGTTTATTCTGTTGATCATATTTTTAATTCACTTAATTTTTAGATTCACTTGTTGATAGATATGTATTTGTTGTTCATAATTTTTTGGCTTTTACCTTTTTCTTCTTCCTCTTCTAAAAGAGTACCTTTCAGCATTTCATATAATTCTGGTTTGGAGTTGATGAACTCCTTTAGCTTTTTCTTATCTGTGAAGCTCTTTATCTGCCCTTCAATTCTGAATGACAGCTTTGCTGGATAGATTATTCTTGGTTGTAGGTTCTTGCTATTCATCACGTTGAATATTTCTTGCCACTCCCGTCTGGCCTGCATCGTTTCTGTTGAGAAATCAGCTGACAGTCGTATGGGTGCTCCTTTGTAGGTAATAAACTGTTTTTCTCTTACTGCTTTTAATATTCTCTCTTTCTCTTTTGCTCTTGGTATTTTAATTATGATGTGTCTTGGTGTTGTCCTCTTTGGATTCCTTTTATATGGGGTTCTGTGTGCTTCCTGGACTTGTAAGTCTATTTCTTTTACCAGATGTGGGAAGTTTTCAGTCATTATTTCTTTAAATAGGTTTTCAGTATCTTGCTCTCTCTCTTCTTCTGGCACCCCCACAATTCTGATGTTGGTACGCTTAAAGCTGTCCCAGAGTCTCCTTACATTATGTTCACATTTTTGGATTCTTTTCCCTTCTTGCTTTTCCAGTTGAATGTTGTCTGCTTCTTTATATTTCAAATTTTTTACTTGATTCTTGCCTTTCTCTAGTCTGCTGTTAGGACTCTGTATAATATTTTTTATTTCAGTCAGTATATGTTTAATTTCTATTTGATCCTTTTTCATCTCCTCTTGGGTCTCACTAAATTTATCCATCTTTTCTAGCATATTCTGGAAAAACCTTATAAGCGTGGTTTTGAACTCTATATCCAGTCGTTTTTTTCCCTCCATTTCTTTTGTTTGTGATCCCTTCCCTTGTCTTGGCATTTTCACTATGCCGGGGAAACTTCTGTGTTGGATTCAGCCTTATGATACCAGACGCAAAGCCGCAGAAGCCTCTGTTGAGCTTGGGAGGGGTGGAGTCTCAGGGCTTAAGGGACCGCCTTGCCTTCCAGTCGGCCCCGCCCTCCACGCCCCGGGTAATGGCTGGAGCGGTCCTTGTGCGCGGGCCCGCAGCGCCTCTAACCGCTGCCTTTCCGGCTCCCCTGAGCAGCAGGACCACACGAGTCTAGGTCCCCAGGGTTTTGCCCGAAACAGGGGCCCAGTGGACTCAGAAGTGGCACAGTTGGGAGGGTCTGTCTCCCGCCCACTCGCGAAAGCCAGCGGCACAATCAGCAATCTGTCCTCCGCGCAGCACCGTGCGCTTGCGAGACCGGACCTGATCTTCTTCGACTCCCCTAAATTTCCGTGCACCTCTCCCTTTTCACAGTCCAAACTCCCCCCGTATGAGTTTCGGCTGGATCTGAGGTTTAGTGTCGTAGGATAAGAGGTTCAATGCCGTTGGGAGTCTCCGTTTCCCTCCCGCCAGAGAAAGCCAGCCAGGTACTCGGGCACCCGCTCTCTCAGCGCGCACGTCTCCGTCTCCGTACCTCAGCTTTTTGCAGCTCCTCTGGGTCTCTGTGAGCCCCTCTCCTTCCCTCTAGCTGCAGAACTTCCACTCAGCCAGCTTTCCTGTGGTTCTGGATGATGTCCGTTCTGTCTTTTAGTTGTAGTTTTGAAATTGTTGTGCGAGGCAGCAGTGTAGGTGTTTACCTATGCCGCCATCTTGGATTCCTCTACTGTGCCTTTTTATTCCTTAATCTTAGTGTCCTTGTCCTTTTTTATCTTTGTAAGTCCCCTGTATATTTCCTTATATTCTGCATTTCAGCAAATCTGGAATTCCTGCTGGTTCCAAATATTCCAAGGCTTTTTATGACCTTTATGTTTTAAATCCTCACCCGAGGATGTTTTTCATTGATTTTGTCAGTTAGTTGCCTTCCATACTCCCCAGCCTTTTGGTGCATGGGACCATGCTATAACCAACTGAACCATCTTGCCAAGGTCCTTCATGACCTTTGAATTTGTCTTTTTTCGATTCCCCAGAGACTTTTGTACCTATCTAACACCAACTGTCACATGCTGCCTTATATACATTATTTATGGACAAGTCATTTTTCCCAGAATGGGCAAAGGGAACTCTGCCTTACTTATTTTCCCTTAGCAGATGTTCCATAGTCACAGAATTGAAGTTGACATCCATATATATGCCTTTGGGTTCATTTATTTTAAGAATAGTCTCAGCCAGCAGAATTGATCTTATCTTTGGAGAGCTGTGTACTTGACAGTGTAAAAGAGTCCTGAATGGCCTTACACTGGCCTCTTCTCTCTATTTCCTTGTTTAATTCTCACATTTCTCCTTGTCTCACTCCCACAGACTTCCCATCAGATATTCCATTTGTTCTCTTGACCACAGTTATTATCTGAGTAAATGATTTATTAATTCACCTTTGTGGCTAGAGCTCCCCCACCCATCTACCCTTTTAACTATTAGATCTATTGCATAAATGTCTACTGTGCCTTTTTATTCAGGGCTTGCGTTTCTGAAAACTTTAGTGCAGTCTTTGATTTGTACTTTTATTTAGTTCTGCTGTTGAAATAAATCCTAAACCACTGTGAAGATGTAACATAATTGAAGACAGTGGGTAGAATATCTGGTTTGGGGAAATACGATTAATTTGATATGGGGCATGTTGAGTTTAAGAATGTGGGTCTGGAATTCTGTAAAGGCATAGAAGCAGGATATTAGAAACTGGACATTAACTTCCTAAATGTGGTGATTGAATGAACAAGAGCATTTGACCTCAGAAGTAGTGAATATCTAGAGAGACGAAAGCCAAGGGGGATAGGCAATGTTTATTTTTAATTAGTGAGTAAAGAAAGAAAATGGAGAGATAGGAAGAGAATCCAGAGAATGCTGTGTCATAGAAGCCAGGGAAGAAAATAATTTCAAGGGAAATCTAGTCTGTAAACTTATTTGCAGTGGTCAGAAAGAATGAGGAAATCATTGGGGGGGGAGGGGTGAACAAAGAGGCTTTTAAACAAGCAACTTTAGTAAATCATTAAAGATAGATGTGATATTTGACACTGTGGAAGGTGAAAACATGGCGGCAATAAATATATTAAACTTTGAAGTTCAGCTATGAAGAGAAATGGAAAGATCATAACTTGATGGGATGGCAGGATCAAGAGAGGCTCTATTTTGTTATTTTTGTGTTTTGTTTTTATTATATTGGATTATTTGGTTTGTTTTTAGGCCAGGGAAGCAATAGGGAGAAAGAGGTTAGTAACGTGGTTATTGGAGAGGAGGGCTAAGAGATGATGGGTGAATGCACCCAGAAGTCCAGGTAAAGATACAGTCTTGGCACAGGAAGAAGTCCACCTCTCTTCTGAGATGGGAGTAAGCAAGAGAAAGGAGAGAGAAGATACAGAAAATTCCTAAAGAAGGCTCTCTTATTGAGTTGGTGGACAGCTTCAATTTGCTGAATATATGTGTAATTGAGATCCCCAAAGACATGAGTGGAGGGCCAGGTGGATAGAAAGAATAATGAATAAGTAACCACTAAAATATTACCAAATTTGGGGGAAAATATAAACCCATAGATCTAAGGACTCAGCAAACCCCAAACACAAGAAGCCTGAAGAAACTAAACCATAGCACATAGTCAAATTGCTCAAAACTAATGATAAAGAGAAAATATTAAAAGCAGCCAGAAAAACAACAATACATGTTACTATGTTTAACAAAGGAACCAGGGAAAGGATGGCAGCAAATACCTCATTGGAAGCAATCAAGAGAGAAAACAGTGAAGCAATGTTTTTAAATCACTGTAAGAAAAAGCTATGAGCATGGAGTTCTACACCCAGGAAAAGTATCTTTCAAAAATGAAGGAGAAATAAAGAACAAAATGGCTAAAAAATTCATCACCAGCAAACCTACAGTACAAGAATTGTTAAAGGAAATCTTTTAGGAAACAATGATACCAGATGGAAATATGGATCTATACAAAGGAACAAAGGGCACCAGAAATGGTAACTGCATGGGTAATACATAAGATTTTTTTCTTATTATTTATATCTCTTTAAAAGATAATTGAAAACATTTCCCAAGCCCTCTCAGTAAGTGGCCAAATAGAAAGTCAATAAGTTGAATGACAATGTCAACCAACTAGATCTAATTAACAGTTATAGAACATGCCATTCCAACAACAGCAGAATGCATATTATTTTCAAGAGCACATAGAATGTTTACTAAGCTAGACCACATTCTGGGCCATAAAACAAGTCAATAAATTAAAAAATTTAATTCAGCCAAAACCGGTTTGGCTTGGTGGATACAGCATCAGCCTGTGGACTGAAAGGTCCCAGGTTCAATTCCGGTCAAGGGCATGTACCTTGGTTGGAGGCACATCTGTAGTGGGGAGTGTGCAGAAGGCAGCTGATCAGTGTCTCTCTCTCATCAGTATTTCTAGCTCTCTATCCTTCTCTCTCTTCCTCTTTGTAAAAAATCAATAAAATATATTTTAATTTAATTCATAAAAAGTAGGTCTTTATGAATACAATAATTAATTTTAAAATAAAAATAGGAATCTATAAAATCCTCAAATATTTAGAAATTAAATAATATACTTCTAGATAACTCATGTGTCAAAGAAAAAAGCAAAAGGGAAATTACAAAGTATTTAGACTTCAATTAAACACATTTCAAAAATTTGGGGATATATACTAATAAACATCCATATTAGAAAAGGAGAAAAGTCTCAAATTAGTGATCTTAGTTTTCACCTTAAGAAACTAAAAAAGGACAAATTAAAAACCAAGTAAGTAGATAAAGGGAAATAAAGATTTAACAGAAGACAATGAAATGCAAAACAGAAAACAAGAGAGAAAATCAGTGAAACCAATGCTTAACTCTTTGGGTATATCATTAACAATCTCTTTCCAGACTAAGGGGGAAAAAAGAAGTTGCAAATTAATAATATAATGAATAAGAGGTAATGTCATTACAGATTCTCATAGGTATTCAGCGGTAAAATATGAACAACAATAAATTTAGACATGGATAGATTCTTGGAGAGATGAGGACTTTAAAGCTCACTCAGAAGTAGATAATTAGAATAGCCCTATTTACCTATTAAATAAACTGAATCTTTAATTAAAAGTCTGTCCTAAAAGAAAACTCGAGGTCCATAATGAATTCTAGGGCACTGTTGAGTATCTCAAACATTCCAGGAAGAAATAATACATATTCTATATAATTTTCAGAAAATTGAGAAAAGAACACTTTCTAATTCATCCTATAAGGTTAGCATTATCTGAAATAATATCAGACAAAGGTGAAAAGAAAACTATAGCTTATTATTCCCCATGATCCTAAATTTAAAAATTTTAACCTAAAGTTTAGTAAATAGAACTCAAAAATATATTTTAAAAATAAAATGACCACATAGGCTTTATCCCAAGAATACAAGTTTGTTTTACCATTTGAAAAATCAAACGGCAATTTTCTGTATTAACACACTATAAAAGAAAAACCAGATGATCATCTCAGTATTTGCAGAAAAGTATTAGAAAAAAATTCAAAATTCATTCCTAATAAAAATTGTTAGCAGTCTAGGAATAGAAGAAAAATCCCTCATCTACAAAAACCAAAATCTACAGCTAATATCATACTTACTGCTGGAGGACGGAATGCTCTTTACCTGATAACAGGAACAAGAGGGACACCAGCTCTCATCACTTCTCTTCAGTGTTGTACTTGAGGTTTCAGCCAGCACACGAAGGCAAGAAGAGGAAATAAAAAGCAATAAAAGATTGGACAGGAAAAAGTACTATTTGTGGCTATGACCACCTATGAAGAAATCCAAATAGATACACAAAATAACTACTAGAACTAACAGATGAGTTTATAAAGATTTCAGGATACAAGATCAATGCACAATAATTCATTGGATTACTGTACACTAATAGTGAAAAATCATAAATCAAAGGTTTTTTAAACATAAACATCAAAAAGTATAAAATTCTTAGGAATATATTTGACAAAACTTGTGAAGACCTATAAAATGAAAGCTATAAAACATCCTTATGGGAAATGAACGACCTGCATAAATGGAAAACTATACCATGTTTACCTGTTAGAAAACTCAATGTTAAGATGTTTGTTCTCTCTAAGTTGACATAAAGATTTAACCTAGTCCAAAAGAAAGTCTTTGCAAGCTTTTTAATTTTTTTGGTAGAAATTGGCATGTTGATTCTTAAATTCATGTGAACATACATAGGACCTAGGGTAGCCACTACAGCTTTGAAAAGAGTTCAGAATTGGAGGTCTGATTTCAAATGATAGTAACCAAAACTGTCTGGTGTTAGCCTTAAGGTAGACAAATCAGTGGAATAAAAT
>JAAGEH010000125.1:14170409-14195895 GCA_011751065.1 Lasiurus cinereus
AGAGAGAATTTTCTGGTAAATATACAGTCCTGAAGCAATGGGTATCCAGCTACAGAAAAATGAACTTGGATCCATAGCTTCCTCCATACACAAAAATTAACTCAATAGACTCTAGACCAAATTTAAAACCTAAAATTATAAAATATCTAGAAAAGTACATAGAAAATTTTGTGTTAAAGATTTCATAGATAAGACACCAAGATCTATAAAAGGACAATTTAGACTATATAAAAATTTTAAATTTGTTTTTGAAATACAGTGTTAAGAAAATGAAAAGACAAGTCATATGGAGAAAAATATTTGCAACACACATCTGATAAAGGACATATATACAGAATATATAAAAGTATTCTCAAAACTCAGTAATAAAAAAGCAACCCAAGACAAAAATGGGCAAATATTTGAAGAGACACTTCACCAGCAAAGATATATGAATGGCAAATAATCACATGAAAATAGGGTCAACATCATTAGTCATCAGGAAAGTACAAACTGAAACCACAATGAAATACCATTATACACCCACCAGTATGACTAAAATGAGAAGACCAAGTGTTTACAAGGATATGGAGGAACTATAGCTCTTACACTGCTGGTAGAGAACTAATTTATATATTCACTTTGGAAAACAGTTTAGCAGTTTCTTAAAAAGTTAAACATATATGTACCACATCAGTCATTTTGCTGTGGATAAATGAAAGCATATGTCCTTACAAATACTTGTACACAAATGTTCATAGTAGCTTTATTTTTAGTAGCTGAACCTGGAAATAATCCAAGTGTCCATCAACAGGTAAATGGATAAACAAATCACTATATTCATACAATGGACTACTTATTCAACAACGAAAAAGGATGAACTGTGGAAACATGCTGCGCCAGGGATAAATCTCAGAATCCTTATTCTGAGTGAAAAAAGCTCGGCAAAAAAGAAAAAAGTATACAGTTTAAATAATTCCATTCATGTTCAATTTTAGAAAATACATCTTTAATGACAGAAAGCAGATGGTTACATAGGAGTGAAAGGACAAGGATTAGAGCAGAAAGAATCTTTTGGAAATTATGGAGGTATTTATTTTTTTGATGTGGCAGTGGTTTCTGGGGTGTATACACAGGTCAGAACTTTACAAATCAAACACTTTATGCGCAGGCAGGTCATTGTATGTCGGCCATACTACAATAAAAATGAAAACTGTCTTTGCTATCTGACCATCTCTGCTAACTATCTAAGACGAGTACCTGAATTTGCTGGATTTTAAGACACAGCTAGGATTCTTGTTAAAAATACTGTGTTCCAGGCCTCGAAATTTTCAAGATAGAACTGGGAAGTCTGTATTTTAAACAAACACCCCCGATAATTCTTGTTAGTCAGGCTTGGAAAGCACTTGGCCCAGATTAAATTAATTGCACTTTGATGATTGGAATCCATTTCCAGGAAAAAAGGACGTTAGGTATCTAGTATTAATTGAAAGACCTAGCCATAGAATTATTAATTATGCTCTTACTGTGGTCAGATGGAATAATCAAGAATTTGACATTTTTTTCTCATCCATGTAGTATTCTGAGGTCAGCCTTGCATTTTAAGTTCCTGTCGTAACAGCATGGAAATCTTTTAGTAGCCCCAGCATTAGTTAACATGACATAATTTTATTTATACCGTTTTTGACAAGTCACATCAGAATACATTGTTAGTTGAAAAGAATGCTTTATATCTTGTATATTTAAAATCTATAAAATAACATAAGTTGTGAGAAGAGAAATAAAATAAATAGAATGTGTTATTCTTTTTAACATTCTTTAAATGGACATGGCGTTACCGAACTCAAAGGGTTCAGGGCTGTTGCAAGGTAGTTTTGTTTTCTTTCAAGAAGTGAAAAAGGTGAGATTCGTAGCCATAGCTCTGCCGCTCTGCAGGGAGGCTTAAGCATTGCTTATATACACTATGTGGTCAAATACATGTTGATTTCTTCATTGTAATTGGCTTTCCTTATCTGGTTGAGTTCCTGTCAGCTCTTTCTGTTTACAGCTGCATCTGCAAAATACTCAACCACATTTTAACATTGAATAAGAATAGCACTAAGAATGGGCCAGACCTTGAGACCCTTCTAACAGTAGTAGCAGCCTTTTATAAAACTCTGGAAAAAACAACTTGACCTTCTTATCACTCCCTTTCCAATGACGTCAAACACAAGGAAATTATAGAATAAGTCTGTCTGAGTTTTAAATGGTTCAGTTATCAGAAGACTTTCAGGGAACAAGTTTTCCACAAATCATCCTTGTGCTATTGGTCTTGATTTTTTTTGAAGGGTTGGTGTGCCAACATGCAATTAATCACTTGTTGGCTTTTAAGGAAATGAAACTGCAGTGCACCCTTTGGCTTTATTGTCCTTTTTTTTTTTTTGGCATTTATTAGCATTGCAATTTTTAATATGAGAACCTTGGCTGAATGCTCAGCGATAATAATGTGGACAAAACAATGCAAAAGAAGTAATTTTTAAAAGTCAGTTTCTACGCATTAAACTGTTACAATACCTGTGCACACACCAGGCCTCAGATACCACTAACTTCACTGTGAAAGTCCCTTACAGTCTGAAGTTGTTAGAATGTACCTCCTTTGTCAGGATGGAGCTATTCCCGTGTACAAAGTGGCAGTATTCATTTGTTATCACTTCCCACTGTTTCTTCCTCCAAAATCTGGTTTGGATTGATTATCCTTCCTCACAGCTGCTCCATGGGTGGGAAATCACTTCTAACCAGTTTTCCTCCTTTGGATTCTATTCTTTGTAGGGAACTACCTTCCCGATGAAAATTGGACACAATTTTAAAAATTAAGCATCATTTGTTCTAATCAGTGTCAGTACTAAAAGTTCATAGAGAGGAAGGTATTAAAGTAGACAAATAAATTACCTGTATGTAAGCATGCAGCTTCCTTTAACTTTTATTAACTTGACAGCATTTTTTTTTTCATTTTGAAGTGGACTAGAATGTTCCCCTTAAACCAGTAGGCTCTGCTTCTATAGAGATTTAAAATGTGTACATCCATCTCCAACAGTTTCCTGTCTCCCCACTCCACCACCACCAAAAAGCACAGATCTCAAGGATGGGCATTGCTACTCCCTAACGGTCACTGTTAATGAAAAAGATACTAAGTGCCCAAAGGCTGAACTCTTTGGTTTTGGTATTTTTTGTAATGCTAGCCTCAAAATGAGTTGAGAAGTGTTCCCTTCTTCCGAAAGAGTTAGTGTAGGGTTGTGTTGTGGATTGAATTGTGTACCACACACACACACACACACACACACACACACACACACACACCAAAAAAAAAAAAATAGGCATAGTACCTCAGAATGTGTCTTTATTTGGGAATAGGGTCATTGCAGTAAAATGTTAAGATGAAGTCATACTCATTTAGGGTGGACTTTTTAATCCAATATGACTAATATCCTTATAAGAAAAGACACCAACATGATATTCGAGGGGAGAATGTCGTTTGAGAACAGGCAGAGATTGAAATGTTTCAGGTGCATTTCACCAAGGATTGCCAGCAAACCACCAGAACTAGGAACAGGCCAAGAAGGATGCATCCCCACGTAGCCCTGCTCACACCTTCGTGCTGAACTTCTAGCCTGCAGAACTGTGAGAAAATAAATTCTGTGAAGCCACCCAATTTATGGCACTTGGCTGTGGCAGCTCTAAGAAACTAATACAGATTTTTGTTTGTTTTTTTTCTTTCAAGTTGGTTAGAATTCACCCAGTGAAACTGGATACATAATTTTTTTGTGTGTGGAAAGATTTTTAATTATGAACTCTTTCTTTAATAGGTATAGGGCTGTAAGTATTTTCAATTTGTTCTTGTGTCTGTTTTGGTAATTTGTGTATTTTAAGGAATTTGTTCATCTAACATTACATTTATTGGCATACAGCTGAGTTCATAATATTTTTTTTATGTCCATAGGATCTGTAATGACATTCCCTCTTTCATTCCTGATATTGGTAATCTGTGTCTTTATTTCTTTGATCAGTCTACGTTAGTGTTTCTCCAGACCCCCAACCCCCAGCCAGGGGACATTTGGCAATATCTGGAGGCGTTTTTAGTTATCACAACTTGGAGTGCTTATGCCACATCCTTCATCCTTCAAGCTCAAAACCTCTCGCGGCAAAGAATTACCTGTCTCGTGGTATCAGAAGGGCTGAGGTTGGGAAACCTGTTGTAGGGTTTACAATATAGACCTATTTTAAACTAATATTGTCACTTCATGTTTAATATAAGCAGCTTGCAATAAAATATTTCTACTCACCCCCTTCCATCTTTTAAGTGCTATCATGGGCATGCCTTGTACTTCTCTAGATATTATAAACCCCACAATACATGGTTGCTGTTGTTGCTGTAAACAGTTTAGTGAGGACATTTTCCCAAGAGAAGAAATACCTCGTTGTTACTCATGTTTTCAGCACTCTGTGCATTCTTGTGCGGGTCCACGTTTCATCTGGGGCTCTTTCTTTCCACGGGGTCGTGCAGTGCAGGCCCACCAGTGACATTCGCTCAGCTTTTGTTTGGCTGAAAAACTATAGTTTGCTTTCATTTTCGAAGCGTATTTTGATTTGGTATAGTATTCTCCAGTAGCAGTTTTTTAAAAATTCTGTAAGATACCATCCCATTGTTTTTTTGTTTACAAAGGTTATGATAAGAAATAAAGCTTTTATTCTTTAATAGAAAGCTTTAAAAAAAAAAAAACCACCTGTATATTTTAGGGAATATTTCAAGAGTACATTATTGAAAAAATAGTAACAAAGTTTAATACACTATACTCAGATTTTATAAACAGACTTGTTTTTGTCGTGTTTTTTTTTTTGCTTTTCTTTTTTTTCCTTTTTTTTTTTTCTCCACTCAAAAATTTTTGAGGCAACTTATTTCTCAGCCTCAGTTTTCCTCACCTGTAAAATGAGGCTGCCAGTGATTCTCACCAGTTTGTTGTGAAACTTAAGTGAGATACCGGACACACAACATCTAGAACTTGAAAGGACATAAACATGGTACCAGAGTACACAGGTGTCCTCCTGTGTGCCTCCTTTCTGACCTGGGGGCTCATAGGTGCAGCATATTGGTGGGAGCCCCCTCGGTGCATCTTTCCCGGCCACATGGCAGCAGCGCTGTGTGGATACCTTGCCTGCCCTCCCACACACCCTGGGAGCCACGGGGTAGCCAGGGTGGACCTGGAATGAGCAGTGTGGCCTCTGCTTAGGAGTGCTGCTCCTGTCAGTAGTTCACAGGTTACTTTTAAATAAATCTGATATTTATTCAATCAAGGTTGGGGATATCTTCTTAGGGTACTTTCACCTGTTAATTTAAATTATGTGAATATGCCCTAACCGGTTTGGCTCAGAGAATAGAGTGTTGGCCTGCGGACTGAAAGGTCCCGGGCTCGATTCTGGTCAAGGGCATGTACCTTGGTTGCGAGCACATCCCCAGTAGGAGGTGTGCAAAGAGGCAGCTGATAGATGTTTCTCGCTTATCCATGTTTCTCTCTATCCCTCTCCCTTCCTCTCTGTAAAAAATCAATTAAATATATTTTAAAGAAAGAATTCACATTTAAAAAAAATAAAATAATTATGTGAATATAGTAAAAAATGCTTGGCATTCTATATTTTGCATATTTCACTCTTTCAGGATGCTCTTCCCTCTAGTTAGACTAAAGTTATATTCATTTTCAATTGTGGATACGAGCTACAGTATTTAAACCAACAAAAGTTTCATATTAGGAAAATCTATAACAGTTTTGGATTGTGGGCTTAGAATCAACAGTAAAAACTTTTTCCAATGCATCTAATCATCTTAGAATATCCATTAATGATATTCACATTAAAGGATGCATCCACTAAAATGCCTTTTTTTCCTTTTTGTCCCAGTAAGATAAACTAATTGGGCGTGGTGGATAATATTTTGCCTTCCTGTAAGAATTGGTGAATTTGCTGTTTTGGGTCTGTACGTGGCCATAGGCAGCAGCACTTTGACAACTGTTCCAAATACCCCTCCTGTGCTTTCCCTCTCCTCAGTGGGCCTTTGGAGTGACGCTGTGGGAGCTCATGACTCTGGGCCAAACGCCCTATGTGG
Source organism: Lasiurus cinereus (assembly GCA_011751065.1). Lineage (NCBI taxonomy): Eukaryota > Metazoa > Chordata > Mammalia > Chiroptera > Vespertilionidae > Lasiurus > Lasiurus cinereus. Next base: position 14,176,522 of record JAAGEH010000125.1, read on the forward strand.
ACATCGACCCCTTTGAGATGGCCGCGTATCTGAAAGATGGTTACCGAATAGCCCAGCCTATCAACTGTCCTGATGAACTGTAAGTTTTTCTGCGCTTGAAGACATGGGTTTCAGTCCTTTCATGATGTTGGTATAAAAGAAAAGCAGCGGGTGTCCAGAGGCTTCCCTTTGAGAATAATGACTCTTCAGAGGTGAATTAGACTCTTCCAGAGAACCATGGAGTCAGCCAGACTCGTCCACTCTTCAACACATTTGACAGGACTTTTTGCATCTTATGTTTGTAACAATTAATCCATCCAAGAGACTAATGCATGTGGTGAGAAAATGCTGAACTTTATGTGAGTTACTCTATGCAGAGTGAAGGATGACTTTTATTTATACTAATAGAATCTTAAGGACATATCTATATATACAAAAGGCTAATATGTTAAGTGTCCAACCACCTGATCAGTTGCTATGACGCTCACTGACCATCAGGGGTCAGACACTCAATGCAGGAGCTGCTGTGTCATGCATGATCATTTACAGAGAAACAGCACTGCAGACCTGGGGCCCACAAAGCAACATTCGGCTTCCCCCAAGTGGGACACAGGCCCCACCACACCTCAGCGCGACAGCCCACCAAATCACAGCCAATGTTGCCAAGACCCATGGCACAAAATGAGGCTCACAGCCCAGTCCAGCCCGGAAACAGTAGCTGTGGGCACTGGGTAATGACATCTGAGGCAACACCTGGCTTCCTCTCCTAGCAACTAGCCTTCTTGCAGTTTCTTCAGCCCAGGAACACAGCTTGCTTTATAGCCAGGTGGTAACATTTCACACTGTAATCAAATGTCTGTGAAGCATTTTCCCATGCCTCATCTCATTTGAGCCTCACAAGTCCTGGAGTAGGTAGATAGGAGAATCAGTGGAACCCTATTTTCTTTTCATTAGCCAGAAAACGGAGATTTAGAAACTTCATCCAATGGAAAAGAAGTAAGAAATGGTGGACCTTGAAAATGACTTCAGGTTTTCTCACTGTGCAGAATATAATGAAACCTGCTACAGTTAAATATTTTACCCTTTGTTCTCCCTGTGTGCTTACAAAAATAATCTGCTTTATGTTGACATTTACTGCTCTGTTGCTGACAATTACCTGAAAGAGAAGTTGGGGTGCTTTACTAGGCTGGAAAAAGTTTAGCTAAATCAGAAAACAGATCTAATTAAGCAAGTTTATCCTATGTATATAAAAGGCTAGGTTGACTCACACATGCATGATACATATAAAGCTCTCGCTGGCACCAATCTCACATGTGTGTTTTGACCTGTCATTGTCAATCATGAATTTGGTTGACACTTCTATTATAGAGAAAGGGCGAATAGCAATATTAAAATATTTCTTCTAATTAATTTCCTTTCAATGTGCACAAATTCATGCACTAGGCCATTAGTTTAGTTATAAAAAAGCTTTCTCATTGTCATCTTGCAGTGCCAGTTGGTGTCAATTGATATGTTTTGAGCTTAGCAAGTGAAATAGTTCCTGTTTCCTGCTTTCATCACATAGCTCAGCTTCTTCTGTAATGGGACTCAGTCAGGGGTTGATTAGTGCAGGGGTGAGTGTCATGTCTTTCTAGAATCTCCTGAGGTTTCTACAACATGGCAAGGTGACAGCGTTTGCCCTGATTTTACTGAAAACCCAAGGTTCTTAGAGCTTAGCTAAAGCTTTCTCTTCCTCCAGGTTCTTTCTCTCAGACCATAAATATAAGATAACACAGATATTTACATGAAATCTCTGTGTTTGCTGATAAATTTTGGTATGCCCTTATGAAGAATTGAAATCCACATACAAAATTCACATAACTCCTTTTAGCTTCTTTTCATTTTAGAGTTCCCAACAGGTAGTAATGGTGATTGATTTTTAATATGTCATCCTCTCCACCCCCATGCGTGGACAGAAAACATAACTGGCATCAAATCTACCAAAAAGTTGGGAGTATTGATTCGTCACTGTACCATCTCTGTCACTCTGCAGATTTGCTGTGATGGCTTGTTGCTGGGCCTTGGATCCAGAGGAGAGGCCCAAGTTCCAGCAGCTGGTACAGTGTCTCACGGAGTTCCACGCAGCCCTGGGGGCCTATGTTTGACTCTCACATCCCACAGCGTCCAGGTGGAAGGTTCCCGCCACGCTCACCGGGAGCCAGTCATAGATGCCTCACCCATCCCGCGACGCCAGCAGAAGCACATTCATCTTCCAGAACACTGTGCCTTAGAAATGCATTAGAATCTGAACTTTTAAAGACAGACTTAATAATGGGGAATTTTTCTAGATATCACTTTTATTAGGTTGAACTGAAAAGGTTTTTGTAAATTTTTTGGCCAAAAATTTTTAAAACATAGTTACTTTGGACTAGGGGTATCTTCTTACAAAATAAATAAACAGTTTTTAAAATTGTTTAAACACTTGGAATAGCCATTTTAGTGCCAACTGCTTTTTATTTTTTTTACTTCATCAAGGTAAAATGTAGGTGATTCACCTTTAAAGTTTTAAAAATATTTATCACTAGTCTTGGGAATGGTTTGTCTTTGAGATGAAGTACTTTTTCTTAGGAAAAGAAAAACAGCATACAAAGATGTCTGGTTTGCCTTGTACAAGAAAAGGCAATATTGGAGAAAGAAAACTGAAAAGCTAGAATAAAAAAAGAAATTTAAAAAAATACTTACTAGAAATGGAAATGCCCTTTTGTGGAAAATTGTTTGATTTTATTTTTTTAATGAAAAAGATTCTGTTTTGTTTTGTTTTTTTGAGGAAGTAGGAATTGAGTTCATTGAAACATCATAAATTTAGCAGAAATTAGCTTTTCCAGGAGCCAGAAGTAGGTTTGGGGCAAGTCAGTAATAAAGAATGGTGATTTTATTTATTTTCACTCTCTGGAAAAGGTGATGATACAATTTCAGAGAGTGAAGTCACGTTTCTAAGGTTAGGAATCCCTTTATAGCACCTAGACTAGTGCTATGCACAGAGCGGGTGCTCAAGTTGTGAGCTGAAAAAATGTAAACTGGTAAATTTTTTGCTTATCTTCTAGGCTGACAAGTATAAAATTGTTTTTTAAAACTTGAAAAATTAAAGGATTTGTTTTCTATTATGGCAGTATTGAAAATATCATTCCTAATCAATGATTGGTTTGAACATGCAGCAGGTAGATGAGATCTTATATTTCATGGGTGTTTTGCTAAGGCTCCCAGCCCCTGATATAATTATAGCTAACTCTGCTCGGCCTCCAGGTTCCAATAAAAAGTTGGAATTGTGATTACAAAGAAGTGTCACAACACTGACACTTTTCTCCAGAATCTTTAAATTAGGGGTGCGTGTGTATTGGTGTTTGGTTATAGTTGGCCTAATGCATAATTCAATGGGCCTCCTAGATGGTTAGGCCTAAGGGTGCCTTCTGCTATTCCCATCCTCATAGGTACACAAGGGGGAATGCATAGCAGTTGGAGGCCTTTGCTGTTGTTAAAGAAGCTTTATGAATTAGCATCACATCTGGAAAAATAGCTCACACAGTCCATCCTTTGTCACAAACAGGCCAAGAGCATGGTTTTTCTGTGTATGATTTATTAACACTGACTCTTTGGTTTTTTGAAGTACTCAACACCCTGAATGGCTGGCTTTTAAAAAAACTCTGTGAACTCTTTGTAAGTTATAGATGTTCTCATTCACAATCTGCAATCTTAGAAGGCATCCAATCAACACACATTGTTTAGCACTAACTATGGACTTATGCACAACGCTGGCTTCCCTTCCAACATTCAATGCATTCCTTTTTTGTGTTCAGGTTAGTGTACTGTTTAGAAGTTACAGTTCTGTGTACAAGGTCAGCTCAAAAGAAAAAGTACTGACATCTGACTTCTACCCCAAATTAGCAAGTAGTGGAGGTGCTGTCCACTAGCTGGCCTGGTGGTGCCTTTAACATTATCAATTTGATTGTAAGCTGTTGTATGTATGTATATTAGTTTCATAGTAGGTGGTTTAAGAATTTAAATAGATTTTTCTTGCCAACCTACTTGGAGTCAGAGGAAGAAAAGAGCAGTTATAGGATTTTTATGGCTAGTCTTCCAGTTGTTTTGTCATAGATTGTGAATTTCACTGAGCAGACTTTGTAGAAAATGATATTTTTATAGGAAATAAACAAATTGACAAAGCACTGATATGATAGTATAAGCTGGCTCTAGTCACCCTTCTGCCCTTTCTTATGATACTGCTATTATAAGAATATTTTATTTATAGAAGCGAGGAGGATTGGCTATTTATTCAGTATGTATGTATTGAGTGCCCACTGTATATTTGGCTCTAAGATATGCAGGGAACAAGATAGATGAGGTTCTGCCCTTTCTAGGGCTTATATTCTAGTTAGGAGAAGCAGCTAATAAATTTAAGATTTTGGTAAGTGCTATGAAAATAAAGTAGGATGGTATTATAACTTTAGATGTAATATTGAGCCAGGCTTCTCTGAGCAGGTGGCATTTGAGTTGACATCTGAATGCTAAGAACACAGCATTGAGAAGGGACATAATTGCAGAGGACTTACAGCAAGAACGAGTGGGCCTCCAGGCTCGGCCCTTCCTGTTTATCTTCCAGTGGCTGTGGCTGCTGCTGGAAGAAAGGAACAGAGGTCGGTGTGACCAGACTGTAGTCAGGGAAGGGCGGGTTCTGCATGAAGTCTGGGAGGCACGCACGGGCAGCAGGGTCTTACAAACTATTGGGCACATTTATATTTTCTTTACATATAATGGTATCTTAAGGATTTTTTTTTTTCGGTAAGGGATTGATTGACATGACCTGATTTATCATTTTAGAAAAACGATTATGCCAACTCTTTTGTGAAGATTGCATTGTAGGAAGGCAAAGATGAAAGTCATGAGACTTTGAAGAAACTGTTGCACAGTGTAGGAAAGAAAGTATAGTGGTTTGGGAGATTGGAAGGGCAGATTGGAGATGTGTTTTGAAGGTAACAGACAGGGTGGAGTGGAGAAGGAAAGAGAGTGATCAGGGATGACGAATTTGTTAGGGGCTTGAGCATCTGAATGAACAGCTAAGCTATATAATGAGATGGAAAAGGCCCTAGGAGGAACAAGATATTGCCGTGGCAGGGGGATCAGTAATTCGTTGTAGGCTATGTTTGAGTTGCCAAATGGTCATCTGAATGGAGTAGACACATGGGAGTAAAGCTCAGGGAAGAGGCCTCATTGAACATGTAAATGGAGGAGTGTAATGTAGTTTATCTTTAAAAGCCATGGCACTGGGTGAACTTGCTTCAGGCAGTGGTGTAGATGGAGCGGAGGTCCTAGGCCTGAGTCCTAAGCACACCAGCATTTAATGGTCTGAGAAGAAGACAGAGAAGAAGCCACTGCTGTTGGAAAAAGCAACAAAAACAAACAAACAGGAAAATGAAGTGTCGTGGAAACCAGGGGAGAAAATGTTTCCAGTGGGGAGAGAATCTTCTATGGAACTTGGTGTTTGGAGGGTACAGTATTGACAAAACCAGCAGAGATCAGAGCAAGTTGGAAGTGTGAACACGTGGGAAAGGCAGATTCTTATATAGTGAGAGCTACTGGGAAATGTAGTAGTAACTAGGGAAGGTCAAAGAAGTGTTCTGGGTGGGGATTTTTTTGTGTGTTTTGTTGGTTTGTTTTTGGTGGGAATATGGGACACGGAGGAAAGCATGTTTGTTTTCCAGATGAAGATACAGGTACCAAAGAATGTTCCTTTCACAGGCTAATGGGAATAATCCAGTAGAGGGAGAAAAACCCCTTTGGAGTGTGGGACATGCCTCTTGCCTTTTGGTCCACACGCATGAAAGCCTCTGCCCTCCACCTCCCAGTCCCTTTGGTTGTGGTAAAGGTTATGTTTTTCATGGAAAAATAAAGTGACAGTGAGGGGAGACAGTATACAAAACGTGAAACATTCCCACTGAATGACATGCTGTTGAGTTGACTAACCTAGAACCTCAGACCCATCACAGTGTCTTGCTAGCTGCAATCCTTTTCCTGTTGCCTCTGTAGCTGCTAACCCATCCAGCCAACCTCTGCCAGAGTAACGCTTCCCACATTCCCACGTGGAGCTCCTGCCGTTCCTCCTCGACACTCTTCAGCAGTTTCCCGGAGCCTTCCGGGCGGGGATGAGAACTCCTAGGTGCAGTCGCTACAGTTCCCTTGCTTCTCCACCAGCTGGCTCACTACTGCTGTTCCACCTATTCCTTCTTTTGCATGTGCTGCTCTTAGAATGCCAGGCTTCGGGTTAGATTGCCTGGCTCCAGGAGGCTCCTCTGATGCCTTCCCCTGCCCTGCCGGAGCTTTTCAGCCTGTTCCCTGGGTGTGCACTCCCACAAAGGTAAGACGGGGGTACATGTAGTTAGTTATTTTAACCACTTGGCTGTGCATTCTCTGAGGATAGAAACTTGTGTTTTCCTGAGATCTCAATCTCCATTGCTTAATTAGCACTTGACATATGGTAGGCTTGAATATTTAATGCATTGATGAGTAAAAATACCTAAATTTACATAAGAGAGCAATTAGAGAGACTTAAAAGAAAAAAAAATCTAATTCCTTTAGAGGATTATCTCATATTTAAAGTATTATGTTTTAACACCAGTGATACTTGTAATCAAATTGAAGAGATTTTTCTTATGAAATAAAAAGAGACAGATTGATGGGGAAGACCATATCCCACTGCAGTGCTGGCTTAAACACCATCCCCTACCCCCACGCCCAATCCTTATTTCCCAACACCCTTTTTACTTTATTTTCCTGCTTTTTCTTTGGTTACAGGAATAATTAAGCCTGATTGCAAATTCTGCTTCATGCTTCTTTATAAGGCCAACCTCATTTGGAGTTATACATGATATAATTCATGACTTTGAAGATTGTTTTCCAGGTGTTATTCATTCACACCAACACCATATAATAAAAAGAAGGTGATATAATTTATGGGGCTAAAAAGAATTTAAACAGTTGCTTATTAATAATTTTTGTTTCTATATTCATTTTCACCTTTAATATTTCAGGATAACATTGAATTTAATTTTCTGGGACACAATACAATTATCTTGTATAACTGTATTTGCGTACAGTCATGTGCCACTTAACAGACAGAATACCTTCTGGGAAAAGTGTCCTTCGGTGATTCCGTTGTTGTGTAAATATTATATGACTGATAGCTCAGTAGGCTTATTTACACCAGCATCACCACAAGTGCATGAGTAATGTGTTGAGCTACATATGGCCTTACATTGCCATATTACTAGGAGGTAGGAATTTTTCAGCTCCATTATAAACTTATGGGGCCATGTTGTATATGTGGTCTGTTGTGGATAGAAATGTTATGCCACACATGACTTTGTACATTTTATATATAAGTAAACTGTATCTGTGGGTTCTGTTTTCTTTCTGAGAATGATATTCTTTAAGTAATTCAGGCTAACCAGGCCTAGAAGGTTTAGTAGAAGATGTCTCCTAACCTTTCAAAGAACAGATGTTAATATTTTTTAGCTCTGCCTCTGTGGTTCAGTGGTTAGCATGTTGGCTCATGCACTGAAGGGTCTTGGGTTCAATTCTCAATGTTTCTCTCTCTTTCTCTTTCTCTCTCTTTCTCTCCATCAGGATACTCCAGAGACTGGTGGACTTGAGGAGGAATTGGTCATGGGCCCTGGCAGAAAAGCACCTGAGTTATTTAATGTTCTGAATAAACTTCCTCTAACTCTGACTTTCCTCAGTCCAAATGGGTTTGACTTGACCTTAATCTCTTCATCAGGAAGTACAAGGTCTTGATATTCCTGTAGTTTAAGTTTTGTGTTGGAATCTCTAGGCAGTGTCCCTCTGGCCTTTGCTCTTTTGTTTTGTTTTTTTTCTTTTTTCTTCCTGAGAAAGACCCACAGATGACTTAGCAGAAAGAAGGGCAGCTTTGTTTGACCTGATAGATATTCTTGGTCAGCTAAGCAGACGCCTGTCTTGTGTGAAGTGCTCCCCAGGGTCCAGCTTGCCCCTTCTGGGAAGGCAGGAAAAGGAAACCCTGGCACTGCTGGGCTTCATGGAAACCTTGTATTGGTTCCACCCAAGGGCCTTCCCCTGTCTCCACCGTCCTCTGGCCACTGGGAACTTCTTCCCGTTCTTTAGCATCCCTTTATTGCCAGCCTCACCGTCTGGCTCATGTAGTACAAGTCCCTCTTAAGGGAACCTCATTCCCTTTCCACAGGATGTGATATTTCAAGTTCATTTAAACAATATAATATGATTTAAAAGGAGCTATTAAATTGTTTTTCCCCCTCTAGCCACCTTAGCATAGCGTTGCATTTTAGAGCTGAAAGGAGAATAACCTAATACTTGTACCTTTAAAGAAAGGGAATTCATTATCACTTTCTAGACACAAGATAAAAAATAGGCTCTTTCTCTTTTAAGGATGTAGGTGTTCCTTCCCAGGGAGAGGAATTAATTATTGGAGTGTACTCCAAATAAATTATTGCTCCTAAAGGGGGCATTTTAATATACAGCTGTTGAATTTGTGGACAATGATTTTATTTTAGTTTTTTTTTTTTTTTTTTTTTTTGCTCTGTGGGCAGTTTGGTATTATTGGAGCATAGTATTCAAGGCAGAAAGTGGCAAGAGAGACCCTATTTGGTGGTCTCAACATTTGTAGAAATGTAAGGAATTGGATAGGCCTCTGATAAACATGAGAATTGGAAGCGTGGCCAACGCTAGGCTCTGAAAGGAGGTAAGAGAAGTAGAAAGCAAATAACTTCCTTTTAGGTAAGAGAGAAAAGTTGTACACATCACTTCTGCTCATATTTCATTGGTGAGAGCATAGGCACCTAGCACAAGGAAGTCTGGGAAATGGGTCTAGCTGGGCAGCCATGTTCCCAACTAAAACCCTATTTCTATGAAAAAAAAGAATAGATTTGGGGGACCAGCAAACAATCTGCCACAGAAGATGAAGGTAGCTGCAGGTTGATGGATGAAGGGTTGAGTTTTTGGTTTTTTGTTTTGTTTTGTTTTGTTTTTCTGGACAGGTGTGAGGATAGCAGTGCAAGAGAGTTTGGGATGATGAGGCATATGTAGTTCAGGGGATCAGCTGAGAGCTCCAGACGGGCAAGGTAGTTAAGCCAAGATATTGTGGACCTTGGAAACCTTGAGTCCGGGAGGTTGCAGAATAGATGTGAGACTAAAGGAGGAAGTGGTTGGGATAGGAATTAGTTATTCATGGTTAGAGCAGGAGCTGGAGCTGGATGTAGAGGTTGCTTAGTTCTGGGAGACAAGACCCGTGGTGGAGCCATGGGTGCAGGAGGTTGACATGGTGAGCTGGGGTTTGCAGAGTTGAGGCAGACACAGGGCATGTTTGGTGTACCCTGCACAGTGGTCAGACCTCCTGTCCTGGCATTGAGTACCCTTCACCATCTGGCCCCTGGCTGTCTCACCTTCTCTCCCTTCCTCGCTACCTAATACTAAATCGGTGTTCATACCCCCCTTCCCATCAATCCAGGTTATTCCGCTCATCTATAAAAACCACCTCATGTGTCATCTCTCCCAAAGGCCGTCCTTGATCCCAGGCTTCTTAAAGTCTCTCTGTTTCTGTCTGGATTCCAGCGGTCTTCTTCCTTTGCTTAGTTATAGTTTGTAACTTAACCTTACATGGGACCAGTTTGCCTTTCTAACCTATTATATATGCACTACATATCTACTAACGGGCAGTTTCTGGACTTACTTTTGTATCAAATTTTTGAGACAACCTGATTGGCCAGTTCATCTCTTCTTTTCATACTGGATCATAGCTGTCCTGGATGTGAGCTACCATCAGCTGGTCACTCATGTGTAGGGGAACAGAATGGGCAGATCAGGACACTAACCCGACTGCTTGCCATGCAGGTTCAGTGCCAAGGCTGTGACCTATGAGGGCAGAGCTGTGGGAAGGACTACAACCCCATCATTTCTGATCTTCCTGCCAGGTCTTGAGCAGGGGAGGGAGATAAAAGTTGGCTGTTTCTCCTTACCATCCAGAACAATAAGTTTATATTGTACTGGAGGATCTGATCGTTTGTTCATTCAACTAGAATAGCTGAGACACTCTGCCAGGCCTTGGAAACTGGGAAGGCAAGGAGGCCACCCTGTCATCACAGTCAGTAGTGTGGGAGGGCAAAGGGGGACCTAGGGCACATAAGCAGAAGTTATGGTGCTGTGGACATCCCCCAGATTCCAGCCCCAGGGAGCCTTCTTCAAGGGCCCTGTAGAACCCAAAAGTCCCATTTGGGGAGGGCATCTCCAGAGACGTGAAGGAGCAGTGCCCTCCAGCTCTGAAGAGGAATGGCTCAAACCATTGCCCCTGCGTGGCCATCACTTCTGTCCTTGAATTTGGTTTCCTAATTGGCCCCAGTAGTGTGAGGAGAAACTGAACTTCAAGCCCCCTTCCTCCAACCCTTGCCCCTCTAACCCTAGGTGCCCAGACCAGCCAGTCCCAGTGTTTGAGGGCCTCGTCCTCACCGTCAGGAAACCACTTGCAGCATCAGCTGGAACCAGTCAGCCTGCCTTCCTCTGTCCCCTCCCTCCTTGTTTTTATTAAAACTTTTACTTGTAAATCCAGCCCTTTCTATCCAAGAATCTGTTTCTTGGAAAATAAATAGTCCATTTCCCAGAGTTAAAAAAAATGAAAAATCCTAATTCTGTGGAAAGCCACATCACACAGGTCAAGGGAGATTTCTCTTCTCAGGGTGGTGAGATGTCTAGCCTGGCCCCCAGGCCCTGGCTGCATGGCTGCCGCAGGCAAGAGCTGGGAGAAGCTGAGGGGCAGGCCTGAGGTGGTCTCACTATGCCGGACCTCCCACAGCCTCCCTGGAGCTGACTCCAAGACGGTGGCCCCGAGTCTTTGCGGGAAGTCCCTGCTGAGGTTGGACGTGAAGAGTGTTCCCTCTCATACTCCTATCCAGTCACCCCAAGGTCGTCCTCCCCTCAGGAGAGAAGACATCTCTCTCTTCTCTACGGTTGTCCAGGCAAGGAAGAAGCACTCGGGATGGTCACAGAGTCACCTACTACACTTCTGATTAGAAGTCTCTCGTTCAGATGACAACACTCCATGCCACTCAGTCGGTATGAGAGATCAGCCTTGGTTCCTCTCTCTCTCTCATCCCCTTACTCCTAAAACGTGTCTCTGTCTCCCCCACTTCACTCCATCACCACCCCCTCGGGTCCAGGCTTTCACCACAACCGCCTGGACAACTGCAATCCCTTCCTAACGGGCTCCCTCCAACCTCCCCCACTTTGTCCACTCTCTTCACAGCTGCTGAGCCATCCTGTGAGGGGGTCTTGCTGACCGAAGACCTATCTGGATCACCACAGTGGACAAGTATGGCACAGCTTGATTTTCCGGAACAGCTGGAGACCCCACAAGCCTGCACAAGAATTCCAGAGGGAATTGCACAGCAAGCATCACCTCCTTACCCTGGAAACTGGGTGAGGGGAGGAAGCCCTAGGAAGTAAACCAAGGCCAGGGTGGTTATGCTAGACAGAGAGCTACCTGGACTTTCACAAAAGCTTTCTCATCTCTCCCTCTGGCCAGCATTACTGTCCCGGCCACCTTGGAGCCCCTGGGCTTTGTTCTGTGTATGGTCTGTGGGTCTGGGACTAGCCAGTCCGTTTTTACCCCTTCTACCAGTCTCCATGGGGCTTCTTTAATTCCCTAGTTATAGGACTCCATTCAGCTGTATTTCAGGCAGTTCTGAAGGATGGTTTTTCTGCAGTTTAGTTATAATTTTGATGTGGTGGTGGGAGGAGGCAAGTACCGCATTTACCCACTGTGCCATCTTGCCCAGAAGTCTCAAAGACATTAATTTTTTTAGTTTGTTACATTGTATCTTCCGAAGCAAAGAAGAACCACTCCATCCTCTCCCCTGCAACTTCTTTTAGCACTTACGGTTTATTAAATACATGATTGCTTGGAGCAAAGAGTAATTTTATTGATCAAACAAAGGTAGTCATCCCACTTCCAATGAGAAATACAGATAAGGAATTCATTATTCCAGGAGTTCCTACTGACAGGGAAAAAAAATGCAAATGTATGTAAAATTCTTAGAGAAAGGTATGCCAGAGATGGTTTCTAAAACACATTCCTGAAAGGGAAGGAGTGAAGGAGGGAGAGAGAGAGCCAGCCAGCCAGCCAGATAATCATTAATGTTGATCTACAGGGTGAGATGGCCATGTATAGGGAGTTTTTTACATAAACTCCACTGATTCTGTAGGTACCTTTACTCTCCCATATCTGTGTCCCTTTGACATTGAACAGCATCTGGCTCATCTGTTCATACATTCACTCATACTTATACTCCTACACAATTTGGCTAGAATGTCTAGAGTTGCTTTTCTAGTCGTAGCAGCAACTTCGGATCAATGGCCCTGACCTCTGGACCCGGACCTGAGACCACAGGCGCCTACCGGGGTTGGGCTGCTGCCTGTGGCCATGAGCCACTAAGGAAATGACCCGTGACCTAGACATCACCAACTCCCTGCTCCAATTCCCCAGTACAAGCACCACCTAGAATGTCATTCGGAAGACATGATACTGTTGGCTGACCTACCATGAAAGGGAAGCACTGGCAACTGCCATGGTGACTTCATGACAAATGGCCTTCCCTCCTTCCTGCCCCAGGATGGATTTAGTTCTTTATTTTTTATTTTTTTATGCAGTGAAATTGGAAAGTGCACAGTACTTTTGTTACATACTTTCTCATCTAGGCACAGACACCAGGAAGTGGCTTTGAAATGGTTTCTGAAGACCTAAGGAAAACATATTTGTTACAAGTGTACTTGCTACATTAAGCATTTGCTTAACTTCTTGTGGTCTCGGAGGAAAATGCCAAGCTGTAGGTGTGGGACTGGAGTTTATTGTCAGGTTAATTAAGCCCTAACAAAAAGGGGGAGAGAAAATATTTTTGAAGGGGGATGCTGTTGCTTCATGTTCTATCTTCAGTCTCTTAACCTCTAATATTTTCCTCAGTTTAACTTGATCCTGCATTCTGGATAACATTTTTTTTACCATACCTTCTGATTCAGCAATTCTTTTTTTCAGTTGTGGTTCTTCTACTTTTTAATGGACTTAGGTTTTTAAAGTTTGATGGCTATGTTTTTCATTTCTAAAAGCTTTTTTTTTTCCTTGTAAAACATACATCTTTTTTTTCTAAGTAGTTGCTTATGTTTTCCACTGCATCTTTATTGTTTTAATCATTGTATGTATGCCTTTTTAATCTAAATCTGTTAACTCCATTTCTTGAAGTTGCTTGTGCTTTTGCTGATTCTCAATTAGAACTAATAAAACTATTAGACAAACTATTGGAACTAATTTTAAAAACCAAAAGGCCTAATAAAGAATAACTTACCAGAATTATTTGGAAGGCTAATAACTGATTATAGCAGTTTATTATACTCAGTACATCATGTCCAGCTATCAAAGAAAAAAAATACAAGGTATACTAAAAGGCAAAAAAAAACAATTTGAAGAGACAGAGCAAGCAAGCATCAGACCCAGACATGGCAGGGCTGTTGGACTTATCAGTCCATGAATTTAAAGCAATAATGATTAATATGCTGAGGTACAGGAGATAGCATGCAAGAGCAGTGGGACATGTAAGTAGAGGAAGCAATGCTAGAGCTCGAAATACTAATAGAAAAGAGAATTCCTTTGATAACTTATTGGACTGACACTGCTTTGGAAAGAAACCTCCAAAACTGAAAATCAAAAAGAACAAAGGGTGAAAATAAATAAATGACCAAGGACTGTGGGACAACTACAAAAGGTGTAACATATGTGATATAGTAATACTAGAAGGAGAAAAATAGAAAGGAACCTAAATACTTAAAATATGACTGAAGGTTTCCCCAAATTAATGTCAGACACCAAACTACAGATATAGGAACTAGGAAACTGAGAGAACACTAAGATAATCCGCTGCCCCCCCCCAAAAAAAAACGCAGAGATTTAAGCATATTAATTTCAAACTATAGTAAATCAAAAATTCTGAAAAAATCCAAAGGGGAAAAAACTTTACCTTTAGAGCAATGGTTCTCAATCTTTCTAATGTCTCGACCCACAGGTTGAGAACCACTAGCAGGGTCACCTAAGACCATTGGAAAAACAGATATTTACATTATGATTCATAACAGTAGCAACATTACAGTTATGAAGTAGCAACGGAAGTAATTTTTATGGTTGGAGGTCACCACAACATGAGGAACTGCATTAAAGGGTCGCGGCATGAGAAAGGTTGAGAACCATTGCTTTAGAGGAACAAAGATAAGAATTATATCTCACTTATCAGAAAGCATACAAGCAAGAAGAGAGAGGAATGAAACCTAAGTGTTGAGAGAAAAAAGAATCCTACAAACCTATAATTCTTTACCCTGCAAAATTATTCTTCTGAAAGAGAAAGACTTTGTCAGACAAATAAAAATTGGAATTTGTTGCCAGTAGACCTCCATTGCAAAAAATGTTCAAAAAAATTCTTTAGAAATAATGAGGAAAATAATATAGGGCCAGGAACTCAGGTCTACATAAAGGAATAAGTGAATGTAAAATAAAAGGAACTTCACAAGCTTATTCTAAAATTTACTTGGAAGAGAAAATGTGCAAGAATATTTCTGTTGAGAAATCAGCTGACAGTCTTATGGGAGTTTCCTTGTAGGTAACTGTCTTTCTCTTCCTGCTTATAAGATTCTCTTATTATCTCTATCCTTTGCCATCTTGGTGTGGGCTTCATCTTGTTTGGGACTTTCTGTATTTCCTGGACTTGTATGTTTATTTCCTTGACCAGGTTAAGGAAATTTTTCATCATTATTTCTTCATGTAGAGTCTCAATCACTTGCTCTCTCTCTCTTCTGCTAGTAGCCTATGATGCAAATGTTATGATGCAAATGTTATGCTTGATGTTGTCCCAGAGATCCCTTAAACTATTATCATTTTTTAAGTCTTTTCCTTTTTGCTGTTCTGAATGAGTGTTTTCTACTACTCTGTCTTCTAAATTGCTGATTAAATCCTCTGTTTCATTTTATCTGCTATTGACACTTTTTAGTGTAGTCTTCATTTCAGTTACTGTATCTTCATTTTTGACCGGTTCTTATTTATGGTTTCTATGTTGTTTTTAATGCTTACTATCTCTATGGAAGTTCTCATTAAGTTTCTTGAGCATCTTTATAACCAGTGTTATGAACTCTCTCTCTCTGGTAGACTTACTGCATCCATTTCATTAAATTATTTTTCTGGATATTTGGGACATGTTTCTTTGTCTCTCCATTTTGGCTGCCTCTCTGTGTTTGTTTTTATATATTAGGTAGATCTGTTACCTTTCCCGGTCTTGGCAGGGTGGCTTTATGTAGTAGGTGTCCTGTGCGGTGCAGTGGTGCAGTCTCCCTGATCACCTGGAATGTCCCTTGTATGGGTTGTGTGTGCCCTTCTATTGTAATTGAGCCTTGATTGCTATTGGCACATCATGGGATTCACCTTCAGGCCGACTGGCTGTGAGGTTGGCCATAACCACAGTGTATGAGCTACTGTGTGGAGGCTGACCCTACAGAGTGGGATTCACCACAGTGGGGTCTTATACCTACTGTTACCTCCCTTTGGGTGTGCCGATTTGTGGAGCTAATTGGGTGGTGGATTTTTTTGTTTTTTTGTTTTTTGGGTTGTTTTTTGTTTGTTTGTTTTTTGTTTGTTGTGGTCTGAAACTATCCACTGGGTGTGTTGGTTCTGGAGAGTCTTGGGAGGGGATCCCATGTGGTCAGTGTCAGATGGTGCTTGAGGTCATATCAATAGAAACCTTCAACCGGGGCTACCAGTTAGGAGCTGCAGAGGGATTCACAGTTGATAGCTGCCTTTGTTGGATCGGGGTGGATGTGCATAGGAAGGACCATGATTCGGGAGAGGCCAGTTGCCACCAAGTACTAGTCTTGAGGCAGGTCAGTAAAAGGCCCAAAGCACCCTGAGACCTGCTGCCACCTGCTGGCTGCCATAGGGATCAGCTGTTATAAAGCCCCTGGTGGAGTGCAGGTTGGATGAGGCAGTTGCAGGGAGTTGCAGGGTGGAGGTAATGGAGTTCACCAAGCTAATGCACAATTAGGTGTGGTCATGCGGGGGAAGGTTCAAAACAGGGACAATGTCAGCCGTCCCTCCAGCCCTTATCCTGAAGCCACACAATTCAGATTCTCCCTGTATTTATCTGGCATGTATTTCTTTTTTGCATTTTTTTATTGGATTACATTTTTAATTTTCAAGAACATTTTATTGTTTTTTTTTATTTTCTTTCATTACTTTTTTTTCTTTGTCTACAAAAGAAAAACTTAGAATTTCTTTTTTTCATGTATTTTTATTGATTTAAAGAGGAAGGGAGAGGGAGGGAGGGAGGGGGAGAGAGAGAGAGAAAGAAAGAGAGAAAAGGAGAGAGAAACATCAATGATGAGAGAGAATCATCGACCAACTGCCTCCTGCTCATCTCCTAATGGGGATTGATCCCAAAAGCTGGGCATATGCCCTGACTTGGAATTGAACCATGACCTCCTGGTTTATAGGTCAAAGTTCAACTATTGAGCAACATTAGCCAGGTGAAAAACCTAGAATTTTAATGAGAGTGCTCAGTAGATGTTTTAGAAATTATTTTCTATTCCCATAGGTGGTTGGTATTGGTCTTCTCTACCATCATATTGATCTGTTTCTTCAATAGCCCTCAGGTCGGAGGCTTGGGCAAGATTGACTGGTCATTCTTGACTGGCAGGATTTCATTTAGGGCCCATGATCAGAACACACTCCACACTTGGTACAATGAGGGAAGTCTTTTCTGGGTGCACCATCCTTCCCCAGAGATCCTGTCCAACTTCTTTTATGGGGCTCCCTTTGGTTCAGCCATACCATGTTGTCTTGTTTGTCTGCCTACTCAAGAAAGATGCAAACCCTGGCTGGAGTGGCTCAGTAGTTGGAGCATCAGCCCATGCACCAAAGAGTCAAGGGTTTGATACCTGGTCAGGGGCACATACCTAGGTTGCAGGTTTGATCCCCTGCCCTAGTTGGAACACATGTGGGAAATAGCCAATCCATATTTCTCTCTTGCATTGATATTTTTCTCTCACCCCCTCAATCTCTTCCTTCCTCCCTTACAGTCTTTCTAAAAATCAATGGAAAAATTATCCTCGAATGAGGATTACAAAAAAGCATAGAGTGGATGTGCTCTTGAACACAATTCTTTCCAGACAGACCTAGGATTCACCCTGATTTCTCCCCCTATTGGCTCCAGCCCTCTGCATACACCTTCTAACCACAACGTCTTCCCGGACCCCCAGTGAGCAATGGTTTTCATCCCCTCTGGTTGTCTCCTCTGCTCTGCTTTGCCCATCAGGATGGCTCCATGTCATGTTTTCAAACTCCACCAGTGGCCCCCTCTTCCATGCTTAGTGCTGTGATTTTTATTTTCGCTGGCCATTTTTCACTAGTGTAATCATTGTTGAAACGGGACTCTCTGTCCTATTCAGTTTGACTGAATCAACAATGTGAGAGACAAATTCCAAGCAAGTCTGAGACAAACTACCACATGCATAATTTACAATGAAAAAGGCCAAGGAATGTTTCATTTAAGAATGAGGGAAGAGCTGGGAAGAAAGCATTTCAGAGAATTTCTTTGGAGGCAGTCTTATTCTAATCCTCCCCCACCCCACCCCCATTTATCTACCTATAGGCCAGCCCCAGAAGGGCTGAGGCCAGTGAGAAAGAGAGGAAGTAAGGAACAGAGAAAAAGAAGCTGGTCAGCAGCAATCTGGGAAGCTGGTGATTCTTCTCCCCCCCCCACCACCCAATCACCACCACCCCCACACACACCTAATGTCTGCTCTCACAGGAAGCCTATGGATCTGGGTAGCTTGCCCTTCACCTCCTCTCCTCAAAAGTCCTCTGTCTCTGGTTCTCTACCTTCCCTTTCTTTCCCACCCCGCCTCTTCCCTTTTCCTGCTTTCATTCTTTACCTCTCTTTTTTCATTTATTGCTAATAATACTAACCTCACATTAGTAAGTTCTCATCACTGTTTATAAAGGACTATGACACTCCTCCCTTCCTCTTTCTTTCTGTTTATCGAGCAAACACCACTGCAGAAGGTGATGGTGACTCTCAGAGGACAGTAAGAACATATAAGCACAGTGTGGTCAAGATCCAAGTGAGGGCAGCACGAGGGAGGGATCACACATTCAGCATTGGGGTGTCAGGAAGACTTCCCAGGGGCCATGTTTTGAGGAAAAGTAGAGTTGGCAAGGGGGAGAAGATGTGGACAGAGTGTTCTGGCCAGAGACAGCAGTGTATCCAAAGAGACACAGCAAAGGGTTCCACATTCTATTCCTTCCCCTGTCCTCAGGACCACTAGCACCATCGTCTTGATTACTGCCATTCATTGAGGGCTCATCATATGCTGTGCTGTGAGAAGCCCTTTCCACCCTCAGCTGGCTTGTCTCTGCTCTCTTGCCTGTTCTAGAACCCTCTGCTTTCTGTTGGTCTATGTTCCTTCCAGGAAGCCCACATTTGTTCCTTGTTTCCCAAAGTAGGAAACCTCTGTCAGTAAGCTTTTGGGAAGAGAGAAGCACATTCCAAATGCATGACACCTTTGCATTGGATTAAAATGCCAAACACCTGGTTCCACTGGTTTCTTTACAAATTTCTGTACAAAAATTGTCAGCATACCTAAAGGACCCATAGACAGCCCTTCTCTCATTATAGTTTAGTTAGCAATAATCACTAAGTTATCACACATTGAGGAGTCTTGTCCAGAGGATCAACTGTTTGACCAGTTAGTAAACGGCTTCCTTGTCCTACCTGCCTCCCCCTGTGAAAGGTCCATTTTATTGTTTGGGCCAAAGAAGGAAGGAACGTTTCCTGGTTCTCGTGTCAGGGGACCTACCACACTCTGGAGAGGCTGACTCAGGGGCCCTGGAGAGAACCATTGGGAAGGAATTTCAGGGCTCCCCACCTTAGTCTTCAGATGCTGTTTCCAGGAACTGGGAGAGTTCTTTGAAGTGTTGTTTCATTTGAATCTGTGTTCACAGGGCTCTGCAGTTACGTAGACTGGCAATAAGCCAGCGAGTTATTGCGGCGTGGCCTTGATATTTCCCATCATAGGTTATCACTGTTATTTATTCAGTGTGCCTTCTGTTCTGCAACTTAGATCTCTTAATATATTATTATGTGTTGTGAAACTTGCGTTTTAACCAATCAAGTGGAGGTATAGTGGTATCTCATTAGGGGGATTACTAATAAGGTTGAACACCTCTCTCTCTCTCTCTCTCTCTCTCTCTTCTCTCTCTCTCTCTCTCTCTCTCTCTCTCTCTCTCTCTCTCTCTCT
>JAAGEH010000125.1:14201730-14225871 GCA_011751065.1 Lasiurus cinereus
TGGGAGCGGGGACATGAGCCTCATGTCCCCTGGGCCAGTGCTGGGAGGCTCATATCCCCAGATCCAGTGCTGGGGCAGAGACGCGAGCCTCATGTCCCTGGGCCCTGCACCAGGAGCAGAGACACGAGTCTCTCACAAGTCCCCAATGCTGCAAGTCCTTACCCACCCGCTATGCATTCAGCCTCCTGCTGATCGGTCTTCTAGCTCATTGATGCGGTCCTCTGCTTCTTCTAGTCTAAGTTTGATGCTTTCTATTTAGTTCTTGACAGCAGAGATGTCATTTTTCATTTCTTCTTGATTCTTTATAATTTCCTCTTGGTTCTTACTCATATTGTTGAATTTGCCTTCCATTCTTTTCAGCCACCTTATGACCATTTCTCTGAACTCTTTCTCTGGCAGGTTGTTTGC
Organism: Lasiurus cinereus; assembly: GCA_011751065.1. Taxonomy (NCBI): domain Eukaryota; kingdom Metazoa; phylum Chordata; class Mammalia; order Chiroptera; family Vespertilionidae; genus Lasiurus; species Lasiurus cinereus. Next base: position 14,202,139 of record JAAGEH010000125.1, read on the forward strand.
TTCTATTTTGTTTACTTTCTTTTCTGGTAATGCCTGCTTTTCTTTCATATGCGGGCTGTTTCTTCATCTGCCCATGATCTTTTTCTCCAGGTGTCTGGTTATGTAGTTCTCTCTCCTTTCCGTGTGGTGTGTGGAGCTCCTCTGAATCTGAGTGTTTGCGCCGATTGGGGAGCTGTGTTCTGGGTCCCCCAACTGTTCAGTGGATGCCGCAGCTGTAGCTTTTCAGGCTGCTGTAAACATCCACTTTCCCCTGCAAGATGGCACAGTCTTCATGTTTGTGCTGGTGGCTCCGGGAGGAAAAACCCCATGGCAGTGGGGCTGCCCAGTCAGGGGAGCCCCGTCCAGCAGTCACCCACCTTCTCCTGGAGGATAACTGTCCCTCAACTTGCCAACAAACACTCCCAGTGCGACCCTCAGCTGCTCAATCTGTCCGCTCAGCGACAAGGCTCCATCTATTCCACCGCCATTTCCCCACCCCCTCTGATCGGTCATTCTGCATGAGGGCATCACATCCATTTGCATATTAGCTCTTTATTATATAGGTAGTAGCTATTTTAAAGTCTTTGTCAGATAATCCCAGTATGTGTGTCCTATAGATATTGGCATCTATTGACTATCTTTTTCCATGAGAGTTGAGATTTTACTAGCTGTTTTTTGTAGGGGGTTTTCTGTATGCTAAGTAATTTTAAATTGTGTTCTGACAATTGTGAATAGTATGTAACAATATTCTGGGTCTTGTATGAATCCTCTGAAAAATGTTGATTTTTTTTTTTTAAGAGGCAACCAACTCACTTGGGTTCTGGCTGCAAGTTCCAGCCAGCCTTCTGTGGTTTGTGGCTTTAAATGAGTTCCATTTTCAAACATTTTCAGATCTGTCCTACATGTATGACGTGCATGGGTCCTAGCATACAGTCTATCTCTTGGTTTAATTCTCAAATCCTCTGGTATGCCTTTTAGGAGTAGACCCACACATGCACAAGGTGAGTCCAGGACTTCATAAACTTCATGAGTTGTTTTCCCAAGCTCCTGCTTTTCTGCAGCCTTTTCATGCTGATTCCCTGTGGCTCCCCATTTTGGTCCTCTGTCTAGGAAACTAAAGCAGGTGCTTTAGTTACTCCACTTCCCACACTTGTCCTCATGTCTTGGGCCAAGTGGCAGAAGGACAGAGGCATAAAAATACCAACAATGGAGGCTTGAGCCCCCCTTTGGGGACACTATTGAGACTGCAGATACTCTTATAAAAGAGTAAGTTTCCCTCCTCTAAGTTTTAGGTCCATCTGTAGTTCCTTTCTGGGAATTGTCTGTTCCTAGTGTTTGCCCACCTTTCCATTGGATGACTTATCTTTTTTTCTCTTTTTTTCACTATACTTCATCATATATTCTAGATACTATTTACTGTTTGATATGTGCTATGCAAATATTTTCTCCCAGTCTATCACTAGTTTGTTCACTTATTTGTTTGATTGTGTTTTGTTTTATTTTTGGTATGGTCAACTTCATTAGTGTTTCTTTTTTCCTTTTGTAGTTTTTGCATTTTATGTCTTAAGAACTCCTTATCTGCCAATTTTAAACATATCAACTGAAATTTTCTCCTAGTACTTTTACAGATGAATATATATTTATGAAGGGGTAAGGTAACTTTATTCTGTTTCCCCCTTTCACATTATATACTTAATTGTTCCCAAATCATTGGTTGAATATTCCATCACTTGAAAAACACTTTTGTAATGTTCAGTTCCTGTGCATGCATGGATTTCATTCTGTATTCTCCATTCAGTTAATTTACTTGTTTTACCTGAATCAATAACTTTTTGGTAGAACTCTCTAGTGAGCCCTCAGGTCCTGGATTTTTTTTGTGGGGAATGTTTTTGTTTACTGATTCAATCTCCTTGTTTATTAGTTTGCTCAGGTTTTCTATTTCTTCATGATTTGGACTTGTTATGTTGTGTGTTTCTAAGAATTAATCTATTTCTTCTAGGTTATCCAATTCATTGGTGTGTATGTGTGTGTATGTATGTATGTATGTATGTATATATATATATAATTCTTTTATAATATATTTTTAATTTCTATGGCATTGTTTATAATGCCCCTCTTTCACTTCTGATTTTAGTTATTTGAGTATTTCTTTTTTTCTTAGTTAATATAGCTAAGATTTTTGTCAGTTTTGTTAATCTTTAAATAAACCAACTCAATTTCATTGACTTAAAATTGTTTATATATTATAAACAATTATATTATACAATAATATAATATTAAACAATTATATTAAACAATAATATTATATATTTTGTTTATATATTCTCAAATCTTTATTTCTTTGCTTCTGCTAGCTTTGGGTTTATTTTCTCTAGTATTTTCTGTGTATTTAAATTGTTTATATCTTCTTTAATATACATATTTGCAGCTATAAACTTAGCACTGTTCTCATTGCATCCCTTAAGTGCCATTGCATCCCATAAGTTGTTTCGTTTTCATTTAATTCAAGGTATTTTCTAATTTTCCTGGGCTTCTTCTTTGACCCATTGGTAGTTTCAGAGAGTGTTGTTTAACTTCAACATATCTGTGTGTTTTCTATTTCCCTTGTGCCCTTGATTTCTGGTTTTATTCCATTTGTGATCAGAAAATACACTTTGTATAATTCAATCTTGAATGTGTTGAGACTTGCTTTGTGGTCTGTCATGAAGAATGTACCATGTGCACTGGAAGATATATGTTCTGTTGTTATTGGGTGGGATGTTCTGTGTATGTCTGTTAGGTTCAGTGGATCTGTACCATTAAGTTCTCTATTTTATTACTGATTTTCTATCTAGTTTTTCTATTCATTATTGAAAGTAAGTGTATTGAAGTCTCCTACTATTATTGTATTGCTGTCTATTGATGAGGGGGCAAGGGGGATCAGTATTGTAATTTTGTTAATTGTTTTCTGTATGTATTGTGGCTTTTTTTACTTCCCTTTCCTTCCTTACTCCCTTCCTTTGTATAGTAGTGTGTTTTGGTTCTCTTCTCATTTCCTTTTATGTATGTTCTATAGATTTTTTTTGTGTGTGACTACCATTGCAATTGCATAAAACCTCCTAATATAACATTTAACTTTACACTGACAATGTGAGTTCAATTGCATATAAAACCTCTGCTTCCTTATAACTCCACCCTCCCCAACTTTATGTCATTAATGTCACAGATTACATCTTTCTATATTGTATACCCATAGATTTAAAGAATGTCTTGTCTCAGTCACATGTGTATATACATTCTATGCATCAGGATTATAGAAGTACAGGTTATATTTATCTATGTATTTACTTTTCCCAGGTATGACTATATTTCCTTATTTCAGCTTAAAGGACTCTCTTTAGCATTTCTTGTAGAGCAGGTCTAGTGGTAATCAGTTCCCTCAGCATTGGTTCATTTGAGAAAGTCTTAATTTCTCCTTCATTTTTGAAGAACTTTTTTTGCCAGATAGTATTCTTTGTTGGCAGTTTTTTTCTTCTTGGAGCACTTCAAATATAGTAACATCCCACTTCCTTTGGCTTGAAAAGTTTCTGTTGAGAAATCCACTGATAATCTTATGGGTTATGTGATAAATCTCTTTTCTCTTGCTGCTTTCAAGAATATCTCTTTGTCTTTGACTTCAGACAGTTGGATTATAATGTGTCTCAGTGTGATTCACTTTGGACTTCTCCTAGTTGTTCTTTAATCTGTCTGACTATTCCTTTTTTCAAAGTTGGGAAATTTTCAGTGATGTTTTTCTCAAATAAACTCTTTGCCCTTTTCTCTCTGTTTTCCTTCTGGGATCCCCATAATGTGTATGTTGATGTCCTATACATTCCTTAAGTTCTCTTCATTATTTTATTCTCTTTGCTCCTCTGACTTAATAATTTTAAATGACCTTTCTTTAAGCTCACTAATGCTTTTTTTTCTGTCTGATCAAGTCTGCTATTGAACTCCTCATTAGTTTTTCATTCTAGAATTTTTATTTGGTTCTTTTTATAGTTTCTATCTCTTTGCTGATATTCTCATTTTGTTCATGCATTGCTTTGTTCTGTTTTCTGTGTATATTCTCCTTTAGTTTATTGAGCATCTTTATGACACTTATTTTAAATTCTTTGTGAGGCAGCTTATAGGTATGCATTCCTTTAGGGTCGGTTTCTGCAGTTTTGTTTTGTTCCTTTGATTGGGTCATGTTTTCCCATTTCTTTGTATCCCTTGTTATCTTTTGCTGAAATTTGGGCATTTGAGAAAACAATCACCTCTCCCAGTCTTTACGTACTGGCTTCATGCAGGAAAGAGCTTCAGTGACGAGCTCAGCCAGACCTGAAACCTATTCTGATGGCCACTGTAGCTGGTGTCTGCTTGCAGTGCAGCTCTAATGTGCTGCTTGCCTCTCTTTTCAGTGGCTTCCAAACTCTGGTGCTAGACTGTCTGTGCTCCAAGTCAGGCAAGACAGAAACGAGTTCCTTGGCAAACCAGAATGTTGGACACACAATCCAATATTTTGTTTCTGTCCCAAGGAAGGGACCCCAGAATTCAGGGTTGTTCCTAATTGTTCCAGATTATGCTGCATAGTGAAAGGGGCATGAATAGACCCTCCAAACATCATGCGTTTTCCTGTCTCTTTCACTTGGTTTTCAATAGCCTGGTGCTGTAGCTTCTCCACTGATTTCCGAGTTCTCACCGAGGTATTCTGGTCCATATGTTGTTTTTAACTCAGAGTCTCAGTGAAAGGGAAGAGGGCTTGTATTTTCTTAGTTTAGTGTCTTGCTTACATGCCACTTCTCATTCCTAAATAGTTTTACAGTCTGATTTTGTTGGGGTGTTTGGTAACACCCAAGTAATTTAGAGAACTGAATATATTTTTTCCAGGTGTGTGTGTGGGAATGCTTGGAGCTTTTTTTGTGGCTACTACATGTTAAGTTTTTGTGAAAATTTTATGTGTATTGTGGCTTTTTTATTTTGTTGTTGTTTGTAGTACAAAGTCCTAATTTTATCTTTGGAATCCAGCTCCTTCCTTTACTTTTTCTTTGCTTTCTAAATTCTGTATAACATTGCTTCTTATTTTAAACTACATGATCTGCCAATTTCTGAAAGAAATTTGAGAGAATCTGATGAATGTTTCTGGGCCTTTTATAGTTACCAGTTTTTATTTAATATATTGCAAAACATGTTGTTTAGTGCATAATGATTCATGACTGCCATGTTCTATTTTTAATAAGAGGGATAATCTTCTTATCATAACTCTTATTCAATATCCTTCTTTGTTCCAGTGTGTGATTTTTACTTTGAATTCTGTTTTGACTGATACTAATACTATATGCCTACTTTCTTCTTTTTAACATTTGCATATATCTTTACCTATAGACTACTTCCTGCATCATTTTAGTATGCTATGTTTTCTTAAAAGAGCATAATTTTTACTTAAGATGTAATCTGACAAACTTTTAAAAATAGATGAATTTATCCCAGTTACATTTATTGTGATTGTTGATATCTTATGACAGTCATTGAATCCTATAGCTAGAGACCACCAGAAACACATCTGTAGTCAAATAAACTTGGGCTTATTGATACTAATTGCCAGGTTCCTCCTGCTGTGTGGCCTCCCTTGTTTCAACAAAGATCAACAACTTTGTTTAACTCGTGATCTTTGATATCAACATAGTAAAGTGCCCTGTGTGTGTGTGTGTGTTTGTGTGTGTGTGTGTGTGTCTTTCTCTTGTTCTGTCTCTATTTCTGTCTTTATCTTTGTCCTACATACATGGTATCTCTCCAAATGTGTCTTACTACCTAGCTACCTTGGGTCTCTGTTTCTTTCTTTCGTCTTTGTCTTTACCTACATAACTATTTCTGTCTCTATGTGTTGCTCTCTGACTCTCACACAACAAATACTTAATTCTGCCAGTTAATTCAGCTGGATTTACTGGCCAGAGCAATGCTTGCTTTCTGACCATGGGAGTGGGGACTTGAGAGGAGGGATTGTGGACAGTAACTTAGCTGAGCAAAGAAGCTCCAAACCTCAGGTGTCCCAGAGCCAGCACTTTCATTTGTGATCTTTGGAACAACATTTGCATGATAGATAATCAGAGTTAGACTGGAAAGAATAGGATGGAGCCCTGGTTAGTGTTGCTTAGTGGTTAGAGCATCAGCTAAGGCACTGAAGAGTCAGGGTTTGATTCCCTGTCAAGGTCACATATCTGAGTTGTGGGTTCCATCCTGTGACCTGGATGGGGCATGTGTAAGAGGCAACCAACCAATCAATGTATCTCTCATATTGATGTTTCTCTCTTGCCCTCTTCCCTCCCTTCCATTCTCTCTAAAGTCAATGGAAAAATATCCTCGGGTGAGGATTAACAACAACAACAACAAAAAGAAGAGGGTGGAGACCTGGGGGAGATGAGACAGAGGCCTTGGACCAGAAATCAGTGTGGAATGACTTTATTAAGCTCTCCCACCCACATTCCAATCATCACTAAAAAATGCCTGAGTTAGCCCCAGGTCCTCTCTGAAGGTTCCAGGGCCATGAACATGGCCTTAAAACAGGGCCATCTCCTTCTCCTCTGGGGGAGACCTGCAGCTCAAAGGCCTATGTACATTACAAAAGCCTTCTCTCATGTCTTCATTAAAGCCGGCCTCAATCCCATCCCATTCCATCCTATGGCCACCCTTGTGAGTACTGTCAGGCCATTCTGGTAGGTCAGGTGTTTGTCCTGATGGAGCTCATGAGGGGATGGACAGGAGAGAGGGTGTGGTCCTGCACATGGAGGTTGAGGTGAAGGGCCACCCTACTTCCTGGATTAAACTTAGAGAGGTGCATCCATAAGTCAACAAGCTTTCATCTTCCCGTGGCACGCCCAGGTGTATTCTTCCTGCTGACCTGGTCCCTGCCTGTCCTGCGAGCTAGCCTTGGGGCAGCTTCATCTGGGAGTGGACTACACGATACAGACAAGCAGGACTGATATGTGGCAGGTACACTTTATTGCTCCCTTTATCCTAGTTTCTGTCTGTTTTCTCTGCCTTACTCAAGATAATACCTCCTGTTATCCCATTAGCCTAGTATGGTAAGGGCCAAAGCCCCAGAAGGAAAGTAGGTTTGACTCCTGTTCCAGGAAAGGGATGAAGAGGAAGAAAACTGGAAAATTCGGCTTGTCCACATAACAATCTGATTGTCACACAAGATAAAGGTGAAGGTGACGCATTCTCAGACCGAGAGCTGTGCAGGCTGTCACACTCTATACTCACAGTTAATTACTTGCTGGCTAATTAGCCTGAAGGCCCATGAAGGTGGGGCCTCTGTAGATCACATTGGATCCTCTATACCCAACACTGTGCCTGGGACTAGGTGCTCAATAAATTTGACAACAGTTTAGTAAAGGAACTGCTAGGTAAGAGAGGGCTCTGCACAGAGCAGAAAGGAAAAGGTATTGATGAGAGCGGTTTTGCCAGCAGACCTTTCTGCTGGGGCAAGGCACTGATGAGGCTTTCTCTGTTCCAATTGAAGCCCTGCTCCACACAGGGCCTGGCATCTGCCAGCCTTAGGGGCTGCCTTCCTTCTCCACATTGTCTTCTGCCACTCAGACCTGTTCTGCTGAGTGCAGCCTTCCCAGGGGTAGAGACAAGTCTATGTGATAACGTCCCTGCACTTGGATGGTGCTGGGAAGTCACCAAGCCAATTCCTTTTTCTCGAAGGCATACGAGAAAACTGCATTCCCAGTGCCCCCTGCTTCGGATGGGGCCAGTAGAATGCCACTTCCTGGCCCAGCTCCTAGGATTTCCCATGAACTCCCCAGCTGCTCTCCTTACCTGTGAGGTCTCTGTATGAATGCAGAGGACTCAGCAAAGGACTCTGCAAGGGGATGGAAGAGCCAAAAGGTGGAAGGGGCCCCCAACCAGGAACATCCACTTTGCTTACGTGTCGGGGGAAACCTTTGTTGGATTAAGTCACCGAGATTTAGGTTTGTTGCAGCTGTTAGTCCATCCTGAGTGATGCAGACATTGGTAAAGGAACTGGAGTCTTGGTGAAACAAAATCCTACAATATGTGGCATTGGCTTAGTGGTGGTAAGCATAAGGAAGCTAGCTATATTTCTTTAAAAAATGTATTTAATGATTTGAGAGAGAAATATTTGTTGTTATTCCACTTATTTGTGAATTCATTCTTAAATGTGCCCTCACCAGGGATTGAACCCACAACCTTGGCATATTCTGATGACGCTCTAACCAACTGATGCTACCTGGCCAGGGCCTAAGGGGAAGCTATACTGGGGTCTGGAGAAATAGAGATCCGTGTTGTGAGAGAAAAGCCATTTGACAAAGTGATTGCTTTTGAAATGTAAGATGAAGGCCACATGCCTAGTCAGTCCTAGGTACCAGGGAAAGGATGGGGAGCAGAGTCTCAGCATGTGTAGATGTTACTGGCTGTGATGACAGGGTATTGTGATGGTCACATGTGTTGAGGAAAGACTCCGCTAGCATAAAAATAGACATGAAAGAAAATTGAGAGAATCTATAAATTTGGCACCTTGAAGGAAGGGAAAGGCTGATATTCTAAAGCACCAAATAGGAAGAGATAGAATTTGTAAAAGCTCTGAGCATAAAAGCTCAGTAAAATGCATCCGTTGAATAAAATACTCAGGAAACGTTTTTAATTTTGGTCTTTTTGTTCAAACTGGATAGGTTCCAGGTAGCTACTTTTACACTGAGAGAGAGGTGTGAGAAAGCATTCTGAGGTTTGAATTCTATGACCAGGAAAGAGCCTTGGTTATGATTAATACATGAAACTGAAAGCAAATAGATGAGCAGACCTGTAAGTGTTTGGAGGAATTAAATTTTGTAAGCTACCACAAGCCCAGACAAAAACGGCTTTAACTATTCAAGACTTAAAACTAATCGTCAGAGTGGCAATGGCCGTGTGGTGGGAAGTGAGTCTAAACTCGACATTCCTCCATGCACAGAACATCCTGGATGTTCTAAACATCTGTCAGCAGCCAAGGTATTGGCAGCAAGTTCCAAGGAAATAGGCACAATGAACTGAACATGTTGGTGCCCACAAAGCCTTTGACTCATAAAATCAGGGCATCTACAATCCCACTTGGATCAGTCCTAGACATTTTAAACAAATGTATAATATCAAAAGGTAAACATGTGTGACTTCTGATTCTGAAGATGGATTAATGGATCAGATTTACTTCCACCCAAAATCACCAAAAAGCTGGGCAAATACAAGAAACAATGTCATTAAATCATTGGGTATTAGACAACGAAGGACAGTGATTTCTGAAAGATGGGAAGCACGTGAGATGAACCCTGTGATGGCCCGAGCTTAATGCCTGGAGGGGAACCCAGGGGAGTTTAGCAGTCTCCTCAAGCTGAGAAGACGGAGTTGGAAGACCAAGGTGACTTGAGTTGCAGGGCAGACCATCTGGAGGAATTACAGGGAGAGCTCTGGAAAGCTGCAGAAGCTCTCTGGAGCATGCAACCGAGTACTGGCCATGCATGTGTATGAGGAAATTTCAGTAGGCAGTGGAAAGTGTCATGTAGAAGACCAGATGAGAAAGCCCTGTAGTTCACATAGGGACAGATTAGTGCCTATTCTCACCATCTAGAGAGGAAAATTTCATAAGTTTCCTAATTTCAAATTTTCCTAATTAAGCACAATTAGTCCTAACTAATAAAGCTTAAAAGCAAAATCTGAAGAATTAAACTAGCTCCATGGAACTTAATCATGCCCTGTAACAAGAGGCAAACATTTATAAGGATACAAATACATCTAGCACCCATAAAAGGTAAAATTCAAAAAGTCTTGCATTACACTCAAAGATTGCTAGGCATGCAAAGAAGCAGAAAGTGGCCAATTATCTTCTAAATTAGATAAATCAATCAATAGAAACTGACCCAGAAATTATATACATGACAGAATCAGTAAGTTGTGACCTTAACAGTTATTATAGCTATGATTTGCATGTTCAGAAAGAAGATGAAAGATTAGAATGTCAAGTAGAGACATAGAAAATATAAAGGATATTCAAATTGAACTTATAGACATGAAAACTATAATGTATGAGATTTAAAAAAATATATTGGATGTTACCAAAGACATATTAGATATTATGGAAGAAGAGATTAGTGAATTTGAAGACAGAGCAATAGAAACTATAGAAAATGAAGCACAAGGAATAGGAATATTAGAAACAAATTAATCAGTGGGCTATGGGACCATTTCCAGCATCCTAAGATGCATGAAGGAAAGGAGAGGAGGAGGAGGAGGATGTGAACAACTTTTTTCAGCTTTATTGAGATATAGTTGACATTGTGTAAGTTAAGGTGTACAATGTGTTGATTTGATACACATGTGTATTGCAAAATTATTGCCACCAGAGTGTTAGCTAACACCCTAACCACATCACATAATTACCTTCTTTTGTGGTTAGAACACTTAAGATCTACTTAGCAACTTTCAGGTATACAATACAGTATTGTTAACAAATAATCATCATGTTGCACATGAAATTCCCCAGAACTTATTCATCTTAAAACTGAGAGTTTGTACCTTTTGACCAAGATTTCATAACAGTACCCCTTTTCCCCAACCCCCATTCTCTGGTAACTACCATTCTACTCCGTTTGACTTTTTTAGAATCCACATATAAGTGAGATCATACAGTATTTATCTTTCCCTGCCTGAGTGATTTCACTAAGCATAATGCTTTCAAAGTCCATCTATGTTGTTACAAATGGCAGGATTTCCTTCTTTCTCATTACTGAGTAATATTCCATTGTGATTACACACATAATAAAGATATCACATCTTATCCATTCATTGTTGACCAACACTTAGGTTGGATCTTTTAGAGATCCTGTTTTCATTTCCTTTTTACATATACCCAGAGGTGGGATTTCTGGATCATAAGTTAATTTCTTTCTTCCTTCCTTCCTTCTTACCTTCCTTCCTTCCTTCCTTCCTTCCTTCCTTCCTTCCCTCCCTTCCTTCTTCCCTCCCTCCTTCCTTCTTCCTTCCTTCCTTCCTTCCTTCCTTCCTTCCTTCCTTCCTTCCTTCCTTCCTTTTAAATCTTCACCCAAGGATATGTTTTCCATTGATTCCTCAGAGTGGAAGGGACGGAAGGAGAGAAGGAGAGAAGGAGAGAGAGATAGAGATAAAGATAGAGAGAAACATCAATGTGAGATACATTGATTAGTTGTCTCCTGCATGAGCCCAGACTAGGGCCAGGGATCGAACCTGCAACCCCAGCTATGTTCTCTTAACTGGAAATCAAACCTCAGACACTTTGGTGCATGGACTGATGCTCCAACCATAGAGCTACACTGGTCAAGGCAAGGTAGTCCTATTTAACTTAAAAAATATATTTTTGAAGAACTAGTGGCCAGTTATTTTCTAAATTAGATAAAAACTACAAATCCAGATATTAACAAAACACAATAAACCTTGTGCATAAAAAAAAAAAACTAAGAAAACTACACCAAGATTCTTCATAATAAAATTGCTAAAATCAAGAGAAAAATAGAAAATCTTTAAAAAGGCTAGGGGGGAAAGAGGCATGTATTTGCTATTAAGATACTATAAACCAGAAATAGTGTGACATCTTTAAAGTACTAAAAGACAAGAATTGTCATCCTAGACTCTTTTACCTCGTGAAGATATTTTTCAGGAATGAAGTGGTATCACTTGGAAGTAGAGTATGACAAACTATATGTATAGGTATGCTACCAATTCTATAAAGCAACAACTAAAATAGCATAGAGTTATTGCTTGTAAGTCAACCAAAGAGGAGATTGAAAAAAAAAAACCTAAATTGACCCAAACGAAGGCAAAAAATAAGAGAAAAGCAAACAATGGCTGGATGAGAGCTGACCATGTTAGAGCAGAGAGAGTCTATCTACCCTGAATACTACAGGTAAGTAAGCAGATGGTGGTATGATATAGATGGCTGGATGATCATTAGGCAGATGGATAGTTGATGAGTTGAAGGTAGCTGCGTGTACCCTTCTTCCTAGGTCTCAGATTCCTCCAGAGCTTGGAGCCTGGCTCTTGATCCCTCACACTCTCCCTGATTAATGACTGTTTCTTTCCAGCTTACTTTCTTCCCAGGAAAATCCATAAAGACCTGTGTCAGGAAGGATGAATAAAATTTAGGCACATAGAAAGGGAAGGGAATGGTGTTTCAGGAAAAATAAAGTATAAGCAAAGATACATAGCCAAAAACCAAAAAAACAAAACAAAACATTCAGAGACAGTTTGATACCAATCAGGATTGAATGAAGACATATTATTAGAAAGCTATGAAAGCAAAAACATTGAATGAAAAGCCCTTGTGCAATAACTGAAATGGGTGCCATTACTGCTGATTTATTGAGCACATTCCATGTTTTAGGAGCTATGCTAGAGGTGTTATGTGTTTTGTAGCTGCCCTCTGAAGTTAGTATTATTATCTCAACATTATAGGTAGGAAGACTGGCAAAGAGAGGTCCATTAACATGCTGTGGACGTACAGGGGGTGAATGTCCCAGCTGGAATTCCAACTCGGTTCAGGGTAATCCCACACTGGCCTTCTTTGCTGCCTCGTGGAAGCAGCCTTCTCCCTGGATGGACCATGAAGTGGTTTGGGAGGTCTTACTGACTTCGAGGCGCCCTGCCTGGGGATGCTTCCCCCCACCCCCGGACCCCCAGGACGTGAGATCTTTTAGAAGGTAAGCCAGAAAAGTGGGATTGACCTGGGGTGGTTCCCAGGGTGCTAGTCCTCAGACAGACAGCAGAGTGGATATCCAAAGGGGCACTGCTCTTCAGTCCATGGTCGCCTCCTCTGAGTCAAGGGCACCCCTCCTCCTGGGTCTCTGGAAATTGGGGAAAAGCTTTCTGCATTAGCTTTAAATCTCAGGCCTCACTAGTTGTGCAACTCTGGACTCATCCGTTCAGCATTCTGAGCCTCAGTTTCCTTGTTTGTAAAAGGAGAATGTAATTCCTCGTCCCTGGGTGAGCAGGTGCAGCAAACACCCCACCAGGCTGGATGGGCCCTCGGGGAAGCCAGTGGGAGGCTGGGGAGGCTGGCCGGCATCTCCCAGGGCCTGGCCCTGATTGCACTGAATTAGGGCTTCCCGATGCAGTGGGAGGAACCTGGAGGGGGCAACCTTTATCTTCAGACAGCCCCGGGTTCAAATCCCCGCTCTGCTACCCAGGTACTGGCTGTGCCTACACTCTGTCCAAGTTTCCAACATTTCTGAGACAGTTTCTTCCCCTCTGAAGGTTACCTTAAAGGGGTGTCAGAAGGACACATGAGCAGGTGTCTGTTGGAGCCTGGAGCTGGGGACACATGTCTCTCCAGTTGGTGAGCACTAACACTCCTGATGCCTGGTGAGGGGCAGTGCTGGCATGCAGCACAGGGAGCCCCTCTCCTTGCTCCTGCCAGCCTGGGGTCGGATCTGCACCGTCAGGGTTGGTGACTAAAGAGAAGCAGGAGGATGGGTGCCTTTTTCCTGTGTGGCTGAAGCAGGCTTATGAGAGACTAGCCAGGGGTGCCAGGTGTCACAATCTTAGGAAAGCTCTGGGGGATCTTGAAGGGAGCCGTGAAATTAGCTGGGTCTGGGCCCCTCCTACAACCCTGATCAGCTCAGCTCAGCACTGCCTTTTGTGACCTCTTTGCTTACTGACCAGGGCTCCAGAGTGTCTCTGGGTTTGCCTCTAATTATTTGCTTAATTGTCTTCTTTAAAAACCTTAAGGCCCAGTAAAAAGAAAACGTATAGGCAATTGTATTAAGAGGAAACTGCATCTATGCCTCTGATAAATGGAAAACCCAACAAATAGGAAGAGTCCATAAGAACCAAATCATACGTTTGGAATAACGGGTGTGTATCCTGTACTACCTGCAGTGATCCCACATGCCGCCTTGGGAAGTGCACCTGCCCCTTTGGCTCCTCCCAGCGGGATGCTTCCCTGACCTCTACCTCTCCTGCCCCTGGGAGTGTGGCCCAGGTGGGGAGAACATCCCGCCGTCATTAGTCATTACCCCCTCTTTGCTGTGGACCAACAAATCATTCCTATGGTTTTACAGGGCGAGGGTCAGAAATCTGGGGCTCCTGCCTCTAGAGGGGCCTCTGATGTTGGGACAAACAGTATTCCAGTCCATTCTGGAGAATCTTACCCATTCTGTAAGAATAGCAGCTGAGGTTTCATTAGGAGCAGGATGGGAAGGTAGAAGCCAGGGACATGTACACACTCATTAGATGTGTACATAGCAGAGAAGGGACCAGCAGAGCTATGTGGAGCTTCTTTGTTGCCAGTAAAAGAGCATCTAATACTACTTGAGGCCTAGGATGTGCTCGGGCCTTGTGGATGATCTCACCTGAGCCTCATCTCAACCCCTGAAATCAGCCCTGTCAGCATCCCCTCCACAGAAAGACTGGTGTGAAAGGTGAGGAGAGCTGTGAGCAGCAGAGACTCCAACCAGGGCTGATGGAGCAGCCTTGTTGCTCCCTTGCCTTTCAAGGGTGTGCATCCGGGGAATTTCTCTCTTCCCACCATCATCTCCTATAAGAAAATGGGCTGGAATTTTGATTGCAATCATATTGAATTTGTAGTTCAAATGGAGGAGAATTGACATCTTAACAATATAAGGGCTTCTAACCCATGAGTATGCTATATCTCTGTTTCTTTGGATCTTCTTTAGTTTCTCTAAGTAATATTTTGTGAATTTTAGTAAATAGGACTTGTACATACTTTGTTATATTTACTCTCTAAATATTTCATATTAATACTATTGTAATTGGTATTTTTTAAATTTTATTTTCCAATTATTCATTTCTGGGATATAGAAATAGCCTAAACCTGAACAGCTGTAGGCTTTTCCCCAATCTGACAATGCTTCTGTATTCTACCCTTTGATACCATACCCTTTGAAGTGTATATGTCCACCTTGCCTTGGGACAAATTGTGCTTAATAAAAGCACAGGGTCCTGAGACAAGGAGAGTCTTCAGTTCCCTTTAGCTGAAGCTCCTCTGACCCCCAGTGCCTTTCAAAATATCTTTCGTCTTTGGACTCTTTAATCATCTATACGCAGCCCCCTTTCTCCAGAATGCTGAACCCTTTGTAAGGCTGGGGAAAGAACCCCGGCAATGTGTACTTGGACAGTTCACTAACCTCTTTGACTCAGTTTTCTGATTTGTACAAAGAGCATGGTTATAAGTATATCTACTTCATTGTTGGTTTTGGTGAGGATTAGCCTAGGCTCCTGGGAAGTGCACACTGACTGTCTATACTCAGTGGTCTCCTAAGTGGTCTCACACTTTCAGCCCTTCAGTCTATTCTCATCACGCAGCCAGATGGATCCTGTTAAAAAGAAAGTCAGATCATAGTTCTCTCCAGTTCAAACCCCCTCCCCCTCCCAGTGGGTCCCACTTCATTCAGAGTAAAAGTCAAAGACCTTCCCATAGCTGTTAACCCAGGTGGAGAAGGCTCCATGGAAGTCCCCACCTCACTGTTTCCACGTTCCTCCGCAGGGAGTGAACTACAGGGCAGGCTGTAGCTCAGCAGAAAGTTGTATGAGGTTTCAGGGGCTGGTAAGTAGCTGCCCTCTTCCGTTGTGGAGTTGCCCTGCCTCTGGGAATGTGTTCTTGCCCAGCCCACACTCCCGTTTCTACCTGGAGGGAATAGGGTCTTACCACTGCACACAGGCCAGCCTCAAAGGGGGATGGACACAAAGTCCATTTCAAAGGCCAGACCAGCAAGCCAGGAAGATCCCAGAGGGGCCAGGCTCTCCGGAGTATCTGTCTGAGTTCCTGGTGAGAATGTCTTGTCTAGATGGCCCTAGGCCAGAGTCGTCCAGCCACAGCTTCCTACCTTTTGAAGGGAGACAGGTGTCTGTGGTGCCACCTTGTAGGGCAGGGTCTAGCCTGGTGTTTGAAGGTTCTCACTCCATGTTGGGGCCCCAGATGACTCTTGTGCTGGGTGCCAGGGACACAGTGATGAACAAGACACTCATCCTTTAGTGGGGAGGATTGGAGCAGCAAGGACTCTAAGGAGGGTCGCCACCCACCCTGGGGATGTGGCAGGCAATCGGGGAAGGCCACAACCCAATTTCTTAGGAATAAAGGTTGAACCAGTCTTCGCTGATTCTTTTTTTTAGGGATGGAGACTCAGAGGATTTCCTTTCCAACACTCTGATAAGCTGAGTGCGGTCACCCACTTCTTACCACACCTGCACCGATGTCGCCTGGCCATGCTGGATGAGTCAGCACCCATGGCTGGATCTGCATGACTGGCCCAGAGTGGTGGCTCTCTCATCCCCAGCACAGCAGACAGGAAAGGGGTCCTGGTGGACATGGAGCGGGCAACCATGCTGTGCTGGGCCCACCTGTGTGTGATCGCCTATTGTCTGCAGGGCTGCTCTGTAGGTCGGTATAATTATTCCCATTTCAGAGATGAGCATACCGAGGCTCAGAGGGGTTGCATTTTGTCTCAGGTCATGCAGCACGGAGGAGGCTAAGCCCATATTTGCACAAGGATTTGACAGCAGCCTCTGAAGTGGGAGCCCTTCCCCCAGAACTCAGGATCTTTCTTCATGCCCTCTCTCACTCCCCAGCAAGGGAACAGTGACATTTGCAGTCTCTCTCCCAGCCTCGGGGCACTGAAGTGTCCCAGAAGCCAGGGCTGTGACTCAGAGAGTTCTCTTAGGCAGAATTCTTATTCAGCCTCCAGGGGAGTTTTGGGCCAACTCCCATGACAAACAAAACTCACCCGTGAGCCCTCATCCCCCCACCGCCTGCCCAGCAGGAGCCCACACTCGTGTTGGCCGGTCACAGGGGAGACAGCCAGACTGACCCAAAGCCGCCTCCCCGAAGAGGCACCCCTTGCTGCTGGTGATACCTGAGAGCCCACTTAACGCTGGTGGGCGACTCGTGTATCCAGCCCTTCCTGGGTGCCAGGCAAAGTCAGAGTCTCTATTAAACCCTCACCTCAAATCTCCGAGGCACTCAGAATTTCCATCCTTATTGTATAGAAGAAGAGGGGGAAAGAGAGGTTAATTTTTCAAGGATGCAGTGTCTAATTTGAAACCAAACTGCCCTCAAGTCCCATGTTCTTATCCAGCAGTCTAGTCCTCCTGCTTGCCCCTCCCCCCCCGCCCCACTTTCTCTAACCCCATCAGGAGCAGAAGACTTGCTGCTCCAGAGCCAGCACTGCCCCACTCAGGGTTGTCCTGGGCAATGGACTCTCTGCCCTGTGCCAGCCTAAGGAACTGCTAAGGAATCGAAGTCCAGCAGCGATGACCGTAGAGTTTAAGTCAGGTGGCCAGAGGCTCACCTCCCAGCCTTGCCTGCACACCACCTATTCCTCCTCCCCACAAGAGAAGATGGGGAGGGACAATGAGAGCTGGGCCGGGGGTTCTCTGTCCTGGTTCACATGGTAATCTCCTTACCCGAGTCCCACCCCAGACCTCTGATTCAGTGGGTGGGGCAGGAATATTACTATTTTGTAAATCTCCCTGATTTGCAACTCATGGTGTGGAGCCCTGGTGTGCATGATGCAAACCCCTGCTGACACCCGTCCACCAGCTCAGGCCTACCCATCCAAGCAGGTGGCTCTGAACTGGGGTCCAGGTGGGCATAGGGGCCTGAGCCGTGGGGCCTCTGCTGAGCAGACTCCCAGTGCCCACTCTGGCCACCTGGGTATCTGGAAAGCCGAAGGGTATCTGAGACCCAGGAGCTGGACAGAGGCTGGGCATGTCCTGAGAAAGCCGAGCCAGTCCCTGGCTAACCTCTCCCTGTAGGACTGAGGAATTTTGGTGTTTTGAACCTTTTGGAAGGCTAGCTTTGCAGCCCTCTGCATTCAGCTGAGTGCCAGCTGCTTTTGCAGCCATGGAACCAGCGGCCAACTGAACAAGGCACTCCCATCCATGCCTTTCTTCCTCTCCTCATGCACTTATCACTCAGGCCTTTGCAGCAGGCCCTCTGCCGCTACAGCATCAGAGACCTCATGGACGGGGAGATATGCAGGTGACATCCCCATGGGTGACAGACAGCTGAGAGGCTGTGACAGAGTGTGCAGGATGCAGTGGGTGATGGGAGCAGGCAGGGCCAGTGTGAGACATGGGTGTGCACATTTGCCAGACTGACCAAACATTCCTACTTTTGGCTGGCCATTCTTGGGCCTGACTCCCTGGCCTGCATCCCCACTCTGCCCTAGAGAAACCAAAGGGAAGGCAGCGGGGGCGGGGGATGGGAGAGGTCAGAGAAAGACTAGGAATGTGTGGGTTCTGCATGCCTCTGAGTGAGCGGCATTGGGGCTGCTGGACTCAAAGGGGCTTTTTCTTGGGGCCCTCGGAACCCTCGGACCTCATCCTGCCTGTGCTCCCACTTGGGGAGCGGGGGCCAGGCAGCTGAGAGGGGCAAGGGCATCAGAGCTTCTCCCAGGCCGAGTGCTGCCAGCTCCTCCACTCGCAGTCCCTCATGTGGGCAATTTCCTGTCCGGTGGCTCCTCTCTGCAGAGCATGCTGGCCCAGCTGTGTGCACAGGTGAGTGTCCTGGGAGGTCCTTTGTTTCTTCTCACCTGACCTGCTCTCACATACTGCCAGCCAGGCTGTCCTGGGCAAGCATCTGTGTGTGGAGAGAGGGGTATGGCCCTTTAAGCAGAAGGCTTGGAAAGGCTGGGATGCTGACAGGTGGCTTCCTATGTTAAGGAGTGGCTGGGCCAGCCCTGATGAGCCCTGAGCTCTGATGAGGGTCCCCTAGGCTCTGGGCCCTGATGCGGGTGTCCGGCCTGTGTCTGAGGCTGGTCCCTTAGGCATCAAGTTCTGTAACATTGAACTGGAAGGTTTCAGTGGTAGGACTCTGTCTTAGGTACTTCAGGTTCAGCCAGGCTGATTTCAGAATGAATGAATCAGTAACTGGCTCCCTCTCTCCTATGCCCCTGGCCCTCGCATATGGGCAGTGTCTGAATGAGCGTCTGCTGACCACCTACTGACCATCTTCTGGACTCACCCTTCACTTCTCCCAGTCCTTGGAGACTCCGCCCCCTTGGGGGACATCTAAGCCCGTCCTTTTCCTTTGGCCACATGCTGTGCTGACCCTCCACTCTGTCCCCTCCCATTCTACGTGCACCATCTCATTCTTCCATCAAGGGCAGCAGCCTGCAAAGGACAAGGGCACTCAGGTGGCTCCAGCCCAGCCAGCTTGCCAGGGAAGCCAGCACATTGCAGGAGCTGATGTGGATTTGGCACTGGGCCCTCGGGAACACACAGGAGGCTGCCTTTCCGAATATTGGTGGCAAAGGAAGGCCCAACTGGAGACCCAGAGGAGGCAAAGTGAAGATGGAAGGGAGGATCCATGGGGGTCATGGGGTCAAAGATCAAGGTCCTTCCCTGTAGTGTGGAGAACTGGGGCTCCTTCCATGTGAGCAAGTTTATAGCAGGCCAGGAGTCTGGCCCCTGCTCATACTATGTCACATACCAGTGGCTACAGGCCTGGACACAGGAGCTGGACAGAGGTGGGCAAACAGAGAGAAGAGGATAGGACCAAACGAGTAAGCTGGGCCCAGGAGGGCCCAGTGGCATGGTCTGTGCAGGCTGAGAGGTACAGTGAGGGTTCTAGGTGGATTCAAGGGTGGGGTGGAGGAAGCCGGGTCAGCACCCAGGAGGGCATGCCTGCTTCTCCCAGCCCAGTGAGTTCCAGTCTTCTCAGCATTCTGAGGCCCTTTTGATGTCTGAAAATCTGTCTTTCACGTGATTAACAATATCTTTACCTTCTCTTTATGCTAATAACTTCCAGAGAGTAAATGAGAAGCAGATTGTCTACTTAGGTACGGGCCCAGGACAAAATGTTCCCACATGCTGTTTAGGATGAAATTCCCACAACCTATCGAAAGTCAGCTTCATTTCAATAGGATTAAGTCTTTCTCCTCACATTGGCTGCACTGGTCTGATTCCGTCAAATACAGTTATTATGTATTTGGATTTCCTTAGTTGCATATCTTAAAAGCCTAGGAATAGTACCGTATTGCTTAAAAATACTTTTTTACTATGGAAAATTTCAATCACAGAAGTAAAGAAAGAAAGTAGTAGTCAAATCCCCATGTGCCCATGACCAGCTTTAATAATTACTAACATATGACCAGCTTGTTTCATCTCCAACTCCCACTCCCACTCCTTCCCCTGACTCATATTATATCATCTGCGAAGACTCAGTCTTTTTCTTATAAAACATGACCACATGCTGTTATAACACCTAAAAGTTGGCAATTATTCCTTAATCTCACCAAATATCTCATCATGGTTACATCCCCCCATTGGCCCATTAATGGCTTTTCAGATGGTTTGTTTAAATCAGGATCCAAATGAAGTTCACACATTGATTACATCTAGTTGACATGCCTCTCACGTTGCTTATTGTCTCTAGCAGTTCTGCTTCCCTCTTAATTTCATTTTTATTTTTTCTGGCCATTTATTTATTGAAGAAACCAAGTCATCTGTCCTGTAGAGTTCACCGTATTCAGGACTTGGTTGATAGTGCCCTTTTGGTAACATTACCAGATTTCTCTGTTTCCTGTGAATGGTAGACCTGAAGTTTAATCAGATTCATGGGCAATTTTCTATAAGAACATTTCAGAAATGGTACAACTTAATTCTTATTTTATCACAGCAGGAGTCACATGCTGTCTGTCGTCTCTGTTTTTGTAAAATATTCCTTATAGAGTGATGCATTGTAGAATTTCCATCAACATTTTAGCTGGTAGTTTTAAAAGACAATCATGAATGAACATGGTCCAGATTCATTATTACATTAAAGTGTGTGAAATGATGACTTGCCATTTCTATCCATCCCTTCTGAATGTATTCAAGTTCTTCTCCAAAGAACTTTCCTACGTCAATAATTGAGTTACGCTGACATACAGTGTGTATAGAAATTACAATAAATGCTTGTGTGTGTGAGTTTACCAATTTCCAAAATTATGAGCTAGTATTTTCATGGCTGTGCAAGGTGACCAGGGAGATGGTGAGTGTCTGGGACCTTGGCTTACTAAGTTAGCTGCCACATGTTCAGGGATGTCAGCAGAGGACATGCAACTCCTGGGTTAGAGACAAAAGCATGAGCTTCATGTGAGAATCAGTTCCCCTTGTCTCCCAAGTCCCCTGGATGGATGCTGTATGTGCACTGGGATTTCATCGGAGCTGAAAAGCACTGCACTTTGAGGCTGAGGCGTCCCCTTTGTCCTGGAGGAAGACATTACCCAGACATTATCCAAGGTTGCTCTCTGCTAACGTAACACGAATAAAGGGCCTGGGACTAAGGGGCTTCCCAGGGCTTGGGACATTCTGTGGTTCATTCTGTGGGTAAAGAGAGGCCAGGGCCTTGCATTCTTTGCTTACCCAGCAAGAACACGGAAGGGTGATCAAGGCCATGGCCTGAATTCAACTGTGTTTTTTTTGTTTTTGTATTATGAATGGACTGAGTTATTTTTAATATTTTATTCCATTGCAGCAATGGTTACTTTTGATGCTCAAGTTGACACATCTCTGGCCACTGGAACATGACTTCTGTGATCTTTTGACGTGAACCCAATAGTTTTGAATAGTTCCATAAGGTATGGCAGGATCAACTTCTACATTTCCTGCTTCAGACCAACAGGCATTTCTCCAAGAAGCCCTTTGCTGGAAGGTGGTATTTAGAAACCATAATCTAGATGCTAGGGATGCTCATTGCTACTGGGTGGGTCATTGATTCTAGGTCTTTTCAGAACTAGGATAAGTTTTTTTTTAATATAAAAATAAATTAGGAATCAATATTAATATAATAGATTAAACTTTAAGATTATAAAACTTGACTTCACTTTTTAAACTTTGTATCTCTTTTCTCTTATGCTGAAAATTTTGATTCCTAGTAACACTAACAATTATTTATTGTATCCTAATATATAATATTTTCAAAGTAACTTAACTAATGTTATTTCCACAATATGATTACTGAAGTAACCAATTTAACATTCCTTTGCAGTAATATCTTATTTGGAATATTCAGCCACATTATTGTTATTGGAAAGTTGCTTTCATAATTCTCTGTATGGTTAAACCACCAACTTGATATTCAGTTAGGCTCATTTGTTTTATTTGTGTGTGTGTGTGTGTGTGTGTGTGTGTGTGTGTGTGTGCATTTTATTCTGACTTAATTTTATGTAAATATTCTGTAAAACATCCATATGATTCAAAGTCAAAGATATAAAGTCAGGTAAATACAAAGAAATTCAACTTCCATTCTCTTGCCCTAAATCCTTTATACTCCCTCCCATATAGGAAACTATTTGCATTTCTCTTCAACTGTTTTTTTATTTTAAAATATAGGCAAATATGAATATAAACATGTATGTTCCCCAAGTCCTTATAAAACAGGTAATATACCTTGCCTTTTTCATTTTATACCCTATAGATTATACTAAGACTATATTTCTAAATATACATGTATATATTCATACCTTATGGGACTAGGGCAATTAGGGTATACTCTCCTTATTTCTTTTTATAGCCACTTAGCATTCCATTATATTGACATACTGTGGCTTATTAATCCAGTCCCTGATTGCTGGAAATGTGGATTTCCAGTCTTTTGCTATTATAATCTATGCTTTAGTGAATAGTCTTACAGTATGTTACTTGGGTAATTTTTGTTAGTATCTTGGGGATAGATTCCTAGAAGTAGGAGTGCTGGGTAAAGGCATAAACACTTAATGTAATTTTGCTAGGTATGACCAAATCCCCCTCCATAGGGTTTGTGCTATTATTGGATACGTTTAAAGAATGATGTGATAATTCTATTTGGTATATATATAGAGAGAGAGGGGGGTGGAGCGAAATTTAGACAGAATAAAATAGAGTTTAATTTTAAAAAATTAAAAAGCTTTTCAAAAACATTTTAGGGTTTCTCAAGCAAAGTTGTAAGACAAGTAGTGTGAGAGCATGTAGAATAATTGGTTTATATTCATGTTGCTCCAGGTGAGAGGTAAGACGATGCTGTCAGATAGTCCTGGATCCTTGCCTCTATCTACTGGCCGAGTGACTCTGGGTAAGTCATGTCATGTCTCTGGGACTCATGGGGAAGCATTTGTGGATAGTGTGAGATGCGATGATGCATGGATAACCCTGACAGAGTCTGGAGCTGATGGACCACCATGTGGAAGAAACTGTTATTATTGGCTTGTTCTTGCCAGGCCCACACTGCCCCTCCCCATCCTCACGGATCTAGGGGAGGAGGCAACTATGATGGAATTGAATGATCAGAGAGTAGGTTGAGCAACTTGCCCTGGTTTGCCCCGAACCTTCCTGGTTTTAGCTCTGAAAGTCCCCTGCCCTGGGAACCCCCTCAGTCCCGGGCACACTGGGACACGAGGTCACTCTCTCGGAAAGACAAGCCTGGGTGGAAGGCCACAGGACCTCTGCCAGAGTTTGGAGATAGCCCCACCCTACTGTTCTCAGAAGGTCAGATGGCGGAACAAATCAACTACAGCCACAGAGGGGACCAGACATGTTTAAGTCCAAATGGGACCCTCATCTTGAAAGGCTGAGCCGCCAGGGGAGCTCAGGGGTGCCCGGCTCCTTTCTCCTTTCTCTTTTCTCCTTCCTCCTTTCTCCTTCCTCCTTCCTCCTGCCTCCTTCCTCCTTTCTCCTTCCTCCTTTCTCCTTCCTCCTTTCTCTTTTCTCCTTCCTCCTTCCTCCTGCCTCCTTCCTCCTTTCTCCTTCCTCCTT
>JAAGEH010000125.1:14225881-14258061 GCA_011751065.1 Lasiurus cinereus
TCCTTCCTCCTTCCTCCTGCCTCCTTCCTCCTTTCTCCTTCCTCCTTCCTCCTTTCTCCTTTCTCCTAGTCTGGGAATAGCCTTTCAGAAGGCCTTTAGGTATCAATCCTTGCGTGTCCCGGAGTGGTGGAGGTCAATCTTATTTTTTGTAACATTCATGAGGTGTATAGTTAGCCTACGCACTGTTTCAAAATGTGGGTTTTAGTGTCATAAAAAGCGATTCCACGAAACCGTACTTAGTCATCCCTGTTCTCTGGGGTAAGTCACTGTTTAATACTGACCAAGCGAGTGAGATCCAGGCCTCACAGCAGGACTTTCCATGCCAGATTCGTGTCTTTCAGCTGCAATTATTTCAACATGTTCATGAAAGAAAAATGCCCTTCCATATTGCTGGGTGTCCCAAGATCGCCAAGAAGGAGGCCACTCGGCCAGGAAGTTGGGTAATGTGCTGGGACCCACGGACCCACCTCTGATGTCCTCTGGCTGCTGAGCATCCCGGAAGCTTGGCCTGCCTTCAACGCTCGCGCCTTCAGCTCTTGTGCCTGTTAAAGACCAAGGAACACGAGGGTGTGGCACTCCAGGCTCTCAGAGGTTGTGGCCCTGATGGGTCTATAACATGAGTCAGACAACCGAGTCTTGTTAACTGCCTCTGGAACTGTCATTTCCTGTTCACAACAGCTTGACAGTTCTTTAAGGAGATGTGTGCAGCTCCCTGTGGCCACTCTCCTGCTCCCTTTGATCTGACCATCCGCCATTCCATCTTTCCCCCACCCGAGTTTCAAGTGCAGGTGTCTCATGACCCCTATGGGGTGGCCTGGCACCTAACGCCGCCCAGTCAAGTGATGGAAACTTTCCCACTGGGGGCAGCCTTGGGAGCAATGAGCCCAGGCCTGGGCAGGACGCTCACCCCCAGCCCAGGCCCTTCCCAGCAACACCCTTGAATCCCCAACAGAGCCATTCAAAGAGTGACCCCGTGTTTGGACTGCAGCCCACTCTGGCTGCAACTCTGGGAGTGGCTCAGAGGTGGCCTGGCTCTTCAGGCCCCCAGCCTCTCAGGCTCCCACATGCCTTCCAGCCAGAGTCCCTGGTGCACCTGAGGCCACAGCACTTGCCTGCTTCCATGGTGAGGTCTGGGGGCCACCACCCTTGGGAACTTGTTCCTGAAGCAGTCTGGCTTCTTGGGGCCTGGGAATTAAAAAAAAAAAAGATCATTAATTTCTTATTTTCATTAAGTAATATGTAATCCTGATACAAAATTCAAACTGTATAATAAAACAGAGTAAAAATCAGCTCTGTCCCACTCCTGTCCCCCACTCCATGCTGCCAGAATCTTTGTTTCCCAACAGAGGAAACCTACATATCCACTGGTATGGCGACTTTTAACATCACAATCGGTATCTACCTAGGTTTCCAGGGAAAGGATGTAGTTGGGTGTTTTGCTGGAGGGAACAAGGATCCCTGAAAGGGATTTGCTTCAAGGTGGGAGGCTGGCCACCAGGGACCCACAGGACAGGCATCTGTGAGTTGCCCTGTGGCTCTGGCACCACTGTCTGCCTTCTGCTGGGCAGTGGTTGGCAAACTGCGGCAGCTCTCGAGCCGCGGTTTGCCGCTCTGTTGACTAATGAGTTTGCTGTGCTGGGGAAACAGTTGCCAAGGCCACTGAGCTAGAGCTCATTCAAGTGTGTCTTCTCTGAGAATGAGAGTGCATGTGTGTAAGTGTGAAAACGCGTGTGCACGTGATGCATGGTATGATAGGGAGGAGAAAACCAGGCTTCGTCATGGATCTGTGCTCTTTCCATGGTGAGCCACTCTGAGCTGGGAACCCTCTGCTGGTAATTTCTGTTTCTTTCTGTCCCTGATTAACCTTCTCTCTGAACTCCTGAGAAAGAGGGAGCTAGAGACAGACATGAGATTGGCCCCATTCCCCACCATGCACGTGGGCTCTCTCTCCTCCTCACCCAGCAGCTGTGAGCAGAGGAGAGGAATCTTGGTGGCCTGGAGCTACCCTCTTGGCATTCACTCTCTTAATCATCACTTGTTCAGCTTATGTTTTTTTAAAATATGCTTTTATTGATTTCAGAGAGAGGAAGGGATAGACACATTAATGAGAGAGAAATATTGATTGGCTGCCTCCTGCATACACATCCCCAGCCCCCCATGGGGATTGAGCCCCAAACTGGCCATGTGGCCTGACTGGGAATCAAACCAGCAACTTCTTGGTGTATGGGTTGATGTTCAACCACTGAACCACACTGGCTGGACTCAACTTACTGAGTTTCTTCCATGGGCTTCTGGGTATTGGGCATAGAAATGTGAATAACACCATATCTGGGCCTGTGGAGTTGATGTTCTAGGAAGAGATATTAACAATGAACAAAGAAGCAATACACATAGAACTAACATGTCAGCAGTGCTGGGAAGCACATAGAAAGGACTAGTGTGCAGTGAGGAGGACACAGAAGTTAGGATGGTCAGGGAAGGACTCTGATGTAGGCATACCTGGGAAAGAACTGGAGGAAGTGAGGGTTGTTTGGAAGCAGAGCCTGGGGGCAGAGGAAATAGCTGTGCTGTGCTGGGGGCCTGCAAGGGAAAGGAAGGGCCCAGTATGTTAGCGAGGGGTAAGCAAGAGGTAAGTGAGGGGACAGTCCCAGATAAGGGTGCTGGGGTTGGGTGGAGTGGGCAGCAGATTGTACGGGCCTGCAGGACAGGGCCACAGAAAAGCTTTGGATCTCACTACTTGTGCACTCAGAAGGATCCTCTGGACTCTGGAACATTCTAAAAGAGTGTTAATATTAGACTTACATTTTAAAGTGAGTGTTCTGTAGCTGTGTAGAACAGATTGTACATAGGGCAAAGGCAGAAGCTGGGAGACCAGTGAGGAGGCCACAGCAATGACCCAGGTAGGAAAGGATGATGCTTGGGCCGAGTGGCAGCCAGGGAGGTGATGGAGTCTGATTCTGGATCGATGCTGAAGGAAGAGCCAGCAGGAGGTGATGGATGAGGTGTGGGCATGAGAGGGAGAGAGGCACCAGTGGAACCCCAAGGTTTTGTCTTTGGCACCTAGAAGGTAGAGATGGGAAAGCTATGGGAGTGACAGGTGCTGAGATGTCAAGGACACACCCTATGCTCTAACTAGTTTGGCTCAGTGGATAGGGCTTCAGCCTGCGGATTCAAGGGTCCCAGGTTTGATTCCGATCAAGGGCATGTACCTTGGTTGTGGACACATCCCCCATGGGGGGTGTGCAGGAGGCAGTTAATTGATGTTTCTTTCATTGATGTTTCTAACTTTCTATCCCTCTCCCTTTCTCTCTGTAAAAAAAATCAATAAAATATATTTGAAAGAAAGGAAGGAAGGAAGGAAGGAAGGAAGGAAGGAAGGACACACCCACGTTAACACCGAAACCTTGGTGGTGGTCAGGGACACAGGCTGGAGGAAAGGCCAAAGTCTTGCTCCTTCTGGGGCTCACAGTGCAGCGTGGCTGCTGTGTGAGGCTCCCTATAGGGCAGGGTGCCTGCAGGGCTGCTCTGGTCACTCCCACAGCCTGACAAAGCCTCTTCCATCTTGGCAGGAGTATCACCGTATCAAGTTTACTCAGTTGTCACAGTTAGACCATAATTCTCCAATTTGATACTGCAGGTAGTTTTTAGACTCCGCTAGATGGCTACGTTGGTAAGTAAGTGATCACTTTGGTTATA
The DNA here is from genome assembly GCA_011751065.1 of Lasiurus cinereus. NCBI lineage: Eukaryota > Metazoa > Chordata > Mammalia > Chiroptera > Vespertilionidae > Lasiurus > Lasiurus cinereus. The sequence continues at coordinate 14,229,578 of JAAGEH010000125.1, forward strand.
AACAAACAGCCCAGCTGGCCAATCTCAAGACATGAGGAATTCTGACATCAGGCCCTTGGCCTTTGTGGTGGGAAATAGCCCCAGTGTCCTTTGGAACAATAGAGCCTACTGAAATGTAAACAGCACCCTTTCCCCTTGGGCCTCCTGGATGGGACACCCCCTCCCCCTTCTGCAAGGTCTCTGCTAGTTGGATAGCTCCTTCGAGGAGCGCTCCCTGTCTCCCCGCCCCCCCCCCCCCAGCTGAAGTCAGAGGTCAGGGCTGAGACCAGACCTCCTCCACCTCCCAGGCAGGACCCTGACTTTCAGTGAGGAAGTGAAAGGACCTTTGCAGGTCTCTGTAAGTTTGGGGAGCAGACAGACCCTCAAGTGTCTGACTCTTCAGACAGACATTGTTGCTTGAGGCTTTGTTCTGGCCACTTAGCTGTGCCTCAAGAAGCTAATCACTTCTTTGAGGGGGCTCCTCAAAGAAGCCATGTCAGGACCATGAAGGAAGACAAGGACCCAATGATCCAGAGGCAGATAGTTGTCCACCCATGGCCAGTTCTGTTCTGCAGGCGCCTACCATTTATTGAGGGCTCACTGTTCTAAACACTGGGCCTGGATTATATCATCTAATTCTCACAACAGCAGTGAGGTAGGCAACAATCACATCACTGAGGTAGGTATGTGATGGTTGCCATTTTACAGCTGGGGAATCTAGGCGTGGTGAAGGTAGGCACTGGACCTGAGGTCACACAGTTTGGGAGCGGTGGGGCCAGGGCGGAAGCCCAAGCAGCCCAACGGGAAAGCCTTCATGGTGATGGCTGCCCTGGGCCAGGGCAGGGTTGTGCCAGCACTCGGCGAATGGGGCATCGACCATCCTGGCACCGCAGCACAGAGGCCTGGCAAACACACGCAAGCCAGCTCTGTGGTTCAAGGATGAATGGGACAATCCCTGAACTCGGGAGCTCGTGGCCTAGAAGAGCATGTGCTAAGCCCACCCCCCTGACCAGTGCCCGGGCCCAGTCACTGTTCCATAATGTTCCCTCCAGAGGCAAGAGTGAAGAAATGACTTCTGCTGGGATGCTGACATTACTGGGCTGAGCTATCTACTCATGGGGGCTTAGACATTATAAAGCATTTCCCTACAGCCGATAACTGTGAATCATGAGCCCCAATGACTGTGGTGCTCACAGGCTGAGCACATTGTAGGTGCCTGGAAAGACTCAAGTGAACAAATAAGGTGGATCATTGCAGGCAGGGGCTGCTGCACCATCAGTTGGCAACCCTGCACCTGGGCCACCCCGGTGAGGCTGTAGAACGCACAGGTGGGTTCTGCTAATGACTTACCAGGGTCTGTCCTTGCTGGGGAAGGGATGGTACTTTAGAAATAATCCTTAGTGTTAGAAGCCGTGGATGAATGTGCCTTTGAGCACCAGCCCCCAGACCAGCCAATGAGGCTCTTTGAGGAGTGCATGGGAGGCTGGGAGGAGCCTTCAGAGAGGGACAGGAAGACTTGAGGTCATGCCAGGGGGAGTCCAGACCAACAGGAGGACTTGAGGGGGCCGGGGGGTGTGCCTCAATGTCCAGAGGCTCTTTCAAACCAGCCAATCTCCTGTGAACAGGCATTCAGGACTTTCTCAGGTGTGAGGTGCCCAATCAGGCCAAGAGCAGCAGGCCGCCCTGGGGCAGCAGTGCCAGGAGAGCCCAACCCATCTCTCTGCCCTCCGAAGGGGTCAGGGAGAACCTTAAGCCGTAGAAGACATTGGAAATAACCTCTCTGTCCTTCAATGAATACTTAATGAGCACCTGCTTTGTGCTAGGCACAAATCAGACCAAACCCCTGCTCCATGGAGCCTACACTCCAGGACATGATAAGTCCCTTCCCCCTTTTACTTGGGTAAGGCTCACTGGGGAAGGCCCACCTGGGGAAGGCTCACTGGGGAAGGTGCAGTGGAAGGGGCTATGTCGCTCCTGCCCCAAGGGTGGCTGAGTGGGACAGATGGGACCTGAGAAGCAGGCTGTCAGGAGCACTGTGAGCAGCCAACAGGTCAGTGGTCACAGGCTTTCTCAGCTCCAGAGTTTTGTTCTTAAAGAATCTTCCCTGGAACCCTATACAAACAGCGTTTTGCTCAGCGTAACTTCATTTGATGCCATGTTAATTGTGGTACTTACTTATTGAGCCAAGTGGTGAGATCAATAAGGCAGTTTTGATTAGTATAACCTCTTGAAATCCAGGCTTAGGGCAATCATTCAGAGTCCCATGCCAACCTAGGCATCCAGTGCCTTCCCATATGTCAGGGTTTCTTAACCCCAATACTATTTTGTTTTAAATATGTTTTTTGTTGATTTCCAAGATAGAAGCATTAATGATGAGAGAGAATCATTGATCGGCTGCCCCCTTGCACGCTCCCTACTGGGGATCAAGCCCGAAACCCGGGCATGTGCCCTGAATCAAATCATGACCTCCTGGTTCATGGGTTGATGCTCAACCACTGAACAACACCGGCCAGGCTAACCTTGGCGCTAATTAGCATTTGAAGCCAGGTACTCCTTTGTCATGGATCCCTGTCCTATGCATTGTAGGATGTTTAGCAGTATCCCTGGTCTCTACCTACTGATACAAGTAGTAGTAACATTCCCCTCAGGAGTGAAAACCAAAAGTGTCTCCAGACACTGCCAGGTATCCCTTGTGGGGGGCAAAATCACCCAGTGTGAATCGCTGCCATCTATTTTGATTGCACAAGTACTTGCAATTGGCAAGAGTGGTTGTCTGTCTGTTTTCTAAAACAGCTCTCAGGACACTTCTGGGACCACCTTTAATTCAATAGAAGTTTCACTCTAAGGTCTGCACACAAAAACAAGTTAATGCCAAGGCCTAAGTTAACGTGTTGGTAGTTTTCAACGTACCAGATTTGTATGTAATACAAATGTGTTACATTTGTGTGGGTGAGTTGTTTTTATTACAATTTTGAACAATAGGAAAATCCTCATATTAATAACATTCAAACCAAATGTTGGCAGACCCCTCAGCCCTTGGGAGGCAGGTTTGGAGTTGCTGGTTTCGAGTTGGGAAGCAGAGAGGCCGGGAGCCGAGGGAGTGTGGAGAGAGGGTCACAGCACCTTCTTCTGTCCCTGAGACTGGAAGGTTTCATCAGACAAAGCCCGGAGGAGGCAGGGAGGGCTCGCAGAGGATGGGGGAGCTTCTCAAGACAGGATCCACAATTGGGGAGAAGGAAAATAAGACTGATTTAGGGGGTGAGCAGGAGGGAAAATAGGCCTCTCACCCCATGCAGTTTTAAGAAAGAGCCCCATAATCTCGGTGACGGAGGGCCAGGAGGTTAAACCAGAATAACCATAATGAAAACCGTCTGTTTGCATTATGTGATGCTTCCAGACATTCCCGGGAGCAGGTCCAAGGTGGAGAATCCCAGCGGAAGTGCTGCTGGTTGGAGCAGAGAGGGTGGTGGATGCAGGGTGGGAGGGAGGGGGGCATCTCTCCCAGCTCCCCAGGGCCGGGGGAGGGGTGCTGGCCACCCGGTGGGCAGTGGGGTGGGGGGCCCTCAGGCTACAGAAACAACAGCTGGCTTTAATGTTCCAGAAAAGAATAGCTCTTCACTGGAATCAATTTGTTCTCCTTTCTCTGAAATCCAGATCCAATTCCAGAGTTTGCTCCTGGGAAGTCGGCCTCAACTTTGGTGGGACAGCCAAGCACAGGCCAGCACTCATCACACCATGGGGATTGGAAATGTGGCAAGGCCTGGTAGGGGACAGATAGCTCTCTGTGGCCATGGCCTCAGCCTCTGGCAGTTCCAGCGGGAGCTGAGGCACCCTCCTTCCCCTCCACGCCAAGAGGGCAGGGACAGAGGTCACAGGGCTCCTTTCTGTCCTCTGAACTCCCAGGAACATCCATCACCACAGTCACTTTGAGGAATCTCATATATATATAAAATTGATTTTTTACAGAGAGAAAAAAAGAGGGATAGAGAGTTAGAAACATGGATGAGAGAAACATCCCTACTGGGGATATGCCTGCAACCAAGATACATGCCCTTGACCGGAATCGAACCTGGGACCCTTCAGTCTGCAGGTCAGCGCTCTATCCACTGAGCCAAACTGGTTAGGGCAAGGAATCTCATTCTTGTGACATGGTTGACCGATTTCCACAGGTCAGATTTTGGTGCCAAGACAGACCCTGAGGGATAACGTGGTCCAACTCCTCATTTCACAGATGGAGGCTCTGAGGTTCAGCCGGGTCCCAAGGTCACTGCCCAGGTGTCCTGACCACCAGCGAGGTGCTCTCTCTCTCAGACCAGCACCTGCTTTCTGATGGAACTTGTCCAGACCCTCTCCGTTTTGCCATCCACCCTGCGGTCTCCTGAGACACAGCGAGCATGTGAGTGAGTGTGTCCATGGATGCACACAGGTGAGTGTGTGCGCCCTGGCATGAGAGACTGAACATGGTGCCTACCCGTCTTTATAAGCTGCTGGCAGTAAATCTCAGTACAGACACTCCATGAAGTGTTAAGATCAAGGGATAGGCTGGAGAAAGGGCTGGGGACAGGGTGTGTGGGTCAGGCAGTGCTGTCTGGGACCTAGGGAAGTCCTTGGTGGTCTGTGACGGGGGTGGTGTGGACCGGGTTCAGGCCGCTCAGACATGTCCCAGGAAAGGAGGTTCACAGAGGATGCTCAGAACGTCAGCTGGTGATGAGGGGCCCGGAGGCCTCTCCCACAGAGAGAACAAGGGCTGGAAGGCTGGAAAAGGGGCACATTTGGCAAAGGCCGAATTGTCCACATTGACTGCCAGCCACGGTTTATTTAGGGACTATTTAGTCAGCTGCCGGATACATTTTTAACTTATTATTTTAAAGTATATATTTTTTTATTGTTGATAGTATTACAGATGTCCCCCATGTCCCCTTTTCTCCCTCCATCCAGCCCTACACCCCCCAGGCCTTCACCACCCTATTGTCTGTGTTCATGGATAGTGCATGTCCTATATAATAAAGAGCTAATATGCAAATGGTCATCATGCCCTCACACCATCACACCATAAAGGCTCAGACACTCAACACTGGGGAGAGGGAAATGGGGACCAGTCAGGCTGCAGTCCAGGAGAGGGACAAGCCACCCATGCCATGTTCCTGGGCACCTGTGGCCCAGGAGAGAACAAGCCACCTGCCCTGCGGTCCTGGGTGCCAGAGCCTGTGGCTGTGGCCCAGGAGAGGGACAAGTCGCCTGCCCTGCAGTGCCCGGTGCCTCCAGCTGTGGCCCAGGCAAAGCTGCCTGCCCACGGTTCCTGCGACTGCGTCCAGCCCAGGTGAAGCTGGCCTGGGTCCTGGCTGCCTGTACCCGGCCAGAGGAGGGAATCCTGAGTCCCAGGTGTGGGGTGAGGCAGAGGTGATTAAGGGCATCAGACCAGCAGGGGAGCAATTAGAGGCAATCAGGCAGGCAGGAAGAGGTGGTTAGGGTGATCAGGCAGGCAGAGAGGTTAGGAGCCAGTGATCCCAGATTGTGAGAGGCAGTCAGACATCCCCCGAGAGGTTCCAAATTAGAGAGGGTGCAGGCCAGGCTGAGGGACACACACACACACACAGACACACACACCCTCCGTGCACAAATTTTGTGCACCTGGCCTCTAGTAAATATGTAAGTTCTTTGGTTTATCTCTTCTGGTCCCTCCACTCCCACACCAAAGTATGTCAGTCTGCTCCATGCCTCCATGCTTTGGGTCTTATTTTGTTGGTGAATTAATTTTGTTCATTAGATTCCACAAATAAGTGAGATCATGTGATAATTCTTTAGCTGCCAGACATTTATGGAGCCCCGACTGTGTGCAGAAGACTGTGGGAGGGGCCCCTGTCTGCTTCCAAATCTCAGCCTAATTCTAACTCCCACAGGCCCACCACCAGGGTCCCAAAGCCAGATCCTGCTGCATTCCCCAACCCAGGGAGTTTCTGAACTCCCAGGATATGCATGTGCAATCCCTGTTCCCATGGCAGTTGCTCAGAGGACTCCTTAAGGACCACCAGCCCCTGTCCCAAGTCTTGGTGGGACAGGGGAATTCTGCTCAGTCTGTCTGACCTGTGACCCTGCTCCCCACACTGCCTGTATTTCACAATCAAGGAGGCACAGAAGGTCTGTAGACCTTGCCTCACTCATTCTCTGGGGCCCGCTGAGCCTTAGGGCAGAGGACCACACGCTTAGCAACTTCTCTGCTTCATATCCAAGGCTGTCCCCAGCTTGCCTCGGCCTCTCCCCCGGTCACTGCAGACTGACATTCAGAAACACCTCCCAGTGTCCCACCTCCGACCTGTCCCCGGGCCTCGGCAGAGCACCCTTTGTACAGATGAGGCTTGGCAAGGGCAAGCGTGTGCTCGAGGGTGGGCTCCCTCTGAGGGTGGTGACTTCCCTGAGCCTGCTTTGCAGCTTTCCGCAGCCCCTGCCCCTTCCAGGGGGACTTCCCTCCAAAGGCGGCCACTGTGCTCTGCTCCTTGGTGAAGGGAGTGGTTTCCAAAACCAACTGTCGAATTTCCTGAAGGGCGCTCCAGGCCCCCCACTTCAAGGACTGGGCGGGGCCCTGCCCAGGAAGCTGAGGCAGCACTTCCTCAGTGACACCCTGTGTGCTGACCCTGGCCTCAGGGGTCTTCCTCTCCTCGTTAGGGGGGATGCTGGGGAGGAAGAAGGAGGCTCTGGGGAGCCCCAGCCCTTATGGGGGTCATCCTGAGAAGTGCACACTCCTGTGCGGCCCGCCCAGCGCTGGGCGCACCCGCCTTTGCCTTTCGAAGGGCGTTAGTGATGGAGACGACGGAAAAGACACCTCTTAGCTCCTGGATCCTGCAGGAGGCAAAGGCCCTCTCCCCCTCCAGGGCTCAGCCTTTCCACTTCCCAGCAGACAGAGGCCTGGGTCCCCTGAGCTGTGCCAGGAGCTGGTGGTAGAAGGGTGTGGGGACCGATGGGCAGCCTCCTCTCTGCAAGGCAGGGCTCTCTGCAAGGCGTGGCCTCTGCTGAGTGGGAACTGACATGGGCGCCTCCCTGCCCAGGGGTGCAACTGGGCCCCCTACCACCACCCGCTCACGGCACCTGACCCAGCAATTGGAGTCTGACTGCCATGAGGTTAGGACAGTGCCTGCTGGGTGTGTGCCAGGCCAGACCCAGTAGGAGGTACGCAGCTGTGTTCCTAGGAAGTGGAATGTTCTAGCAGGATTGTGAGAAGGTACTATAGAGAGGCCCTGCTCATACCAGGAGTGGGAGGAGGCAGGCATGACCCAGAAAAAGTCATGTGGGACAGGGGATAAAGTGAGGATCACACTGAGAGGGCTGGCAAGACGGGTGTCAAGAATGGTGCCAGGCAAGGAGACCAGAGGGAGGCTAGTCCACATGGAAGGAAATGGATGATGGGGAAGGGCACGTAATGAGCAGAGAGCCACAGCAGTCTGATAGTTATTCACCTTAGTAACTACAGATACGTTTTCTTACGGACCCTGGGAAACCGGAGGAGGGAACCAGGCTGTAGAAGGATGAGATGCCTCGATGGGTCCTTGACTCAGAAAAGAAATTCATTTTGAGAACAGACCAAGGACAGGACACGCTTTCATTGGGTTGCTGTGCCCGGACCCTGGCCGCTCCGGGAGTCTTTCTCGGGAACGCTGACCACCCTCCGGTCCCCGGCCCGGGCTAAGCTGTAGCACCGTAGCAGTTAGCCACCTCCTTATCGGCTTTGAGCTCCTGCAGGCCAGACTGCAGACCCTCCCCTCGCCTTTCCTTGTTTCACTTGCTGCTCGCAGCGGCACGTAGCTGCCTTCTCCCTCGTGTGTCTGTAACCAGCCAAGTGGCGAGGGGGTCAGAGAGCAGAATTTCCAGGATGACCCGCTGCTCTGCCATGCCACTGGCATTCCTGCCATAAACGCGCATATGGGATTTAACCCTGACTCTGCTTCCTTTGGCTCATGTAGTGACAGGCAGCCTCGGACCCTGTGTCCTATTTCCAAATGTCTTAGAATAGGTTGGTGGGAGAGGAGAGACCTGTGCCCAGTGGGGCGGCGGGGAAGGGGGTAGTGGGGGGGACAGTGAGAGTGGGGAGGGGCAGCCAAAGTGGATTCCAAGCCTTTGTGCAGTGCACCCAGGGTCTCCACATTACAACAGAACTTCCTCCTACAGGGAGAGGGCAGTGGGTTCAGAGGCCGTGGGCTCAAATCTGCTCCTATCTTCTCCCTGGAGACCCACTCTCCTTCTCTGTACAGTGGGGACCAGAAGACATCTGATGGATAGGGTTGTGGTAGGTCAGCTGAGGATAAGCTCTCCAAAGGTGAATCAGACGTCCGTTTGCTTTTTCCTTCTCTGCAGAGTCCCAGGCCGGAGGTGAGGGCCAGGGAAGGGAGCCCTCCTGGCCTCTGGGAAGCGGCCATCACGTCTGGGCAGTCGCCCTCCAACGGACGGTGAGATCGCAAACCCTGCTGCTGGGACTCCTGGCTCTGCGGAGCGAGCAGAAGCAGGTTCCTGTGAAGGTGGCAGAGGTGGGGCAGTTTTCTTGTCCCTCCCAGCCCCGCGGTTCACAAGCACGCATGCAGCTCTCTCCAGGGACTGGGCCTGGGGCAAACCCTGCAGATGGAGGGCACAGCTGGCCCTCAGGCTCACTCTCCGGGGCCTGGCCCTGAGCGCAGCAGACTTGGGAGAAGGAGGCCTGTTGGAGACAGCTGGCCCCTGACCTCTGAGCGTGGGAAAGCTGGGCTCTTGTCACCTCCCCTGCTCCTTGGAGATCCGGCCATTCCCTGGCTCTCAGTCCTCCGCTGCATGTGTCCAGCCCAGACTCTGAAAATTCAGCTCCTACAGCCACCAGCCACCAGCCTTTCCCACACGGCCACTGTGCCCCGGTCAACAATACAGGCTAAGGGTCAGGGCAATGCTGTGGCTACTGACCCTTGGGGGAGAATCTCCCCGTCAGGTGCCGGGGTAGGGGGCCTGTGAGACCATGGCAGGAAATCCTCGTTCTTTTTTTTCTTTTTTTCAGCGGAAGGGGAAGAAAATGAGCAAAACAAGGTTTTTCTCGGCAAAACAAGGCCACCCACATGCACTCCCCTTTAAACCTTAGGCCTGTTTGGCGTAACTGGGACCAAGTGGGGCCCTGCAGTAGTATTTGGAGGCAATCTCCTCATTTGACTCGCCCTTGACTTAGGAAAGGGGAGCGTGGGTCCAGGCCAATGCCCCCCTCCTTCACCCACCCCCTCCCCCCCGCCCAGTCCTGGCCACACCCCCTGTTAGTGCATCCAGGGGCCATGCAGAGAGAGATCTGAACTATAGCCCCACAGCTTGCTCCCAGTTGCCTCCTGGGTGAAGGAGTCAAAAGGTCAGCTCCCCTTGGGCAGCTCAGGGGACGAGCCCCAAAGCAACTGACTGTCTGGTCAGAGCTCTGGCTCCACGGCGGCTGCAGGCATGCGGGCTTTCAGATCTGCAGGGAACCTGTCTGTCTGTGGACCCGGGTCCAAATCCAGTCGCTTTGGGTGTGAATATTGGGTCCAAACCCAGTCGTTTTGGGTGTGAATTGCGTCCCGCTCAAGCACTTGCAGTGAAGGGTGTTGAACTTTTCGCTCTTTCCTTCCCCATAAACATGGTTGTTTTCTAACAGAAGCTGGACAACACACAGATGTCAAGGTCTGTGACCTCTGATCTATTTGTGCAAAGGATCAGATTAAAAATGGGCTTTTCCTGACAGTTCCAAGAGTGGATTAGCAGCCTGTACTTGTGGGTGTTACGGGCTGAGTGACCCTGAGACCCCATCTTCTGTTCTCTGGCAGCAGGAACGGCTCCCGGGAAGGGAGATGACCAAGGAGCAGGTCCCGGCTCCGCATGTCTGAGGAGTCCCTGGAGGGCCCCCCTGCAGACAGCCCTTGGCAGCTCGAGCCTTGAGGTCCCAGGAGAAGGAAGCCGCATGCCCCCCTCCTCCGCCCCCAGGTCTGCTAGCATTTGCAGCTAATCCCACGAGGACATCCGTGTTCCCTGGAACTGGCTGCCAGGGAATTTCCTTCTCCTTCTCTTAAAGCGAAGGCAAATAAGCAACCAGGAATGTAGTCTAAATGGCTGTTTAGGGAGTTTCCTCGTTGACACCACACATCAGCTCTCGACACCTCCAGCTTTTGCTGCTGATCCAGTTGGAATTCAGAATGATACCCCAGGAATCAGAAAATCCTGACTAATTTTTTAAAAAATTTAATTATGCTTACTAGATGAATCTTGCAAAGCCAGGAAAATGAAAAATATGTTCAGCAAAGATTTCCAATAACAGCATTTGGAACTGCACTGGACAATCTGGGGTCGGTAGTGTCTGCCCACCCACAGGGGCTCCTATGTCCCAGCTGCAGCTGTCTGCTCCACCCAACACAGCTGCTCGCTGGTGGGAAAGACAGGAGCCGGCCTGCACTTTCAGAGTGGAGCCACCCTGGCTGAAGGGAGAGGCCCTGCAGAGGTGTGGGGAAGTCAGCTTGAGAGGATGGCAGATCCAGGGTGGGAGCCCAGCACCTGCTTCAGGAGCCACAGGATGGGGCTCGCCTTGGTAGAGCAGTTCTCCTGGGCTGCATTTAACTGATGCCTTAATGGGCTCCCGACAGCGTGGGGGGCATCCCAGACCTGTACTGTCAAACTCTGGGAAAGTCACGAACCTCTAAGCCTCAACATCCTCCTCCTCAAATGGACAGTGATGCGAACCTGTTCTGTAAGCTGTTGAGTATCTCACAGTCATGGGCACAGAGCATCCGTCACCATGCTTGGGACCCAGGCAGGGCAAGCGCTAAATAAATGTTCCCTCTCCTCATTGTTCAGGCTGCCTTAGTATTAAACCCAAGCCTGACTCCTGACTGCGGGGCACTGTATCTCTGTCCGTCTGTCCTTCCTCTCTTTCTCCCCAATAAATAGCCATATCCTCTCCTCCTCCCCTCACTACCTTGAGTGTGTCTGTTTCTTGCATCTTAGAGAGCCTCTTCAATGTGGACAAGAACTGTATTGATCTGCCAGAGCCCAGACGACCAGGAGGCCGGGTGCCTCCAGCACTGTGTCAAACTCGTGGGAAAGTAGCTGGCAGGGCCTGGCTTAGCCTTTGAAGGGTTGGGTCTCTGGCCTGTGGGTCAGTGTGAACAATGAAATGCAGCTGTGGGCACTGCCCAGGTGGTGGAGGGGGAGGTGGTAGAGGCCATTTCAGGACTGGAGTGGAGGGAAGGAGTTGATGTCCCGGCCCATCCAGAGCAAGAATGACAGCTCGCCAGGGGCCTGATGTCCATCAGCAGTGAAGCCAAGCGTGTGTGTGTGTGTGTGTGTGTGTGTGTGTGTGTGTGTTTGAGAACTGGGCGTGAGTGTAGACAGGGATGGACATCTGTGCTTGTGCCAGGATGGATGTGTGTGAAGGCGGAGCTGAGCGGATGGGAGTGTGCACTATCTTATACCTGGGAGAGCTGTGGGGGTGTCCCGGGTGTGTATACCTGGGTAAGGGAAATGTGTTCGGGTGTGAGTGTGGTCCTGTGTGCAAAGAGTCACATGTGCCCAAGCATGCGTGTCACTGTGCGTGGCTGGTGTGTGAGGAAACAAGCCTTTCCCTTCAGGGGCTGTGTGGGGCCGGCCTGCTGGTCACCTGGCTGACAGGGCTGTAGTGACAGCCTTTTGTGTCCCAGGAGCTGCTGACAGAAAACCAGGAATGAGGAAATACCATTTCTGTGTGTTTTCATTTCAAAGGCAGAAAGTGACCTTTGCCTCTGTCACTTGCAGCTGCTTCTTTGTCCCTTACCTCTGGGGTCAGTTTCACTTTTGTTCCGGATGTTTTTAGTTTCAAATATTCCTTGATTAAACACCGAGAAAGGTGAGGCAGCGGTGGCGTGATGAGTGTCCACTCAGGTGCCTTCGTGAGGGCCGTGGCCAAGGGCCGGTCTGTGTGGAGACAGGGACTCAGGAGCCGGCGTTGGAGCTGGGACCAGACCAGCTGCCCGGCCTGGGGTTGGTGGAACACATCTGGCTGATTGGCTGACGTCAGGGGAAGGGGGGAGCTAATGGTCTGGGCCGGACAGCATGTCTCCCAACACCTTTGTCTACCCAGGTGGCATTTGGGACATACTTATTGCTAAAACATATCTGTTGTTTGTTGGAAAGTCACATTGAACGTGCTGGGCGTCCCATATTTTATCTGGCAGACCTAACCTGGAGCCCACCTCCTCCTGAGTGTGCTGTCCAGGGTCAGAGGCAAAGAAACTCTCCATAGTAGCAAAGAGCTGAGATTTGTCAATGATTTAACGTGAGGACAGACTCGGGCCACTCCTGGAATAATTGCCTCCCTCTCGGGTTCTAGAATGTGCATACAGTTGCTGGCCAAGCTTATGGATGCCCAGACCCTCCGTGTCCTGGAGGTCACTCAGGGCATGAGTTTATGTAGCATGCTAGCTACATAGTGCTCCAGGCTTTATACTTCTACCATTTCTTCTGCTTTCTTCCTCTTTCTTGCTTATTGCTATGGTCTGAATGATTGTGTTGACCCCAAATTCATATGTTGAAACCTACCCCCCAAGCGGATGGTATTGGAAGTGGTCATGAGGGTGAGACCCTCATGAATGGGATTAGTGCCCTTGTAAGGGACCCCAGACAGCTCTCTCCCCCAACCACCAATGAGTACACAGCAAGAAGGCAGCTAGGAAGAGGGTTTTCCAGATTCCAAATCTGCCAGTGCCTTGGTCTTGGATTTTCAGCCTCCAAAACTGTGAGAAATAAATTGCTGCTGTTTGTAAGCCACTCAGGCTATGGTATTTTGTTATAGCATCCCAAGTGGACTAAGATACTCCTGAACACATTTTTAGAAAGTTTAGAGGTGCGCCAAAATCGGTTTGGCTCAGTGGATAGAGCATTGGCCTGTGGACTGAAGGGTCCCAGGTTCGATTCCGGTCAAGGGCATTTATCCTGGTTGCGGGCACATCCCCAGTGGGGGGTGTGCAGGAGGCAGCTGATCGGTATCTCTCATTGATGTTTCTAACTCTCTATCCCTCTCCCTTCCTCTCTGTAAAAAATCAATAAAATATATTTTTTTAAAAAAAAGAAAGTTAGAGGTGAGCTTGATGAAGGCAGTTTGACAAGAGCACCACCTATCTTGACATTGAACTTGGACAAGGATGATGTCATGAACATCTTTGTGAGTGATTCCCACATAAGAGCAGAGCTGGACTTTGGTGTGACAATATCTAGGTTAACGACACCATCAAACATTTTAAAATTAAATATTAAATAAAGTTTCTTCTTAGTCTTCAATAGCACTTTGAAACCTTACTAATAACTGTGGATTGGAGATATGCAAACAAAATCAATGTTTATTGCAAAATATTTAATACTTGAAAACTAGATTGATCTTGTTTTGTTTATTTATAGTGTCACATCTTACCCCTAGCCAGTATGGCTCAGTAAATAGAGCGTTGGCCTGCAGATTGAAGGGTCCAGGGTTTAATTCTGGACAAGGGCACATGCCCAGGTTGCAGGCTTGATCCATCCCCAGCTGGGGGTGCGCAGGAAGAAGGCAATCAATGATTCTCTCTCATCATTGATGTTTCAATCTCTCTCTCTTCTCCCTTTTTTTTGTGAAATCAATTTAAAAATAAATAGTGTCACATCTTAGGCTGCTTTGCTTACTCATCTGTCAGTGAAATGGTTTGGGATGATTGCCCCAAATATGATGTCTGTGGCACCCTCCGCTCTGCTCCCCCTCCATGTTTTGGGGATGTCAACGCTTCAGTTCTGTTCTGGGAGGGGAGTCATAGATTGGATTTCTGCCTGCTTCCCAGCTTGGAACAGACCGGCAGCCACATTTCCTCCAACATCAGCTCTGGCAGGTTGGCTCACAAACCTGCTAAAACCTCATCTTTCTTCTCGTCATGGTTTCCCTAAAGATGCCAGGTCATGAGCTGGGTCAGATGCTGCCAACACTAGTGAGAAAGGAGGAGCTGCACTGCCTTTTATACTCACAGGCCAAGGGCCATGGTGGGAGTGCAGCAGGCAGACCACAGCCTCGGGGGACTGGACCAAGAGATTTCCTGCCAGCCCTGCTCTCAGGACTTCTCCAAGAAATCGCACCGGCATCTGAGCCCAGAGAGGGAAACCTGGGGCTGTGCGTGGGGGCCACACCCCATCTAGCAGGAGCTGTGCCCTGCCTGGCTGGGGACAGCAGTCATCTGCTGGAGTAACAGGTAGGGATCCTTCCATGGCCAGGACCTGGGACAATCTTGCCCAAAGGAAGGATGGGTGGTTGCCATGATTTTAGGTACACAAGCTTTAGCATTTTTGTCAATAGTTATGGATTTTTTAAAATGTATTCAGAACTAGAGAGATGTGACCCGGAACTCAACAATAACCATTTATGAGACCACGGTCCACTATAGAGTGATTTCTTTAACCTGCACCACACCATCACATTATTTAGCTAGTTTAAGTAAGGTGGCTGTACCTGGCAGGGAGCCTGTGACCTCACAGAGAAGGACCTCTGTTACCCTGGTGTGCATCAGCCCTGAAAGCCTGGACCACAAGATGAATCAGGTGTGACAAGGAGTGGAGCTGTGAGCCCATCTTCCCAACGCTTGTCTGCACTGCAGGTTTGTTTTACACATTGCTGACTAAATCCGTGTTTTGTGTTTGTTTGGTGTTTTAATATTTTATCTGCCATTTATGGACCCTGACCCCCACCCATTGTCCCTCTTTGTTCTCCTTCGAGGCTCCGCATCTCCTAAGGGGACATCGATGGGAAGAGAACCCTCTCACAGTAATCCACCCACTCTTGGGTTCCTAGAGCTTTAAGTCTCCCGAGAAGGGAAGGCAGCCCTTACATCCAGGTGAAGGGCCACCGGAAGGTGGGGTGGGGCCAGTGGAGGGGAGGCTGGGTGGGCCGAGTGGATGGGCAGCCCGTGGCAGGAAGTTCATCTGTGCATTGCTGAGGGAATGCGCCATTGTTCCCCAACCTGCAGGCTGGGAGACGAGTTGTTATGTTTGCCTCATCTGAGAACTTCAGAAGGGGAAGGACTAAAAGCAACAGGAAAACCTCAGTTTAGATAAGAGTAGCCAGGAACACGTTAGATCTTCTGGAATGCACAGATTATCCTGGAATGAATGCATTCACTTACTCAACAAATATGTTTTGAGCCCCATTTTTTAAATTCTTACCCAAAGATGTTTCTTTTTCAACTATATTTTTTATTGATTTCAGAGAGGAAAGAAGAGAGAGAGCTAGAAACATCAATGATGAGAATCATTGATCGGTTGCCTTCTGTACGCCCCTTACTGGGGATTGAGCCTGCAACCCTAGTCGTGTCCAGGGACTCCAACTGTGACCTCCTGATTCATAGGTCGATGTTCATCCGCTGAGCAACGCTGGCCAGAGCAGAAGGATATGTTTTTAATTGATTTGAAAGAGAGAAACATCTATCGTTGCCTCCCATATGTGCCCTGACTGGAAATCAAACCCACAACCTTTTGGTGTACAGGATGATGCTCCAATTCACTGAGCCACCCGGCCAGGGCATTAAGCATCTTTTGAGTACCAAGCAATGATCCAGAACTGCACCATGAGTTTGAGGAAGTGTGGCTGTTTTGAATGATTGAATCAGATGGGAGTCTTGGTTAAAACAAACAAAAAAAAAGAACCATTTTAATACAGTATTTACCAAAGAAAATATCAAGTATTTTTAGGCTCCATCCAAAGAAATTCAACCCCTGCCCCAGCAGCTTCAGACGCTCATGAACACACATGCGTCAGGCCTCTGAGAAGGAGCCCCTTTCTTCCTGTGCAGATAGGATCAGCCCCTGTAGGCTGTGGGAAACAGGGCAGACATTTGGCAGGGGGCTCGAGGTAAAGGCTGTTTGTTTAGTCCCTCACGCGGGCAGAAGGCAGAGAGGAAGGAGTGAGGGTGGCTCTGAGGCTCTGAGGCTCTGCCCCTAGGGAGCCTGGCGGGCCTCACTGTTCGGGCCATCCTCCCACTCCTACATCAGCAAATGCGTTCCCTCCGTTTCCTGTCCAGGCTGGCCTCTGCCCGGTATGGAAAGTGCTTTTGACTCTCAGCCCCAAATGTGGGTGCTGGGGAGGAGGCTCGGGGGCGCTAGAGAAAACTGAGAGAGTATCCCCAGTGTAGTTGATAACGTTTTTAGGCCTTTGCGGAAGCATGGCTCTGTGTCCTTTTAAAACACACATGGGCCCTGGCCGGTGTGGCTCAGTGGATGGAGTATCGGCCTGCGGACTGAAGGATCCCAGGTTCAATTTCGGCCAAGGGCACTCGCCTTGGTTGCGGGCTCCATCCTCAGTAGCGGCCGTGCAGGAGGCAGGTGACCAATGATTCACTCTCATCATTGGTGTTGCTATCTTTCTCTCCCTTTCCCTTTCTCTCTGAAATCAATAAAAATGTATTTTTTTAAAATATAATTCATGAAAAACAGAAAACATGAATGGGGCATCGAGAAAATGCAATGGTCGGAAAGGAAGGTCTGCATTTAACCTGGGAGCAGGTGGAGCCCCTGATGGCATCACGGCCAGCCTACCTGCGCCTCGCACACTGTAATGATCATGAATGCTCTCTGGCCACAGAAACAGTGACCAAGAGTGAGCTGGAAAATGAGCCAAGACTGAGTGCAGGCACATGAATAAGGCAGTGTCAAGGGACTCGCCATCGTCATGGAGCCTCTGCGTGGCCAGGGCGTGTGTCTGTGCCAGCCTGCTGAGCACTGGCCTCAAAAACCGTGTCCTCAAGGTGTGGTGCCCAGGCCCGGGGCAGCAGGGAACTTGTTGGAAACACAAATCCTCAGCCCCACCCCAGGCTCCAGGGCAGGGCCTGGGGTTCTGTTTCCGATTGTGACACCCACAAGTGAGAACCACCGCTCTGCAAGGACCGCTCCAGGCGACTCCCTGCACCAGGCCAGTATAGTCACATGTCCTCTCCACGGGAGAACAGCATGAGGAGGTTTGGGGAGAAAGGAGATGCACTCAGCTCAATTCCAGACAGCTGTGGGCTGTGTGGGGCGCGGTCAGGGGCTCGGGGCATGAGTCCCGGCGGCCGCAGGTACTGCCCAGGCTGTGGAGTGGGACGCTGAGCGGGATGAGGAGGATCCGCACTGAGCGCAGGTGTCGGAGGGGCTTGTGCAGCCGCTGCGCTGGGCAGTGCTGGTCCTCGCCCTTGTGAGCGTCAGAAACAGCAGCAGCTCGGGACGAAGGCAGAGTGGGGGCAGGGAAGCAGGAGGGTGGTGAGTACACTGAGGGGCCGGGACCTCTCCGGGAGAAGGAGCGAGCTGTGGTGGAGCGCCCACTGCGAGCAGCACCCAGGTGTCCAGGGGGTGTATTGAAAGGGCCCTTGGGGAGCTTGTCCAGGGCAATGCCACTGTGATGTGAAGTCTCCAAGCCGGCACGCAGTATTGTGAGACGCACATGCTAAGTGAGAGACACAGAGACAATCTCAGGAAGTTTGACCATAAAAGAGGACAAAAACCAGAGCCGTGGCGAGAGGAAGCCACGGGGTAAAGCGTGGCTGTTATTACTGTGGAGAACCCTGGAAACGTAAGCAAGTTTGCCGAAGGAAGGGGTTCCAAATAGAAAACGAGTTGAAGATGCCGGGCGGGGGGGGGGAGAGAGGAAATTTGATAGAGCAAATGACTCCCCCCCCCCCCCCCCCCAAACACCCCCGTGAGAGGAGATGGACCCGGAGCACAGCCCAAGGGGTTGGTCACTCTCAGTCAGGAAGAGGGACGGCCCCTCCTCGGAGTTCTCTGGGTTCCAGGCTGAAAGGAAGCGGAAATAGGTGGGGGCAGACAGAGGGAGAGCCGGAGGCTTTAAAGCACCGTGTGTCTGTGAAGTGCACGGTGGGCATGAGGCCAGAGCAGCAGGTGGGCGGGCCAAGGTGGAGGGGCTCCTGGAGAAGGCAGCCCGGGGCGGGCACAGGTGACCAACTGCGTCCGGGAGGTAAAGGCCTCCAAAGTGGACGAGGTCAAGGACGGAGGCTGTGGGGATGGGAGGGTGACCATGTGGTGTGGGTGGAGGCCGACAGGAAAAGCTCAGGGTCAGAGCAGCAGCCTTGAAGAATGTGGGGGTGGGGGAGGGGGAGAGGAGAGGGATGGATGACAGAAATGAGGAAGGGGCTGAGGGAGGCTGGGCTGGATGACTGAGCCTCTGGAGAGGCAGGGCTCGGGGAGCAGAGGGGACAGAGGCTGAGGAGGTGGGGGCCGGGAGGGGCTGGAAGGCATGGGGCAGGGGGAGCAGCGGGTCTGGGGGAGGAGGCAGAGGATTTGGATCCAGGCCTTGAGCTTGAGCCAAGTCCCAGGCCTGGCCAGGGTGGGGGCCTGGCTGCTGGACTGGGTGGGCACAGGCTGGAACCACAGGGACCCAAGGGCTTGGCAGGGCTCACTGATGCTCTGCAGGCTCCGACGCTGGGAAGGAGGCGAGGCAGAGGGGCCCCATCCCAGGCCCTGAGTTATTGTTACGCTGGGCACGGCCCCAGATGAAACCCTGGCTGGCCCTGTTCGCTCCTCCTCAATGCCCTTTTCCCTCTTTCTGCCTGGATAAGGCCCCTCCCCCCAACCTCTCTACAAGTGTTTCTGGTTATCCTGATATATAGTTTCATATACAGTGGTACCTCGAGATACAAGTGCCCTAACATACGAGATTTTTGAGATACGAGCCATCGAGCGAGCGATTTTTGCTTTGAAATACGAGCAACATTTGAGATAGGAGTAATCGCGCGGATCGGCCGGCTGCACACGACCCACCAGTTTACCTCGACTCGAGCGTCTCATGGTTTCCCATGCCTCAAGGTTACGGAATGAATTAAACTCGTATCTCGCGGTATCACTGTATATATAGAAAGAGACTCAAATAAGATTCGTGAGTCTTTCCTGATTACGCACCAAAGACGTATCACATGGCTTATTTGTGTGGATGTTACTGTATCGTGCATATTATAAAAATACACCAAAAGAAAAGTGAAACGTTATGAGACATCCCTGAATGGTGTGGCTCAGTTGGTTGGGGTGTTGTCCCTTATACCAAAAGGTGGTGGGTTCGATTCCCAGTCAGGGCACATACCTAGGTTGTGAGTTCAAACCCTCCCCCAGTTGGATTGTGAACAAGAGGTAACTGATCGATGTTTCTCTCTCTAACATCAACAAGCCTGTCCTCAGATGAGGAATTTTTAAAAACTGTGATACAGAAAATAGCTAAGAATTGAGTGGAGATGAGTTCTGCCTACCACCCTCGGGATGGTCCTGTGCGCCACCAGGGTGATGTGCTGCTGGGCATGCAGCATCGTTCTGAGCTGCTGGGCATGCAGCATTGTTCCTCTGTGTCTCCTTTGTGAGCAAGAAACAAGTCGTGCGCAGCAGGTGCTCGGTAAATATTTGTGAAAGGGACAAATAAAGGAGTCACCAGAGAATGTTTGGAATAGAGGCAGCGTCCCAGCAGGCCAATGACTAGGTTTTTGGAATCAGTCAGGTTAGTAGTTTAACTTCCAGCTCTGCCCTGCAACGGAGGGAAATTCTCAGGTTCCCTGAACCTCAGTCTCCCCCGTCTTGTCCTCAATGCCCACCTCCTGTCCTCCAGAGGGGCAGAATGACTGGCGCCCCGCAGGCTGTTGTGAGGATGGGCTGTGTTCTCAGTGAGGGGACCCCGTGAAGCAGCAGGAGCTCTGGTATGAGGGTACAGGGTGAGTGTGAATTCGGCAGAGTTTAAGGCAGGCTGGACCAGGAGCAGCGTCCCTGACTCCCATCCAGACTAGGGACTGATTTGGTTTCCATTCTGGAAGTGGTACTTATGGAAAATTGCCCCATGACCAAGAGATTTCTTCCTTTTTTTTCCCCAAGTTCATAACACTTCTTTCATTACAAAGCAATATTTACCATAAAAAATAGATGTTGAAATTTTTTTTAAAACCCTCATAGTCCCATCATTGTTATTAATATTTTGGTATATTTTATTTTTTAAAAAATTCTATGCATCAACACTTTGAAAAACATAATTACAAGTATTGTGTGTGTGTGTAACCCATAAATCTGATTTTTTATTTAACTTCATGACATGTTTTTCTCATTATTACGTATTCTTCATGAGCATGATTTTCAATGGCCGTGTACACCCACGGAGCTGTTTCTCCACGTGCTCTCAGAGCCCTTTGCAGCCTGGCTATCTCCCGGTGGTGCTGGGCACCGGTCCTCAGGGCCTGACCCCAGCAGAACCATATGCGAGGCCCAGCACAGGGACAGGGACTGTGTTCCGAAGGCCTTGGTGCCAGGCCACACGAACCACTCACAGGACGGGGGAGCCCCTGACCTCCCAGCCTTAGTGTCTCTTCTTTGAAAGGCGGGTAATAACAGCCAGACCAGCTGGAAGGGCAGCTGCGAGCTGCAGGGAGGTCCCGCCTCTGAGGCTGCTCTGGGAACTGCCTGGTGCCATTCTAGCCTTGGTTTATTGGATTCAACCTATTGGTTCATAGGATTGCCAACTCCAGATGCAGAGGCCTGATGGGACCCAGAGCCAGAAGGACATGGTCACAGGTCTCCTGGGGCAGATTCTCCCCTGAATGCTCTGGACCCCGACACTGAAGGAGGAGCCCGCACTGCTGGCAGCACTGGGAGAGAGCACCTCGTACCGACCGCTGTGGCGAAGGGCCGAGTGGCCTGACTCTGTGGCCTTCCACCCCGGTGACATCAGTCCACCTGAGAGCAGGGACGTGGTACCACAAAGGAAGGTCAGGGGCTTTCACCAGCAATGGGAGAGACTCGGGGAGGAGCCACAGCAGGTCTCCATGGACCAGCATACCTAATGCCCGGGCTGGAGGGAGGCTCTCAGAGCTGGTGAGGCCAGCAGCCCCGGGCCGTGCACACAGGGTGAGAGCTTTGATCTCCCCAGCCTCAGGTCAGAATCCTCCCCAGTCACCCTCCTCAGCCTCCTCTCCTGCTGGCTGCGCTGGAAGCCATGAACACAGCAGTGGGACCACACCCCCAGGTGCTCCTCCCAGTAACCTATGAACTGGGAGGAGGCCTCACTCCCAGTTACCTCACCAGGTGACTCAGCGCACAAAGACACAGCCCAGGGTGTGTTAGGGACCCAGGCCCAGGACCCCACAGAGCGTTGCAGTCTCCAAAGTTTACAGCTCAGAAAGCAGAGCTGATGGGGCTGCAGGGTGAGACAGCTGGGAGTGGCCACAGGGAGAAGACAGGGATGCAGAACAGGTCATTATCAGAGTAAACACCAGCTGGTGGTCTGGCTGGGAGCTGGGAAGGTCCCAGCATCCTCCTCCCAACCTTTGTTCAGTTGGGAAATAGATGTCATAAGTGCATCCCCACGGGCTCCTCACGCCCAAGGTGGGGAAAGGCAGGCCCTGTCTCCTGCAGGTGGCATCTTCTGTCCGCACCTGTGTTTGTACTTGGTCCCTGCCCTGAAGGCTCACAATCCACCTGATATGGGTTCAGTCCAAACAGTGCAGGGAGGGTGTGTGCGTAGCAAGCCACTTCTCCTTCCCCTTCCTGAGGGAGAGAAAAACAGGCCTCGTAATACCATTGGGAACCGAGAAGTGGGTGCTGAGGGTGAACGGAAGAAAACAGAGATCAATAAAGTGGAGAGGAGGCTACAGGCGTGGGCACGTAAAGGAGGAGAAAAAGGGTGAGACACAGACTGAGGAAAGAGGAGATTCCTCCCAGAAGCCAGGGGTGTGTCAGGTGGGAACAGGAGCCCGGAACTAGATTCAGGACCAGGGAGAGGGCCCAGGGCAGGAGGCAGGTGCCACAGAGAGATTAGCAAAGTAATACAGTCTGGCAGCAAGCGGGGAGGGGCAGGAAGGAGCCCTCGGGGCAGGAAACTTTAGAAAATGAGTGAAGGAGATGCTCACGCACCTCTATGAGCAAGGTAAGGGAGAGATGGGGGTGGGAGGGGCACTCTGAGCAGGAAATGCTAAGAAGGCTTTCAGGAAGCTTGTCGGTGGTGTGGTGTGGTGTGGTGTGTGGTGTGGTGTGTGTGGTGTGGTGTGGTGGGGTGTGGTGTGTGGTGTGGTGTGGTGTGGTGTGGTGTGGTGTGTAGGTGTGTGTCCATGTCTATGCTGCAGCCATGGACCTGGGCTCCCAGGGTTGAAAGTAGAATTCCAGCGCTGCACACATGGAGGGCGGGGCCTGTGAGGAGGCAAATCCTAAAGTTGCCCTCCTGGATCCCCAGCTCCATCCCCCACACTACGGGAGGATGGGGCTCCAGCTAAGCTCCCTTAGGAATGGGTTCTAACTTGGCCCCTGCCTTCTGCCACCTCATGGCACCCTTTTATGCCTTCCCCACCTCTGGCCTGGGATGACAGGGGACAGCCCCACGGCCCCAGATTGAACTTCCATAGAGGGGGCTTGGGTGCAGGGCTTCTCAGGGTCCCCCAAGCAGAAGCTTTGGGGGAGGCATTCTTATGGAGAAAGCAGGGCCTCCTAAGGAGAAAAGCAGGGAACAGCTGAGGAGGGAACAGGGGACCATGAGGAAGCACTGCTGAATTAGCTGAAACAACAGCAATAATGGTGACCATTATCGAGGATTTGTGAGTCCAATTCACTCCTCACACAGTTCTAAGAAGCAACCGGTGCACCGAGAACTACGTGGCTTGCCCTAGGTCCACAGCTAGTAACTTAGAGCAGGGAGAGAACAAGGATAACCCCCGTTCGGACCATGGAGGCCAGTGCCTTGTATACAGGTGAGGAATCCAGCTCTTCCTCCAAAGGTGCCCACACAAGGCCTCTAACCGCCAGTCCTGGGTGCTGAGTTCCTTCTCCAGAACCATGGGTGGAGGACTAGGGTGTAGATCAAGGCAGCCACACCCCATGGCATCCTTGGGTCAGCCCCTCATTGGCTGGCTGAGCACCAGGACTTTGTCTGGGCTCCTGGGGACAAGGGAGACCTCAGGGCCTGGGTGGGCTTTTGGCTGGAATAGTCACACCGTTGCCCCAGGGGTGCTGGGCTCCCTCTATAGGCACCAGGAGGGTGTCACTGGTGAGGAAGAAGAGACCAACGTGGTGAAAATTCAGCATAAAGACTCATTTTGAATATCACAGAGGAGAATTTCTAGAGGCATCCAGATCACACTGCTGGCCATCAGTTAGTCATAAGGCAAAGAACCTTTTGCAAAGAGTTAACTATCAGGTCACTGTTAAATACAGAAGAGATATTTCCAATATTCTTATTTAAATACAGTGGTACCTCAAGATACGAGTGCCCTAACATACAAGATTTTTGAGATACGAGCTGTCGAGCGGGCAATTTTTGCTTTGAAATATGAGCAACATTTGAGATAGGAGTAATCGCTCGGATCGGCCAGCTGCACATGACCCACCAGTTTACCTCGACTCGAGCGTCTCATAGTTTTCCACGCCTCAAGGTTATGGGACAAATTAAACTCGTATCTTGAGGTACCACTGTACCTCCTGGTGGCCCACATCGCCATTCAAAGAGATGATGACGATCTCCTCTCAACATGGAACAATGCTTATTGTAAAAAAAGGAGGAGATAAATGGTATACTGTGATTTTTCTAGTGAAGACATGCTTAGGGGAAAGAATTTTTTAAAAAAGAAAAAAGGTCCTAACGATTTGGCTCAGTGGATAGAGTGTCAGCCTGAGGACTGAAGGGTCCGGGGTTTGATTTCGGTCAAGGGCATGTACCTTGGTTTCTGGCACATCCCCAGTAGGGGGCGTGCAGGAGGCAGTTGATCGATGTTTCTCTCTCATCATTGTTTCTAGCTTTCTGTCCCTCTCCCTTCCTCTCTGTAAAAAATCAATAAAATATATTTTTAAATAAAAATAAATAAAAAAGAAAATTCAGTGGCCTTTAAATAATGATATGGAGTGATGAGGAAATTGAATATTTTCTCTCTCCCAGGAGAGTTAAAACAGAGTTGTTGTTTTTTAATTTTTTTTTTTTTGATGCAGAGAGGAAGGGCGAGGGAGAGAGATAGAAACATCAATGATGAGAGAGAATTATTGATCAGCTGCCTCCTGCACACCCCCTACTGGGGATTGAGCCCGCAAAGTGGGCATATGCCCTTGACCGGAATTGAACTCGGAATCAAACCTGGGACCTTTTAATCCACAGGCTGACTCTCTATCCACTGAGCCAAACCAGCTAGGGCCAGATTTATGTTTGAAAGTGTATAATATAAAGATTAACAAAGTTTGGAAGCAAACACCATGGCAAAGAGACAAGGCACGGATTTTCTGTTTACTTGGCAGCATCCAGATGACAGGATCCAGCGGGTCCCAGGCCTGCACGTGGCCAAGGACAACAACATAGGTGCTCGCTGACTGCGTGTCTCGGGACCCAGCAGGATCTGAGCGGAGGCGGAGTCCGAGCTCTCTAGGAGTGGCCGGTTATGATTAGGGAGCAGGGCTGGTGAGGAGCCAGCACAAGAGGACAGGCTGTGATAAGCACCTCGGGATGACCTAAGCTGGGCGGGCAGTGGAGTGCCGAGGACAGGGCCAGGCTGGGCTCCTCACCCGCAGGGAGGAGGCCGCTGAGGGAGGAGCCGTGGGAGAGGTGCAAGGCCAGGCCTGCTGGGATTTATCTGCCCCTATCACCTCCTGCCAAAGCTGGGAATGACCTGCTCTGGGTGAGACCGGAGCTGGGACAGGATGCACAGCCAGGTCTTGAGAAATCTTTCCTGGAGGAAGATGGAAACTTCATCTCTGTGAGCTGTGCCCTGTGCCAAGGTCTGAGGGACCCCAAGTAAAATACAGAGGGACTGGGGTCCCAGGAGGCAGGCCACCCTGGTGCTGTAACACCCCTCCTCCCCTCACTGCATTTTCTCAGGGCAGGGGGCAAAGGGAGCCTCAGGTCCTGGGAGGGAGGTGTGGGGATGGTAGGGGTGCAGGTGGGTCACACCCAGGAGAAGACAGAAAGGCAGGGACTGTGTGCTGGGGACTAGCCCTGAGCCTGTTTATTCATCTGCAAGATGGGGATCATGTGTGTAACAGGTCTGTGCCACTGCAAGACATGTTTCTACTCTTGTTAAGGGGCTCAGACCCAGGTAGTAACAGGAGCTGCTCTTGAAGGGTAGAAGCCAAGTACCTGAGGCAGGCAGCACAGGCGGGGGCACAGCATGAGCAGAAGCCCAGAGGTCCAGCATGAGACCTGGGATAACTGGCGACAATTTGGCAGAGAGGGGAGCCTGAAGCTGCTCAGCTTCTCCCTCTCTCTATTTCCCTCTGCACACCCCCCTACCCCTAATCCTCACCTCTACTACCAAAAGTTGCTGGTGGCTTCTGTGCGCACTTTTCCTTCAACCACCACAATCTGGCCTTCGCACACATCATCCTCTGGAAACAGTCTTGCCAAGGTTCTCAATGCCAGCCTGTTGCCAGCCCGATGGCCATCCTTGGATCTCATCTTTCCTCCTCGGCAACCTAGATGGGCTTCTTCTCTTTGAAACACCACCCCTCGGCTGCTGGACTTCCCTCCACAGTGGACTCTTCTCTCCGTCTCCTTTGCTGGCTCCATCCCCTGTACCACCCCTGAATGTTGCTGTGGCTTTGCATCGACACGTTCTCACCGAGACACTTATCTATCTGTTCTCGAGGCTTACCCACCGCCTCTGTGTGGGATGTCCAAGTTCCTATCTCTAGCCCAGTGTACACCTGGGCCCTGGACCCACATGCACACCTGCCGGCTGAGCATCTTGACCTGCATGTACTCTAGGCAGCCTGACCTCAAACCAAGCCCAAGGGACTCAGTTCATTCCCCCAATAGCTGCTGCTCCTTCTGAGCTCCTTCTGCCGGGGTTGGCATCACTAGTGCAGGTTGCCCAAGTCAGATCCTGAGAACCATCCCTAGTGTCTCCCTCACTAACACCTGGGTGTCCTCTTTCAACATCTCAGTGCCTTCCCCCACCCCCCTCCTTCCCGGCTTCATCTTAGCTTCTGGGTTTCCTTCCACAGACTGCCCCTTGGCACCCTTACCCAAATGCCAGAGTGGTCTCTGTGAAATGCACACCAGGCCAGGTCATCCCAGGTCAGAAGTCTTTAATGGCTCTCTGTGGAGCAGATTTATTTTTCTTCGCTCTATCCCTCCCAATCCTTCTAGTCCTTCGGACTCAGTTTGAGAGTCACCACCTCCAGGGAGCCTTTCTGCCACCCCAGGATGCGGTAGGGCCCTGACTCTGTGAGACCACAGCAGCTCTCTTCCTAGGTCACACTGATGCTTTTTCTCTCACTCCCCATTGAGACCACCACCGAGCCTTTGAAGTCAGCAGTGGCCCTTGTGGTTTGTTTTCTAAGGTGCTCAGGAAGATTTGCTGAAATCAAAGGATCTGGGGAGGGTTTTGGAAGCAGACCCTGAGGTTTTTTCCTTTAGCACTGCATGCTGTTGTGTCCAGGAAATGGGTGACTCTATGTGCAGACACTGACTTTCTTTTACAATAGACTTTCTTCCCTTTTCCCTAAGAGTTCTGTTTGGGAGGCAGCAATAGTGTTAACTATGCTCCTTAGCCTCCTTCGCAGAGGGCAGCCAGGGACCACTGGCCCTGGGTCTCATGCTCCAGCCAGACTGAAAACACGGAACAGATTTACCTTCCTTCACCTATTCCTCCCAATCCTTCCAGTCTCTAGGTTCAGCTTGAGAGTCACCTCCTCCAGGGAGCCTTCCTGCTGCCTCAGTTTGGGCCAAGAAGACGTACTGAGCAGCAGCTAAGCATGCCTGGGAGAGAGTGGTTTCCCTGATGTGAGCACAGCCCTTTCCTAGTTCCTGTCTTTCACTTCCTCCATGGAATTAGGCGAGGAGGCAGGAGGTGGCACAGCCATCTTGTGGTGATGAGCCAGCCATGAGGATGAGCCGCACATTTAAGGAACCCTGAAGGGGCCCCGTCATGATCCCTAGACTAGCTAGTAGGAGGCTTCTTGTTAGGAGAGACAAAGAAATCTCCTGGAGGCCACATTGGTTAGGTTTCCATTACATGGAGCTGAACGCCACCTGGTAAAATAAAGGCTGACCAAGGCCGATAACCATCTGTGAGCACTTCTGAACTGGCCCTTCGTTTGAAGACGATGCTGGTTCTGAGGGCGGGAGCAGGGCCGGGTTAATGGAGCAGGACGAGCTGAGGGTTGGAGAAGCTGCCCTGCCTGGGATTTGATCAGAGGGCCCTGGCCAGGCTTCAGGGCAGGAGGAAGAGGCTCCAGCCATGGCAACCTGTGACCTTGGCCTTCTCTTCTCCGCTTGGCTTCACGTGTGAAATGAGACTGCTGGAATAGATAACTTTTTTCAAAGGGCACAGTGCTCACGTCTGGGCTCTGGCAGTCAGACAAAGCTGGGTTCTGGCTCCACCACTTAGTAGCTGTGTGTCTTTCAGCCACTTTTTTTTTTTTTAAGTTGACCTCTCTAGCATTGTCGCCTGTAAAATCCAGGTTGTAATAGTACCTATAACTCTTGGGCTAATGCTGGGGTTCTGTGGAATCACACACACGGGTGCCCAGCAGAATGCCTGGCACAGTCCACCGTGGGTGTCACAGCCCAGTGCCCAGCGCGCTTTGAGTGCTCTGTGGTGGCCATAGTCCTTGTGTTCCAAGTTCTCTAAGAGGGCAGACTGGTGACCTGCGGTTTCATGCCTGCTCTGGCTCTGGGGCTGGTGCAGGGCCCCGGAAAGCCTCTCTGGAAGCCCTGGACTCTGGCTGAAGTGGCCAGTCTGCCCGCTGTCCCATGGCTTTTCCTTTAGCACCGTATGCTGTTGTGTCCAGGGTCCTTGGACCACAGGACACAGCAGCATGGTGAACAGGAAACAGAAGCCCCAGGACACGAGACAGACTAGGCCCAGAAAGGCATCAGGCCCCAGGAAGAAACCAGAAACCGATGGGGTCCGTCTGTCTCGTGGTCCGTGTGGTAGCCAGAGCTTCCCGGGTGTTGAGGGTGGGCTCCTGACTTGCTGAGAGGAGGGCGGGCTTTCGAGATTGCTCTGCAGGGGACTGCTGGAATTGGAGAGCTGGAAAAATACCTCCAGAACTGGATTCCTTACTGCAGCTGCTTTCAATAGAACTTTCTTATTTTTCTCTGGAAAGGCCTCACCTTTCTCTTCGCTGCACTGGGAATCCTGGCAGAAAAATAACGTGGGGGAGTAATAAAGCCCAAAAGGGGCTTTATTCCAGCCCCTTCCCCACCCCCCTGCCAGAAGTAGGTGCCTCTGTTCGCCCACCCACCCCCTCCCCATATCCCCCCTGCAATGCTCGGCTGAGCTGACACTTGACAGCGTCTGCAGTTTACCTTGGCGCAGGTCCAGAGAGTTGGGCCCAGACTGGGGCGGCCCCCACCTTTCCACCTTGTTACCAGCCCCCCTCTCCAGTGCAAAGAACAGTTTAAATATAAATCAGCCCTTGACACAAACAGAACCTCCGCGAGTCTCAGAGCCATCACCGGAACTGAGAGCGGAGGTTTTCTTTCGGCGGCGGCGGCGGCGAGTGCAAACAAGCAGAGACTGGCTTGGTAAATCTCCCCAGAGCGTCGGGAGGGGCGCGGGGATCCCCTCGCCTCC